>CM070630.1:34822202-35555143 GCA_036346255.1 Ampelocalamus luodianensis
ACGGAAGATTATCGAAGACCGAGTGCGGCGTGTTCAGTCAACCACCTTTCGGTGAGGAGGCTCGGGGCGCGGATGTCGTGATTGGTACACTTCTTGTTAATTCTCGTCCTGCTGCGGTATTATTTGATTACGAGCATCGCATTCTTTTATTTCAAGATCATTTGCTGCTGCTAGTGGTCTTCTTGTGTTCCTTTAGGAGTTCCTTTGCTCATCCGCTCTCAGAAATTGGAAATGAGAGTGATCTCTGATGTCGTGATGTTCCTATCATAGTCCAAGGAGTGGGGTTTTGGCAAACCTTATTGCCTTTCGATTAGTGAGCTGGATGTGATTCTTGGCATGGATTGGTTGTCCCAACACTTAGAACCGTCGATTGTGCGGGAAGATTGTCTATCTCACGACCCGCCGGGCAAGCAGGTCGGATTTTCGCGCGGCCGGGGCCACATCTATGTGTGTTAGAAGCAAAGCCGACCTTGCGGTTCGGGATGTTCCCATAGTATCGACTTTGTGGATGTATTTCACGAAGATTTGCAGGATGCCTCGATTCGAGACCTTGAGTTCGTCATTGAGTTGCTGCCGTACAGCTCCGATTTCAAAGCGCGTGTCGAATGCCTCCCAATGAGCTAGAAGAATTGAAGAAGCGGCTTGGTGAGCTCCAAGCAAAGGTTTCATCCGTCGATTCATCTCCTTGGGGTTGTCAGGTGATCTTTGTGAAGAAGAAGGACAAGACTTTGCGCATGTGTTGATTACGTCCTCTCAATGAGGTGACGGTGAAGAACAAATACCCTCGCCCCGCATCGATGATCTGTTCGATCGGTTGGTGGAGCCAGTGTTCTCAAAGATTGATTTGAGAATGGGGTATCATCAGTCGAGGATCGGATCGAGGATATTACGAAGACGGCTTTCACTACTCGTTATAGTGCATGCGAGTATACCGTCATGTCTTTCGGTCTAACCAATGCTCGACTTTGTTCATGAACCTTATGAATTCGGTATTCATGGAGTTTTGGACAAATTTGTGGTGGTCTTTATTGATGATATTCTTATCTATTCCAGGTGACAGCGAGCATCTTTGAGCATTTGGGGATTGTTTTGGGCAAATTGCGGGAGCACGGCTATATCACGAGTTAAGAAATCGAGTTACGGTTGAAGGAAGTGGCATTCTTGGGCCATGTTCTTTCAGTGGGGCGTATTTGTGGATCCAACAAGGTCAACAATGTTTTATCTTGGGGGTCAGCCAAGTCGATCAACGATGTGCGGAGTTTTCTTGGTTTAGCGGGCTACTACGCGCTTTATCGAGAACTTCTCCAAGATCATAAAGCCGATGTTGAATTGCTCAAGAAGGACAAGAAGTTTGTTTGGTCCTCTACTTGTGATGAGAGCTTCGGGAGCTCAAGCGGCGATTGACTTTAGTGATCCTCACTCTTCACGATATCCACAAGAGCTTCAATATTTATTGCGATGCCTCGTCGGGGACTTGGATGTGTCCTTATGCGGGAAGGCAAATTTGTTGCTTATGCATCCGGCGATTGAGACCTCACGAGCTCAATTATCCACCCATGATTTAGAGTTGGCTCTTTGTGGTGCATGCACTCAAGATTTGGCGGCATTATCGATCGATAACAGCGTGAGGTGTATTCCGATCACAAGAGCTTGAAATACTTGTTCACTCGGCGAGATCCCGAACCTCGAGCGAGGAGATGGCTGGAATTGATCAAAGATTATGACATGGGTATTGATATCATCCGGCAAGGCCAATGTGGTTCTTCGACTTAGCCGGAAGGTGTATTGCAATACTCGATGATCCAAGGCGACAAACCTGCACTTCTTGCAGAATTTCAGCGTCTCAACGGGTTTGGTTGAGCATGGTTCCCTTCTTTGCTTTGGTTGTGCAACCGACCTTGGTGGATCAAATCAAGGCAGCACAGCAATCAAATGATGGTGTGGGTAAAATCAAGCAGAACATCAAGGATGGATCAGCCAAGTGTTTCACAGAAGATGAGCACGGTGTTGTATGGTTTGGGCAGCGTCTTGTGGTCCCAAAGGTCCCAGAGTTGCGGGATTTGATTCTTGAGGAGGCCCATGATTCGCCTTTGTCCATCCATCCGGGGCCACAAAATGTACCAAGATCTGCGTCGGAGATTACGGTGGACTCGCATGAAGCGAGATTGCAGGTTGTTGCGGATGTGACACATGTTGTCGTGTCAAGGCGAGCATCGGCGTCAGCGAGTCTTCTTCACCCTTGCGATGCGAATGGAAGTGGGATTACGTAGGCATGGACTTCATCATGGTCTACTGCACTCTGCGAGGAAGGATGCATTATGGGTTATCATTGATCGATTGCGAAGGTGGCCCATTTCCTTCGGTCGCGATCGAAGATTGATGTGAATCGATTAGCGGATCTTTACATATCCCGCATTGTGATGCATGGTGTGCCACGAGCGATTGTGTCGGATCGTGGTTCTCTGTTCACCTCTCGGTTTGGCATAGTCTGCGAGGAAGCCATGGGGACCCGTCTTTCGTTCGCTCGACCTATCATCCCAGGCCCGATGGTGGAGCGGGCGCGTCAACCAAGTTCTTGAAGATATGCTCAGTGCTTGTGTTCTTTCCTATGGAAAGAATTGGGAGAAGTGCCTACCGCTTGAGTTCTCCTACAACAAGCTTCGAGGCTAGTCTTGGTATGGCACCATTTGAGGCCTTGTATGGGCGTCATTGCGAACACCAGTTGAGCGGTGGCGGGAGAGAGCGGTTCTTTGGCTGAATTCCATCAATGAAATTTGAAAGTCAAGTGCGATTGATTCGTGAGCACTTACAGCGTGCTCAGTCGAGCGAGAAGAGCTATGCGGTCGGCGTCATCGTGGTGAGTTTCGACCTAATGACTTTGTGTATCTCAAAGTCTCACCTCGAAGGTCATCGTCGTTTGTCGTCAAGGCAAGTGGCTCCTCGGTATGTCGGACCCTACCGCATCAGCGATAGAGTGGGAGCTGTTGCTTACAAGTTAGACTTGCGGCTACACTTGAGGAGTGCATGATGTTTTCCACGTATCGCAATTGAAGAAGTGCCCGTGTTCTGTGGAGGAAGCGCCATTGGAAAATATCGATGTGCGGGAAGATCTGTCTTATCGTGGCGCCCGTTCGTATCCTCGAAGAAGGTGAGCAGAACAAGGAACCGTGTGATCAAGTTCCTTAAAGTTCGATTGTCAAACCACTCCGAGGATGAATGTAATATCCAGAGTTTCTTTTGAGAGTGCAATACAAATTGAGAGAATTAGTGTAATTCTCCAATAGTGCTAGAATTAATTTTGGGAGAGAACAATTAATCGGTGAAGGTTTCTTTTGGAAAAAACGTTTAATCGGGAGTTTAGATGGGGGTTTTCTGTGTTTCTCGGCAGCTGGGCACAGGCCTTGGCCCATGAGGCTGGCCGGCCATAGGGGAGGTGCCACCTCCCCAAAACCTAGCCGCCCCTCCCCTCTCCTCCTCCTTTTGCGCACCTCTCTTCCTCTCCTCCCCCTTGAGCCGCCCCTCCTCTCCCTAGGCAGCCACCTCCTCCTGTCCCTAAGATCCAACACCTCCCCTCCATTGGTGGTGCCTCCTAGCTGCTGTCCAGGCGGTGGGCGAAAGGAGAAGCAGCGGGAGTGCTCGCCAAGCGTGAAAGGAAGGGATCGGGAAGGAGGAGTTCTTCATGGGGTTTGAACAGCGACTTCCTGGTTGCTGCAAGGGTAACGAATACCGATCCTCGTTGTTTGATTAGTGGTAGATGCGATTTGGTTCGTATTTGATTAGAACAGATTGCTGCGAACTGAAAGTGAGATCTGTCCAGTAGGTTGCGGGGTCAGTTTCGTGATCTTAGAGGCAGAATTTGAGTTGTCCACCTTCTAGAGTTCTTTAGGTCTTGTTCTTAGCTTTCAGTGGCCGCCAAGATCACCTCATTCCGACTTTCGAGTCAAAAGTTATGATAGATTTATTATCTGCTGTCCAGAATCCTGACGAGAAATAGCAGTCTCTGTATAGGTTGATTTATGGCCTAGTTAGAGGGTGATTCAGAGGTCTTTCCCATAACAAATTTTGAAGGTGATATCACTAGCTTTCAGGATTGATAAAGAACACCTCATTTGGATTTATAGATCAAAGTTATGCACTTTTCTTTGTGACTGTCCAGATTGTATGTCAGTCTGTCCAGTTTGTATGTCATTTCTATCTTTAATTTTGACCCGTGTGCCACTTTTTGTTAAAGACAATATATGAATGTCGTGCCAACTAGGTTATTGTAGATAATTTCATGAACTTTTCATATTGTTAAAGAACGTCAATTTGGAGTTGTACAACAAAAGTTATGGATATTTTAATTTAGCGATATTTCTGTCTATTAATTCAGTCAACAGATTTGAGCCGTGGGCCAAATTTTATTAGAGCAAAATCTGAACTTTTGCCCAACCAGAGTATTGTAGATATGTCAGTTAAGAATCCATGGAAATTGGTCTCACCTCATTCCGAGTTCCAGACCAATAGATATGTCAATTACCGTGCTGCTGTCCAGAATTAAGTTATGTCAGAAATTGTTGATTTCATTTTAAGTTTTGTATTAATGACTAGAGTCATCGAGGAAGCGATGTTTAGCATCGATTAGTAGTGTTGGGTATATTTTGTCCTTATTGAAATTATTTTTACTTGTTTAGGAGGTGAAGCCTCGGGTTTAGGAGTATCACCTTTGCCGACTAACAGCGTCGCATCGTGGAAGGCAAGTACATTACCACCCTTAATGATTGTGATTGATGAATGTTTATATGGTCATCTTTGTGATTTGGTATGATACGAGAGAAGATGGATTGTCTATGTTCTTTCATATGTGTTGAATCCATGTTTTGTTATCATGTCTTTCAATATTAAGTATTTCATTCTATGCATTCATTATGCATGTTTCATCCACGAAAGTGGATTGCAAGTCCACCATTCCAATGTGGGCGGTGTTGGACATTGTCATGTCCGTCCACGAGTGGATTTGAAAGACCCATTAATTCCAGAATGGGCATGTAAGACCCATTAACTCCAAGATGGGCAATGTTGGACACCCGTATGAAGCGTTCTTCATACGGAAGTGGATCCGCATTTTTGTTAAGATGCGGGCTTGAGTGAACAAGCGGGTGTTTCAGCTATCTGCGATATATGCATGTGTGCGATCCATTCCTTTGATTTTGAGCATTCATATCATGTTTTCATTTATGTCGGTTGTGATGTGATCGAACACGATGATGAGTTTGTCTTATTCATATTGAATGATTATCTTATTGATAAGCTGTACTTGCTGAGTCATGGACTCACTCTTGCGTTGTTTGTTTATTTTAGGTAACCTGATGTTGGCTCTTGGGAGGAGTAGACACGCACTACTTGTTCACAACATCAAATTCATGTTCAAGTCTAAATTTTAGTTCCATATTTCATTCGTTAACGATGAAGCTGTAATAATTAAATTATAATTGGAGAAGGAAGGATACCTTCTCCACACGGATGTTGATTTATTCTTGTGTGAACCTTCTTTATTGATGTTGAGTATTAAATAACTTAGAAGGTGAAGGAAGGATACCTTCACCATGTCTGTTTATCTTAATCTTTGTCTTTAGTTGATATACTTGTTTCAAGTTCTTCCGCATTATGGATGTATGTTAGATGTTTTAGGTGACATCTTGGCTTCCGGATAGCGAGGTGTTACGATTGGTATCGAGCGGGCTTTAGGTCCGTGGTTAATGAGCGAACATTAAAGCGACACTTGTGCTGTACGATGGGTGGGGTTGGAAAAGTACATTGCTTCCGCAATATCTGTTATTATGTTTCATTTTGGTTGAGCAATTGTTGAATTGTACGTACTATCATCCTTGTTGGTAATATATGATGCGCTATGATATTCAATATCTATGAACTAATACTATGATTGTCATGAGATGATCTGTGTAATCATAATTGAGTATTTGGTGAGGCGTGATGTTATCAAATGATAAGAAGTGGAGGTCGTGGTTGTTACTCGGATTCACGAGTTACACCAGCGTTCGCGAAACGTGGTTAGAGGAGTAGTTACCAGAGTACCATAGTTTAGTGTTAAGCGTGAGTTGCTTTAGAAAGTTGTTCTCTTTCTTGATTTGAATTTGGCAATTCTTGTCTGTGGTGGTTGATGAACTTCTCGGGTTTGTGGTCCATGATAGTTATGGTTTTCCATAGATCCCTCTTGGTTCTCTGAAACAAATATTGCCTTTCAAGCTGTTGAGTTGTTTCTACTACTTGTGATCGTTTGTCAATTGGCAAGATTGATGTTTTCTTGGTTGCTCCTTCTTTCTCATTGAAAAAGAATGACTCATTTACTCATTTGATAACTTGATTAGTGAAGAGTTTTCATTTGTAAGTTCGGTTGCTTGGGAAAGCTTTGGCTTTATGTGTTTCTTTGGATTACTTGACGTTGAGGTTTGAAGTCTCTTTTCTTGTAGTAAGGTGTTAGAATCCTTTTGTGATGTCTTGCCATGCTTAAATTGAGAATTTATGATTAAGCGAATAAATTGTTATGATATGAGTTACCAAGTTGGGTTATTAGCATAGTGCAAATCAATTACTCTTAACTACCATCCATGGAAGTGGAACCGATTAATTTGATATGTCCTTGTATTTGATTCATGGTGTATGTTAAATAAAGATGTCAATATCTATTAGAACCTATAGATCTTACATAAGAGCTAGATTTATCTATTTCCTAGTATGCTAAAATTGTTGAAACTTGTATAAAGTACGGATAGGTCTTTGGTGTATCGACTCATGAAACCTTGTTTATAGGAAATTATGTTAGTGAATCTTTAATCATGTTTTGAAATGATTTACGAACAAAGGTGAAATGTGAATCTATGTTTATAAATGGTTATGTGATTGCAGATAGAATTAGTACCGTATGTATACGCGTGGTTAGTACAATCATCATTTGTTAATGGTTTGAAGAAAGTGTTGAGCAACACCAACAATTGAGTAGATGAATTTCGTAAGTAGTCTTTGTTAGCGTGCCTTGTGATATTGTTATTGCTTAGCATAAACTTGTTATGATAAATTTGTTTTAACCTTGTGGTTTGTGTTCCCTTTGGGAAGTTTTAGGATGGAGTAATAAAGTTTGATGATTCTTGGTACTATGTATGTTGTCGATGTTATTAAATAGTCAAAAATGTGATAATGAGGTTAATTCTCGTAGTAATTTGATCACCCATGGTGATATTTCCTAAATGATCAAATTTGAATTTGTATTCATGATCTTTTGGGGATCGGGCTTTATGTGGTAAATGAAGTTTATCGAGTAACGATATGTTACAATGTTGCAATGGTTCTTGATGATGCAAGTGTTTGATTTTGAATACTTATTTGTTCTTATCATTGGGTTCGATATTCTCTTCTTGTGAGGCTTATGCGTTCAAGCTGTGGAATCCACTTATGTTCTGTGAGTTCATTGTAATTGGTTTCTTCTCTTGGTCCCATGTTCGGTCAGAGTGGTGGATGAGTTTTCTAGTTGGTGAAAATCGTTTCCATTTGTCTCTTCTTTAGAAAGAATCAACTCATTCTTTTCACGTGGGTCTTTTGAAGTGTTTTCTAATTGTTGTTGTGAAATTGATGTTAATACCCATAGTAATTTGATCGCCCTTGGTGATATCGTTCGGATGTGAATATTTCAAGTTTAGCTTTCGTGATATTTTCTTTGAGCTCTTAAATCATCAGTAGCGAAATTATTTTAAATAAATTAAGGTATTGGATTGTCTGTTGCTTCTTAAGAGATTTGTGTGGTTTAACTCTAAAGGCTCTTTGGTTTGAGTTGGTAGTGAGGTTGCAACCAAAGAAGTTATGATGGTTCCTTTAAGAGGAGACTAATCTACTTGCTTTTAGCGAAATCTGTAATTGGAAATGTTTGAGTTTGGTGGCTGAGATTATTTGGATCTCATGTTTCTTGTGTAGTTGAACTATTCTGAATAAATATAACGTATGGAAGAATTTTTATTGGTTCTTAATTAGTCCTTGTGGTTTGGACTAAAGACCTTATCTTGTTCTTTGTGGCAAAGTGATGTTAGTCAAAGAATTAATTACGGTGTTAAAGGAGAGAGTGCATTATGAATATTTGAGAATTGAGTCAAGTTTTGTAACTTGTGGTTATTTGAATTGTTCATAAACTTTTTGCTCTTTTCACTCAAGAGTTCTCGAGTTTCAATCGCAATGTCATTCTTCTTGTTGGTGGTTATTTGCTATTCCTTTTCGAGGGATCGTGCACTCCACAGTGAACTCAATTTTCGTTTTCCAGATCTTCGTTGCAGTTATTTCTTTTGGTCTCGTGCTCACTGTGGCGATAACATTTTCTGTGTTGTGAAATTTGTTCTTGTTCGCCTCTTTCTTTTGAGAAAGGATCAACCGTTTTGTCTTTGCAAAGTTTTACAACTCGTATGTTGTTGTTTGTTTGGTGGTGGTTAATTGATTGTAGGGTGAGATTTTGCTACCCGACTATTGGAGGAGTAATAGAAGATGAGTTGGTTTTGACTTGAATCTCTTGGAGGAAGTTGATTCGGATGGAATGTATGGTTTCAAGTAAAATTGTATATTGTTCGACTAAGTAGGACCTATGGTATAGTGTAGTTCAGAACCTTGGTTCATGTTGGAATGTTGGGGATTATCAAATGTTTGAAACCAGTAATCAATTTTATAGAGTAACTCTATTGAAAGTATCGTGATGTTGTATGAATGATTCTGATGATGTCAATGAGTGAGTATGTCGAAATTGGAGAAATCTTAGAGATTTAATCCGATGATTTCATTATTTGTTATAAGAGGAATTCGTTGTAGAGGTCTCGGAGGTTAAATTTGGGCTTTCCATTTTCATGCTAAACTTTTGGTCGCCCAAAGATTTGTGTGTAGAGGAGATAGAAAAGCTGGAGTATTCGAGTAGTGGAATGATTGTCGATAGAACCCTTACGATGTAGTTCATGGCCAAGGTGTCTTGAGGATTACGATGTGTTATTCACGAAAGTTGGAGGTGATGAGATTGTATAGGGTTTTTAGGTGCTTTGGTGCCTTCTATCAAATTAATGTCATCGGTTGAATGAGTTGTCTAGAGTATTCGATTGGAATCAATAGGGTCTCTCTACAGCGGTGTGGAAGATGTATTTCGGTTTAAGCCTAACTTGAGGATGTTAAATGAAGATGGTTGAGACCGTGTGGTATGCGATGAATTAATTCCAAGGTTGGAGAGATGTTTTATTCAAAAAGTGAAACTAAGGAAAAAAATGTCTTCTTGATTAGTGAAGCGTTTTCTTAATTCTCGCTTGAGCTTTGTCTTTGTTGACCAATGTCTTTCGTAAGTCGAGTTTGACTCGATTTTGGTATGTGTGGTTCCTATCGATTCGGGAAGAATAAGGAAGTTCGATTTGGGCATTTAAAATGATTTCTCCTTTGGTTTTCGTGGCGTTTATTAGCAAATTGCCACTTTGAAAGTGGAAATGTTTTCTTGATGAAATTACGATTTAGATTTTACTCTTGATGCCAGATTGGTAGCGTATAGTTGTGGCGTGAATCTTTCTTATTCGGATATGTTTCTTGGTAAAGAGTTTTGATAGTGTGTTTACGGTTAAAGGAGGTGATCCTTGCTTTAGTGAAGAGTTCGATTGAAAGGTGGAACACGAGTTTACGTGTTCTTCGTGCTTGTCGTGTGGTTCGGTTTCAATGGGAAGGTTAACCCAAGGTACATTGGGTTGTTTTAAGCTAGTTGGCGTATCGCGGGGGTATCTCGGGTCCATGCGTGAGTGCGTAACGTCTTGTATGTTATCGTGTTGGGTGAGTACAGGAGATCCGAGTTTGAGTTTCGTTTGCGGGTTGACCATCAGTGAGATCTTACCTTGAGTTTTCTCCGATGAGTGTACTGGAATCGGGTTGAGTGTTAGTTCGGACATCGCGTTACGTCGTTGTGTTGTGGTATTTTGATCGGGAGATCTGCTTGGGAAGTTGGAGTTTCGTGTGCGTGAGTTTTAGCAGGTGTTGTTCTAGCATGCGTGAGTTACCGTTGTTCGTTCTCGATCGTGGTTGTTCTTTCGCGTAGAAGTGGGTAAGGATTCGAGTCGAATCTGTTAAGAGGTAGAATGTAATATCCCGAGTTTCTTTTGAGAGTGCAATACAAATTGAGAGAGAATTAGTGTAATTCTCAATAGTGCTAGAATTAATTTTGGGAGAGAACAATTAATCGGTAGAAGGTTTCTTTTGGAAAAAACGTTTAATCGGGAGTTTAGAGGGGTTTTGTGTTTTCTCGGCAACTTTGGGCACTGGGCCTTGGCCCATGAGGCTGGCCGGCCATAGGGAGGTGCCACCCTCCCAAAACCCTAACCGCCCCTCCCCTCTCCTCCTCCTTTTGGCGCACCTCTCTTCCTCTCCTCCCCCTTGAGCCGCCACCCCCTCCTCTCCCTAGGCAGCCACCTCCCTCCTGTCCCCTAAGATCAGCACCTCCCCTCCATTGGTGGTGCCTCCTAGCTGCTGTCCAAGGCGGTGGGCGAAGGGAGAAGCAGCGGGAGTGCTCGCCAAGCGTGAAAGGAAGGGATCGGGAAGGAGGAGTTCTTCATGGGGTTTGAACAGCGACTTCCTGGTTGCTGCAAGGGTAACGAATACCGATCCTCGTTGTTTGATTAGTGGTAGATGCGATTTGGTTCGTATTTGATTAGAACAGATTGCTGCGAACTGAAAGTGAGATCTGTCCAGTAGGTTGCGGGGTCGGTTTCGTGATCTTAGAGGCAGAATTTGAGTTGTCCACCTTCTAGAGTTCTTTAGGTCTTGTTCTTAGCTTTCAGTGGCCGCCAAGATCACCTCATTCCGACTTTCGAGTCAAAAGTTATGATAGATTTATTATCTGCTGTCCAGAATCCTGACGAGAAATAGCAGTCTCTGTATAGGTTGATTTATGGCCTAGTTAGAGGGTGATTCAGAGGTCTTGCCCATAACAAATTTTGAAGGTGATATCACTAGCTTTCAGGATTGATAAAGAACACCTCATTTGGATTTATAGATCAAAAGTTATGCACTTTTCTTTGTGACTGTCCAGATTGTATGTCAGTCTGTCCAGTTTGTATGTCAGTTTCTATCTTTAATTTTTGACCCGTGTGCCACTTTTTGTTAAAGACAATATATGAATGTCGTGCCAACTAGGTTATTGTAGATAATTTCATAACCTTTTCATATTGTTAAAGAACGTCCAATTTGGAGTTGTACAACAAAAGTTATGGATATTTTAATTTAGCCGATATTTCTGTCTATTAATTCAGTCAACAGATTTGAGCCGTGGGCCAAATTTTATTAGAGGCAAAATCTGAACTTTTGCCCAACCAGAGTATTGTAGATATGTCAGTTAAGAATCCATGGAAATTGGTCTCACCTCATTCCGAGTTCCAGACCAATAGATATGTCAATTACCGTGCTGCTGTCCAGAATTAAGTTATGTCAGAAATTGTTGATTTCATTTTAAGTTTTGTATTAATGACTAGAGTCATCAGGGAAGCAGTGTTTAGCATCGATTAGTAGTGTTGGGAATATTTTGTCCTTATTGAAATTATTTTTACTTGGTTAGGAGGTGAAGCCTCGGGTTTAGGAGTATCACCTTTGCCGACTAACGCGTCGCATCGTGGAAGGCAAGTACATTGCCACCCTTAATGATTGTGATTGATGAATGTTTATATGGTCATCTTTGTGATTTGGTATGATCTGAGAGAAGATGGATTGTCTATGTTCTTTCATATGTGTTGAATCCATGTTTTGTTATCATGTCTTTCAATATTAAGTATTTCATTCTATGCATTCATTATGCATGTTTCATCCACAGTGGATTGCAAGTCCCACCATTCCAATGTGGGCGGTGTTGGACATTGTCATGTCCGTCCACGAGTGGATTTGAAAGACCCATTAATTCCGAATGGGCATGTAAGACCCATTAACTCCAAGATGGGCAATGTTGGACACCGTATGAAGCGTTCTTCATACGGAAGTGGATCCCGCATTTTTGTTAAGATGCGGGCTTGAGTGAACACCGGCGGGTGTTTCACGGCTATCTGCGTATATGCATGTGTGCGATCCATTCCTTTGATTTTGAGCATTCATATCATGTTTTCATTTATGTCGGTTGTGATGTGATCGAAACGATGATGAGTTTGTCTTATTCATATTGAATGATTATCTTATTGATAACTGTACTTGCTGAGTCATGGACTCACTCTTGCGTTGTTTGTTTATTTTAGGTAACCCCTGATGTTGGCTCTTGGGAGGGAGTAGACACGCACTACTTGTTCACAACATCAAATTCATGTTCAAGTCTAAATTTTAGTTCCATATTTCATTCGTTAACGATGAACTGTAATAATTAAATTATAATTGGAGAAGGAAGGATACCTTCTCCACCTGGATGTTGATTTATTACTGTGTGTGAACCTTCTTTCAACCAAAAACCTCCAAACTTAAAATTGAGTGATTCCTGTGAATGCAACCCAAAATTAAGTTAGGGAAAATGTAAAGGAAGTTGAGGAGCTCTAAAGGGTACAAGAAAGATTGAAGATGAACCACTGGAGCACCAAAGTCCTCAATGGAGCCCCATGGTCGAAAATGGCGTTTTGAGGATTTGAAGTGGTTTTGAGCTCAAAGCACAGAGACAAGCTAAGGGTGGTGTAAAGGAACACCAGGAGGGGCGAAGGGGCAATATATAGAGGAAGGATTAGGGTTTCGAGCAAGAACAAGAGTCCATGGTGGGCTCGGTTCATGGCTCGGTCCAGGACCATGAAATTGACAGGAGCAAGTGAGAAGGGTGATAATGGAGGAGAAAGCCTGATGCGCATTTAATGCCCAGCAGAGAGACGTTGACGAGGACGAACTTTGACATGACAAGTCGACGCCACTCTCTGCCATTGCTCCCATGCGCACGTACGGGTGCTCGGGGAGGAAGAAGAACAGGAGGAGACGCCATGACCGTTGGATTCGAGATGGACGGTCACGATTAAAAGGTACTGGTTGAGGTTTTCTAAAACTCAAAACAATCGGGACGGTTGGATCTTAATCCAACGGCTCTGATCGACGGAGACGATGCGGCGGTCCGAACGCAACAATCCCCCCGGACCGTTCGATTTAGATCCAACGGCCGATAGCAATCGCGCGCTTTAAAAGGGGACCTGGTGCATTTAGTTCGTTGGGTCCAACCAAGTAACTCGAGCCCGAGTCTGACTCGAACCTAATGCACAGTGGACCAGGTTTTAGGTTTTAAACTAAGCTGAGACTTTTAGGATTTATTTGAGGTAGCAACATGACTCCAAAAATTCTGAAAGTTTTACAGGAGCTTGCTAACTCAGATATTAACCTTGTGTAAAATTTTCAAAGGTTTTTATGCTGTGCATTTTTCTCCAAAAATTCTGCAAGGTTCTGATTTAAGCTTTGACTAAAAGTTAAACAGGTTTGACTGCCCTTTGAAAATATTCAAACAATTTCTAAAAATTATGAAATTTTTCAGAGAGGTCACATACCATCCCAGGAACTTAGGAAAAATGTTTCTAAAGGATGATCACAAGATTTGAAATGAATGTTTTTGGAAGACAAGGTTTTGGATCAAAAGACTTGTGACTTTGCATTTCCATAATTCTTGTGCAGAAATTGTTTAGAACATACAGGAAATACAAGATGTAAGAAAAAGTTTTAATTTCTACTCATTTTCTTACATTCCAAACACAAGTCCAAAATTGGGATGTTACACAAAACAACCAAATCCCCATACTCATTCCTTCGGTTCACAGAGAGGGGGGAGCAGAGGGGGACGGGCGGCTCGGGAGCGGTAGCGGCACCGGTGAGCGGCGGTGCAGGGAGGCCGGCGAGTGGGTGAAACGGAATCCTGTGGGGGCAGGGTCCTCATGAGCGGCGGTGGTACGCGCGCAAGAAAGCGGCGGTGGTGCAGGCAGCTCGCGTGTGGATGGAGATCTGTGGCGCGGCGAGTTAGCGCATGCATGAGCTGCGAGCGGGCGTGGAGAGGCCGAAGGCGGGGTCGAGGTGGCTTGGGAGCAGCGGAGGCGGTCCGGCGGCGGCAGCCAGAACAAAGGAGGAAGAAGCCACGATGGCGGCGCATCTCGGCGACAGGAAAGGTGAGGGGAGTTGGGGGATGGAATCTGCGGCGTCGGGGGCTTCTCGTGACGGGGGTGGCGTGGTGGTGGCGGTATGGTAGCGAGGCGGCACGGCCAAGGTGGGAGCGGGAACTCGGCTCTGGCTCAGCGTTGTGCGAGGAGAAGTGGGAGAAAAAGGGACAAGCGCTGGCGGGGAGGGGAGGCAAGGGGAGGTGGCTCAGGTTCTCTTATAGCTGGCGATGGGGAGGGCCATTGGAGGTCAAGGCGACGCGGGGAGCTCGTGCGTTCCCGAGATGCAGCAGAGGGGCCAGCACGGGCTGCTCAGGTACAGCGACGACTAGCGCGGCCTGTGTGACGGGATGGGGTGGAGGTGGACGCCATGACAATGGAAGCGACGACCAGGAGGGCCAGGAGCGGGTGGAGGTGGCATGAGCACTCTGGCGATGAAGCGACAAGGCAGGGGCTTGCTGATGCGTGCGGCGTGGGGAGGTGAGTGCGGCGAGGACTTTGGCGCCCTGGGCAGGTGGCGGAGGCGACGCAGCAGAGGAGCAGGTGGCCGGGTGCTTGTGGGCGCTGCAGGGAGGTGACGGCAGCTGCGCTCGCGCGTGGTTGGCGGCAGGTGCACGGGAGTGCTGCAGCAGCTTTGACTAGCATTGGCCAGGGGAGGAGGAAAGCAAGTGGAGGGAGCTGGGCAGTCGGGCTCAAATGGAGGAGATGGACCAGCCAAAGCAAATGGGTGAGTGGGATGAGCCCAAAAGGAGGAGGGCAAACATGGAGAAAGGGGGCCCCAAAATCCGAAAAGGAAAATTCGAATTTGAGAAATCAAGGAGGATTGAAATACAAACTCGAGTTAGATAGAAGCTAGAAGTTTTTAGAAAATAATAGCTAATTTGAAAATACGAATTGAAAACCGGAAACCAAATAGTAAATTACTATTTGCCGTTTGAAAACGGGACGTTACAATTCGACACCCTTGGGCGCGTTATTTGACGTATGGCGAAACGGGACGATAAATATGGAAGAGAGGAGGCTACTTTTATTATTAACTTCACCAAAAGTGCTGCAAGCGCCGAAACTCGTAGACGAGCGGTGAGCCCGGTTTGCTTCAAGAACGAGAAGGAACTTGAGACTTGGGGGAGGAGATAACTCGAGCCGGGCCAATCCAAAATAAAAGGATCGGGGTTGGTCTCTGTACTTTCCTTTCTCAGTATAATTGGGCTGATGCAATGGATTTCGGCCTTTGGCCTGCTCAAAAAGTATTTTGCAGGGAACCCGAACAGTACTACAGTAGTATTTTGCAGGGATCTGGTTGATAACAATCTCTCTGGTGCCTTGCCACGGGATTTGTGTTCGGGAGGCGTGCTCAAGAAGTTCAATGCTTTTGACAACAACCTGAATGGACGCCTGCCATCAAGTTTCATAAATTGCAGAAGCCTAGTAAGAGTTCATCTGGACTGTTGGTAACTTCTCGCTTAAGTTACTATGGGGAAAGAGACTGTTGAAGCTGACCGTAACTTCACTATATCAATCAAGCATTGAAGCCTCCAGAATATTCCATCACCAAAGTTACTATAGGGAAAGAGACAGCGGAATAGGTGTGGCAATTTAAGGTGCTGCCGTGAACTCTCACAGAGGTAAAGAACTAGAACCAATTCCTAGCCTAGCCATGGAGTCCTTGTCTTCCACAAAACTCGCCTCGCTCACCGTACTTATGGCCACCGCCACACTTGTCTCAGCCGCTGCAGTGCTGCCATCACTTGAAGAACAAGCTAGAGCGTTCCTTGCCTGGAAAGACACCCTCCCAGACAAACAAGTCCTCCACTCCTGGGGAAACATCACATGGCCTTGCAACTGGCGTGGCATCAGTTGCAGCAGTACACAAGCAAAACGGCCGGTGATCACCAGGATCTCTCTGCGGGGGTTGCGGCTGAGAGGGACACTCGAGGCCCTCAACTTCTCGGCCTTGACAACCTTGACGTGTCTCAAGCTCCCACGCAACAGGCTTACCGGGAGAATTCCTACAAATGTTGAGCTCCTCAAAGCGCTCAATGCTTTGGATCTGCACAGCAATCAGATAAGAGGCTCAATTCCAACTAGTATAGGAAACCTAACACAGCTAACTACTCTGTATCTTTGGGCTAACAAGTTTTCTGGATCCATCCCACAAGAAATCAGAAATTTAGCAAACTTAGAGGGTTTGGGATTTGGACAAAACAAATTTACAGGTTCTGTTCCAAGAAGCTTGGGCAATCTGATAAAACTCTCAATCTTGTATCTTTGGGGAAACAACTTTTCTGGGTACATCCCTCAAGAACTAGGTTACTTGGTGAACTTAGAAGACTTGGGGCTTAACGACAACAAACTGACGGGTTCCATTCCAAACAGCTTAGGGAATTTGACTAAACTCACTACCTTATATCTTTACGGGAACCAACTTTCTGGGCACATTTCTCAAGAACTAGGTTACTTAGTGAACATAAAAACCTTATCTCTTGGCAACAACACACTAACAGGTTCCATCCCAAACAGCTTAGGGAATCTGACAAAACTCTCAATCTTATATCTTTGGGGAAACAACTTCTCTGGGTACATCCCTCAAGAACTAGGTTACTTGGTGAACTTAGAAGACTTGGGGGCTTAACGACAACAAACTGACGGGTTCCATTCCAAACAGCTTAGGGAATTTGACTAAACTCACTACCTTATATCTTTACGGGAACCAACTTTCTGGGCACATTTCTCAAGAACTAGGTTACCTAGTGAACTTAAAAACCTTATCTCTTGGCAACAACACACTAACAGGTTCCATCCCAAACAGCTTAGGCAATCTGACAAAACTCTCAATCTTGTATCTTTGGGGAAGCAACTTCTCTAGGCACATCCCTCAAGAACTAGGTTACTTGGTGAACATAGAAGACTTGGTTGCTTAGGCAATCTGACAAAGCTCTCAATCTTGTATCTTTGGGGAAACAACTTCTCTCGGCACATCCCTCAAGAACTAGGTTACTTGGTGAACATAGAAGACTTGGTTCTTAATGACAACAAACTCACGGGTTCCATTCCAAACAGGTTAGGGAATTTGACTAAACTCACTACCTTGAAACTTTGGGATAACCAACTTTCTGGCCTTATTCCAAGAGAACTAGGTTACTTAGTGAACCTAGAAGACTTGGGGCTTAACGACAACAAACTGACGGGTTCCATTCCAAATAGCTTAGGGAATTTGACTAAACTCACTACCTTATACCATTACAGGAACCAACATTATGGGCACATTTGTCAAGAACTAGGTTACCTAGTGAACTTAAAAACCTTATCTCTTGGCAACAACACACTAACAGGTTCCATCCCAAACAGCTTAGGCAATCTGACAAAACTCTCAATCTTGTATCTTTGGGGAAACAATTGCTCTGGGTACATCCCTCAAGAACTAGGTTACTTGGTGAACATAGAAGACTTGAGGCTTAATGACAACAAACTCACAGGTTCCATTCCAAACAGCTTAGGGAATTTGACTAAACTCACTACCTTGAAACTTTGGGATAACCAACTTTCTGGCCTTATTCCAAGAGAATTAGGTTACTTGGTAAACTTAGAAGACTTGGGGCTTAACGACAACAAACTGACGGGTTCCATTCCAAACAGCTTAGGGAATCTAACAAAACTCTCAATCTTGTATCTTTGGGGAAACAACTTCTCTGGGCACATCCCTCAAGAACTAAGTTACTTGGTGAACATAGAAGACTTGGTTCTTAATGACAACAAACTCACGGGCTCTATTCCAAACAGCTTAGGGAATTTGACTAAACTCACTACCTTGAAGCTTTGTGTAACATCCCCAAATTAATTAATGAGGATTAGTATGCATCTTATCAGTGTGCATGATATTTTGGAATCATTTGTATCATTTATTGCACTTGGAAAATCTAAATCAAAGCTTAAACCAACACTTCAAATTTGAACTCCAAAAGAAAATAGCAACAAAAACTTATGATCATCATCTGAAAATAATTTATTAAAATAGTAGAATAATTATCATGATTTAATATAATTTTCTCCAAAATTATGGGACTGGTTTAAACCCTAAGAAAATTCAAACTCATTACAAAGACCTATTCTAAGTTTGAATTTATATTATACAAATTATATTATTAACAATGAGTTTAATAATTTTTATGAACACTAGGATGTCCCAAGAACCCCTGTGATTTATTTCACATTTTTAGGAATTTTATTTCTCTTTTTAAAGCCTTGGTCAAACTGCTTCTTTTTGGTCAAAGTGCAATTGGACTCAAACCCGTGCACTGTTGCACCAACTCGAACCGGACCCTGGCTCGAACTTGATGCACCAACTGACTGGACCGCACCGCCTTTGCCCGCACCAGCTCCTTTCGCCAGTCGCAGCCAGCGGGCCCCACCGCGCCAGCGCCCGTCTTCAACCTCGGGCAGGCGCGAGCAGAAGCTCAACGCCACGCACCGTGTGAGCTCTGAGCTGCCTCCGTCGACGCCGTCACCCACCGCCCTCGTCGACCAATCCCTGAGCATCGCCCTCTAACGCCGTTTTCATTCCCGTCCTTAGTCCTGCACAAAACCGCCTCCGTGCCCTCTTTTCCCTTCACTTCTCTTCCCGGTCAAGGAAGAGGAGGAAGCTCTCCTGTGCTATCTCCTCGGGTAAGCTCCACTCCGATGTCTCCTCTGTCTTCCTCTATCCTCGCTGTACTCATTTTGCTAATATCGGACCTTGCACTGCCTTCTAGATCCCGAGACCGCGAGCATGTCCTCTTCGGCTCGAGGCCTTTGAGAGGCGCCTCGTGCGAATATCGTTTCCGGTGAGTTTTCTTTCTCGGTTTAGTGCATCATCCCGTGCCCTAGAGTATTTTCACGCTTTCCCCTCAATCAATTTGTCGGATGCTTTACAGGAGCCCGTGTATTTTTGGAATTCTTCTTTTTCGGCCGCAAGCCCCCTTTTTCTTCTTCATCTCCGATGTGGTGAGGCTCGACCCAATTCCCGGTGTTGGGAGCATCATGCGAGCACCACGGAGTATTCCCAAGCTTCACCGATGCTCTTCTTCCTCTACGGCAAGCTCTCCACGAGGAACCACTTCACCGCCGCTTCGGTCTTCGTCGCCAGCCACTCTCCGGCGATCTCCGACCACCCGCGTCTCTTCGGTGAGCTCACTGGACCTCTTAAATACTCGTGCGCACATTATTTTGCTCAGGGCATCGATGAGTTTCCTCAGCCTCTTGAGCCGTATGGCCGCCTCCGCTCACCGGCGTTGCACCGCCATTCTAAGCTCTCTCGAGCTGCGCCACCACTACTCCTAGGACCTACGTGCGTCACTGGTTCTATTTTTGTCACTTCCGGCCGCCGTCACCCTCCTTGTCACCGGCGACGTGTGCCGCCCAAGCCGCCGGTTACCTCCCCTGTGCTGGCCTCCCTGTTTTCGGTTCTTTGTAATTGAGTTCCCTCTCTGTTATACAAATGCCAATAAATTTTGTTAGTGCTTGATAAATCACTTAAGAGGCAGTGTTTAGCGAATGGATTATTGAATTGGTAATTCTAGGTTTCAAACACTTTTGTTTGTTTGAATGATCAGAGAAGAAAAAATGGGTTTAGAAGAAATTTTGAAATGTTAGTGTAACCTTCATAACCTCTGTCTTTTACTATCATTTATAGAAAATGTTTTTGAGTCACTCAATTAAGTTAGTAATTGGGGGTTTGGGTTTAAGGAAGACCAGGTATAGCTTTTTAGTTCAGAAGAACCTGCTGTTGAAGGTGCATGAGTAGTAACCTGAAATTTTCACTTTTGTCAGTAGATTAAATGAGTTAGTTCTTAGTGGCAACCAAATCCGAGAACCAGTATGGGTTGTTGTATTTAGAAATCATTAGTGTGTGATCTGGAGATAACAAAGATTTTCTTGTGGTTAATGACGTTGCTGAGTCTAGTAGCTAAAAAGGGGTTATTGATTCATTTAGCCTTTTGAACACTTAGGCTTTTAGGAACAACCTTATTGAAAAGTCTTTAGAAGCTAACCTAAATGAGAGCATTTTCTGAACATCAGTCAAGCTAATTAGATAATTAGTTAAGGGATAGTAAGTAGTATAAGATGTTTTACCTAGATACTTAGAGTTAACTAAAATCAATCTTGTCTTTAGCAATCTGAGAGTGCCTTGTTAGGCAAGGAATTAATATTAGGGGAAATGAGTGAGATTAGGATTTTTTCTCAAGTTATTAATATCTAGGATGCAAGAGGGAAACTAATCTAAGGATCTTTTGCTGAAAAAGAGTTATTCAAAAAGAACTTTAGGCCTAGTGTTATAAAAGTAACACTAGTACATTAAGATAGTTAACGCAAATTGGAAAAGGAAATAAAGGTTAAGAAATCATTAGTATGCAGTTGAATAAAGTCATAAGATCTTGGTCCAGAGGTCTTAACCTCATGCTCCCAGTTAAGAACCCACCTTAAATTGTTGACAACATGAAATTGGTTAAATTTCAAAAATTCATAACTAAATAATAGAAACTCCAAATGAGATGAACCTAGTTATTTTGATCTTATAACTTTATTCTCTATTTAACCATGTACTCCTTATATCCACAAATGTTCTGCAAAATTCCACCAAATAATTGAATTCGGTGAGCGATGCAGATTCTAATTAAATTGGATTTTACAGTGTCTGAGTTTCAAACCACCATAACTCTCACATACTAAATCTAAATGAAATAATTATTTCACCTAAATTCATTTAAAATCATGACCTACCTATTGTATAAATTTCATGCATTTTGAGTACTTTGAATTTTTGGCCTTATTTGGTATTTATTTCAATATCGTCTTTCGTTAGGTTTTTCGACGATACCGTTTTATTCATGAGATCAATATGTGATTAACCTGAGATTGAACAAGTGGTACAGCAAAGGTGCGAGCACCCTCCTCTTGATCATATTGCTCCCAGTGGTTTTTAAAGTTTTGTGTGAGTTTTATTATCACACTTGCATGTTATTTTGAAATATATGTTTATGGGTAGATGTAGTTAATCTCCTAATTGCTGCATTAGCCCTCCTTTGAATGTTGATTACCCTTTTTACCTTGAATGATTAAGGATATATGTTATATGGGTTGTTTGCTAGTTTGTAGAACGATGCTTAGCCATGCTAGTAGTTGTAGCCGAAAGCGGTTGATGGAGCTAGTCCATCGGCCGGTGGATTGAATTGAATCTTAATGAAAATTTGAGGATTTTATGGATTGGATTATGTTGGATTTGAGGAATGTACCCAGATCTTCGCATCTGGGGTTTGTGGACATGTTGGGCATGGTTTTATGTTCTTAACTTGGACGGGGGTAGGTTGATGATGAATTGCTATTGTTGTCTGTTGTTATGGAATTGTGTAGCTCCGTCTGAGTGTTTAAGGACCGGTCTGTGGTGTGATGAACTAAGTTTTACGTGCAACGACACGCCGGGTTTATGGGCGATAGCTTGGCTAACTAATTTGTTGTGGGTTAGCTATCAGAACACAATCAGGTTGACAAGTGTTATTGTTATTTTTAATTGTTCTCTTGTCAATCTGGCTGGGGCAAGTTTTTTTTTTTCTGTTCTCTTACTTGCTCTTAAGGGTCTCTTGTTTGATAGGGACTTACTTACGCAACGAGGTTCACCTGTGGTGCGAGGCGCTTAGTCTGCTATGGGATTCTGTTCCTCGGGTGGTTTGATAGTTAGGACATGACATTGTAACGACCTCGTTATGATTTCTTAGTCACACTCCTTCGGAAGAGTGCATAGCGACAGTATAAGGTATTCATATCGTGTGGGTAAAGCTGTACAACTCTGCAGAGATCTAAATCTATTCGAATAGCCTCGTCCTAGGTTATGGACATCACTTGTGGGAAAGCATGCACATTTAGCTTTTGGGAAATTAAGTTTGGGTTATGGTTGGGAGTGTTATGTCATTATGTTAGTTTGTTCAAATCTGAAATGAATTTATGAATACGTAGTTCGCGCGTTAATTTTGTTGAGGAATGAATTATGCCACGAATGAGATGTTCGAATGTTGATTATATTTGGAGAGTATACCATTCATGATCATTACTTACTGCTATAAAATATTTTTGTGGATATCATGGGGATATGCTCATGATCTTAGGATGATGTGACAATTGGCAATGACGTTGAAGGTTTGCGGAAACACGAGTTTCGGCAAAGTTCGAGTTCTGTCAGTCTCGGCGATCAGGCGGCCACAGTGGCGGTCGGACGCCCATGCCTCAGTGAATTGTCTTTGGCGATGCGCCAGGCGGTCGTGATCGACCGATTTGGTAGCGATCCGGCCGGCGTCGATGAGCGATCGGACCGGCAAGTTGAGTGACCTTGAAGTTTGAGGTGGGCCAAAAATAGAGGTGTAGGCAAGTGAGGAGATTCTCACTTGGTCTCATAATTTTTGGAGCTTCGGTCAAAAGTTCTATTCGTTTTAAATTTCGAGAGGTTGCGGATTTCAGCGTTGAAATTTCGGCTAAGTCCTTTTGTGGCGGTCGGGCCAAGCCTTACATTGGCGATCGGGCCGTGATGGTGTCGACCGGCCAATCTTGGCGATCGACCGGTTTTTTAAGTCGTCGCTTTGTGTGGCGGCGATGGTTGCTGTTAGGTCAAGTTCGTGGATTTCATAGCATATGTGTTGCATGATGCATGTTTTGACTAACGTGGGTCAAGTTGTGAAGAACTTGTTCCCAATTCGATTTGCTTGTCTATTGTTGTGCGGAGTTGCTTGGTGGTCGCGACGGTCAGCGGCGAGGATGATCGGGACTAGGCTTGGAGAGCGAGAGGTTCAAAGCGATCGGCGATGCGGGTGAAGTCATTGGACTCAAGTATGGTGCAAGATGGACAAAGGTGACGAGCAGGCGATTCGGTGCGGCCGGTTGAATCAAGCGGCACGGGGTCGGTGCAAGTGCCATGGTGGTTTCGGTGGGGCCGGATGGGAGAGACTTGCCGACATGATGAGAGCGTTGGATCAACCTACACGTGGCGAACAGCGAGTGCCGCACAACATGAACACGGCGCTTTAAAATGCGTGCGTGTGTCACCCGTTGTTTTGGGCCTTAACGGAGCCCATTAGGAGACTCTATTAGAAACCCTAAGCCTCCACTATAAATAGAGGAGGAGGTGGCGACACCTTCGACCCTTTCATTGTTTTGAAACCTAATTTGCTTAGGAGAGAGGAGCGGAGGTTAGGGTTCTTGAGAGTTGGATTTGATTTCGTGCTCATGTATTGAGTCTTTGCCATCCATTGATGGAGTGGGCTGTAAACTGGATCAAATCAATCCAAAAAAGTTTCTTCAAAAGTGAGTTCATGTGCTTTCTTTCTCTCTTTTGATGAATTGAGTCTTTGTTTGATCCGCGAGTTATTGCTTAGTTTCTTAACGTGATTTAGCTTGCTGTGGCGTGTGAGAATACATCTAGGATCATCAAGATCATCAATCACCCACGTGCAAGTCTTAAGATCATATTTTCGTTTTCACTCGGTTTTTGACCTAACTTCGCTCAAACGGTAAAAGGTCTGAACCTGAGCAAGAATTATCACAATTGTTGCTTGGAATAGGTTCTGACATCCTTAGGAAGTTGTGTGTCAAGTTTCACGAAGTTTGGGCGCACGAATCAAAAGTTTGATCAATTTGCGTTTCGGTTTGTCGGGCTGTTTCTTGTTCATCGAGCGAGAGGTCGACCTCCGTGAAATCGGTCGACCGCTCGAGAGCAGTCGACCACTGGTATCGGTCGACCGGCTGGGATCGGTCGACCGCCCGGTGACCGGTCGACCGCCCCGTGAGAGGTCGGACCGCGATGTCTTCGTGTTTTGCTTTTGTGTTGATTTTACTTTGGGGTTTTGAGTTGATTCAATACAAGTCTTCCGCTGTGCATGATTGATTGATCTTCATAGCTTTCATAGCTATTGGAGTGAGATTCGTATTGAATTCAATTTGGGAGAAAAAGAGTTCGTGCTCCTATTCACCCCCCCCCTAATCGCCTTTTTGGTCCAACAAGTGGTATCGAGCACAGTTAGTTCAATCTTGATCTTAACAGGTCACTGAACTTTGGCGATGGATAAGTACTCTTCCAAACCGCATATCTTGATGGGCACGACTATGCCTTTTGGAAGAACCGCATGCGTGTCTTTCTTGAGAGCGAACCACGAGGTATTTGGGAAGTCGTTCGAGGCCGCTTATCTTGCACGAGGTTGCTCACGCTACGAAGCTCTTTTGGCTAATGACCGTAAGGCAAAGAATTTTCTGTATGGTGGGCTTGGTAGCGAGAATATGATAGGATTTGCAATCTCGAGATGCACATGAGATTTGGAAGACTCTCGAAACCTATCATGAGGTTCTTCCCAAATCAAACAAGTGCGTCGGCAGTCTATAAAAGAGAATATAACAAATTCGAGATGCGTCTGGTGAGAGCATCGATGACATTTCGATCGCTTCAACACGGTGATAAATCGGATGAAATCTGTTGGTATTGAATTTACGATCTGAAAATGCCATCCATCTCCTGCTGCAATCAACACCGGAGTGGGAGATAAAGGCTACCGCCATTCGGAAAATGTCAACTTCTCGATCGACTTTGGAGCTGCTCTATAGCAAGCTCAAGACTCATGAGATCGAGAAAGTGACCATTCTAAGAAGGGTAACATGGCTTTGGTAGCGGACCGCTCAAGAGAGCCTCGATGGGTCGTTTGAGTTCTCTTCAGTTTTCACTTGCTTCTTTATCGCAATTCAAGAAGAGGATCTTGAGAGTATTCTGAGCACGAGATGGCGCTTTTGATTAAGAAGTTCACAGGGCCTACAACAATATGAGAAAAAAAGAAGCGGCCTGTGACTTGTTATGAGTGTGGAGAGCTTAATCACATCGGCAAATTGCCCCAAGGTGAAAGGTAAGAGCAACCACAAGGATGAAAAGCCACTTGGAAGAAGCCTCAAGAGCGCAAGTCGAGTTTGATGATGCCAAGCTCGGGAAGGTGCTCACAGGGTTCTTGCCGCTCTTGGAGATCGATCCTTGAGTGATGTGGACTCGGGAGCGAGGAGGACAAGGAGGAGGAGCTCTCTCAAGACAAGAAGGGAAGGCCAAGGACTTCAGGCATGTGCTTCATGGTGACTCAGACGACATCAATGACAACAATGAGGTATCTCCTTCTTATGATGTTCTCTTTGCTAGATGTGAAGCTGTCTATGAGCAAATGCTAGGTCGAGATAAAGCTTTAAAGTTCATCATGACTAAGAATGAGGAGTTAGAGTCACAAGTAAAGAAACTCACATTAGAACTTGTGAATGCTAAGAGTCTTGAATCGATGAATGTTCATCTGCTATGCTTTACATTCGAATTAGCTAAAGCGCAATCTGCTCATGATCTTGCTTTGCAACAACTTGAAAATGCTAGAACCGAGTTAATTGAAGTTAAATCTGCTCCTGCGAAAAATGCTTAAAGTCTAGCACGTTGGTTGCTTCGATGTGGTTGAATCTAGCTCTTGCTCATGCGCTTAGAACGTGAGCGTGAATTACATGATGTTGTAGAAGCAGCTAGAGCTAAATATGCCAAGCTTAAGGACAGTATTAATTCCGCTACTTGTGCTTCATGTGAAGTTCTTAAGCTTGAAGTTGCTCCTTATAAGAAGAGGTTTTATGCTAAAACTTGTGATTCATGTGTTAACCTTAGAAAAGAAATTGCTTACCTTAATGACACATTAGAAAGATTTTCTAAAGGTAAGAAACAGTTAAACATGATTCTTGACAAGTCAAAAACTCCCTATAAGAAGCAAGGGTTAGGATACAACTTTGCCCAGGATAAATCTAATGATATTCAAATTTTGAGAAATGGCTTAGTTGAATTTGATACCCAACCTGCAAAGATCACTTTCAAATCTGCAGGCTTTGCCCAACCATCTGTTCAGTCAAAAGGTGCTTCTCCCAGTGGTACCAAGTACCATTGCACCTATTGTAAGAAAAATGGGCATTTAGTTGAGTTACATTGGCGTAGGTTGAAAAATGCTAAGAAAAATCTTGCTAGAATGTCATCTAATCAACCTAGAGCTTTTGTGAGACATGGTAATTTAGAAAGGAAGAAACCTGGTTTAGGATTTATTTCACATGCTAATCATGCTCATGCTCCTAGACAGGATAACTCTCATGTTAGAGTAACCATTGCTCAATGTAATTTCAAATAGAGTCAAGGATAGCATACGCTTTGCATACTACTCATGATCGTGTGTCTCGATCTTGGGTTCCCAAGTCATGTTTAACTAACTTGAGATTGAGACACATCGTTCTTTGTACCTTGATTTTCGGGATCACCGCGGAAGGAAGGACACATGGTTCGTCGACTCACTGTTCACGCCACATGACCAGGAGACTCAAAATGGTTCACCTCCTTCACGCGGTCGATAGGTGATGTCCTCATCACCTTTGGAGACAATACTCAAGGGCGGATTGAAGGAACAATTAGGGTGAATGACAATTTCATCCTAAAGGGCGTCGCCCTTGTGGACAAGCTTAGGTTTAACTTACTCTCTGTCTCACAACTTCTTGATGATGGTTATGAGACAATATTTAAGAAAAATGCTTGTCGGGTGCTTGATTCTGCTGGTGAGCTCGTTTTTGGGATTTATAGAGTTGCTAGGATCTTTGGAGCTGATTTTTACGAATCTTTGGTGGTTCTCTTAAATGTTTGTTTACACCTTCTTACGAGTTCGGCTTTGCACCGACGTTTGGGGCACATTGGTTTTGATCATCGACGCGAGTTAGCAACCTTGATCTCATGAGAGGTTGCCCAAACTCAAAGCCGTCAAGGATCTTGTATGCGCCACAGCAGGCATGGCAAGCAAGTTGCCGCCTCACACCCTTGGTGACTTTGGTCATGGTAGTGGACCGGGACGGTTGCTTCATATGGATACTGTTGGTCCTGCTAGGGTTCGATCAATTGGTGGCAAGTGGTACATTCTTGTCATAGTTGATGATTTCTCGAGATACACTTGGGTGTTCTTTCTTGCTTCGAAGGATGAAGCTTTTGGTTTTTATCGTGATCTTGTTCTTCGTTTGGCTTCGAATTTTACGGTGCCTTGAGAGCGATCCGCGATGACAATGGCACGGAGTTCAAGAATGCCTCGTTTGCCTCTTTTTGTCTTGGCGCGGAATTGAGCATCGATTCTCTTCTCCACACGTCCCTCAACGAATGGCGTTGTGGAAAGGAAGAACAGAACCTTAGTCGAGATGGCTAGGACAATGCTAGATGAGTATAGCACACCGAGGAGGTTTTGGGCGAAGCTATTTCTGACTTGCCATATTGCAAATCGTGTCTACTTGAGACCTTCTTTGGGCAAGACTTCATATGAGCTTCGTTTTGGTAGAAAACCCTCTGTTTCTCATTTTCGAGTGTTTGGAGCTAAGTGTTTCATTCTCAAGACAGGAAACCTAGATAAATTTGAATCAAGGACTTTTGATGGTTTATTTCGGGTTATCTGCACATTCGAGGGGTTTCGGGTTTTTAATGTTGAAACTAACATTGTCCAGAGACATGCAATGTCACTTTTGATGAGACTAGCCCCGAGCTAGATCAGACATTTCGGGTGATACAGTGTGAAAGCATTTTTGTGGAGGAAGATGATGGCGAAGTCGATATTTGTCCTCCACTGCCGCTTCGAGGCTCTGTCCAAGTTCAGAACACCACACTCTTTGCTTCACCTCCATTGAGGCTCTGCGCATCTTCTTCATCAGCAGTACTGCGGAGGTTGAGGAGATATTGTCTCCCCAGCGCTCCACTTCATATTCGAGGCATCATCCTCGGATCGGATGATTGGTAATCTTAATGGCGAGTCACTCGCCGGTATCACGATCAAGTCTCTACTCTCATTCGCATTTGTTGCTTCTTTGAACCCCGCGATATATCACATCGTTATCGATTCTATTTGAGTTAATGCCATGCATGAGGAGTTAGAGAATTTTGAGAGGAATAAGGTCTGAATCTAGTAGAACCTCCTAGTGGTCATAATGTGATAGGAACAGTTGGGTGTTCAAAAATAAACAAAATGAGGATGGTTACGTGGTTAGAAACAAGGCTAGATTGGTAGCTCGGGGTTTTAGCCAAGTTGAGGGTTAGACTTTGATGAGACATTTGCTCTGTTGCTAGATTGGAAGCCATTCGCATTCGCTTGCATTTTTGCTTCTAAGGGCTTTAGATTATATCGGATGGATGTTAAGAGTGCCTTTTGAATGGTTTTATAGAGGAGGAAGTGTATGTTAGACAACCCCTGTGCTTTGAGAATCCCAAGCATCCACATCTTGTTTTCAAGCTATCCAAAGCCTTGTATGGTCTTAAGCAAGCCCCTAGAGCATGGTATGATAGACTTAAGACCTTTCGCTTAAGAATGATTTTGAGATGGGTAAGGTAGACAAGACCTGTTCATCCTTAGGCGTGGCAATGACTTCTGCTTGCTCAGTTATGTAGATGATATTATCTTTGGTGGTTCTTCTCATGCTCTTGTTTCCAGCTTTTACGAGACCATGTCCAGGAATTTGAGATGAGTATGATGGGAGAACTCAACTACTTTGGGCTTCAAATCAAGCAATGCAAGGAAGGGATATTCATCCATCGGATGAAGTACACCAAGGATCCGCTCAAGCGCTTGAGATGGGTGGCGCAAGCCGATCGCCACTCCCATGGCGACTTCGATCGCTTTGGATCCGGATGAGGAAGGAGAAGCCATGGATCAACGCGAGTACCGCGGCATGATTGGCTCCTTACGTACTGACGGCCTCAAGACCGGACATCCACTTCGCGGTTTGCCTGCATGCGAGGTTTGAGCGTCTCAGAGGACTTCCATCGCCAAGCCGTTAAGCGCATCTTGGTATTTACACTCTACCCTCCAATATGGCATTTGGTTTTCTGCTCTTCGTCTTTGTCCATTCGGGGTTTTAGATTCGATTTTGCGGGTCGGCTAGATAGGAAGAGTACCTCGAGCACTTGTCACTTCCTAGGCACTTCTCTTGTCTCTTGGTCTTCTAGGAAGCAATCTTCTGTTGCACAATCCACTGCTGAAGCTGAATATGTAGCTGCTGCTAGTTGCTGTAGTCAGATTTTGTGGATGGTGTCCACTCTTAAGGATTTTGGGTTGGCTTTTGATAGTGTTCCTCTTTTACGTGATAACACTTGCGATTAACATTGCTAAAAACCCTGTGCAACACTCTAGGACCAAGCACATAGACATTCGCTATCACTTTCTTAGAGATCATGTCGAGAAGGGTGATATTGTGCTACATTTCGTGGAGTCCAAGGCTCAGTTGGCTGATATCCTCACCAAGCCTTTAGATCCAACTAGGTTTGCCACCTTGAGAAGTGAGTTAGGGGTAATTTATCCCTACGGTTTGGTTTGAGGGGGAGTTTGATCTTTTCTGTTTTTACCTTGTTCATTTGATCTTTTCTTGATCTTCTTTTGTTCTTTTGATCTTTTTAGTTTGTGTGCATTTCATTGTTTCATCTGCATTCATATGAAAAACCAAAAAGATGCATTGTTATATAAGCTTTTACCTTGTCTTTTAAAATTGATGAAGCTTTGCTTATTACCTGTTTGAGCTTTTAGTATTTCAATTCGCTCAATGCCATGTCTAGTTCCTTGACTTGCTAGAATTATCATGCTTTCACATGTGTAGCTAAGTCTTTCTTGAATGAGCTAGAACTTTAAGACAACTTGAACTAAAAGCGCAATTTGTGGATGTTTTAGCTAGTTGCGCAATTAGTGCTCCTTTATGACATTGGCCCTGTCAAAATTGCGGTGTTAGCTCTTGAATCTAGTATTGATCATTACTTGAGCTTCTTGTTCTTTTGAGAATCTAAATCTGCTCTTGTGAAAAAAAGGGGAGGTCTCTTTTGTGCGAAAAAACTGATCTCACCAATTCTTTCTCATGAGACGGCTTGCCATAGCACTAGGCATGAACTCAGGGGGAGTTTTGGATGACCTAGATCATTCTTTTAAGCTTTTTGTGCTTAAGATGGTCGCGGCAAGGCTTGAGATCTAGCACGTGGATAAGAAAATGAATTTTCAAATGGGTAGAAGCTTAGGAAGAGTTTGTGGATGGCTCCTAGTCCAGGATCTTCTTCACTAAGATATACCTTTCATCAACTTCAATATTCCTTTGCAAATGAAAATCTGTTGAAAAATGGGCGGTTGAGACAATTTGAGCAAAATAATTCAATTTAGGACTTGTTTGTCTCTTAATGTGGTCTTTGTTAGCTTCTTTGTCTCACATTGACATTTTGACATGGCCAGTTTCATTTAGGATCTCTGTTGATGAACTTGCTAGATTTGAAACTTTGCTTAAAATGCTAAAATTCATTGCTTTATATTGAGCCTTCTTCCTTTAGCTTTGTTATATATGTCTTATCATGATCTTGCTAGCGCATTCAGGCTGATATGGTGTTTATGCAAAATTTGAGATGCTAGCTTGTTCTTTTGGGTAATCTCCAAAGCTTCTTGTAATCCAAAATTGAAAAATACAAAAATATGAAGCCACTCCATTGCATTTCATGCATGCTCCTTCTTATGCTTTTTCCTCATTCTGCATTTGTTATCTCTCGAGCGAGAGGAAGGCGTGTTTCCTTGATGACTCCATTGTCAAAGGGGAGAAGATATTTCAAAATGTGTAAAGGGAGAGGATTTAAAAGTATTACAAAGAGGAGAAAATTGGAGAATTTGAAATTTTTCAAATTTGAGGATCATAGTGAGGGGAGTTTCTTATTTGCATTCTTATGGTCTTATTGCTCTTTCGAACTTGAATTGCAATTCTTGAGCCTCATCATGATCAAAGGTCATTTTGAACAATTGTTCTTTCATATGGACCTTAAGTGAGATTTTGACTCTTCTTTGGAAATTGAAGCTTTCTTGCTTTCTTTTGCCTTATCTCACTTGCGATGCTATTACAAGCCGCTTGGTCATTTCCATTGCTTTCTCTTGCATATGGACCAAGTTGTGCCTTTCTTGTAACGTCGAGTTTTACTTTTCAAACCTCAAAATTTGCATTTGTTGGAAATTGCCAATGTGTTCATCAAGGGGAGATTGTGGATATCATGGGGATATGCTCATGATCTTAGGATGATGTGACAATTGGCAATGGCGTTGAAGGTTTGCGAAACACGAGTTTTCGGCAAAGTTCGAGTCTGTCGAGTCTCGGCGGTCGGGCGCCCCGTGGCGGTCGGACCGCCCATGCCTCGTGAATTGTCTTTGGCGATCCGACCGGCGGTCGGCGGTCGGCCGATTTGGTAGCGATCGACCGGCGTCGATGAGCGATCGGACCGGCAAGTTGAGTGACCTTGAAGTTTGGTGGGCCAAAAATAGAGGTGTAGGCAAGTGAGAGATTCTCGCACTTGGTCTCATAATTTTGGAGCTTCGGTCAAAAGTTCTATTCGTTTTAAATTTCGAGAGGTTGCGGATTTCAGCGTTGAAATTTCGGCTAAGTCCTTTTGTGGCGGTCGACCGCCTTACATTGGCGATCGGGCCGGCGGTGATGGTCGACCGCCAATCTTGGTGATCGGCCGGTTTTCATTTAAGTCGTCGCTTTGTGTGGCGGCGATGGTTGCTGTTAGGTCAAGTTCGTGGATTTCATAGCATATGTGTTGCATGATGCATGTTTTGACTAACGTGGGTCAAGTTGTGAAGAACTTGTTCCGAATTCGATTTGCTTGTCTATTGTTGTGCGGGTTGCTTGGTGGTCAACGACGGTCAACGGCGAGGATGATCGGGACTAGGCTTGAGAAGCGAGAGGTTCAAAGCGATCGGCGATGCGGGTGAAGTCATTGGACTCAAGTATGGTGCAAGATGGACAAAGGTGACCGAACAGGCGATTCGGTGCGGCCGGTTGAATCAAGCGGCACGGGGTCGGTGCAAGTGCCATGGTGGTTTCGGTGGGGCCGGATGGGAGAGACTTGCCGACATGATGAGAGCCGTTGGATCAACCTACACGTGGCGAAAGCGAGTGCTTCGCACAACATGAACACGGCGCTTTAAAATGCGTGCGTGTGTCACCCGCTTGTTTTGGGCCTTAACGGAGCCCATTAGGAGACTCTATTAGAAACCCTAAGCCTCCACTATAAATAGAGGAGGAGGTGGCAGCACCCCTTCGACCCTTTCATTGTTTTGAAACCCTAATTTGCTTAGGAGAGGAGGAGCGGAGGTTAGGGTTCTTGAGAGTTGGATTTGATTTCGTGCTCATGTATTGAGTCTTTGCCATCCATTGATGGAGTGGTCTGTAAACAGATCAAATCAATCCAAAGAAAGTTTCTTCAAAAGTGAGTTCATGTGCTTTCTTTCTCTCTTTTGATGAATTGAGTCTTTGTTTGATCCGCGAGTTATTGCTTAGTTTCTTAACGTGATTTAGCTTGCTGTGACGTGTGAGAATACATCTAGGATCATCAAGATCATCAATCACCCACGTGCAAGTCTTAAGATCATATTTTCGTTTTCACTCGGTTTTTGACCTAACTTCGCTCAAACGGTAAAAGGTCTGAACCTGAGCAAGAATTATCACAATTGTTGCTTGGAATAGGTTCCGACATCCTTAGGAAGTTGTGTGTCAAGTTTCACGAAGTTTGGGCGCACGAATCAAAAGTTTGATCAATTTGCGTTTGGTTTGTCGGCTGTTTTTACTGTTCATCGAACGAGAGGTCTGACCTCCCGTGAAATCGGTCTGACCGCTCGAGGGAACGGTCTGACCGCTGGTATCGGTCTGACCGCTGGGATCGGTCTGACCGCCCAGCTGACCGGTCTGACCGCCCCCGTGAGAGGTCAGACCGCCAGTGTCTTCGTGTTTTGCTTTTGTGTTGATTTTACTTTGGGGTTTTGAGTTGATTCAATACAAGTCTTCCGCTGTGCATGATTGATTGATCTTCATAGCTTTCATAGCTATTGGAGTGAGATTCGTATTGAATTCAATTTGGGAGAAAAAGAGTTCGTGCTCCTATTCACCCCCCCCTCTAGTCGCCTTTTCGGTCCAACAATTTTCTAAATGTTTTACAAATGGCAAGTTAGAATCTTTTATCCATATGCAAAACTTGTTTTATGCTGAAAATTGACTAGTGTAGTAGCCTTTCTTTTGATACTCACTTGCATCCTTATTTTTTTGAAAGTCTCGTGAGTACAACTTTGTACTTGAAAAGTGTCTATTTGATCAGGTGAGGACGACGGGTGCAACGGCTTTAACTCCAGTTGGTTGCTTGTGGGATTATGGGCATGCCAACTCGGTTATTCCCTTTTTACTTTAAGTTTATCGTCCGCTGCGATTTATTTGTGTTATTGTTATTTAGATTGGCCGATTGGCCCTCATTTGTAAAATTTGGACCATAAGGTCTTATATGTTGAAGATGTATCAAAGTTTATATTCTCTTATACGATTGTGTATGGATGTGATTGCAATGTTGTATTAGGATATGTGCATGTTAGCCACTGATCCTTGGGAGCTAACATGAGACACATATCCGGGCACTTGGAATCGTTTTCGTCTTACGTTAAGTATTGCGTTTTTAGCGTAATTACTTAGCTTGAAACGGATCCGATCCCAGGAGGCCTCACACTTTGGGATAACCAACTTTCTGGCCTTATTCCAAGAGAACTAGGTTACTTGGTGAACTTAGAAGACTTATCTATTTCCTTTAACCAACTTTCTGGATCCATTCCTCAAGAAATTGGCAACTTAATGAATCTTGGTGTCTTGGAACTCAGTTCTAACAATCTCATAGGTTCCATTTCAAGCAGCTTATGGAATTTGACTAAACTCACTACCTTATACCTTGACAGTAACCAACTTTCTGGGCACATTTCTCAAGAACTAGGTTACTTGGTGAATATAAAAAACTTGGGGTTTAGTGACAACAAACTCACAGGTTCCATTCCAAACAGTTTAGGAAATTTGACTAAACTCACTGCCTTGTATCTTTTGGGGTAACCAACTTTCTGGCCTTATTCCAAGAGAACTAGGTTACCTGGTAAACTTAGAAGACTTATCTCTTTCCTTTAACCAACTTTCTGGATCCATTCCTCAAGAAATTGGCAAGTTAACGAATCTTGGTGTCTTGGTACTCGGTTTTAATAATCTCTCTGGTGCGTTGCCATCGGGTCTTTGTGCGGGAGGCCGGCTACATAATCTCACTGCTAGTGACAACAACTTGGTTGGACCCTTGCCAGCAAGCTTGCTACGTTGCACAAGCCTAGTTAGAGTTCATCTTGAACGTAATCAGCTCGAAGAAGATATCTTCGAGATGAGAGTTTATCCGAATCTTGTCTATATTGACATGAGCTCAAATAAACTATTCGGACAATTATCTAATCGCTGGGGTGAGTGCTACAAGCTTACCATGCTACGTACCTCAGACAACAGCATTACGAGAGTCATACCACCAAGTATAGGGCAATTATCTCTGTTGGGGATACTTGATGTTTCATCAAATAAAATTCATGGACAAATTCCACCGGAAATTGGCAATCTAACGGCACTGTTCAATTTGAGCCTCACAGACAACTTGCTCCAGGGAAGCATACCAGAAGAAGTTGGGTCGCTACACAATTTGGAGTATTTGGATTTATCAACAAACAACCTAAGTGGGCCAATACAAGGAACAATTGAGCACTGTTTGATGCTTAGCTTTCTAAAATTGAGCCATAATCACTTCAATGGAAGCATTCCTTTCAAACAAGGGATGTTGGCATACCTGCAACCTTCGTTGGATCTAAGTGAATTCATTTGCTGGGGCCATACCAAGTCAGCTGAGTGGTTTGAGCATGCTCAAAGCTCTCAATCTATCACACAATGCACTGAATTGCAGCATTCCACCATCATTTCAGAGCATGGTCAGCCTCTCATCCTTGGATGTGTCATACAACAAATTAGAAGGGCCAGTGCCACATAGTAGGTTCTTTGAAGAAGATCCAATCGAATGGTTCGTGCATAATAAGCAACTGTGTGGTGAAGTGAAAGGTTTGCCCTCTAGTGACATTACTCAAAGTGGTGGACAAGAAAAGAAGTCCAAAGCTATTTTACAAGCTATAATACCTGCTATTATATCTTTTGTGTTTATCACAACACTAATAGCATGGCAATGTAAAAGGAAGAAATCCGACGCAGAAAGTGCAAATGAAGTGCAAGTGACAGAGTTGTTCGCCATTTGGAACTTTGATGGAGGAGATGTGTACAAGCAAATCATTGACGCCACAGAAAATTTCAGCGATACAAATTGCATTGGAACTGGAGGGAATGGATCTGTCTATAGAGCTCAACTACCAACGGGTGAAATATTTGCAGTAAAAAAGATTCATATGATGGAAGATGATGAGCAATTTCATCGTGAAATAGATGCTTTGATGCGTATTCGGCACCACAACATTGCTAAGTTCTTTGGCTACTGTTCTTCTACTCATGGCAGATTTCTGGTCTATGAATACATGGATAGAGGAAGCTTAGCAGCATGTTTAAAGATCAAGGAAACTGCAATTGAATTGGATTGGACAAGGAGGTTAAATATCGCCAAGGATGTTGCTCATGCTCTGTCTTACATGCATCATGATTGCTTTGCGCCAATAGTCCATCGAGATATAACAAGCAATAATATTTTGCTCGATCTGGAATTCAGAGCTTGCATTTCCGATTTTGGTATAGCCAAAATACTAAATGCAGATGAATCAAACTGCACAAGGCTTGCTGGGACAAAAGGATTGTGAGACCCCGGTTTATTAAGCTTGTAATACTTAGCCTTCCATTGGCCCTAGTATCACAAACAAAATACACCGTGTCTCGATGGACATGTGCCTCCCAGAATTGCAGCACACATACATTATACAAAAGCATGCATCAAATTCATACATGAGCATCTAACAAGTCTAGCAAAAGACATACATAATATAAGATTATTACAGAACAGCCGACCGACCAAATGACATAAGTAGCAAAGAAATAAAAGACAGCGGAAGCAAAAGAGTGCCATAAGATGGCTGGAAACAGAAGCCAATTAGTGTGCCTTAAACCCACAAGGCAACCAACCGGGCCTCCAACTAGTCGTCCCACACACCACCACAACACATTTCACAGAAGTGAGGCCCTTGGGGCTCACCTTCTTCCTCTGCACACAACAAGCAATGCAGATGAGTACAATAATGTACTCGCAAGACTTACAAATAACAAGCCTATACATAGCTACATGAAAGCTGAATTTCAAAGGGAATGGTTATATGGTTATTTGGACGCACAAAGCAAGTTTCATTTGCAATAATGTAATAGATTGAAGGCAATTGATAAAATCTGTTTTTAAACATTGAAATAACAGCGAGTAATCATAAATAACAAGTAGCCACCTAGAAGTGACTTTCCCAAAAGCCACCACAACATAGCACGAATCCCTGATTCGTACCACCCATCAAGTTTTAATTAAAATGTTGTAGTCTAACTCTTGAAAGACTTCCCCAAGCGTGTCCATAACCTAGGACGAGGCTATTCGAATAGTTCAAAACCCTGCAGGGGTGTACCAATGTATCCACACTTTAGACCGTCTTTAAGCCACAAGATTTAGCACACTTCCAAAGGTATACCGGCACGGCTAAGTCCTACGAGATATTTCCAATATTGAACATAAACTACGAGTCTCGTATGGATAGAAACCCATACGCTTACATTGTAAAGCCAAAAAGACAACTACCCCTCGGGGTAAAGCTTTTTGGACAACTACAATGCTCCCAGCACAAAACCACCTCATTTTACCACAACACAACACACACACGCCCTCCTGCAACCTGTAGCCAATACATGCCAAAGTACTAAGTCAAGAGAGGTCCCATACCCTCTAGTGTGGTTAGCACGTACAGATGTTTGGTTTAGGTTAACAAGATGTTCGGTCCTTGTTGACTCGGGCACCATTCCAGTCACACCCAAATTCACACCATCTTACCATTGTGCCCAAGTCCAAATCATTTTGTTTTCAGTTTTAGTTCTTGCAATTAAACATGGAATAAAGCTGAAAACATAAGTATCATAATAAGTTTGTGTGGTCAAGGTTATCGATAAGTCAATAACCGCCTATTTCTACCGATAGTTAAGCATGGCTAAGCATATTAACTCGTAACTACTAAGTGACAACGGTTCATCCAACGAACCCAATGTAACATCCCAATTTTGGGCTTGTGTTTCAAATGTAAGAAAATGAGTAGAAATTAAAACTTTTTCTTACATCATGTATTTCCTGTTTGTACTGGACAAGTATTGTACAAGACTTATGGAAATGCAAAGCCACAAGTCTTTTGATCCAAATCTTGTTCCTTCAAAAACAATCTTGTCAAACCTTTTGATCATCCTCTGGAAATATTTTTCCTAAGTTCTTGGGATGGTATGTGACCCCTCTGAAAAATTTCACAATTTTAGAAATTGTTTGAATATTTTAGAGGCGTCAAACCTGTTTGACTCTCAGTCAAACCTAAAACCAGTACCTTGTAGAATTTTGGAGAAAAATTCAATGCATAAAAATCTCTGAAAATTTTCACAAGGTCAATGTCTTAGTCAGTAAGCTCCTGTAAAAATTTCAGAATTTTTGGAGTTATTTGCTACCCCAAATAAATCCTCAAAAGTCTCAGCTTTAATTTAAAACCTAAAGTGATTCACTATTCATTGGGTTCGAGTCGGGCTCGAGTCCGAGCCACTTGACTTGGTTGAACCACCTAAGCGCACTGAGCGCGTTTTAAAACGTGCGTGCGATATCACCGTTGGATCCCAATCGCGTGGCCGCATTGATGATGTCGTTCGGACCCTCGGTTGCATTAGCCAATTGGGACCGTTGGATCTCAATCCAACCGCCCGTTTCCGTGAGGCAATCGGATTGTCCGCGAACTCTTTTAAATCACAGCCGTCCATCTAAAATCCAACGGTCGTGGTTTGTCTTCTCTGTTCTTCTTCCTCCTCGGCCTCTCCGTGCGCGTGGGCGGCAATGGCAGAGCGAGAGAAAGCGAGGGGCGGCGTGATGTGTCACCTCCACGTTTGCTTTTGTCAACGTCTCTCTGCAATGCATTTAATGCGCACCAGGCTTTCTCCTCCATTGTCACCATGCTCACTTGCTCCCATATTTTCTTGGTCTACAACCGGAGCATGAACCGAGCCCACCATGGACTCGGGTTCTTATTCAAAACCCTAATTCTTTCCCTATAAATTGCCCCTCTAGGTCCTCCTGGTGTCCCTTTACACCACACTTTGCTCTTCTTAGTGTTTGAGCGGCTAAACCACCTCACACCCTCAAAGCACCATTGTTGGCCGTAGAGCTCCAATGGCGGCCTTGGTGTCCAGTGGTTCATCTTCAACATCTCTTCACTACTACAAAACAAGGATATAGTAACACCAAATTGTGTTACTATAGGTTGGAAAAAGTGTTACTAGCGCTCTTAGTAACACATTTTTTTTTGTGTTCCAATTGGCCATGTTACTATAGACTGGTTGATTGTAACACATTTTTGTCTACAGAACATTTGTCTAGTGCTACAATGATTTTTGTTGTAACACGTTTTTGCTCTAGTAACACTTCACATTATGGTAGAATGCATAGTTTGTAACACATTAACTAATCTATCGGAACATTTGTCTAGTGTTACTGTTGATTGTCTCTTTGTAACATTGTTTTTATTTCTAGTAACACTTCTACATTGTGGTAGAGCACGGTATGGAACAAAGGAACACATGGTTTGTAACACTTGTTTATATCTATTGTAACATATTCATATTATGAAACAAATATTTATTTTGCTTATACATGTGGCACCTGATTATTATAGAATCACACAAACATGACACATTGCAAAATCACATAAACCACAAATTTCAATAATCATAGCAAGATCCACATATCGTAGCACGATTTCAAACATAGTGCTTGTTCATATCAAATCATAGTATATGTACATGAGGATATGGCTCTAGAGAGCAAACACACATTGTCCATACTAGAAAGAAAAATTCAAGAACTAGTATTCATAAATTCCATTGCTTCTTCTTCTTCCATTCTTTGTACACATCGATGTAGGACTTTAACCATTAATCATTTCAACCTGCAAAGAAAATGTAAGTTGTAACATTACAAATTAGGCCAAATATGTACATTGACGTAGAGTTAAGAAAGTCGCTAGTTTGAACATACAAACATCGAAGGCCAAGCAATTGGGACTCCTTTGGCTTGGGCATCACCAATATTGTTGCACCTGCATGGGCCTCACTAATGGCTCATCTTTTGCTATAGGATGATTGATACGCACTTTGTAGAATTGACTTCTGTCTTAACTCCACCAACAATGGCTTCGGATCGGTGCTCAAGAGAGTTGCAAAGGCCACATTAGCCTTATTAGGTATTTTGAAGTCATTAGTAGCACCATGGACCCAACCTACATTAATTTGACATAATCTCTTAGTGACCAACAACCCTTAGTTGTACATCAAGATCATGCAATTAGAACAAGTGATATTATGTTTGTCTACCTTCATTAGAGGATGTTGTTTATGTGTTTGACGCTTGTGGCATGTAGCCTTGTCACGAGCCACCTCACGTGTGCAATGGTTGTAGTCTCTCCAAGCCCTCCGTGATGACCCTTACACATAAAATGAAGTATGAAATAATAAGACAAAATTTTACTATAATTACAGCAAAGTGTGGTTCATAGATACCTTTTGTTTCTTTGTTATTGTACTTGTGGTGGAACTCCTTTGAGAGGAATCAAACTGAAAGGAAGAGAAAGATAATTGTATTTATACATTGTTACAATATTACACATCTTGAATAACGGCATTACAAGTCTAATATATTTTATTCAATGGTATATTGAAAAAGTGTACATCTGTTTGTCTAGAATCATTATCGAGGCATCGTTGAATTATTGCATGTCCTTCGCTTCTTGTATTTCCTTGTCATTATTGTCACTTTGGCATGATTCCAATTCAAATTCATTCAAATGATAATTACTAGTTAAAAATATTAACATGTAATAAACTAAGAGTATACTATTATTCTTAAATACAAGAAACTAGTTGATAACCTTTTCCTAGATAAAAGTAGATTGTCATAGTCACTAAATTCAGACTCACATGTCTCTTTATTCTAGTAAAGAGAAAAAAGATAGTAGCATTAGTTATTATAAAAATCCTTTGTGGATAAATAAATAGTAAATTCACAAGCAAGTGACTTTACCAATTCATCTCTGTGTTTAAGTAATCCTCATTCGGTTGGGTGCATCACATTGAACTCTCTAAAAATTTGAAACAATATTAAAACCACAAGACTAGATTAGGTGAAAACATGAAAAATAGAGCAAATACCTTTCTTTTAGAATGCACCGCTTGATTCTCGAGAATTGTTATGATCACTCCTAGCACAATTTTCCTAGAAAAGATATAAAGTTTGAGTAACACATTTCAATATGGAGTTACAAATTAAAATGTACATTGTTACCATTGTTGCTTCTTGGTTCTCATGGTGTCTTTGATTGTTTTTAGTTCTGCAATAACTTTGTCTTGCATTCTAGAATGCTCTTTGAGTTGCCTTATTTCCTCCAACATGTGAGTCTCTATATCGATGATGAGCCATCTATTGAAACTATATTAATGTCCTTAAAATGGTGTGTTCTTCGACCATAAACTTGTTTAGGAACCGAAGCAATCCCATGCCGTGCACTTGTCCAAATTTCTCTTCTCCCAACACTGATGTAATGCATCACCTTCCCATGCAACTCCTCCTCACTATTTTGTGCTAACTCGGTTTTGTGTCTAGGAGATTTTCCAATTGAACCTACAAGCAGGAAATCCACACATTAGAAAATAGAAATAATTTTAAATTGGGAAAAAATTCTCATGTGCATGTCGCATACCATCGGCTCATTTATCCCTTTTCCCTTTTCTCGTGAGTTGCTAGGTAAACCTTTGCTCTATGTGGCTGATTTTTTTGAGGATCACTTGCCTCTGAAAAAATAGCGAAGAAAGAAAAAGTAAGAGGAATCATATATAAATTTTTAAGCAGAAGATGACTCACCATGTCCTCGGACCAACGAGCATAACTCTTTGTACCATTGTATGTGTTGTCTTCTTCATTTCACGACTTATTTTGTTCTTCTCACTAAGGATCTACAACAAAAGTAAACTAATAAATAATGAACCATTATACATATAGAAATCAACAATAGTATAGATAGTGATAGTAAAAAAATGCCAAATAGAGTAAATAATGGTGCCTTACTTTTCCTTCATTGGACTTCCAATATTTTACTAGGGCCTTCCAATCATCTTCATCAATATCATCGGACAACGCTGCTCAAAATGACCTTTTCTTCTTTGGATTAAATAGTGTCTTTTTTAATGTTGCCTTGTATTTTCTCCAATCTCTTCCAATTGATTTGAATATCCATTTATCACATGAACGAGGATACAAGAACTTTGTCTAAAATAAGAAAGTCACTAATGAATGAATTTGACTTCATGACATGATAACAAGCATATATATACTTAAATTGACAACATTATGTCTTGTAAAATTGAGCTAACTGCATTTAATTGAATTATGGTTTCTGCATTGTTTTTCTTAACTTCTCTCAATCTTTGGCACCAACCTGACAAGAACCACCATTTCTTGCTATGGTGCCCAAAAATTGGCCTAAAAGGCCACCTTCTTTTCCAATGGGTTGTCCAAGCATATTACATTTTACTACTATCCGATCTCCTTCAAGTAGATCCCAAACATGTGTTAAAACAATCCACTTTCGCTTATTCGTACTTCATCACCATCACCTATTAAAAGCAGAATGATAGTGATAGTAACTAGTTAAGATGCAGTCCATATGAATGAGATTGATCTAACTACATTTGTACCGATGTGTTCTGTTCTCATCATCGTCTTTGCTCAACCTCGTTAGCATATAGTGCTTCAAGATGCATTACATTTAATCCTTTCTTTTCTTTGTACCTCCTCTTCCGCTAAACAAATGTTGGGGACATGAACACGTGTTTATAGTAAATATAATAAAACACATATGTAATCTTTTATTAAACTAAATATTTGTATTAGACTATTAAGATTGTATTTATTAAGTCACATACTGTGGGGGCGAATAGGCTAATCTTGAATGAAAATAAATCATTGATGACTACCATGACTTGGAATAGTTAAGTTGTACTTGAATAATCGATATACATATAGAAGAGTGAATTATATGTTCATTCTAATACCTTTAGTTTTATTTGGTTTAGATTTGGATGGTTCTTTGTTGGACTTGGTAGGCGCTAAAGTGGCGATACCCATAATCAGAACACCCCAGACCCACATTCGTCACATAAAAGCTAACCATCTTTTGCTCTCACACTCGTTAAGCATTTCCATCACTTTAGGATCTTGTTCTATTACAACCAAGCTATCTTTTCTCCCCTGTAGTATAGATAGTCGATACAACATCATTGATGTGTACCCATAACAACCACAATACTCATACCACAAGAGACTCTCATGAGTCAATTTCACATTGCAACTATGAAGTTGCGCTTTGTTTGCAAAAATAACTTCACCTCAATATCTTGCACAAGTATGCAAATGATCTTTCCACAATGCAATGCATATGTATGTTATGTAACACCGCACCTTTACCCAACAAGGTAAAGGTATGCATCGTACACGGCAATGCACGATGTTGTACTTCTGCACGGTCGCGCTATAAGCGCGACATCCACAATGCAAATGTCATGATATGTCATGAATGATATGATATGATAATCATAAACCACAAGAATTTAACCACGGAGATCAACAACATACTCATCATGAATATTTTCTCATAATCCACATGTGTCTCATTAAGCACAATACCAACGTGTCATAAGACCATTACCACATAACCCACACCCGATTCACCAAGATCAAAATCAATCGATCTAGATGAAACTCTATCACATAGACCACCACATGATCATCATGAAAATAACCACAATGAAATATCAACATGTCCACCTTGAGTTTATTCGCATATTCCGCATTTGGCTCATTACGCGAATTACCACAATACTACCCAAACTCATCCAAACATAGCAATTGATTAATATCTTGCTACCACATTCTTACTTAGAAAACATGTAACCATGGCATATCATTTAACATTACGTCAATCATGCATGGTGCAAGTAGTAAGAAAAACGGGTTAAACCGTAGCACAACCGCTACATTTACTTGCCTTCCACGATGCGACGCGCTAGCCGGCAAAGCTGATACTCCTAAACCTGAGGCTTCACCTCCTAAACAAGTAAAATAATACCAATAAGGACATAATATACCCAGCGCTACTAATCGGCATTCTACAACGCTTACTTGACGACTCAAAACGAGTTTACAAAGCTGAAACCGAAAACAACGCTTCTGCCATATACTGATTCTGGACAGCAGCACGGTAAATGACATAACTCATGAACTGGAAGTCAAAAGAGGTAAACCCAATTTCTGTAGATTCTTAACTGAATAATCTACAATACTCTAGTTGACACGATAAACCAATTCGGCCAAAATATTAGGCTAACCATTGTTTGAACTTTCAGTACAGAAACTGCCTACACAAACGAACAGCAAAACTAAAATGACCATAACTTTTAATAGGTAACTCCGAATTGATCGTTCTTTATCAATCTGAAAAGGCTATCGAATTACCTACAATAACCTAGTTGGGTGAACTTTCAGATTCTACAAAATTACCTTTCATAATTTAGGAAATAACCAGACAGATTATTCTCGTCAGATTTCTGGCAGCAGATACTAAATCGACCATAACTTTTGACTCAGACCTCGGAATCGAGTGATCTTCGCGGCTACTGAAAGATAATGACATAACCCACATATCTCTAGGAGATGGAATCTTAAAATTCAGCCTCTAAATACACGAAAATACCCACGCAAGGTTCTGGACAGAATTGAATCTTCTGCAGCCCAACAATTAACCAACAATTTAATCGGTTTCAGATCTACTAAGGATCAAACAGCGGGAAGGCATCTCGTTACCCTTGTAGAACCTCTAGAACTCGCTGATCCAATCCCACACAAGACTTCTTCTCCTTCTTTCCTCCTTCTCCTTCTCCTTCTTCTCTTCCTCTCTTTCTCCTTCTTGCGCAAGGGCAGCAGCCTAGACGAAGGGGAATCGCGAGGAGCAGCACTGTGGCAGGGGAGGCGCAAGGGAGAGGGGAGGATTCAGCCAAGGGTGAGGAGAAGGGGCGGCTGCAAGTGGGAGGAGAGAAAGGGAGGGGCGGCTAGGGTTTGGGAGGTGGCCTCCCCTTTGGTCGGCCACTACAGGCCAGATGGCCAAGGCCCAGGCCCAAGTAGGTGAGAAAACACAGAAAACCCCCTCTTTTCTTGTCTTTGCTGAATTCTGAAATTAAACTCTTACCCGATTAAATAATTCTCTACCGATTAAATTTAATTAACCCGATTCTTGACTTCTCACACTTCCGAGTATTACACTCTTACACCTTAAAAGGATTCGCTCGAATCCTACTCTACACATCACAAAGAGAAGAACAACAAGCAAAAGCAACCCAAACTAGGAGTACTCACCACCTCAAGAGCTCGGGTACTTCTTTCGCAAAAGATCCTCCAACTCCCACGTAGCTTCTCTCTCGATCGATTCGTCCAAAGGACCTTCACATACTTGATGGTCTTATTCTCAAGACCCGCTCCGACGTATCCAAGATACGAATCGGCCGACTCTCCACAAGTGAGATCTCGCTCCACCGTGACTGCTCCAGTCAATCTTGTGTTCTGATCCCGCAAGTATTTCTCAAGATAGACACAAAGAAAACATTGTGCACACCACTCAATGAGTTTGGCAACTACAAACGATAAGCCAAACTACCCACCCGAGCAACCACCGAAAACCGATGTACCGCGGGCTAAGCTTCGGTGGTACCAAAACGAACAATACCCTTAGTCGGAGACACCGAAGGAGCACAAGGCTTCCCACCGCAAAATCCAACTCGCGCCGAACAACCGCATAACTCTTTGTCGGCCCCGAGCAACCAATGTGTCCCGCCATTTTGGCAAAATTTCCGCAAAAACTATTAAGACCACTTTCTAAAACCATCCTCTTTCTTAAAACACTTTCCTCTTATTAAATATACTCGTGATAACACAATATACCCAATTTCAAGAATTTGATCACCAATTTCACTCACATAATTCTACTAGAAGCACAACGATATAATTTACAAATATAACCCAATAACAGAAGAGAAAAGGATTATCAAGCATCACACTAGCAACTAGTTTTCCTTCAAAGGACCACGATCCAAAACAAAGGATTTACCACAAAACATCTTCCACTCTCCAAGTAGACAATTGGAGAAACCACACCACCTAAGCTAAGAGTGAAAATCACTCGACAGACCAAAACAATCAATTTCTTTTCCTAACTGGAAAAGACTACGCCTCAACAAAAACACCTAGCAAAAACAAGAATCAAGAGAGCATCGCACTACATAACCATAATTTCCCAATTCATTTCTTTTAACAATTTAACTTCCTTGAACCAAGGATTTTCAAATCATTGCCCAACACACCAACTCATTTATCTCAAGTTGGCCAACTCAACAATTAGCTCAATTGATTACATCATCTACACCATTGTAGATAGACTCTACTGGCCCCACAAAACAACACTAGACTACCACTATTAAGTCGTCATCACGCAACAAAAGGCTTCGCAACCCACAACAATTACCATGTTCTTAGAAGAAGAGGTAAGAAGAAATAAATTTCAGCATACAGAAAATGGTTATCATCACAATAGCCAAAAGAATAACAAATAGCAATGAGGTTGGAAAAACACAAGATAAGATCATATGTACCTCAAATACTTCTAGTACAACTTTTCCTTTCAATAATAAGCAATTTTCTTTGATTACAACATCCCGCCATTTCCAACAAAGGATGCTTGAAGACCACAACACAAGATTCAAATAAAACCAATAAGATCAATCAACACGTCGCTTTACTCAGGGCAACCTCGACTATGACACAAGTCATACGGTCCAAAAAGATTCCAACCGTAAATCTCACACCCTTCAATGCAATTAGTATTATGGAATTAACAAATTCCTTTATATATATTTCTTTAAAAACATTCAACACAATAATCACAACTACATGCTATCGATTGAATTCACAACAAGATAAAACATTCTTTGCAAAAATCAACATATCATCCCACTCCTTCATACTTTTCCAAAAGGAACATCATAAATCACTTCATCATGTTCTTATTATCCAAATAAGATTCCAACTACTTGATCTAGTTAAACCTAGTGCATAAGCCATCATATTAAAACAAACTCTTTAACAAGATGATATTAGAACATAACAACTTCACAAAACATGCTAGTATGAATCTCTTATTAGATTCCATACATTTATCTCGTACTGATGCTCAACTCTAGTTTAGCAAAAAGGTAATTACACTCTAGCCATTGCTGTCAATAATTGATTATTAATTTTTCATCAGCATAGCATTAATGATCCTATCTCTAATTTTGCAATCCCAAAGACAATAAAGACACAGATTCGATACTCCACCTTATGTTAAGATATTAAAATAAAATAACTTTAAACATCAATAATACCACTTTGTGAGACAAGATTCCACAAGTCAATACATCACCGCATCCATTTCTTTATACATATTTCAACAATTTAGCATGGTAAAAGTTACATAAATTTATGATTGTACATGCTCATCAAGTATGTAAAGAGAGGACATATAAAAGGTTAATCTTATTAAGGCAATATTCCAACACCTCCTTACTTGACCATCCGAATGGTCGATTAATTACTTAAGATCAATCAATCCAATCTATCCAACAAGTTGGGAAAATTAAACAACTACAATAATCAAAACAATTGTTTTTCATATTCCTTGATAAATGCATGAGTTCTACACATGTATCGCTAAATTTCTTAGCCACGATCTTCAAGAAACTACAACAGACAACCTCATATTAATCGACTTCACTTCTAAAGATGTTAGTAGAACTTAATGATGTACCACACTAACTTTTCAACTTGATAATTCACAATCTATCAATTATTTACATAATTTCCACCTACTACTTAAACACAACAAAACATCACAAAGGGGTTTTAACACTCCTTCTAGAGAGAAATCAAACTTCAAAAGTCGAAATAACTCGTAAGAAATGCATAGAGCCAATGTTTCCACAAGTTAATGAACTTCCCACATAAAGCTTTGATTCTCTCTAAAAAATCAAACGAAATACAAGAGTCATGTTTTCCAAAGAAGAAAGATGGAACAACACGGAAAATACCATTTCTCTCAAAAGCATCGCTCACGAGCAATCAAACAACCCATCAATCCGAAGAAACAATACTTGGCCTCAAGAACAATTAGAGGCCTAATGACAACCAACAACCGCAATAAACGGCTAACCCGAGAGAAAAACATTAATCGCAATAGGCCAAGAATCGCCAACATCAATTCAAGGAGGATAACACTTTTCTAAGAAACTTACCCATGACATCCGCAACTAAGTTACCCGAGGTAACTACATCAATATCCCCGCACCACTAACGGGTATAAACTCGCAATACCAAGGCAATGACGCAAAGCCTACCTCTTATCATTGACTATCCTCACTCATAGCGATCATAGAAACAACACATAAACATATAAGATTATCTCATAGCATGAATAATCAATATAACATGTCAAAGCACGAATGCAATGCTTGACCCATCCCATCCTATGCGGCACCAAGGTGTCAATTTAATATTTTTAATTACCACGGACCTAAAGCCCGCTCGATACCAACTGTAACACCCAGACCCACATTACCCTGGAATGCTACTAAACCACTCTCTGACTAGCCAATAATTTCAAGATAAATTAATTCGCAACATCTCTAGACAAGAAGCATTAAGCGGAAGCATAAACAACTAAGGGAATAAAGATAACGGTAACAAGTACAATAATTAAACAACCTCTAGCAGATTAATCAAAGAATGGTTCACAAGTCCATCCTTATTAAATAACATAAACCTCCACAAATAGTTAAGCATTTGGCTAGAATTTCATCGACTTTATTACAACATGAGTTGATGAACCATGTGCATTATTGTGGTGCCGCTCTACCCATCCCATGAATGCTCAACAAACACCAGAGGGGAAGAAAACAAGGGTGAGATAAAAATCTAAACAAGCAAACTGTTTAACCGGCTATTCAGACTACAACCAAACATACAACATCATTAAAGTATCCAAATGTCCACATTCATAATGTGAATCCACATTCATTTACAAGCCAATTAAACTACAATGATATTAAGCTTCAAAATCCAATCCCCATAATGATCACAATTATAGCCTCAACCATATTTACTACCAATGATAGTAAAGTATTACAATTAAATCTTGATCAACTGCTTCATGTTAATCACCACTACCACTACCAATGACAATAAAGTATTAACATGTTTTACCTCATAACTTTACTATTTCTCGCATTCACAACTGCTATCCACAATTACCACAAGAGAGAAGAATCTCATGCCACAATCACAACCTCTACCATACCACAAGGATGAACCCCCACTCCACAACCACAACCACAATACTCATACCACAAGAGACTCTCATGAGTCAATTTCACATTGCAACTATGAAGTTGCGTTTGTTTGCAAAAATAACTTCACCTCAATATCTTGCACAAGTATGCAAATGATCTTTCCACAATGCAATGCATATGTATGCTATGCTCCATCGCACCTTTACCCAACAAGGTAAAGGTATGCATCGTCTTACGGCAATGCACGATGTTGTACCGCACGATCGCGGCTATAAGCGCGACATCCACAATGCAAATGTCATGATATGTCATGAATGACATGATATGATAATCATAAACCACAAGAATTTAACCACGGAGATCAACAACATACTCATCATGAATATTTTCTCATAATCCACATGTGTCTCATTAAGCACAATACCAACGTGTCATAAGACCATTACCACATAACCCACACCGATTCACCAAGATCAAAATCAATCGATCTAGATGAAACTCTATCACATAGACCACCACATGATCATCATGAAAATAACCACAATGAATTATCAACATGTCCACCTTGAGTTTATTCGCATATTCGCATTTGGCTCATTACGCGAATTACCACAATACTACCCAAACTCATCCAAACATAGCAATTGATTAATATCTTGCTACCACATTCTTACTTAGAAAACATGTAACCATGGCATATCATTTAACATTATGTCAATCATGCATGGTGCAAGTAGTAAGAAAACGGGTTAAACCGTAGCACAACCGCTACATTTACTTGCCTTCCACGATGCGGCGCGCTAGCGGCAAAGCTGATACTCTAAACCTGAGGCTTCACCTCCTAAACAAGTAAAATAATACCAATAAGGACATAATATACCCAGCGCTACTAATCGGCATTCTACAACGCTTACTTGACGACTCAAAACGAGTTTACAAAGCTGAAACCGAAAAACAACGCTTCCTGCCATATACTGATTCTGGACAGCAGCACGGTAAATGACATAACTCATGAACTGGAAGTCAAAAGAGGTAAACCCAATTTCTGTAGATTCTTAACTGAATAATCTACAATACTCTAGTTGACACGATAAACCAATTCGGCCAAAATATTAGGCTAACCATTGTTTGAACTTTCAGTACAGAAACTGCCTACACAAACGAACAGCAAAACTAAAATGACCATAACTTTTAATAGGTAACTCCGAATTGATCGTTCTTTATCAATCTGAAAATGTTATCGAATTACCTACAATAACCTAGTTGGGTGAACTTTCAGATTCTACCAAATTACCTTTCATAATTTAGGAAATAACCAGACAGATTATTCTCGTCAGATTTCTGGCAGCAGATACTAAATCGACCATAACTTTTGACTCAGACCTCGAATCGAGTGATCTTCGCGGCTACTGAAAGATAACGACATAACCCACATATCTCTAGGAGATGGAATCTTAAAATTCAGCCTCTAAATACACGAAAATACCCACGCAAGGTTCTGGACAGAATTGAATCTTCTGCAGCCCAACAATTAACCAACAATTCTAATCGGTTTCAGATCTACTAAGGATCAAACAGCGGGAAGGCATCTCGTTACCCTTGTAGAACCTCTAGAACTCGCTGAACCAATCCCCACACAAGACTTCTTCTCCTTCTTCTCCTTCTTCTCCTTCTTCTCTTCCTCTCTTTCTCCTTCTTGCGCAAGGGCAGCAGCCTAGACGAAGGGGAATCGCGAGGAGCAGCACCAGGGCAGGGGAGGCGCAAGGGAGAGGGGAGGATCGGCCAAGGGTGAGGAGAAGGGCGGCTGCAAGTGGGAGGAGAAAAGGGAGGGGCGGCTAGGGTTTGGGAGGTGGCTCCTCCCCTTTGGTCGGCCACTACAGGCCAGATGGGCCAAGGCCCAGCCCAAGTAGGTGAGAAAACACAGAAAAACCCCTCTCTTTTCTTGTCTTTGCTGAATTCTGAAATTAAACTCTTACCCAATTAAATAATTCTCACCGATTAAATTTAATTAACCCGATTCTTGACTTCTCACACTTCAGGAGTATTACACTCTTCCCACCTTAAAAGGATTCGCCCTCGAATCCTACTCTACAGACCACAAAGAGAAGAACAACAAGCAAAAAGCAACCCAAACTAGGAGTACTCACCAGCCTCGAAGAGCTCGGGGTACTTCTTTCGCAAAAGATCCTCCAACTCCCACGTAGCTTCTCTCTCAGACTGATTCGTCCAAAGGACCTTCACATACTTGATGGTCTTATTCCTCAAGACCCGCTCCGACGTATCCAAGATACGAACTGGCCGACTCTCCACGGTGAGATCATGCTCCACCGTGACTGCTCCAGTCAATCTTGTGTTCGGATCCCGCAAGTATTTCTCAAGATAGACACAAGGAAAATATTGTGCACACCACTCAATGAGTTTGGCAACTCCAAACGATAAGCCAAACTACCCACCCGAGCAACCACAAAAAAAAACCGATGTACCGCGGGCTAAGCTTCCCGGTGGTACCAAAACGAACAATACCCTTAGTCGGAGACACCCGAAGGAGCACAAGGCTTCCCACCGCAAAATCCAACTCTCGGCGCCGAACAACCGCATAACTCTTTTGTCGGCCCTGAGCAGCCAACAGGTCCTACCATTTTGGCAAAATTTCCCGCAAAAACTATTAAGACCACTTTCTAAAACCATCCTCTTTCTTAAAACACTTTCCTCTTATTAAATATACTCAGGATAACACAATATACCCAATTTCAAGAATTTGATCACCAATTTCACTCACATAATTCTACTAGAAGCACAACGATATAATTTACAAATATAACCCAATAACAGAAGAGAAAAGGATTATCAAGCATCACACTAGCAACTAGTTTTCCTTCAAAGGACCATGATCCAAAACAAAGGATTTACCACAAAACATCTTCCACTCTCCAAGTAGACAATTGGAGAAACCACACCACCTAAGCTAAGAGTGAAAATCACTCATTGCACCAAAACAATCAATTTCTTTTCCTAACTGGAAAAGACTACGCCTCAACAAAACACCCAAAAAAACAAGAATCAAGAGAGCATCGCACTACTTGACATAACCATAATTTCCCAATTCATTTCTTTTAACAATTTAACTTCCTTGAACCAAGGATTTTCAAATCATTGCCCAACACACCAACTCATTTATCTCAAGTTGGCCAACTCAACAATTAGCTCAATTGATTACATCATCTACACCATTGTAGATAGACTCTACTGGCCCCACAAAACAACACTAGACTACCACTATTAAGTCGTCATCACGCAACAAAAGGCTTCGCAACACACAACAATTACCATGTTCTTAGAAGAAGAGGTAAGAAGAAATAAATTTCAGCATCTGTAAAATGGTTATCATCACAATAGCCAAAAGAATAACAAATAGCAATGAGGTTGGAAAACACAAGATAAGATCATATGTACCTCAAATGCTTCTAGTACAACTTTTCCTTTCAATAATAAGCAATTTTCTTTGATTACAACATCCCGCCATTTCCAACAAAGGATGCTTGAAGACCACAACACAAGATTCAAATAAAACCAATAAGATCAATCAACACGTCGCTTACTCGTGGCAACCTCGACTATGACACAAGTCATACGGTCCAAAAGATTCCAACCGTAAATCTCACACCCTTCAATGCAATTAGTATTATGGAATTAACAAATTCCTTTATATATATTTCTTTAAAAACATTCAACACAATAATCACAACTACATGCTATCGATTGAATTCACAACAAGATAAAACATTCTTTGCAAAAATCAACATATCATCCCACTCCTTCATACTTTTCCAAAAGGAACATCATAAATCACTTCATCATGTTCTTATTATCCAAATAAGATTCCAACTACTTGATCTAGTTAAACCTAGTGCATAAGCCATCATATTAAAACCAACTCTTTAACAAGATGATATTAGAACATAACAACTTCACAAAACATGCTAGTATGAATCTCTTATTAGATTCCATACATTTATCTCGTACTGATGCTCAACTCTAGTTTAGCAAAAAGGTAATTACACTCTAGCCATTGTTGTCAATAATTGATTATTAATTTTTCATCAGCATAGCATTAATGATCCTATCTCTAATTTTGCAATCCCAAAGACAATAAAGAGCACAGATTCGATACTCCACCTTATGTTAAGATATTAAAAATAAAATAACTTTAAACATCAATAATACCACTTTATGAGACAAGATTCCACAAGTCAATACATCACTGCATCCATTTCTTTATACATATTTCAACAATTTAGCATGGTAAAAGTTACATAAATTTAATGATTGTACATGCTCATCAAGTATGTAAAGAGAGGACATATAAAAGGTTAATCTTATTAAGGCAATATTCCAACACCTCCTTACTTGACCATCACGAATGGTCGATTAATTACTTAAGATCAATCAATCCAATCTATCCAACAAGTTGGGAAAATTAAACAACTACAATAATCAAAACAATTGTTTTTCATATTCCTTGATAAATGCATGAGTTCTACACATGTATCGCTAAATTTCTTAGCCACAGATCTTCAAGAAACTACAACAGGACAACCTCATATTAATCGACTTCACTTCTAAAGATGTTAGTAGAACTTAATGATGTACCACACTAACTTTTCAACTTGATAATTCACAATCTATCAATTATTTACATAATTTCCACCTACTACTTAAACACAACAAAACATCACAAAGGGGTTTTAACACTCCTTTCTAGAGAGAAATCAAACTTCAAAAGTCGAAATAACTCAGAAGAAATGCATAGAGCCAATGTTTCCACAAGTTAATGAACTTCCCACATAAAGCTTTGATTCTCTCTCAAAAATCAAACGAAATACAAGAGTCATGTTTTCCAAAGAAGAAAGATGGAACAACACGGAAAATACCATCTCTCAAAAGCACTGCTCACGAGCGGTCAAACAACCCATCAATCCGAAAGAAACAATACTTGGCCTCAAGAACAATTAGAGGCCTAATGACAACCAACAATCGCAATAAACAAATAACCCGAGAGAAAAACATTAATCGCAATAGGCCAAGAATCGGCCAACATCAATTCAAGGAGGATAACACTTTTCTAAGAAACTTACCCAAGACATCCGCAACTAAGTTACCCGAGGTAACTACATCAATATCCCCGTACCACGAACGGGGTATAAACTGGCAATACCCAAGGCAACAGCCGCAAAGCCTACCTCTTATCATTGACTATCCTCACTCATAGCAGTCATAGAAACAACACATAAACATACAAGATTATCTCATAGCATGAATAATCAATATAACATGTCAAAGCACGAATGCAATGCTTGACCCATCCCATCCTACTGTGCACCAGTGTGTCAATTTAATATTTTTAATTACCACAGACCTAAAGCCCGCTCTGATACCAACTGTAACACCCCAGGACCCACATTACCCTGGAATGCTACTAAACCACTCTACAGCTAGCCAATAATTTCAAGATAAATTAATTCGGCAACATCTCTAGACAAGAAGCATTAAGCGGAAGCATAAACAACTAAGGGAATAAAGATAACGGTAACAAGTACAATAATTAAACAACCTCTAGCAGATTAATCAAAGAATGGTTCACAAGTCCATCCTTATTAAATAACAAAAACCTCCACAAATAGTTAAGCATTTGGCTAGAATTTCATCGACTTTATTACAACATGAGTTGATGAACCATGTGCATTATTGTGGTGCCGCTCTACCCATCCCATGAATGCTCAACAAACACCTGTAGGGGGGGGGAAGAAAACAAGGGTGAGATAAAAATCTCAACAAGCAAACTGTTTAACCGGCTATTCAGACTACAACCAAACATACAACATCATTAAAGTATCCAAATGTCCACATTCATAATGTGAATCCACATTCATTTACAAGCCAATTAAACTACAATGATATTAAGCTTCAAAATCCAATCCCCATAATGATCACAATTATAGCCTCAACCATATTTACTACCAATGATAGTAAAGTATTACAATTAAATCTTGATCAACTGCTTCATGTTAATCACCACTACCACTACCAATGACAATAAAGTATTAACATGTTTTACCTCATAACTTTACTATTTCTCGCATTCACAACTGCTATCCACAATTACCACAAGAGAGAAGAATCTCATGCCACAATCACAACCTCTACCATACCACAAGGGATGAACCCCCACTCCACAACCACAACCACAATACTCATACCACAAGAGACTCTCATGAGTCAATTTCCACATTGCAACTATGAAGTTGCGTTTGTTTGCAAAAATAACTTCACCTCAATATCTTGCACAAGTATGCAAATGATCTTTCCACAATGCAATGCATATGTATGCTATGCTCCACTGCACCTTTACCCAACAAGGTAAAGGTATGCATCGTGCTACGGCAATGCACGATGTTGTACCGGTACGGTCGCGGCTATAAGCGGCGACATCCACAATGCAAATGTCATGATATGTCATGAATGATATGATATGATAATCATAAACCACAAGAATTTAACCACGGAGATCAACAACATACTCATCATGAATATTTTCTCATAATCCACATGTGTCTCATTAAGCACAATACCAACGTGTCATAAGACCATTACCACATAACCCACACCCGATTCACCAAGATCAAAATCAATCGATCTAGATGAAACTCTATCACATAGACCACCACATGATCATCATGAAAATAACCACAATGAATTATCAACATGTCCACCTTGAGTTTATTCGCATATTCCGCATTTGGCTCATTACGCGAATTACCACAATACTACCCAAACTCATCCAAACATAGCAATTGATTAATATCTTGCTACCACATTCTTACTTAGAAAACATGTAACCATGGCATATCATTTAACATTACGTCAATCATGCATGGTGCAAGTAGTAAGAAAAACGGGTTAAACCGTAGCACAACCGCTACATTTACTTGCCTTCCACGATGCGACGCGCTAGCCGGCAAAGCTGATACTCCTAAACCTGAGGCTTCACCTCCTAAACAAGTAAAATAATACCAATAAGGACATAATATACCCAGCGCTACTAATCGGCATTCTACAACGCTTACTTGACGACTCAAAACGAGTTTACAAAACTGAAACCGAAAACAACGCTTCCTGCCATATACTGATTCTGTACAGCAGCACGGTAAATGACATAACTCATGAACTGGAAGTCAAAAGAGGTAAACCCAATTTCTGTAGATTCTTAACTGAATAATCTACAATACTCTAGTTGACACGATAAACCAATTCGGCCAAAATATTAGGCTAACCATTGTTTGAACTTTCAGTACAGAAACTGCCTACACAAACGAACAGCAAAACTAAAATGACCATAACTTTTAATAGGTAACTCCGAATTGATCGTTCTTTATCAATCTGAAAAGGTTATCGAATTACCTACAATAACCTAGTTGGGTGAACTTTCAGATTCTACCAAATTACCTTTCATAATTTAGGAAATAACCAGACAGATTATTCTCGTCAGATTTCTGGCAGCAGATACTAAATCGACCATAACTTTTGACTCAGACCTCGGAATCGAGTGATCTTCGCGGCTACTGAAAGATAACGACATAACCCACATATCTCTAGGAGATGGAATCTTAAAATTCAGCCTCTAAATACACGAAAATACCCACGCAAGGTTCTGGACAGAATTGAATCTTCTGCAGCCCAACAATTAACCAACAATTCTAATCGGTTTCAGATCTACTAAGGATCAAACAGCGGGAAGGCATCTCGTTACCCTTGTAGAACCTCTAGAACTCGCTGAACCAATCCTCACACAAGACTTCTTCTCATTCTTCTCCTTCTTCTCTTCCTCTCTTTCTCCTTTCTGCGCAAGGGCAGCAGCCTAGACGAAGGGGAATCGCGAGGAGCAGCACCAGGGCAGGGGAGGCGCAAGGGAGAGGGGAGGATTCGGCCAAGGGTGAGGAGAAGGGCGGCTGCAAGTGGGAGGAGAGAAAGGGGAGGCGGCTAGGGTTTGGGAGGTGGCTCCTCCCCTTTGGCCGGCCACTACAGAGGCCAGATGGGCCAAGGCCCAGCCCAAGTAGGTGAGAAAACACAAAAACCCCTCTCTTTTCTTGTCTTTGCTGAATTCTGAAATTAAACTCTTACCCGATTAAATAATTCTCTACCGATTAAATTTAATTAACCCGATTCTTGACTTCTCACACTTCCGAAGTATTACATAATCCTTGATCAAATCAATCAAGTTGAAGTAGCATATCTCATCTCTATCCAGTTCCATTTGCACATGTTTCTGTCCTTCAGCTGCCCCATCGCATTCAAGATTTATAGTCCAAACATCCACCGCCATGGTAGCACAATCTAAATAGAATTTAGCACTAATAGAAAAATAAGAATAAAGCATAGGATAATCCACTGCTATTGTTTTGCTTGACTGAAAATTAACTTTATATACAGTAGTGTTCAGTTAGCTTGAATAAAATAAACGGGCTGGCATACCATGACACTAGTGAAACATTAATCAAGCATGTATCTAGCCCTATATGCCAACATGATGTATATGTATGAAACCTCAACAACAGATTAACTATACATACACCACTTTGTTGCATATGAATAAACTACTCATACTACAACATTCATATCTATAGATTTCATAACTTTCAAGCATCAATGCGTAGTATATAACTCATACACTACTTTACACAAACAACATCATTCACACCATATCAGCAATCATGAACACACAATTAATCATGAAAACTAACAAACAAATGTAGTTTATGTGAGATTCCTTCTTTTTTTGGGGGGAACTTTGAGTTCGACATGGAAGCTTACCATTGATCATCATATTTGTTACTAAATCCTCCGAATGGAAGTGCATGCACAAGCGTAAGATTGGGGATTAAGGGACCAAATATTCAACTAATGAAACAGAGTGTGACAAGTAATGGTGCTCGTGTTTCACTTACAAAAATAATGGGATGCTCACTAGTGCAAACAAATGATTTGTAGTAGATGTAGGTCGCTTATACCCAATGGCATAGTTGCCTTACGGTTGTTTGGTCAGGAAAAGTACCAACACAAAGATAACTAAGTGATCCTGTTATTTCTTCGCAACAAAGTGATCATGTTATTATGTCAAAGTTATAGTAAAAGAAAACCTGCATATTAGATCTTGTTTAAGATGCAGATCAAGTCCGTATTAATGAATTATAAAGTATAGAATTCTTTATAGTTTTCAGATACATGATAAACTTTGTAGTTAAGCAAACTTGCAAGACTTGACTACATGAATAAAAGCTAGTGATCCATTGACTAAATATGTATTAGATTGTTTCTACCGCAAACCAATGAGCAGCTTGAGCACATGCAAGGTAATCAGAGGCTAAATAACCGGTTAGCTATAGTAGGTAGCAATTCTCTTCAGAATTCTTAAAAGTGCTGATCTGAACTCTGAAACAACTAATAGTTGGTCACAGAATGTTAAAGATCTACCTGTGCACGAGAAATCTTTGGTCTCTTAAGAATACCAGTGATCCACATGAACAAAGCAACGACAGTACCAACAGCAAATTGAATTGTTGCAATGTTTATGGGGTATGGGAAAACCTTGACAACCTGTAATGCATTGCAATAGCAAAGAATGTAACGGTTTATCTTCTGGTAAATTGATATAACTATCTAGCATATTCTGCCAGGAGAACACCTCAATGTAATCTAAATTGCCTAGCCAAAAAAGGAGCTAAAATAAACAAAATCTGTACATGGAAAATCAGATTTGCATGCTCAATAAAAACACATCTAGGGAAATTTAGCGGCAAGATTCTCTAATCTCTACCGAATGCTTGTAATGTAGAAAGGGCGGAGTAAACAAGCAGAATGAATGTGTAATTAACAAATGGCCATTCAGCGGAGTAATGAGTATTACGATTGAGAAATGGTCCCTAAGCAAGGTTCATTCATAACAACATATAAGTTCGCATCCTGTTTCATTCATGAAGAGGACACATCACTGAGAGTCCACAATTTATCACCATAATGCAATTCTCCGAAGCACCATAACAAAATGCTAATCAAAGGGCATAACCATATATAAGATAAACATAATTGCTTTTAATTACTGTTGATAACCAGTCTAGCATGATTAACTTACATAATAACCGTATTGCTCAGAGAACAACTACGCGGCAGTTCAATACTGAAAACATATTTCAGCAAAGAAGTTGATTGATTATAGCGAATTTGCACTTTTGGACAACATCAGATAACCAATTTTTGCAATTATTGCACTTGATAGATTATCACTGATATGCATAATAACCAAATGTGGCATTAGTCTGATAATTACCATAAACAGTAAGAATTAACTATATCTTGATTCTAACATAAACTGGAGATGCATCTCATAACAAATGAGGCAAAAGCTAAACCTATCAGTGCATCTTAGAGTTCATCAAGTTCAATTGGTATAAACTGTAGATCAAAAGCTAAACTGCAAGGAATCTGTAATCTAGAAACTTTAATCCTCAACCAAACCTTATGCAGGAACTAAAAGAGTCCCTAACCACATCTTCATTTATTCCAGAAACAGCAAGATCAACTACACAATACCCTAGAACTTGATGATTAACTTAAGTTGATAATCCAGATCATGGAACATAACCAAAAGCAAGATTTAACCAATTTGCGATTGACAGTTTATCACCAGATGGAAACTTGATTAACTGAAATATCTGAATCTGTAATCTCATAGATGCATCTCATAATCTGTAATGATGCAATAAGCTTAAATAGATTGCATCTCATAATCTCACAAGATTGCATGCCATCAAAATCCTTTCATGTTCAAGACAAATTTTGCAGTATATGGGACAGTGCCACAAAATTATGGATTAATAGATGATTGCAAATTTCAATTTTTAAGTCATTTCAAACAAAACAGATTTTCGACAGGAAAGTACAGGGAAAACAGAAGCTTCACATAGATTTAATCTCAGCCAAAGTGAAATCGTAATTTCTCTGCATTCCAGATCTAAATAGCACGTACGATGTCCTCATAGCTATCTTGCACGAAACAAAAACTCCTTTCATAGCCATAGCAAAAACTATCAATTCAACCCAGCAAAAAAAAAACAACATCCTCCCTAGAAACATTCAAATCAATCATATCACAATCTTTTTCTACACTTTGAGGAACTAAATGGCCACTTTGTAGATGTTGAAGTAGATGTTGAACAGGTACCACAGTCCGAAGAGTGCGCCTAACTGCAGCGTCTTCGCGAGCCCGCCTTCTCCTCCGTCTTGGCAGCCGCCTCCCCGGCCGCGCCGCGCACGCCACTTGGCGGGTCCTCCTCTTCCGATCCGGCGAGATCGGCAGCAGCCCAAGCGGACGCGTGCTCGCTGCGCCGCCTCGGGATGCTGCGAGCGGTGGAGGAGATGCGGAGCGGGCGAGCCTGGAGGAGGGGGCAGCTAGGGTTAGGGCCCAGGAGCTGCTCGATCTCCACCTTGCCGAGCCCGAGAGCCAAACTTCCCGCTGAGAGGAATAATAACGAAGGGAAAAAAAAGGAAAAAGTGGGTATCTGACTTATCCCTTCTATTTCGGTGATAGGCGGTGGAAAAACTACATGGGCGTGGGAATAATTTAGTGGAGGGGAAATTCTAGTGGAGGGAAACAGTCCAATAAAGAATTGGAATTCGGTCACACTGTTTGATAGAAAATTTGAGTTAGATGGGTTTTTTTGGAGGGAAAATTTGGTGGGAAATACTATCGGTCATAGTTTCACGAGGGAAGCTAAAATTCCTGTTTTAGGTGGAAAACACGTACATATCATTTTTTTACAAGAATAATGTACTGATCAAATTAGCTTGGCGTGGGATAAAATATTACCACAAAACATGTTGGAGGCTGTTTTCAAATTTCTTATTTCATTTGTGATGACACTTGTTTCATATTGCCTCAAATTTCATTTAAAGGCCAGATTGAAATGCCTTCTTTTGTGGCCTTTCTATGCATTTTATAACATTGAGACAATTTTTTCTTGGGTGATTACTTATTTCATTTAACCTTTTGTGGCTGCCATACATGACTGTTTTTGCATAGCCTTTTGTTAGACTTAAAACCACAAAAACGTTTGCACTCGTGTTTTGAGCATTGAAAACAATATTACATGACAATGTGTTGTAAATTTGACTGGTATTCATGTGGACCAAAAGATGAAATTCTTGATCAACCTATCTGATGGCAGTTAGTGGGTTCGTGCAACAACGTCAAAAACATCTATATTACTCACATTTAATTTCACATTTTTGTTTTTCAGTTTTTTCCTTCCCGTTGTACTTGTTCTTCTTGTGATCCGCTCCATCTAGAGTGTCTTGAGCTTGGCCTAATAAATTGACAATGTGCTCGCATCGAACTAACCTTTTAATCGCCTACTCATTGTTCTCATGTGATGACCACGATGTGATTGCCAAACAGCCTTGACGATGACTAGGTGCGATGTCCGTGTCGCCTATATGAATAGGAAGGTCCACATGTATATGTTTCTTTACAACACTTGGATCAGAACATTATTTTGTGTTACTACAGGGCATATATTTGTAACACATTGTATATGTTCCATTTATGTGTTACAACACAAGAGATTGTTGTATCATTTTGCTTGTAACATTAATTTTGTGTTACTATAATTATTGTCAAGAACACATTTTTATAAAAAGTGTTTTGTGTTACAACCTCGATCAGTAACACACTATTTTGTGTTACTATGAAATTTCACTGGAACACATTGATGAATATGTTACAAGAAAGTGTAACAATATCCTTGTTTTGTAGTAGTGACTTGTCGCTGAATTTCCTTAGTCTCCTCTGGATTGGTCCTATATGCAGCACGGTTTGGCAAAGTCGCTCCCAGAATCAAATCAATTTGATGCTCTATCCCTCGAATAGGTGGCAGTCCCGGGGGTATCTCAGTTGGAAATACATCCACATACTCCTGCAAAAGGTTAGCAACAGCAGGAGGCAAAGAGCTAGATATATCCTCAAGTGAAAATAAAGCATCTTTGCATATCAAAGCATAGCATGGCAGCTCATTATCACAAATTTCAGCAAGCTCAGATTTAGTGGCAAGCATAACATATCCCTTCAATTTAATTCCCTCGGCCTTGGAACTAGGCGCCACTTTCTCCCTTTTAGATGGGAAAACACATTTCGCTACTTGCTGATTTTCGAATCATGTTGGTGGTGTTTCTTTCATTTCTAGCACGCTCTACTTCATCTTTCACAATTTCAATGGAGTTAAAGGCAACAACTTAATCTTCTTACCCTTATGTGAGAACGAGTAGGTATTAGCTCTACCATGGTGCAAAACATCATTATCATATACCCAAGGCCTACCGAGCAACAACGAGCATGCTTGCATAGGCACTACATCAAAGTCGGTACTATCTTTGTAATTACCAGCTGAAAATGGCACTCTCACAACTTTGTTTACCTTTAACTTACCACACGAATTGAACCATTGGATGTAGTAGGGACGTGGGTGTGGTTGTGTGATCAAGCCAAGCTTCTCGACCATCTCGGAGCTTGCAAGGTTGTTGCAACTCCCTCCATCAATGATGACTCTACAGGCTATCTCCTTCACGAGGAATCTGGATTGAAATAAGTTGTGCCGCTGATTTTGCTCCGCTCTCTCCACTTGTGCGCTCAACACTCGCTGTGCAAGAAGGCTCACATGAGTCCCTGTGTCAACAGCAGCTACTTGTTCTTCCACATCATCAGCATCACTGTCTGTCTCGTCTCCTCCACCTGCAATGTTAGCTGCAAGCACATACTCATCCTCAATATCACTAGCACTTACATAACCTCCGTCTTCGGTGGCAAGGTAGGCTCGCTGACTTGGGCAGTCCCTCATGACATGGCCCATTCCCTTGCAACGATGGCAAATAATCCCAGTCGTACGACCTGTGGAAGCAACCGAAGAAGAACTCTTGGCTGGGGCCTGCACACTAGTAGATTTGTTTACCTCGGGTGCGTGTGTTGGTGTCGGAGGTGCTGCTGAACGCACCCTACTCGAGGAGGGGGCAGCAGACCGTGTGGCTGGAGGTTGGACTGTTTTAACGTGCCCTGATGTTGATCTTGGTGAAGACGTGCTTCCAAAATTGTTTCTTGGCCTCTGCTGTCGTCCCTGCAATTCTTTTTCTGCCAAACATGCAAGGTGGAACAATCTAGGAACACTATTATATTCTTTGTAATCAACTATGTCCTGAATTTCACGTATTAGTCCTCCATAAAAACGTGCCATACCAGCCTCTTCATCCTCAATAATATCACAACGCAACATACTAATTTGTAGCTCCTGATAATATTCTTCTACATATCTATTGCCTTGGTTTAAGCGCTGCAATTTCTTACGCAAATCCCTTTTAAAAGAGGGTGGAATAAATCTGTTACGCATAGCAACCTTTAAAGCATCCCAGGTAGGAGGCGCTAATCCATCATTGCATACTCTACTCCACCAGATGATGGCAAAAATTTTAAATTCACTTGTAGCTTGCCTAACTCTATGCACTTCGGGAACTAAGTGAGCATTAAATTTCTGTTCTACCGTCATCTCCCAATCTAAATATACTTCAGCATCATAAGCACCCGCAAAAGATGGTATAGTGAACTTGACTTTAGCATATGGATCATCACTATCACGTGCATTATGTTGCGGAAAGTTATTACCTCTCATACCTTGACGGTTGAAGTTCAATCGGTTCCATTGTCGTGCATCAAGGGCATCGCGATTGCGCATCTCATTATCGTTGTCGATCTCATGGTCTTGGACTGCACCTTGAGGATCCACACGACCAGTGTTCGGCGGTTGATTGGCCATACCATCAATACGTGCATTGAGTGTTGCAATGCTAGCATTGAGCTGTTGTAGTGTAGCATTTGTCTCTGCAAACTTCCTTTCGATGTCGTCATTAATAGCATGACGGTGCTCATCCAACACCCTTGTAAGCTCTTCCCTCACAACACAATCTTGTGCATTCAATTCCTCACCTGCCATTGTTAGTAGGAGACAAAAGACAACACAAATGTATTATCCCTACCAACTACTAGGTGGTGGAAGGTGGAATCACACACTCTCAAGCGTCTTACCAAGCTCTTATGAATTTCTTACCAAATTGCAGCAGGTGGTCCGATCGGAGAGGGTGGGATGTGTGACTTCTGCGGCGGAGGCGAATGCGAGGATCCAAATCTGAGGGCCAAAAGTACGTGGAGCTCGGACAGGCAATGTTTAGTAGCAAGGAATAGCAATAATGAAATCAGATTAGCAAAGTTAAGTCAAAGTCCACAGTACTCGTCACAGTTGCTGGCCCAAACGCGCTCCTAGCACTAGCTCAAGCAAGCCGAAAGATGGGGTAGATACAAACACAAAGGAACAAAATTTGCAAAGCAACCGATATGTGGGTGGTCGTGGAGCTCGTGGGTTGTCGAGACCAACCGAGGGTGGTCGTGGAGCTCGTGGGTTGTCGAGACCAACGAGGGTGGTCGTGAGCCAAGCGAGGTGGTCTCTTTTTCTTTTGATTCTCTTTTTTTCTTTTTTTGATTCCTTCTTCTTCTTCTTTTTTTGACCGACTAAACCCAACCTAGGATTCCTTTTTTTTTTTTTGCAAGTGACCTTGACTCACAACTCTTCAAAACCCTTTTTCAGGCCTAAGGATAGATATAGGTCACAAACTTTTCCGAGAGCAGGTAATAAGGTAATAAAAGATACTCTCTCTCTCTCTCTCGAACTTTAGCTATCTCTGTTTCGGCTATGGGATTTCTTCTCGGTCGATGAGACACGGTGTCCCGAGAGCAACCAGAAACAGATAGACTTGTCGGGGGCGAATACTCGAGCAGGTGGTCGAACCCGAGAAGGTGGTCAAACTCGAGTAGGTGGTCGAATCCGACGAGGAGGTCGAACTCGATGTAGGTGGTCGAATCCGACTGGGTGGTCGAATCCGAGTAGGTGGTCGGATGGGAATGTTGGCTCGAGCAAGTGGTCGGATGGGGGTGGTGTCACGAGTAAGTGGTCGGATGGGGGTGGTGACTCAATTCTCGGCTATAGCAGACAAACCCTAATTGCAACGGATGGAACAAAGGACAAGCCGAGATACACGATGACCAAAACAGCAAAGACTCGATGCTAGAAACTAGATCACGACGACTAGACCAGCAACAAAGACACCGACGATGGACTCGAACTCAACAACGCGAATACTGAAAACAAAATTGCGAAAGGCACAACGTGGTTTGGACAGCGGAAAGACTAAGATCTAAAACTTTTTATAGGGCAATTTTCTGGACTCTAGGTGATGGAAACAACTAACAAAAGGGGATAAACGAGATTACCTAACGGGCAACCTTCGCTCTGATACCAAATGATGAGACTACGGCGGCCCGATCTTCCGATAGGTTCGATTGATTTCGTCGTGAGGACGTTGACGCTTTGAGGCTTTCGACCAACAGATCGTCACCTCGCAATTCGCTACACCCGCACGACTGTTGTTATCGACCACGCTCGCACACGATCGACCTTACCACGAAGGTTATTGTCCCTGCAAGCAATCGAAGCAACTCACAAGAACAATGAAGATGCAATCTGAATTGTATTGTGAATATGAATGAAGTTCACAATGTGGGGTTCCTCAAACCGATAAACGGTGAAACTGCAAAGTGGCAGAATAATCTAAGAAAAACCCAACCCTACACTGTGGCGGCTGTTGTATATTTATAGGGGGGACGTGAGGGAGTTGACCTAGGGTTGTGCGACCATGGGGAGAGGCGTACACAACCTAGGCTTTGACCCCGACACGCTTACAAGGCCCTATTAGGCCAAAACGGTGTCGCAGCACCTAAAGACTGGTCGTAGAACTTGAGACCTAGTCGTAGCGCTGGCTGGTCTGGTCGTAGCGCTGGCTAACCTTGTCGAGGGGTTGAGACACAGTCGTGTGCCGCGGGGATCGGTCGAGGGGTGGCGAACCTTGTCGAGGGATTTGAGACCTGGTTGTAGTGCTGGCAGGACTGGTCGTAGAGCTTGTAGACCTGGTCGTAGACCTTGGGGATCCATTATTCCTAAATAACAATAGATCATCACAATTATTAGGTAGTATACCATTCTGCATAGATAAATTATTAGCACCTAGAAACGAGCTCACCTCATAATTTAAGTGACGCGCACGAGCTCTTGTCATAGGACCTTGTAGTTTAGCAACTGGATTTGTACCTTGTAGTTTAGCAACTGGATCTGTAGGCTTTTGTGTAGTGCGTGTATCCGAAAGAGTGATGTCCTCATCAAGCACTAGGACGATCCGCGACTCACGACGTTCATCGGAGCCGGAGGAGAACTTGCGACGTTCGTTAGAGTAGGAGGAGAAGACGCGCAGCAAGTACGACTACGACTGCATCAACTCGCTACATCGACTCTACTTCCGCTACGAGTCGGCGCGTCTAGTGGTAATCTCGTGATCTATGACTTGCGGTGGTTCCTTGGTTGCGCGGTATATATTTTTTTGTTTGTGCTATCGTAGCCTTGCCGCGATCCTTCAATATGATGCAGAAAGAAAGTTCAAAGGATGCTTGCCTTGCTGGTAGGCTAATTGTTCTCCCTCAGTAGCGTAAGAGTCAATATCAATTGCTTCGGAATCTAAAGAATAAAGACCGATATAAACACCGAGAAAAACTCCAAAAAATCAAGATGCTAAAAAATGCATGATTTTTATACAGTAGCTAAGTCATGATTTTAGATGATTTTTGGTGAAAGAATTATTCTATTTTGATTTAGTATATGAAAGTTATGATGGTTTGAATTTTAGTTTTCGATATGTCCTTTTTAAGTAATTTTAATTATGAGGTGAAAATTTGTAGGGCAGTGGTGAGCATAAGGATTTCATGGGTAAATAGGAAATATTATTACAAGTTCAAAACAGTTGAGTTTGTTCCAATAGGAGTTTTCATGATTTAGTTGTGCATTTTAGAAGTTAATACCAATTTTCAGTGTGTAAATAACTTATCTTTGGATTTTCCAGATAATTAATTACCTTTCTCACTCACCTACAGCTAGCCACAGGGGATGACGAGTGGGACCGGGGTCAAGGTTTTGACCCAGTCAACCTTGACTTGGTCTCGGACACAATAAGCTGAAAGCGTATTCCTAAGAAAACGTCTTCTAAACAAGAAAACGTAGACTAGTTCTAAGTATACTAAGAGTACGTGTCTCCTTAAGGAAAACATATTTGTGAAACTACGCATCCGCTTAACAGGTCGTATGGCCCACTTGTCAACGACTCAAGATTCAAAACCAATTTCTAATCGTTTTCTTTAGCGGTGGGCCCTACATGTCATACGGACAATAAAGCATCACTTAACACTTAACGACGTCATTTAGCCTTAAATGCCTTGCTACAGGGCTTTTGCCGGACGAGCCCGACAATAGTAGCGCCGGTCGCGCTTTCTTGGCGACCCGCCGGCGATTCTGGCCACGCGGCATGAGCCAAAGGTATGAATGGGTCCATAATAAGCTTGCGCACCTAACGGGAGTGTTTTCGGCGGCGGAGGTGGTCTAGACCGCTGGCTAGCCGGAGTGGAGCGGCGGTGAGCCGCACGGCAAAAGTGCATGCAGGGTTTCGGCGGTGCATCGAGCAAAACAAAGCATGGGTGAGCGACTGGTGGACTCCAGGAGGTTTACCAGAGGGTTGTAGAGGCGTCGAGGAGCTCTTAGGGGATGTGTGAGGAAATCCTAGGTCAGCATGCTTGTGAATTTTCTGCAGAACTTTTCAGTGCATAAAAAGTTCTGGAAAATTTATGCAGTGTTGTTCTCTGTCTCAAGTAGCTACCATAAAAATTTCGGAATTTTTGGAGCTCGGGATCTATCTCTAAAAATTCCCTAAACTCTCTCAGCTTTTAAAATCGAAAATCAGAAAACACTGTTTGTCGGGCTCGAACCCGAGTCCGACTCAAACCAGACCGCACCACTTGACTCGGTCGCACCGCCTAGCTGCACCGCGCGCGAGTCCAATCGATCGTGACCGTCCGATGCAAATCGAACGATCCACGTTGCGTGCGCAACCGACCTGTCCGAATGCATACACCAATCTCAGCCGTCCATTTCAGATCCAACGGTCGGTGTGTTGCTGATCAAATCAAACCACCGGTTCGCACCGCTTCGATCGAGCCGACAGTGGACCCCACCTGTCCGCCGTCGTCTTCTCTGCGTCTCACCGGGCTTCTCGGCCGTCGCGCATGCTTGCCACGTCTCTCGTCGCGCCACATTTACGCCCTCGTGTCACCCAGAAGCATCGCCGGTCTCATCTACCCACGAACTCATTCATTCCTTCTCTACCCCATTCTCGTGCTTTCGCCCGTTTCTTTGTCTCGGCGGAGTTGAACCCAAGAGCAGCGCCGCCGTGTCAGTGCCTCTCTCAAGCCCGCGGCCGTACCATCGTGATCCACTCTCCTCGCCGCCTCCATTTTGCCCATCCGGATCGCCGGCATCCATTGGATCGCTGGAGCAACTTCATCGTCTTCGCCTCGCGGCCTTCGGCCCGCGAGCTTGCTAGCGTTCGGTGAGTCTCAAGCCTCAACGTTTGGTTCCACTTGATCGCAATGCTCCACTGATGCTCTCGGGTGGTTCGTTTCCGTCTTTGGTGCATCGTGGAAGCCGTGCGACCGATTCTTCTCCGAGCTCGGTGTTCGCCGCCGTGGTGATTCCGGCCGTCTCGGACCTCCTTCGTCGCCATCATCTTGTGCTTATTGTTCCGGGATCAAGGCGGAGTGAGGCGCATCTTCCCGGTCTTCGGCCCGTGGCGTCTTCTCCGCGAGCACCGCACCCTCTTCTCCGCCTCGGCCGGCGTGAGCTCAACTCCGTGACCATCGGACTCGCGTCGCCGTCATCGAGGTTCGCGAAGTCTTTGTGAACCCGAAGGTATCACTCACTCGTCTTGAAGCCCACCGTTAGCGAGATCCGCTGCGGCGCGCGCTGCGTTCCGTCTTGGCGCGGGCGAGCCGGTGTCATCTCATCGGCGCTAATCTTGTTTAGTGGAGTCTCGACTTGTGGGCCTTTGCTGTTAATCATGTTTAGAAATCATTTAATCCAACCGTTTTATTTCACCTTGAGTCTCTGTCATGTGGGCCTGGAATGTCAGTTAGGGTCTGTGTAGTTTCCTTAATGCGCTTTCTCTGATGGGAAGCGTATTTCTCTGTGAGGGTATGTTAGGTTTGCACTTTGGTAAGCCGAAGACGTATTCTTATAATACGCCTTCGACGTCACTTTCTGGCGGCTGTTCGTCGAGCATTTTCTTGTGAGCCCATTGTCGATGTGCGGGGCTAGTTGGTCGTGGGTAGAAGAAGGATTTAATGCTTTAGTATTTCGTAAAATTTTTTCTGTTTCCATTGTTAATTCATTTAAACTTAGAAAATGCATAACTAATTCAATTTTTATCCAAATTGCATGAATCCAGTGCTGTTTATTTTCATTTCAAATGTATTATTTACTAAAATTAGTTTCATCCATGTCTCTGTAGCAAAAATCTGTTAATTAATAAAATGATGTTTTATGTATCTTCTAGATTAGAAAATGCATATCTCTTTCAATATTTGTCCAAATCCAGGTGAAACCAATTTTGTAATTTGTCATTTTTAATGTACTAATTATTAGGATAGGTTTTATACACTGTTTCTGTTCATGAAAATTTGTTAAGTAATTAACTAGTGTTTTGATGTGTTTTTAGCTTAGGAAATTCATAGAAAATTCTTAATAACTTAAAGTGAATTCGTTCTCTTTACAAATTTTGTTATATCATGCTTAGGCTGCTGTGAAAAGTTTAGGGTGTTTTGTTGTTGTTGTATTGTTTGAGTTTGGTGGTGTTATTCGTTCTTATTATTTGCTTTGTTCAATCGTTAGGATTCGATATTTGCGCAACCACGAGAACGATCCTCGCAACATATTGAGCAATGCACAACCAGTGCAAGCAGTTTGATCATGTTTAATCCCAGTATTTTAAAGATTAATATTTTGTTTAATTGTATGTATGCATTGCTTAATTTGTGTTAAATTGATTAGTTAAATCCAGAGTTGCATATCCTGTAGACAAAATATTGATCTCTACTACTGAGCTTAGGTTATTTTTTGTGATTAGAGATCATTGGATGATCCCTTGTCACTTAGTAGATCCGGGTCAACTTGCTTAGACATGCTTAGCTATCGGAGAAGCGGGCGGTTATCGACTTTAGTGGTAGCCTTGATCACACAAAATCTACTATACTTTACGTTTCAGCTTTTGCTATGTTTATCTCGCAAAACTAAAAATGAAAACAAAAATGATTTAGACTTGGGCACAATGGTAAGACTGGTGTGATCTGTTGGTGTGATCGAAAGGTGCCCGAGTCGATTAAGGACCGAGTTACTTGCGCCACCGTCTTGAGCATTTTGCGTGCTAACCACACTAGAGTATATGGGACCTCTCTTGACCTAGTAGTTTGGCGTGTATTGGCTCGGTCGCAGGAGGTCGCGGGAGGGATGGAGGTGGGAGCATGGTAGTTGTCCAAAAGCTTTATCCTCGAGTGGGTAGTTGTCTTTCGGCTTTACCATGTAAGCGTATGGATTTCTATCCATACGAGCGGCTCGTAGTTAATACACAATATTGGAAAAAGTCTCGTAGGACTTAGCGGTGCAAAGATACCTTGGAAGTGTGTTTTGGCTTAAAGGCGATGCAAGTGTGGGTACATTGGTACACCTCGCAGGGTTAAAGTCCATGGCAATGGCGGCGCTAGGATCAACGCGAAGGAGATAATCTGTGCAAGCAACCCAACAAGAAAATGTTGGGAAGGCTTCAAGAAGTGATGGAGATGGTATCAATACAAGGAATTGGTAAGTGACTTACCTGCTTGACAAAGGACGATGAAAAGGACTTTCGGCCGACAAAAGGGCAAGATCCAAATTTGCGAACCCCTATCAAGCAACAACAAAATTGGTTCAGGGGAATTCTTACTTATGCTCATAGACACGTCCTAACGCACAAGTATGAGCAAGAATCTTACCAACGATGAAATGCCCAAATTGGGTGTTGGTCGGTGCATGCACTGGAGCGGCCGAGAGCACCGTGGTGACCCGGAAGCTACAAGCCAACGCATGAGCCGAGGTTAGACAAAATGGTCACGGTGATGAACGGAGAAGAGGAAACACGTCGAGGCGGGGAGCTTACCGAAGAGGGTCGCACAAACGAGCGTCCTCCTCCTCACGGCCGAGAGGATAAGTGAGGAGATTGCTAGGGTTCGTGCGCTAGTTAAAGGTGGCCGACGGACGGAACAGAGGCGGCGTTACATGCCGAAACTCCAGGTCAAGTCAATTTGGGCGGTGCGGTCACGGCACGGACGGAGCTGGGCAGGGCACGGCCGCCGCGTGGCGTGCAGCGCCTGAGCGCTTCTGCCCGAGGTTGAAGACGCCCACCGGTGGGCCCTACCGGTCAGTGGCACAGGGAGCTGTGGCTCGGTGCGAAAGAGGGTTTCAATCGGGACCGTTAGATGGCGAATGGACGGATGAGATTGGCGGGGGGGGGGTGTTTCGGACTGGTCAAACGATGAGGAGATCTGGGTCGTTGAACCTTGATCCGACGGTCGCATGCGAAGGTGCAGTAAGGTGGTTGGGCTGAGCCGATTCACCGAGTCGGGCTCGAGCCCAGGGAATAGTGACAGGTTTGGGTCTAGGGTTTGATTGGAATTTAAATTGTTTTCCCTACTTTAACTAGGGGCTTAAAAATAGGAATAAAATTCCTAAAATCATGAAATAATTTGTAGGGGTTCCTGGGATAGCCTAGTGTCCATAAAAATTATTGAACCCTACTATTCATAATATATTTTGTAATATATAAATTCAAACTTAGGCTAGGTCTTTTAATGGTGTTTGAATTTTCTTAGGGTTCAAACCAGTCCCAAAAATTTGGGAAAAAAATATATTAATTCGTGATAATTAATATAGTATTTGGATAAATTATTTCCAGAGATACTTTAGTAGCATTTATTTCATTTTTTAGTTTGGAGTTCAATTTAAAGTGTATGTTTCATTTGTATTTTGAGATTTTCCAAGTACAATATTTAAATAAAAAGTCTCAAAACATGATGCATGCTGATGAGATGCATAATAAACCTCTTTATTCATTTGGGGATGTGACAGCAACAGTCCAGGTAAGCGGGTGCCATAGCTTCTAGGGTCTACTAGGAGGCTACCTGAGCACGGAGAGGGCAAGGAAATAGCCAGAGGAGCTCCGGGGACTAAGTTGCTTGCCGGAGTTGAAGAAGATAATGGAGATAGTAAGGTCTGAGCAAAAAAAGAACATGAAAGAATGGTAGGGTTAGCTTCAATATAGCTCATAGAAAGTCCAGGAGCAAACAATTGAGAAATGAGGCACTCACCGGAGCTGAGAAAGAAAAGGGGCGATTTCGGCCGAATTTGAACAAACCCAAATTTGACAATTCCTGTGAATGTCAAACCCAATTATGTTAGGGGTTTTTCTCAATAAGAAAAGAGGCACGAAGTGGTGCAAAAAGAATTGCAAAAAGCCCCTTGGATCACTGTCGCCACCGAGGAGCTTCAAGCTCCAACAATGGCGATTTGGGCTCACGGGTGTATTGAGCTCAAATGGGTAGGGTTAAGGCTAAGGGAGGTGTATAGGGTGCTGAAAACGAATAAGGATGGAGCTCTAAGGCTATTTATAGCCGAACAAGCAAGGAGGAGCAAAGACTAGGGTTTTACATGCTCTCGGTTCATGGCTCTGCCATGGACACACCGTGAAAGATGGGAGCAGGTGAAGACCATGACTTTTGGAGGAGGACTCTGAGGCGCATTGAATGCTTGCAGCAAAGAGCCGTTTGAAGCTTCCAAGGATGCGACAAGGCACTGCCTCTCCACATTTGCGTACTGGCAATGGCGCGAGCGAGAGGTAGGGGATGACCAGGTTCAAAGTGGTCACACCTGGAAGTGACACAATTCATAGTGGCTCGGGGCTAACTCACAAATGGGTTGAGCCGAACCCATTAACTTGAGTTAAAGCTTTAGACTGCTGGATTAGAAATGGACGGTCGAGATTGATCCTCCAACTCTGAGGTCTACATGATTCAAAGAAAGCTGGAGCGTTCGATTAAGATCCAAGGGTTAAAACACACGCACCGCTTTAGGACGAGCCCGGTGCATTTAGTTGGTTAGGTCCAACCAAGTTGGCCGAGCCAGGGGTTAAAAGCGACCGAGCGCGAAGGGGTATGCTCCGCGACGGTTGCATCAAAATCCAACGGCTGAGAATCACTAGCGCGATCGGGGTCCGAAAGTTCACGGCAACGTGGACCGCCCAATGGGGGATCCAACAGCTGAGAAGCGTTGGCACGTTCGGGTGACCGAAAGTCACCAAGATCTAGGCCGTGGAGAGGAAATCCAACGGCTGATATTGAGTGCACGCTTAAAGGGGCTCGAGATTGGTTGGGTCGCACCCGAAAAGGAAGTTGGGCTCGAGTCCGACTCGAGTCCAACAGTTTTGACTTTGGATTTTAGAAAATAGGCTAAAAACTTTGGAGAATCTTTAGGGATAGCAAACTAACTCCAAAAATTCTGAAATTTTAACTGGAGGTTACTGACTTCAGGATTAGCCTTAAATAAAATTTCCAGAGATTCTTTTGCACTAGATTCTTCTCAAGAAAATCCAGAAGGTTTGTTCTAGGGTTTGACCAAAGGTCAAACTGGTTTGACTGCCTCTTAAAAAATATTCAAACAATTTCTAAAAATTATGAAATTTTTCAGAGGTGTGACACAACAACCTTAGAACCCAGGAAAATTATTTCCAGAGGATGATCACAAGATTTGACAAGGGTTTGGGAAAGAAAGGTCATGATTTTAATCAATTTGGAGGTTTGGGTTTTTGATTTCCCACAATCCCTTTACAAGAATGACAGAAAAGTTCAAAAACTTCATGATGTAAGAAAAAGTTTTAATTTCTACTCATTTTCTTACATTTGAAACACAAGTTGAGAATTGGGATGTTACAAAAAGTGCATTGCAATAACTTGTTGCTCCAAGAACACCAGCCCGCCCTTCTTGAAGAGTTTTAGCATCTCAACTTAGGAGTAGTTGAGCATGGGTCCCTCGCTACCTTGGTTGTGCAACCAACCTTGGTAGATCGGATCAAGGCCGCTCAGCTTTCGGACGTTGGAGTAAACCAAATCAAGCAAAATATCAAGAACAAAACAGCCAAGTGCTTCTCAGAAGTGAACTTGGTGTTGTATGGTTCGGGCAACACCTTGTGGTTCCGAAGGTCATGGAATTGCGGGATTTGATTCTCCGTGAAGCCCATGATTCTCCTTTATCCATTCATCCCGGGGCCATGAAGATGTATCAAGATCTCTGGCAAAGATTTTGGTGGACCCTAATGAAGTGTGAGATTGCAAAGTTCGTTGCCAAGTGCGACGTGTGCCGTCGTGTAAAGGCCGAGCATCAGCACCCAGCAGGTTTGCTTCAGCCTTTGCCAGTGCCTGAGTGGAAGTGGGATTTTGTTGGCATGGACTCTATCACCGGTCTGCCCCGTACGTCTTCAGGGAAAGCTGCTATTTGGGTTGTCATTGATCGGTTGACTAAGGTGGCATATTTCCTTCTGTCAAGATTGACCTTCGTATAAGTCTCTTGGCGGTTCTCTACATAGCCTGCATCGTGAGTTTGTACGGTGTCCAAAGACGATTGTGTCAGATCGTGGATCTCTGTTTACCTCTCGATTTTGGCATAGTTTGCAAGAGGCTATGGGAACTCGTCTTTCCTTCAGCTCAGCTTATCACCCTCAAACTGATGGCCAGATGGAACGAGTCAGCTAAGTCTTGAAAGACATGCTCCGTGCTTGCGTTCTCTCCTATGGTAAGAATTGGGAGAAGTGCTTGCCATTCGCTGAGTTTTGTACAACAACAGCTTTCAAGCCACTCTCGGCATGGCACCTTTCGAGGCCTTATACGGGAGAAGGTGTAGAACTCCGTTGAATTGGTCTCAGCCAAGTTCAGTTGATTCGAGATTGATTGCACATGGCTCAATCCAAGCAAAAGAGCTATGCGGATTGTCGTCGTCGTGATTTGAGCTTTGAGCCCAATGACTTCGTCTATCTCAAGGTTTCTCCTTTGAAGGGCCACCAACGTTTTGGTGTCAAGGGCAAGTTAGCTCCTCGATATGTTGGTCCTTACCGCATCATCGAGAAGAAAGGAGCTGTTGCCTACAAGTTGGATTTGCTTGCGGCACTTGAGGTAGTGCATGATGTGTTCTATGTGTCCCATTTGAAGAAGTGTCTTTGAGTTCCAACCGAGGAAGCTCCGTTGGGAAATCTTGATGTTTAAGCAGATTTGACCTACCGCGAGCACTCTATTAAGATCCTTGAAGAAGCTAAACAAAGAACAAGGAATCATGTCATCAAATTCCTTAAAGTTGAGTGGTCGAATCACTCCTAGGATGAAGCCACTTGGGAACGGGAAGATCTTTTGCGTGTCGACTACCCATCTTTCTTTTCCGAGTGAGCGGAATCTTGGGGTGAGATTCTTGTAAGGGGGGAGGTTTTATAATATCCCAAATCTGGGTTTGTGTTTCAAATGTAAGAAAATGAGAAGAAATTAAAACTTTTCTTGCATCTTGTTGTTTTTGAACTTTTCTGTAATTCTTGTAAATGAATTGTGGAATTCAGAAACTTCCATCTCCAATTAACCAAAGTCATGCCCCTCCTTTTTCAACCCTTATCAAATCCTGTGATCATCCTCTGGAAATAATTTTCCTTGGTGCTACAGATGTTGTGTGACTCCTCTGAAATGTTTTACAATTTTTAGAAATTTCTTGAATATTTTATGGGGCTAGTCAAACCTGTTTGACCCTTGATCAACCTTAACTCAGAACCTTGAGAAATTTTTTGAGAAAAATGATTTACATAAAAATCTCTGAAAATTTTACACAAGGTTAATCCTAGAGTCAGCAAGCCCCTGTAAAAATTTCAGAAATTTTGGAGTTGGTTTGCTACCTCTAAAAATTCTTCCAAGTCAGACTCGAGCCCAAACCCTCATCTTGGTTGAACCCAACCATTCCCGCGCCCGGCTCAGCCCTTTCAAACGCACGATATATGCAGGCCGTTGGATTTCCATCGGGCCGTCCACTTTTGATCGGACCTCCCCTTCGTTGGACCACCCTCGTGTCATTTTGCAAAGACCACCATGGGTTGTTTGAAAAGACCACCCCAAAGACCTCCCCGAAGACCTCCCCAAAGACCTCCCTAAGAACACCCTTAGACCACCTTCGGTATTTTGCAAAGACCACCCGTTGGTCTTTTGCAAAGACAACCCTCCGGACCACCCTTGGGTGTATGTGTATAGCACCTAGGTGATTGTGGACCGTCCGTGCCTAGATCTGTGTCTCAGATTTCTGTGAACGTTCGGGACCTCCGAACGTTACTTTAAATCATGGCCTTCCATTTCTAATCCAACCGCCAAGACCTCGTGACTCGAATCGGGGTCTAACCTAACCCGTTCTGTTCTTTTGACCGGACCACCTTGGGTTCTTTCACTGGCAGGTGGGACTCCCAGAGCCTGGTCATCATCATCTTCCTCAGCATGCGCACGCGTGCGCCATGCCAGAGGAAGAGCAGAGCCTTGTCACTTCTTCGTCCTCGTCAACAGCTCTTTACTGCCACCATTAAATGTGGGTCAGAGCTTTTCCCCCAAAGTCTTGGTCTTCAACTGCTCCTGTCGCTCAGCTTGTCCTAAGTAGTGCTATAAGCCAAGTTCACCCGTGGAGCTTGCTTTGCTCCATTAATTTGTCCTCCGGCTATGAAAGGCCCCCGAGCTCCTCCTTAGCTCTCTTTCAACACCGCCTTACAAACCCGAGCACCCTCTCTGTGTTTGTGTGCAGAAACCACCGAGAGTCCTTAGCGCCATTGCTGCACCTTGGAGCTCCTCGGTGACGTCAGGGCTCTAGTGGTTCTTCATTCTTTCTTTTTGCGTCGCCTTGTACAACTAATCACCGTGGTCGTATCCCCTTACTTGATTTTAGGTTGCTTTCCCAGGAGCGGCCTAATTTCGGGTTTTGGATCTCCTCGACCGAAGTTCTTCGCTTTCGTCCTCAACTCCAGTAAGGGCCTCCTCCCTTCAATTGGTTGCTCATGGACCACCTTTAGGCCTTTGCGATGCTGACCTCACCTTTTGGTGCCCTGGATTTTGCTCAGACCTTTGTCCCCGCGTTGTCTTCCTCAGCGCCGGTGGTGGTCATCGTCGCCAGAGCTCCCCCGATAACCTCTGGACCTCTTCTGTGCTCAGGTAGCTCCTTGTTAGTCCCTAGTTGCTTGGGCAATCGCTATTTGGACTGCTGCGGAGCTCTTTTGCCGTTTTCATTTTGGCCATGGTTGTCACCGCCGCCACTTCCCGGCTCGTCGACGTTTTAGGTTGGTTCAGCCGTTGAGAGTACTTCCTTTGGGTGCGCAATGTTATTACGAACGTTTTGCTGCCTTTGGTTGGCACCACCGTGGCAGGTGTCATCGACGGCGAGCTGGCGAGCCAAATCGGGAGGTACTGAACTCCTGTTGTCGTAAGCTAGACCACCCTTTGACAAACTTCAGGACCACCTCTTGATAATCTTGGTCGTCGAGGATCTCCTCCGTGCAAATCTGGGCCGTCAAGATCACCCCCTAGTCTTTCACTAGGTCCACCCCTGATCTTTTACTAGGACCTCCCTTCTTTTAGACCTTATCGTTTAGGACCTCTTCGTGAAGATCTTAACCGTTCAGGACCTCCCCATGGAGATCTGAGCCGTCCAGGACCTCCCCTCTATTAGATCTGATCATCCAGGACCTTTTCTTGTAGATCTTGATAGTTAGGACCTCCCTCGGTGAGATCTTAGCCGTCAGGACCTCCCTCAGTTAGATCTTGACCCTTAGGACCTCCTCCGGGACCTCTCCACCTTAAGGGTTTAGGCTTTTCTTGCACTAACAAATGTTCAAACTTGTAAAATGCATAAGTTTTTCTCTCTAACTCCACATTGAGCAAACTAAAATTTGTTAGGTTCCTCTGTTAATATGCTTTAGTGTAGAATAGGTTTTAATCTGGTCTTTGCCTCTGAAATTAATTATGCACTATTGCCACAACTTAGAAAAATCATAAGAAATTCATTTTAACTCCAAATGTGGTAAACTAATTTTTGCTGTTCTTAGGATGTCATTATTTGCCTACCATAAAAATTTTATATTCAAAAACTTTCTAGAAATTTGTACGATGAACAGTAACAGAAAGTAACTAAATTTGAATTTTCCAGTAGATTGAAATTGTTTAGACTATAACTTTTGCATGGTTAGTCCAAATCAAATGATTCTTGTTGCTAAATTCATCTAAAATCATGCTCTACCTGCTGTGTAAATTTCATCGATTTTGGTTGACTTTGAATTTTGAGTCTTTTTGGGTGTTCGTCGTTTTTATTGGATTTTCTCGTTCTTGTGATAGGTTCGAAGAAATTGTTGAGTACGAGAGTGATCTTCTGCAGCAATCAAGTGATCTCCAGCAAGGCAAGAAGATGTAGCATTCATTTGATCATATTGATCCCATTACTTTTAAAGTCTAATATCTTGTTTGCAAAGAATATGTATGCATGCTTCTTTGTGTCAAAGTTAAATTTTTTTCTATTAGAGGTAGCTAATCCTATTGCGTTGTTACCCTAAAATTATCCACCCCTGCCACTAACCTAAGTTATTATTCTCACTAGTGAATTAGTGCTTGATGAATGATTTATGCTCTTTTATTGTCTTTACGATATGATGCTTAGCAATGCTTAGTTACTGGTAGAATTGGGCGGTTATGGACTTAGTCGATGACATTCATCACACAAATCTTCCTATAACTTATGATCAGTATCTTGTGATTTGCTACTTTGTGAAAACTAAAACTGAAAATAAAATATTTTAGACTTGGGCACATTGGTATGATGGTGTGATCTTATGGTGTGAATGGAATGGTGCCCGGGTCATCAAGGACCGAGTTAGTTGTGTCACTAAGCCAAGCGATACTTGCATGCTAACCACACTAGAGGGATATGGGACCTCTCTTGATTTAGTACTTTGGGAGGTATTAATTAATGAGTCACTGGTGGTAGTGATAGAGAAAAATATTTGTTGATGAGAGGGATGGGTTCCTTTCTAGGTTCTCCATCCCAGAGCACCCGCAGTTGCTTTGGCTGGGCTGGTGTTTCCGACTCAACGTATGGGTCCTTGTGATCTTCATCACCGGCGGATCACTAAGGGTTAACCCCGATACGTGCGACTCTTAATTAATACAATCCATTGGAAATATCTCGTAGGACTTAGCCGTGCCGGCATACCAAAGGAAGTGTACTTAATAGCTTGGCAAAAAGACTGTCTGAAGTGTGGGTACATTGATACACCCCTACAGGGTATAAAACTATTCGAATAGCCTCGTCCTAGGTTATGGACATACTTGGTTAGGTCGTTCAAGAACTAGACTATAACTTTTCATTAAAATTTGATGTGGGTGGTACGAATTGGTAATTTGTGCTATTGTTGTGATGGCTATTGGGTTAGTCATCTCCAGGATGTCTTACTGTTATTAATTATTGCCTCGCTGTTATTTGAGCAAATAAAATCAGATTGTTAAAACTGCTTTCAATCTATTACTTATTACAACCAAAATCTGTTTTATGCTGAAAATGAACCTTTAGCCCTCTCCTTTGATTAACCTTGCATGTAGTAATATCTAGGTTTGTTACTCGTAAGTCTTGCAAGTACATTTTTATACTCATTTGCATTGCTTAAATTGTTGTAGAGGAGGTTGATCCCCAAGGGATTGACTTTTGTGAGTTTTTCTACGATGTGGACGGCTAGCTTGGCGGCCCGGTCGGATTGCCTTTTGGGTGTAGGGCAAACCGGTTGACTCTTGTTTATAGCCATCTTATGGTATTTTTCTTCTGCTGTTCATTTAGCTCTTTAGCTTGTTCTTGGCCTGTTGGCCTTCCTTCTGTAATAACTATACTGTATGTCTTTTGTTTTTAAAGCTTTAGTTTGGTTGTATGGAACTTGTATGGAATTGATGCATTGTTTTGTAAAAAGGTGTGTATACTGCAATTCTGGGAAGTATACATTTTTCCGAGGCATGAGATATTTGATTTGTGATGCTAAAGTCAACGGAAGACTAAGCATTACAAGCTAAATACCCCAGGGTCTCACACGAAGCTCGTTTTCTTCGAATTGCGTCACCGTCCTTGCCACCCCATCGACGTTGTCTACACTGCTGGGTCCGCCGTTAACAAAGCTACCTCGCACACCCATCCCCGCCACCGGAGCGACTTCCTGACAAAACCCGAAGCTTCTTCTCCGCTTAAAGCTCGCCGCCGGCCACCACCGTTCACCCCGACCACCAGTGAGCACTTCAATGAGTTTGCATTAGCGTCCTTTACCTACTGGTACCATCCACCATCGATGAGGGCCCTCAGTCTTCGACGACCATAGGGACCCGAGCCCTCGCTGTCTTGTCGACAAGGCTGTCCACGTGTGCAGCCACCTCAACTCCCAGGCCTGTGTGTCGTCCTAAGTGGCGCCACATCAGCACGTGCATGTCACCGAGCCCCAGCCCTAGATCCAATCCCGTGTGGATCTGTTCCACCGTAAACCGTGTCTAGGACACGTAGGGCCGACATGTCAGCCTCTGCGCCATTTTTCTGAGATTTCTTTTAATTTCTGAAATCAGGGTTGACATCATCATTGCGTCATATTCTAGATTTTTTTTCAATAGAAAATAATTCAGAATATTCCAGAAATTTCTTTTTGAGTATTTCTTTAGGTTTATATCTTCTAGAAACCATATCTTTTTCATCCGAACTCCGATTGAGCTCATTCAAATTTGTAAATTCATCTAAATTCAAGCTCTATTTGTTTTCCTCTCTATTTTATTTATTTTGTTTATTTGCTTCGTTTACGAGTAGATGTTGCTAGTTTGGGAGATTTTGAAGAAGGAGGAGTTCACTAAGACCAAGACTAGTACCAAGACCTATTCCAAGACAAGTTGTACCTTTGATCATGTTGAACCTAGTTTCCAAAATTACTTTGATTCAAATTATTGCATTTACTTTAAGTAATTATTTAAATACTTTGGGATTAGTTATTCATCCAAATTGTTTATATCCACCTTGTCTATTGTTATGTCATGATCTTTTGTCCCCCTAGATTGGTTCATTATTTAGTTGGTATTATCGTAGCACCAATGTGGATTGGTTAGCCATGCCACGAGTCATCATCTCATGTTAGTTGCAAATATGAATTTGACTAAGTGATTGTGAAACTTTGTGATAAACCTGTGTTGTGTGTTATTACTCCTTGGTGGCATGTGTTTCACTTAATCAATAGGCTGGAAGAAGATTTAGACTGAGGCAAGTGGTGGAAACTGTGTAGCATGGTGGAGCTTTATGACTAGGAATGATAATCTTCATGGTATAGTTAGAAATTGGAAGTCTTGCCTTAGTCAATTAAGGACTTAACTTTGTACGCCATTTAACTGAGCCTTACTGTACGTTATATCGTCTGGGTAAAGTGTACAATCTCTGCAGAGTCTTAAACAATCTATTCGAATAGCTGTGTCTGCGGTCATGGACATGCTCTGGGATTTCACATGAGGGTTAGATTTTCATAAAACAATTGGGTAGAGACAGTTGTGTGAATAAATTCATATGGCCGTGTGAAAGAATTTGATTAGGATTTGTGTCCTTTGTGAAACAACTGTTAAATTATTATTATTTATTTGTTTTGAATTATGTTTTCAATCTATCACTTGTATTCAGTTGCAAATGTTGCTTTATGGCAAAAGAACCACAGAAGCCATTCCTTTGGAATAAGCCATCATGTATACATTGCATTCTGTGGTATGACTTGTTGAGTACAGTTGTATACTCATGCTTGCTGCAATCATTCAACAGAAGTGGAGGAATCATCGCTGCATTTGAGGAAGAGTTCTACGATGGGTTTCCACTGAAGTTTATTTGTTCTGTTGCTATTTATTCTATGTCAGCCCTGCGAGGCTAAATAAGTGTAAACTCGACCATAAGGTCAAATCCATTATTTTTTATTCAAATTACTCATTTATTCTATTATTCGCTTTGTGTGGATCGATATTCATCTATGTTGATACTGTGTGCACTAGCTTGATCCTGAACTAGTGCGTTATACACAGAGGGACTAAAATGTATTTTTATGTCCCGACAGAGGTGGTATCAGAGCCGTACTGACTCTAGGTCTTGACCTTAGCTAGATCGGTCATCCTTAGAGTGTCCAAACTATTTTCTAAAGCAAAAAATAACTTGCAAGAATAATTGAATTGCTTAACTTCTCTTATTTCTCTCTTGACTATTGCTGAAATTTTTCTTCTCCTCGCTATTTTAAATTGGCTCTTACCATCTTGTCTATCTTGGCAGATGCCTCGTCTGCAGAACTATTGTGAGCGTAAGGAAGGACTTGCTACAGAACTATGGAAGCTTTTGCAAGTGCTTGAAGGTTTCGATCAACCGATGTACCATGGCACCAACTGGGTGGTGAACGGTCGAAGCTGTGGAGTGATCTGTCATTCGACTATCTATGCTCGGAGGAACACCAAAGCAAGCCAACCCCTAAACATCTCAGTCCAGAGGATCGTGTGGACCGAAGGAGTTCAGGAGTTGTCATGCCTTGCTATCTTGAGGATATGCAGCATCTACGCTCGTGAGCTTCAGAACACAGTCTTCCGCTATCATCCCCATGCTTCCGCAGTGGACCTTCCTACATGATACCCATCTTCAGATGGAGAGCGCGATGCTACCGTGGTGCATCATGCCTAGTTTGCAGCTGCTCAGGAGGAATCCTTGGAGATGGCTGCCACGGAGTTGAAGTATGTCTACGAGACACTGCAGTTGGTAGAAGAAAGGATCGCCACATTAGAAGAAGCTCTCTACAGCCAGCATGAGCACGAGGAAGACCCTAAAGAAGAAGATGCAGATAAAGACCCAGAAGAGGCTGAGGAGCCAGCAGATCCCAAAGCACCGGAAGAGCGGGTTGTGCTTGCACCAGGGATGCCTGTTCCTGTTGCACCAGTCCAGGGGCATCAGGACCAGTTTGAAAGGATGCCAGTGCATTTCCAGGTCTACAGCAGGCGGGAGCACCGTCGTGGCTGTGGAGGTTACCTCAGCTACTAAGTTCGCTAAAGTTTTAGGCTTAGCCAGTTTAAGATTAGGAGTGTCGCCCTTTAGGCGGTAGTTTGTGTGTTTGGTTCGTTTGTTTTTCTGGTGTGCGAGTATGAGCTGCAAAGGCTCTTAGGCATTTGTTGTAGCCATGCTAAGATCCTAATTAATATAAGTATCTCAGTTAATTTCTTTGCGCCGTGTTTGTTGGGTTTAACCTACCCCTGTCTAGTTCTTAACTTAACTTGTGCTTGCTACCTCATCTAACCCATGGAGCTTTTGCCAGATGGTTCAGACACGTCATGCTGCTGCCTGTAACACCCCAGCCCAGCACGAGTCTAGAATGCTACTAAACTAACAATACAACAAGTTAAAATCATGTCACTTTACTAAATTCCGGTAGAACCTCCTTTGTTTAGCTAACTATACTAGGGGTTTCAACAGGTACAAGTATCAAAATTAAAGAATCCAACTCTCAGAATAAACAATAGGCATTCAAAATGTGCTAAACGACTAAAGTATAATCATAGGCATCCAAAATATGCTACTCATCATTATTACAAATAATCCAACGCGTGAGGCATAACCCTAATAAATCCTTTAAGCAGTTTGCTCAATTATTAAGGCATGATCTGAAATCTAATCAACTATAAAAGGTTCGTGGCAGTGTGCGTGCGACACATGGCTACTCCCTCCCATGCATGTTGTTCTTGTATTGGGTACCTAAAAAATAACAACAAAAGTAAGAGTGAGTCCACAGACTCAGCAAATACATATAAAAGACATTACAATGCAAATTATAACATCAGCATCCACTTCCAGAAACTTTTCATTAAACCATACCACATGCATATGCAATGCTCAAGGATCCTTTCTCTTTAACTCTTTCTGTATTTTACCGATAATGCAAGGTATGCAACCATCGCTGCATACCCATACCTGTGCTCGCAAGCACAGCGACCAAGAGCCCAATACTCCGTAAGTAATGGGGACCTTATGTAGGGAAACGGGTAGGCTACACTAGCGCAAATTAAAAATTTCTACCCGTAAACCAAGATCACTGCAATTATAGATCACGGTCTTACCACTAGACGCGCAGGTGCGGAAGTTGATGCAGCGCGTCGGGGCAGTGTAGTCGTACCAAGTTGATGCAGTACGTCGGGGCAGAGTAGTCGTACTACTTCCTCGTCCTCGTCGTGGCGTCCCACGTACATCTCCTTTCTTGCGGTTCGTCCCAACGCCACAGATGCAGCGCCTTCAAAGGTATCCACACGTACGGGAGGAAGCGACGCGCGCCGGACTACTAGATCGCGCGGCGACTAGGGCGTGGGAGGGTGGCGGCGGGGTTTGGGGATGTCACGAAAAACTCAACCCTTAACGATGCGCCCCGCCTCCTTTTATAGACGTCCTTATAATGGGCTTCTACGAATAGAGGCCCATTAGGACTCAATGCCCGATCTAATTCGGATCCAATCCGAATTAGGCTTGAACCATAAGTGTGTGACCCTATGGTTCACGTATGTTTAGACATGGCGCAAGTACACATACTTGGTCAATAGTTGGTAGCGGTCTCTAGCAAGGCGTGCCAACTCCTAAGCGCACGTAAAGATCATATCGGACGAACCATCACAACGTTATGTACATGCCAATCCCTTTGCCTCACGATATTGGTCGAGCTCCAAGTGACCACTCTTTTCGATCTGTGATCCGGAATCCCTTACTAGGTTAACTCTTAACCTTAAGTAGCATGGCCATGCATTTCTGGATCCGATCACTCGAGGGGCCCAGAGATATCTCTCTCAGGTAGAGAGGGGCAAATCCCATCTCGACTAACCATGCCTCGCAGCATGCTTCATGACAAACCCGAAAGCTACCTTTATAACTACCCAGTTACGGAGTAGCGTTTGATAGCCCCTAAGTAGGTCTATTCACATCTCAAGTACATGCGACAATCTCAGGTCTAAGGACAAGGCGTACACATTGTGTAGAGAGAACCATAAGTATAATTACTATGTCTCATGTTGGGTCGGTCCAACCCCATGTTCTAAACATGTGTCCACATTATTGGTTTGACATCTCCATGTCTATGACCTGTGAAACATGGTCATCAACCGATACATGTGCTAATCAATCATTCACTTGTGTCCTCACATGAACTCCGACTAGGGACAACTTTAGAATAACCATACAAGTAAAGAGTTTCACAAACAAGTCACATACTTGTTAATCAACACAAAGACAATATTCAAGGAATATTTATTAAATCATGGATACAATGAAATATCATCATCAATATGATTGCCTCTAGGGCATATCTCCAACACCTTAAGCCCACACTCCACAAGTGTGAGGACCTCAAGCCCATACTCCACAAGTGTGGGGACCTCAAGCCCATCATATACATGACGGGGACCTCAAAGATATGCATGCTTGTTCACCACGTGACCAAGCCTCAAACATGATCTCAATATGCACATGAACAGTTACTCTATTCAACATCAACATGTAATAACAGTAGCATTATACATGAATAGAACTTAATCATACTTTGAGCATTCACCAATATTAACACACTTATCATTCCAACAACCATGCATTGCTAACATGTATCAAATACTCGCAAACATGATCAAGCATTCGCAATTAATCTATTAACCAATGTACTTGCCTCAATTGTGCGAGAATGAAGGTCGCGAAGAGGGCGCTGCCTCCGGAACCAATCCCCCACCTGAATTAAGTTAACAAGCACTCTAAGATAACAATACTGGACCAAAACAAAGCTAGAAGAACTTACGAAAAACTATACTCTCTCGCGCAACCCCAACTCCAAAATAATAAATAGTAGTCCATCCCCTCAACAGACAGTCATAATAAAAAATTCATACCTTTCAGTATAGAGATCCAAATGGGGTGTTCTTAGACTCTCTAAAAAACTTATCAAATCCTCCATGTAAACCTAGTTGGTGAGCCTTCCAGATTCGGCCATTTACTACCCTTACCAAGCTGATCAACAGAACAGCTAATTCACGTCCGGTTTCTGGACAGTGATATTAAAACTATCATAACTTTCAGTACATTATCCAAATTTCACATTCTTTATCTTTCTCAAAAGCTAAGCCAATTATCTACATCTTTCGTTATAGTGAGACCTTCCAAATATTCCTTTACAATCCGCTTAGGTCTGATTACTAATAACTGTCAGGATTATAGCAGATTTACCGAACAGCAGCGTTACGAAATTCATAACTTTTGAACCGCTCGTCCAAACGATGTGATCTAGTACTCTACGAAAAGTTATCGACATCACCGACAACTTTCTAGGAGGCGTCTAGGACAGATTCTACTCTTAACCTCATAAAAAATGTTGGCCAATCCTATCTGCCCTAAACAGATCTAATACCGACATTGTCTAATTATCCAATTACGCAACTAATCGGAGGGGAATTGGGATTACCCTTGAAGAACCTGCTGTCGAACGCGATGAACACCACATGATCTCTCTCCTTCCCTTCTCCCTTCTTCCCCTTCCTTCTTCTTCCTTTCTCTTCCTTGGCCGGCGGCACCCGAGGAGGCTTCTCCCTTCCTCCTTCTTGGCAGGTAGCGAAAGCTAGGTGTGGGAGGGACTGTAGCACGGCGTGGCACTGTAGCATCGCGACGGTACTGTAGCCATGCTACTGTAGCAACCCTAGGGTTTCTCCCTCTCCTTCTTATGTGGCCAGCTACCACTTGAGCCTAAATGCTGTGGGCCGGAAGCCCACAACCCAGGTTGTCCAAATTATGCATAAACCCCCCCTCTAATCTCCTGTTAAAACAATTTTCTAATTGGTCATTCTCTCTAATTTAATTCTTATCTCTCGAATACATTTGGGGTATTACACTGCCAGTGGTTCCAGAACTAATGCTTCAGGAGAGAATGAGTAGACACCCGTAGGAGCAGTTCCGCCACAAGCACCCCCAATCGACTTGCAGAATTTTGGAGCTTTCATGGCAGCTCAGACCCAAATGATATACACCATGATGAACCAAATACAAAATATGAACAACCATTAGAACAACAACCACAACAACACTGCTACACTACCTACTCATGGTCACCATGGACTATCCAAGCTAGTCGAGTTAATGAGAACCCGCCCGCCGACCTTTTCTATGAATGTTTCACCAGTAGAAGCTAATGACTGGCTTCGTGTCATCGAGAGGAAGCTACTGATCACCCAATGTAGCGATCATGAGAAAGTCCTTTATGCGATCCATCAGATGGAAGGCATTGCTGCCGAGTGGAGGAAAAACTTATGTGCTACACATGAGACACCACAAAATATTACCTAGTAAGAGTTTTCTTCAGCGTTTCGTTAGTATCATGTGCCAGAAGGAATTATTGACCTGAAGAAGGATGAATTTCGTGCACTCAAGCAAGGAGGCATATTAGTGACCAACTACCTCAACAAATTCTCTCAGCTTGCCCGCTATGTTGCCGAAGAAGTCGACACTGACAAGGCTCATCAGAGTCATTTTCTGAAAGGACTGAATACCAGACTGCAAGTTAGTCCGATTGCGCATACATTTCTATATTTCCAAGAGCTAGTCAATAAAACTTTGATTCTTTAAGATAAGCGCAAAGAGTTGGAGGACAATCGCAAGGGCAGAATGGCTCAGCAAGGGAGTCACCAACCTTGGCAAAAAGCGACAACAATTCATCAATAGTTCAATTAGTTTCCATCTCATAACTCATTCAGGACGCCTACACCAACATCAGCACCTCATCCAGCTGCTCATAACTTTCACAACCCTGCGTCAATCAACCCCAATCCAGGTGGTAACCAGTAGAATGCAACAAGAGTTTGCTATTCCTGCCGAGAGCCAGGACACTTCGCAAACAATTGCCCGTAGAAGGGAACCATGACCCCTGTTCATTTCAATCTTGGAGCAATGCCAGCTAAGACGCCAGCGCCAAGCATCATCCGAGGAGCACCTCAAGTCACCAGTCAAGCCGGAGGAGCAATACAGTCCGTGGTTAGAGGCCGTGTCATCCACATCACTTGGAAGGAGCCTAGCAAGCACCCGATGTCGTATTGGGTAAGTTTTTGGCTAACTCAGTACTTGCATTAGTTTTGTTTGATTCTAGAGCTTCTCATTTGTTTGTTTCTGGAGTTTTTACAACCAAAAACAATTTGAAATTTATGCATCTTAAGCATACTCTGTTCGTCCAATCGGCTGGAGTAGAGTTAAGCTCTAGAGTGGGATGTTTAGGAACTAAGTTACTCATAGCTGGAGTTGAGTTCCTAGCCAACCTCAATGTCTTAGACACCCAGAACTTAGATGTCATACTCGGCATGGATTGGTTATCCAAACACAAGGTTGTGTTAGATTGTGGCCGAAGAGCCGTAACAATCGAAGGTGCCAATGGAAAGAAAGTAGAATTTCTAGCCACCTCAGAGCGTGATGGGCATCTGTTAATCAATAGTCTAAAAACCGTATCCCTAGAGGATGTTCCTATTGTTAGAGAATAGCCAGATGTCTTTCCAGAAGATTTGCCAGGAATGTCACCATACCGTGATATCGAGTTTGTCATTGATCTCGTGTCGAGAACAACACCAATTTCTAACTGACCTTATCGGATGCCAGCTGAGGAGTTAGTGGAAATGAAGAAGCAGATTGAATAACTTCTCCAGAAAGGTTTCGTTAGACCTAGTTTGTCGCCTTGGGGAGCTCCAGTCTTGTTCGTCATAAAGAAAGACAGAAGCATAAGGATGTGTATTGATTAACGTTCACTTAATGAAGTTACCATCAGGAACAAGTATCCGCTTCCCCGAATTGATGATTTGTTTGATCAGATGAAGGGAGCCGGAGTGTTCTCAAAGATCGATCTACGATCAGGTTATCATCAGTTAAAAATTTGTCTGAAAGATATACCGAAGATCGCTTTCTCTACGCGGTACAAACATTATGAGTTCTTAGTCATGTCTTTCGGTCTGACTAATGCCCCTGCATACTTCATGAACATGATGAATAAAGTATTCATAGAATATTTGGATAAATTTGTGGTAGTGTTCATTGATGATATTTTGGTTTATTCCAAGACAGAAGAAGAATATGCTGAGCACCTGAGGTTAATCCTAGAGAAACTTAGAGAGCATTAATTGTATGTCAAGTTCAGCAAGTGTAATTTCTAAAAAGAGAAAGTTGATTTCCTTGGTCATGTGATGACATCCGAAGGAGTGGTAGTTGAACCAACAAAGTTAAAGCAGTACTGCATTGGGAGCAACCCAAGATAGTAACTCAGATTCGTAGTTTCTTGGGAATGGTAGGATATTACCGCCGTTTAGACCTTTTACGCAATTGTTGAAGAAGGAGAATGTAACACCCCAGCTCCACATGAGCCTAGAATATTACAAGAATTAAACCAACCAGAACATTCTATAAATTTTTCAACAGAACTTCCTTTGTATGAACAACAAAATCGAGGTATTAACAGATGACCATGGCATTTATTATTGTGAGGACCCCGGTTTATTCGGCTTGTACTGTTTAACCATCCACTTGGTCCTAACAGTACAAATCAAATAAACCAAGCCTCGAGATATGTACACTTCCCAGAATTGCAGTATACACACCCCGTTACAAAATTATGCATCAACTCCATTCATACACATAGAGCCGAAGCAAAAGCAACAACTGAAAGACATAGATAATATAAAGAGAGTTATTACAAAAGAGAGGCCGACCGGCCAAAAGTCATACAAATAAGTAAATACACAGCGGAAGCAAAATGGCCATAAGATGGCGATAAACAAGAGCCAATCGGTGTGCCTTTACCCACAAGGCAACCAACCGGACCGCCAAGCTAATCGTCCCAAACAGCGCCGCAACACAGCTCACAAAAGTGAGGCCCTTGGGGCTCACCTTCTTCCTCTGCAACAATTAATATTAAGCAAAGCAAATGAGTACAAAACTTGTTTTTGTACTCGCAAGACTGACGTGTGAGATAACAGAACTATAAGTAACTACATGCAAGCTTTATTTAAGTGGATGAGGCTCTGGACTTATTTTCAGCATAAAGCAAGTTTTCATTTGCAATAGGGTAATAGATTCAAAGCAAGTTTGCAATTAACTTTTATTGTTCAAATAAAAGAGAGACAAATATAACAATAGATAGATGACAACACCACCCTAGAAGTGACTAACCCATAGTCACCACAACAATAGCATGAAGTACCCCTTCATACCACCCATGTCAAGTTTAAGTTTTTTTTAAAAGGTTGTAGTCTAGTTCTTGCACGACCTTACCAAGCATGTCCATAACCTAGGACGAGGCTATTCGAATAGTTTAAACCCTGCAGGGGTGTACCAATGTACCAACACGATAGACCGCCTTTCCACCAGCCACGGTTAGCACACTTCCTTTGGTATGCAGGCATGGCTAAGTCTAACAAGACGCTTTCCAATGGACGATGCTAATTAAGAGCCGCAACCCACGGGAGAAAGACACATTAGACAGCCTAACCGGTCTGCTAATGCTCCCCTCCAAACACTACACACAAGAACACACCCACCAACCAGCTCATAATTAACACCCCCCAAAGTACTTAGTCAAGAGAGGTTCCATATCCCGTCGTGTGGTTGTACGCAATAAGCGCTGGCTTAGTGACACAAGTAACTCGGTCCTTGGGGACTTAGGCACCATTCCACACACCCAACAGATCACATCAGCATACCATTGTGCCCAAGTCGAGATATAATTTTTGTTTTCAGTTTTTGATTTGCAAATTGGTAAAACACAAGGGTTGGACATAATGGAATAATAATAGCATTTGTGTGATCAAGATCACCGACTAAGTCGATGATCGCCCAATACTACCGATACTAGGCATGGCTAAGCAATATTTATCCGAAATCTACTAAGTGACAAGTGCTCATCCAACGAACTCTAATCACAGCAAATAACCTAGGCTCAGGTAGTAGAGGATAATCATTTACCTACAGATTATGCAACTAGAGGATTAACTAATCAATTTAACAACAAATTAGCAATGCATACATAGAAGTTAAACAAAATATTAGACTTTAAAAGTAATGGGATCAATGGGAAATGATCAAACTGCTTGCCTGCTTGCTGTTGCTCAAATTGTTGCGGAGGGTCGTTCTCGGGGTTACCGCAAATGTCGAAGCCTAAGCGAAAGAGCGGAAACAACCAATAAGACGAGCAACACTTAAACGAAAGAGCAAGCAAAAATTATCCAAATGCGACGAAATTTATACACAAGGTAAAATACTAATATACCTAGGCATAGGAATTGGAAAAATCTAATTTGGATTTGTGGTGCAAAAGATATTCTCTAAAAACCTATTTTCGGCCATAATTAGCACTGTAGCAAAAATATTTTCTAAAAATATTTTGGAGCTGAAATTTTTAGGGTGGCTACCTACTGGTGTAGTGATAACCCATATAAAATTTCAGGTCATTTGGAGTTATATTGAAAGAGTTATGATTTGTCTAAATTGTTTAGGGTATTAAACTAAATTATGATCCTTATGATTTCTAAAAACAGTAAAATTTGTGAAACCAATTTTCCTAGCAATTACACTATCAGTGGAAGCTAATCCAATTGGATTCATACAAAAATGATCTATAGATTAAAAGTTATGCATTTTACAAGTTTGCTAAAGTTCTGAAAAACAGTATTAAGTTCACTTGTTTACTATTTTTGAAAATGGTTTTCAGGTTTTATCATGGTCTCCAGTTATTTTTCTATTTAAGTTCAAGTTATAAGGAAGCTAACAACATTGGAATCATCTAATTTGGAGCTAAGATGACAAAGATATGAAAATGACAAGACCCTAATGTTCTTGATTTTGGACTTAGCATTTTCGGGATTTTCCAAACATCCGGAGGCGTGGGCGATTGAGAGCCGTCGATCTCAGATCGGGCGTCCTGGTTGAATCCGGCGACACGAGCAGCGAGCGCGCGAAGAGGCGGCGGCGTGGAGGCGAGGCGTAGATCTGGATCGGACGGACCGCCTTGATGGGCCACGTCGCCCCGACACGGAGCTCCGTCCGACAACGAGGAGCTCCGGCGCGAGTTTGCTCGGCGTGTTGCGGCGAGATCGCCATGGCGGCGCCGCCAAAGGGCCAAATGGGATCCTAGCACTATTGCGCACCTAAGGGCAGCGGGACTTCGCCGGAGGTGGGCGGGGCGGCGGTGCGGCAGCGGCGGGCGGGGTGGTGCTCACACGGAAACACGGCAGCGGTGAAATGGCTAAGGCTGCGCGCAAGCGGGAGGTGCACGAGCACTAGGAAGGTGTTAGGGACTTAAGGGAAGGGCTCGGCGCCACCGAGGTCACCGGAGGTGAGCCGGCGGCGAGAGATAGGCGGCGGGGGGGATCTACGAAATTTTACGCCGGCCAGAAGCTACGGCTCGCCCTAGGTGATTTAGCGTTTGCTTGAGCTACACTAGGGGTCTAGGGACTCACCGGATGACGCGGTGAGGCGGGGATGTCGAAGATGGGTGGCGGCGAGGGCTGCGGCGGTGCGGGAGCTTCACTGCGGAGGGTCAACTCGAGCAAAGCCACCACGCCGGGTCATCAAGCATAGCACCGGCACACCCAAGGGTGCCCCGAGCAAGGAATCGAGGATGGGGACTTACTGAGCTGGGACGAAAGGGGGTAGTTGCGGCCGATTTGGGGAAATCTGAAATTCGGTGCTCCGTTGAAGGAAACTGAAATGGAGTGGGGTTAAGCACCACCGAGGTGAGGAGAAGCAACAGGAGCAAGGAGGGCCGAGGGAACCTTTGGAGCAGGTTGGGTTCACCGAGAGCTCCGCGGCAACAATGGCGGCGAGGAGATTTGGCGCTCGGGAGCTCCACAAAGGCGTGGGTGCAGGAGAGCTCAAGGGTGTGTAAAGGAGGATAAAGGAGGACAAGGGGCTTAAGTAGGCACGAGGAGCAAGAGAGCACCGTTGCTCGCCTCGGGTTTGGCTGCGCGCTGCGGTCGCCGTGGCGGCGGGAGCGATTGAGGCGGCGACTAAGCGGGCGGTGGAGTAGCGGGCATTTAATGCGCTGCAGACACCCGTTGCAGGTCGCCGGATGGGACAAGGCGCTGCGCACCACGCTCGGCTCCGCCATGGCTCGGCGCCGCGCGGCGAGGAGGACGGCGATGGCCGGCCGTCCGATTTGCATCCAACGGCTAACACGCGATCGCGTCGGGCGGCGCGCACTGGCGTCCATCGTCCGGGTAAATCCAACGATCGAGCAGAGGGCAAGCGGAGTTGTCCGAATGCCTACGAATGAGGGCCGTCGATTGAGATCCAACGGTGATGGCGCGCTCGCTCGACGCGCGCGGTGCGATTAGTTGGCTCGGTCGAGTCGATTGGCTCGAGCCGAGTCGACTTCGCACAAGGAGCAGTGCAAACCAGTTAGGTTTTGAATTTTAAAGGCTGAAACTTTGGGGATTTAATTGAGGTATCAAATCAACTCCAAAATTAATGAAATTTTAACTGGAGCTTCCTGACTTAAGGATTAACCTTCCATAAAATTTTCAGAGATTTTTGTGCACTGAAATTTTCTCAAGAAATTCCAGAAGGTGATTTCAGAGGTTTGACCAAGTTTGACTTGCCTCTAAAATATTTCAAATAATTTCCAAAAATTATGAAATAATTCAGAGGTGTTACCAAGCAACCCTAGAACCCAGGAAAATTTATTACCAAGGGTTTGACATAAGATTTCACCAGAAGGTTTTGACTTGGGATGAATGAGGATTTTGATTTTGAATTTCCCAAAATCCTTTACAAGAATTTGAGAAAAGTTTCAAGAGTAAAGGATGAAGGAAAAGTTTTAATTTACCCTCACTTTATTACATTTGAAACACAAGCCAAAATGGGGATGTTACAAACCTCCCCCTTACAAAAATCTCGTCCGAGATTTGGTTCACTCGGAAAAGAAAGAGGGGTAGTGCGCACGAAAGCGATCTTCTCGCTCCCAAGTAGCCTCATCCTCGGAATGGTTTGACCACTGAACTTTAAGGAACTTGATGGTCTTGTTCCTTGTTCTTCGCTCGACCTCCTCGAGTATGCGAGCAGGGTGCTCGCGATAGGTCAAATCCTCACGAACATCAAGAGTCTCCAGCGGAGCTTCCTCTGTTGGAACACGGAGGCACTTCTTAGGCTGGGACACATGGAACACATCATGTACCCCGCAAGTGCAGTGAGGCAACTCCAACTTGTGGCGACGGCTCCTTCTTTCGATGACACGGTATGGACCGACATATCGAGGAGCTAACTTGCCCTTGACACCAAAGCGCTGGTGACCCTTTAGAGGAGAAACCTTGAGGTAAAGCGAAGTCATTGGGCTCAAAGCTCAACTCACGGCGGCGGCGATCCTCATAGCTCTTACGCTGGATTGAGGTGTGCGTAGCGATCACGAATGAGTGGACTTGACCCTCGGCCTCACTAATCGAGTCCGGGCCAAAGAAAGGTCTTTCACGGTCTCGAGACCAGTTCAACGGGTCCTACACTTTCTCCGTATAAGGCCTCAAATGGTGCCATGCCGAGGCGGCTTGGAAGGCTGTTGTTATAAGAAAACTCGGCGAATGGCAAGCACTTCTCCCAATGCTCCCCATAGGAAAGGACACAAGCTCGCGACATGTCCTCCAAAACTTAGTTGACCCTCTCGGTCGACCATCTGTTTGGGGTGAAATCTTTGGTGAAAGAGAGCGAGTTCCATAGCCTCTTGTAGGCTATGCCAATGTGAGGACCCGGTTTATTAGGCATCTTGTTTAACCATCCACTTGGTCCTAACAGTACAAATCAAATAAACCAAGCCTCGAGATATGTATACTTCCCAGAATTGCAGTATACACACCCCGTTACAAAATCATGCATCAATTCCATTCATACACATAGAGCCGAAGCAAAAGCAACAACTTAAAGACATAGATAATATAAAGAGAGTTATTACAAAAGAGAGGCCGACCGGCCAAAAGTCATACAAATAAGTAAATACACAGCGGAAGCAAAAATGGCCATAAGATGGCGATAAACAAAAGCCAATCGGTGTGCCTTTACCCACAAGGCAACCAACCGGACCGCCAAGCTAATCGTCCCAGACGGCGCCGCAACACAACTCACAAAAGTGAGGCCCTTGGGGCTCACCTTCTTCCTCTCCAACAATTATTATTAAGCAAAGCAGATGAGTACAAAACTTGTTTTTGTACTCGCAAGACTGACGTGTGAGATAACAGAACTATAATTAACTACATGCAAGCTTTATTTAGGTGGATGAGGCTCTGGACTTATTTTCAGCATAAAGCAAGTTTACATTTGCAATAGGGTAATAGATTCAAAGCAAGTTTGCAATTAACTTTTATTGTTCAAATAAAAGAGAGACAATAATAACAATAGATAGATGACAACACCAACCTAGAAGTGACTAACTGTAACACCCCAGCCCAACATGAGCCTGGAATGATACCAAACTAACATTAAACAATTCTAAGCCAAAACATTCTACCAAATTTTTTGGCAGAGCCTCCTCTGTATTGGTAACTACCAGGAGGTCCCAACATTCGAATAAAACATATATAAATAATCCAGTATTCAGAATCATCAATAGGCATTCAAAACATGTATGCAACTAGCATATTCAAAGGTATCCAAAAGACACTACTCATCATTATTACACTTAATCCAATTCACGAAGCATAATCATAATCAATTTTTAAGCAGTTTGCTCTTTTATTAAGGTATGAACTAAAAATTTATCAACTTAAAAGGTGGATGGCAGTGTGTGTGTGTCCAATTCAAGTCTACTCCCTCCCATGCATGTCGTCCTTGCAAATGGTACCTAAAATCACAACAAAAGCAAGGGTGAGCCCAAAGACTCAGCAAATATCAAAATGAAACATTAAACTCATATTTACAGCATCAACATTCCATTCCAAAGCTTTACTCGAAAACATATCTCATGAGGGATGTATGCGAATATGCAATGCAACTTTTCTCTTTCACTCTTTATCGCATTTCACCGTAATGCGAGATATGCGACCGTCGCCGCATACCATGCCTGTGCTCGCAAGCACAGGGACCAATTGCCCAATACTCCGCAAGTAAAGGGGACCTCAAGCCCACACTCCACAAGTGTGGGGACCTCAAGCCCGTCATATACATGACGGGGATCTCAACAAATGCTTGGTCACCACATGACCAAGTCTTCATTTTATCAACATGATGCATACGCACAAGTCTTGAATCATCATAATCATACCTCCTCGGCAACATCATTTATGAATTTAACTTATTCATACTTCTATCATACATGTTCATAGACATGCAAAAACTCAAGCAACCATGCATCATCGCATTTTCACAACATTAATAATCATGGTCAACAACATCTATAACATCCTAGCATCCATAGACATCACAATAATTCACAATACTAGCAAACAAGTACTTGCCTTAACGCGTAAGAACGGAGGATGCGAAGAGGGTGCTGCCTTCGGGACCACTCCCCACCTAAAATTCATTTAAAAGTTTACTAAGACAACATTAATGGACCAAACAACCCATACAAGCAAGCACGAACTAGCAATAGCTTGTAACGCGATCCCGACTCAATTTTCTAAATGCTGAACTAACCCCTCTGTAAACAGTCATGTTCAAAAATTCGTATCTTTTAGTATAGGAGTCCAAATGAGGTGTTCTTGAACTTCGTTGAAAGGTTATCAAATTCCCCAACTAAACCTAGTTGGTGGCCCTTCCTGATTCGGCCATCTAATACCCTAAAATGCCTATTAACAGAACATCGTTTTCACGTCGGGTTCTCTGGACAGTACACTAAAACTATCATAACTTTTAGCTCGTTTGTCCAAACTTTGTGTTCTTTACCTTCCCTGAAAGCTACGACAGTTCTCTACAACTTTTGTTATACTGAGATTCTCTAATTGTTCATTTAACTGATCGCTCCAGTCAGATTACTAAAACCTGTCAGAATACCGACAAATTTGCAGAACAGCGGCGCTACGAAATTCATAACTTTTGAACCGCTCATCCAAACGACGTGATCTAAGACTCTATTGAAAGCTAAAGACGTGACCTACAAATCTCTAGGAGATGGACAGATCAAATTTTGCATAACATCCTCAAAACAGCCGAGCAATACAGACTACCAGAAACCGATATAATACCGACATTGCCAAACGCAAAACTACACGACTAATCGAGCGAGATCATGGGTTACCCTTGGAGAACGAGATGACGAACGGAGACCCACGAAGCTCCTTCTTTCCTTCCTCTTTTCCTTCTCCCCTTCCTCTTCCTTTCTTCTTCTTCCTTTCTCTCCTTCTTTTCTCCTCTGTGCATGGCAGCAGGGAAGGGGATTGCTACTGTTCCCATTGCTACAGTACGGCGGCGCTACAGTACCCGTGAGCTACAGTACTTTCTACGGTTTGACTGCCTCCCTCCTCCACTAATGGGCCAAGGTGTTGTGGGCTTTCAGCCCACAGCCCAGGTTCTCTGAAACAAGCGAAAAACCCCCTGAACTTCCAGTTAAAACCATTCTCTAACACAAATTTTCAATTGGAGTCTCTAAGGTTATACGGGGTATTACACTAACCCGTAGTCACCACAACAATAGCATGAAGTACCCCTTCATACCACCCATGTCAAGTTTAAGTTTTTTTTAAAAAGGTTGTAGTCTAGTTCTTGCACGACCTTACCAAGCATGTCCATAACCTAGGACGAGGCTATTGAATAGTTTTAACCTGCGGGGTGTACCAATGTACCCACACGATAGACCGCCTTTCCACCACCACGGTGTGACCACGGTTAGCACACTTCCTTTGGTATGTAGGCATGGCTAAGTCTAACAAGGCGCTTTCAATGGGCGATGCTAATTAAGAGCCGCAACCCACGGAGAAAGACACATTAGACGACCTAACCGGTCTGCTAATGCTCCCCTCAAAACACACACACAAGAACACACCCACCGACCAGCTCATAATTAACACCTTCCAAAGTACTTAGTCAGAGAGGTTCCATATCCCCTCGTGTGGTTGTACGCAATAAGCGCTTGGCTTAGTGACACAAGTAACTCGGTCCTTGGGGACTTAGGCACCATTCCACACACCACAGATCACATCAACATACCATTGTGCCCAAGTCAAGATATAGTTTTGTTTTCAGTTTTTGATTTGTAAATCAATAAAACACAAGGGTTGGACATAATGGAGTAGTATAAGTAGTTGTGTGATCAAGATCACCGACTAAGTCGATGATCGCCCAATACTACCGATAACTAGGCATGGCTAAGCAATATTCATTCGTAATCTACTAAGTGATAAGAGTTCATCCATCGAACTCTAACCACAGCAAATAACCTAGGCTCAGGTAGTAGAGGGTAACCATTTACCTACAGATTATGCAACTAGAGGTCTAACTAATCAATTTAACAACAAAATAGCAATGCATACATAGAAGTTAAACAAAATATTAGACTTTAAAAGTAATGGGATCAATGGGAAATGATCAAACTGCTTTGCTTGTTGTGGCTCAAATTGTTGCGGAGGAGTCGTTCTCGGGGTTACCGCAAATATCGAATCCTAAGCGAAAGAGCGAAAACAACCAATAAGGCGAGCAACACTTAAATGAAATAGCAAGCAACAATTATCCAAATGCGATGAAATTTATACACAAGGTAGGAAATGGATATACCTAGACATAGAAACTGGAAAAACCTAATTTGGATTTGTGGTGCAAAAGATATTCCCTAAAAATCTATTTTTGGGCATAATTAACACTGTAGCAAAAATATTTTCTAGAAAGGTTTTGGAGCTGAAATTTTTATGGTAGCTACCTACTGGTATAGTGGTAACCCATATAAAATTTCAGGTCATTTGGAGTTATAAATTGTTTAAATTGTTTAGGGTATTAAACTAAAATATGATCCTTATGATTTTTAAAAACAGTGAAATTTGTGAAACCAATTTTCCTAGCAAATACACTACCAGTGGAAGCTAAACCAATTGGATTCACACAAAAATGATCTATGGATTAAAAGTTATGCATTTTACAAGTTTGCTAAAGTTCTGAAAAACAGTATTAAGTTCACTGGTTTACTATTTTTGAAAATGGTTTTCCAGGTTTGATTATGGTCTACAATTATTTTTATATTTAAGTTCAAGTTATAAGGAAGCTAACAAAATTGGAATCATCTAATTCGGAGCTAATATGACAAAGATATGAAAATGACAAGACCGAATGTGATACGATTTACGGACTTAGCACTTCGGGACCTTTCCTAGCATCGAGAGGCGGGCGAATGAGAGCCGTCGATCTCGGATCCAACGGACGACATTGAACCAGACCAAACACTCCTCACGCGCGCGGAATGGAGGCGATGTGGAGGCTCGGGGTCGTTGATCTCTAGATCCAGCGGCGAAGACCCGACCACGTCGCTCCCGCAGCGTTGTCGTCGACAACGCGGCCGAAAACTTACCGTGGCGCCGGCGACCAAAACGCGGCGGCGCGAGTGAGCGCCCGAGCGGGTGCGCAATAGCATTGCGCACCCTCGGTACCACCCACCGGCGGTGGTGGACCCGAGCGGCGACGGCGAGGCGGCACGGAAAAAATGACAACGGCGACAAGCGACAAATAGCTCGCGGCGGACCATTCAAGCGGTGCACGAGCATCTAGGGCTACGAGGAGCTACGACCGGCGCGGAGTGCGAGGCGGTCGGGCGCTCCGGCGGCGAAGCTCGCGGCGGACACGAGGAAGATGGCGCGGGAAGGCGGCTGGGCAAAATCAACCACGCCGCTTCATCACGATGGGTTCGAGAGCCTGAGCTCCACGAGAAGGAATTAGAAAAGGAGCACTCACCGTGCTGAGGCGAAGAAGGATGCTCGCGGACGATTTGGGGAAATCCAAAATCCGGTGCTCCGTTGAAGCAACTTTGAAATGGAGTGGTTGTTAAGCACCACGAGGTGAGAGGGAGTGCGGGAGCAAGAAGGGCAGGGGAACCACCGAGCACGGCCTTCGAAGCTCGCGGCAACAATGGCGGCGAGAGAAAGCAGGCGTTTGGGAGCTCCACGAATGCGGTGGGTGCAAGGAGAGCTCACGGGTGCGTAAAGGAAGGCGGGGAGGAAGATGGGAGCTTAAGTAGGCGAGGAAAGGAGAACGCGGCAACAAGCCTCGGATGCCCACGCCGCTCCACGGTCGCCATGAGTGGCGGGGCGGTGGCGATGGACTTTCGGGCGGCTGGCGGCGCGCATTTAATGCACACGCGTTGGCGTCGGGGTGAGTGGGCGGCGCTACGCCTGAGCCTCTACGCCATGGCGCGAGCGGCGGCGGCGGGCGGCGGCGCGAGGAGGGCGGCGATGGCGGCCGTCGATTTGCATCAAGGGCTGCCGCGCGATCCGTTGAAGCGGCATCGGATGAGCGTCGACCGCGATTGAAATCCAACGGTGCGAATCGGGGCAGCCGGAGTTGTCGAATGCATACATGAGCGCGAGCCGTCCGATGGAGATCCAACGGTCGAGCGCGCCCGATCGATCGCGCCGTGCAGTTAGTTGACTCGACCGAAGTCGGTTGGCTCGAGCAGAGTCGACTCGAGTCAATGGCGATGCAAACCCATTAGGTTTTGATTTTTGAACTGAAACTTTGAGGATTTAATTGAGGCATCAAATCAACTCCAAACTTTATGAAATTTTAACTGGAGCTTGCTTACCTTGGGTTAACCTTCCATAAAATTTCCAGAGGTTTTGTGCAATGGAATTTTCTCAAGAAATTCCAGAAGGTTAAAGCAGAGGTTTGACCAGGTTTGACTTGCCTCTAAAATATTTCAAATAATTTCCCAAAATTATGAAATAATTCAGAGGTGTTACCAAGCCACCCTAGAACCGGAAAATTATTTCCAAGGGTTTGACAAAAGATTTGACCAAGGAGGTTGTTGACTTGATAAATGAGGCCTTTGATTTTTAATTTTCCAAAATTCTTTTACAGAATTTGAGAAAAGTTTCAAAGTAAAAGGATGATGGAAAAGTTTTAATTTACCCTCATTTTATTACATTTGAAACACAAGCCAAAATTTGGGATGTTACAAACCTCCCCCTTACAAAAATCTCGTCCAGAGATTTGGTTCACTCGGAAAAGAATGAGGGTAGTGCACGAAGGCGATCTTCTCGCTCCCAAGTAGCCTCATCCTCGAATGGTTTGACCACTGAACTTTAAGGAACTTGATGGTCTTGTTCCTTGTTCTTCGCTCGCCTCCTCGAGTATCACGAGCAGGTGCTCGTGATAGGTCAAATTCTCTGAACATCAAGAGTCTCCAAGAGCTTCTCTGTTGGAACACGGAGGCACTTCTTAGGTGGGACACATGGAACACATCATGTACCCTGCAAGTGCGTGACAACTCAACTTGTAGGCAACGGCTCCTTCTTCTCGATAACACGGTATGGACCGACATATCGAGAGCCAATTTGCCCTTGACACCAAACGCGGTGACCCTTGGAGGAGAAACCTTGAGATAAACAAAGTCATTGGGCTCAAAGCTCAACTCACGACGACGGCGATCGCATAGCTCTTTTGCACGGATTGGTGTGCGTGGCGATCACGAATGAGTGGACTTGACCCTCGGCCTCATTAAGTCGGGCCAAAGAAAGGTCTCTCACGGTCTCGGACCAGTTCAACGGGTTCTACACTTTCTCCGTATAAGGCCTCAAATGGTGCCATGCGAGGCGGCAGAAGCTGTTGTTATAAGAAAACTCGGCGAATGGCAAGCACTTCTCCCAATGCTTCACATAGGAAAGGACACAAGCTCGCGGCATGTCCTCCAAAACTTGGTTGACCCTCTCGGTCGACCATCATTTGGGGTGAAAAATGAGAAATTTGAAAGAAAGCGAGTTCCATAGCCTCTTGCGAGCTATGCCAAAATCGAGACGTGAACAGCGAACCACGATCTGACACAATTGTCTTTGGCACACCATGCAAACTCACGATGCGGGCTATGTAGAGATCCGCCAGAAGACCTACTCGAAGGTCAGTCTTGACAGGAAGAAAATGAGCCACCTTAGTCAATCGATCGATGACGACCCAGATGGCATCATTCTTCTTTGGGGACCGGGGTAGACCAGTGATAAAGTCCATCCCGACCGAATCCCACTTCCACTCCGGAATTGGTAAGGGCTGAAGCAGTCCTGCCGGACGCTGATGCTCGGCCTTGACACGACGACACACGTCGCACTCGGCAACGAATCTTGCGATCTCCCTCTTCATTCGGGTCCACCAAAATCTCTGGCGAAGATCATGATACATCTTCGTGGCCCCGGGATGAATGGATAACGGAGAATCATGGGCTTCGCGGAGGATCAACTCCCGCAACTCCATGTCCTTTGGAACTACGAGGCGTTGCCCGAACCTCACGACACCAAGCTCATCTACGGAGAAGCACTTGGCTATTCCATTCTTGACATTTTCCTTGATGCGGTTCATTCCAACATCCATTTGCGAAAGGACTTGATCCGATCCACCAAGGTTGGCTATACAACCAAGGCGATGAGGAACCATGCTCAACCAAACCCAAGTTGAGACGCTGAAATTCCTCCGAAGAGGGGGTGATGCTCTGGAGCAACAATGCATTGCAATGCGCTGCGACTAAGCGCATCCGCAATGACATTGGCCTTGCCGGATGGTAGTGAATACCCATGTCATAGTCCTTGATCAACTCCAACCATCTCCTTTGCCGAGGTTCAGATCGGGTTGGGTGAACAAATACTTTAGCTTTTGTGATCCGAATACACTTCACAACGATTACCGATTAGGTAATGTCGCCAAATCTTAAGTGCGTGGATCACGGCTAACTCCAAGTCATGGGTAGGATAGTTGAGTTCATGAGGTCTCAATTGCCTTGATGCATAGGCCACTACCTTGCCTTCTTGCATAAGGACACAACCGAGGCCTCGGCGAAGCGTCACAAAAGATATCAAGCTTCGATGGACATCGGGAGAACAAGAACGGGAGCGGTGGTCAATCGCTCCTTAAGCGCTTGGAAACTTTCCTGCAATCAGCGGACCACGAGAACTTCTTGTCCTTCTTGAGCAACTCCGTCATCGGCCGCTATCTTGGAGAAGTTCTCGATGAAGCGGCGATAATATCCGCTAAACCAAGAAAACTCGAACCGGTGACCGAAGTAGGTGACTCTAGGAAAGCACATCGTCGATCTTGCTAGGATCCACGGCTCGCCCCTGCGAAAGAATATGGCCTAAGAAGGCTACTTCCTTCAACGAACGCGCACTTCTTTGAACCGCATCACGGTGGTGCTCACAAAGCTGCCCAACACAAGCCTCAAATGCTCGGTGTGTTCTTCCTCGCTCTTGGAGTAGATAAGGATATCATCGATGAAGACCACAATGAACCTATCCAAATACTCCATGAACATCGAATTCATGAGGTTCATGAACAAGGCGGAGCATTGGTTAAGCCGAATGACATGACGGTATACTCGTACAAGCCATAACGAGTAGAAAAAGCCGTCTTTGGAATATCCTCGGTCGAATCGAACTCGATGATATCCCACTCTCAAATCAATCTTGGAGAAAACTCGAGCTCCGTTAATTGATCGAAGAGGTCATCAATACGGGGCAAAGGGTACTTGTTCTTTACCGTTACTTCATTAAGTGGACGGTAATCAACGCACATCTGCGCAGCGTCTTGTCCTTTGGGACAAAGATTGCTGAGCATCCCCAGGAGATGAGCTAGGCGGATGAAACCCTTCTCTTGAAGCTCACCCTTTGCTTCTTCAACTCCACCAACTCAATTGGGTCCATCCGTGAGGCCTCTTTGAAATCGGGCGATGCAGGAACCAACTCAATGACAAACTCGAGGTCTCGAATCGGTGGCATCCTGGAAGGTCGTCGGGAAGACATCAACAAAGTCACATACCACCGGGACTTCACTAATATCTAGAGCGGCCGCCGAGCACGAAGAGATGCGGATCCTGCACGCCGGAGAAGCGAACCGCTCGCCGGAAGGGTGGTGAGGTAGATGAGTCTCCTAGCGCAATCAATTTGTCCCATGTCTTGAGACAACCAATCCATGCCTAGGATTACATCTAAGCTCGCCGATCGAAGGAGGATAAGGTTTGCCAAGAATCCTACCCTTCTATCTCAACGAGGACATCCCTACACTCGGACTCGGCTCTCAACTCCGAACCGGAGAGCGAATGAGCAGCGGGACCAACAATGGAGTAAAAGAAGACCTCCCACAGCAAAGAAAAGACTCGAAACAAGCGAATGAGATGCGCTGAATCAAATATATCTGTAGCGAGGAAAGAGTTAACCGAAGGGTACCCAACACGACGTCGGTGCCTCTCGTGCCTCCTCGCGGAGATAAGGTTGACGCGCCACTACCCACGCCTTGGGTAGCGGGGACAACCTTCGATCTAGGGAGGACCACCTCCTGCCCGCGTCCTCCATTAGGGCGAGGGCGCTCGATCTGTTAGGGCAACTATTGGCATAATGCCCTTCGGTTGCACGAAAAGCAAGTGACCGGCGGCCGGATTGCGGGACCACCTGCTGGTTCGCAGCGCACGTGGATCGGGGCACGGCTGCGGAGAGCGAGGGACCGTCTTTGGCGGCCTCGGTGGTAGTGAAGCCACGAGCGGGCCTCGGGCGGGCCCGACACGGGGACGGGAGGCCGGCTGTGCGACCATTGGGCCTCCCACTTGCGCTTGCGGGACTCGCCAGCGCCTTGGCCTTGTGCTCGGCAACAATGGCCTTGTCCACCAAAGCACGAAAGTCCGCAAAGTCCACAATGGAGAGCCTGTCTTGCGGCTCCTCGGACAAACCCTCCATGAACTTCTCCCGCTTGGCCTCATCGGTGGCCACCTCGGATGGGGCATAACGAGCCAAGTGGTTGAACTCGTGCAGTCTTGCATCAGCGACTTACGCCCTTCCTTGGCGCGAGAAACTCCTTCTTCTTCGACTTCATCAAGCCGGCGGGGATGTGAGCTCGGCGGAACGCCGTCCGGAACTCATCCCAAGAGCAGTGTGGCGGTGGTGCATGGCCAAGAAGTTCTCCCACCAGAGAGTGCCGCTCGAAGGCGATGGGAGGCAAAGAGTGCCCTATCTGGTCCAGCAGCGAGCAACGTCGAGCTTACGCTCAACTTGACGCAGCCGGTCATCGCGCCCAATGGGTCCTCGGACACGGAGAACGTGGGGGGCTGAGTGCGAAGAAACTCGGCCAAACCCCCACGAGACTGCTGTCCGCCCCCCTGCCCGGATCCTGAGGCACCGGTCAGGGCGGAGGTGTTGCGCGCAATAACATCCAGCAGGACCCTCCTGTCCTCTGAACGGTTGCGCTCGATCTGAAGAAGGACCTCAGCCATGGTTGGAGGAGGCGGGAGCTCCTCATCCAAACCAGGCTGCTGACCACGGCCGCTACGAGTACCTCCAGCCATCCTGATTCAAGAAATTTAGGTTAGAAACCAAAGCACTAATACTAGAAGTTGATGAAAGCGAAAAGCTAACGATTAGGGGAATGAGATACCACCCTAACCGAAAGCCAAAAACAGCAAGTAAACAAACTTTAAATGTTTCCAAAGAAGCTCCAAAACAGCAAGGAAACTCCAAACCAAGCTCAACTTCTCAATGCCATTAACCCGCATTGAAAGAACGAGCAATGGTTTGAGAAGATAAAAATTTCAGCACACTACAACAAGTCTAACACTACTCGAGAGCAAGGTTAAATCAACGAAATAGGTGTTAGATACTTAGCTAACTAGTATCACATCTTACCCTTTTGTTCCCACAAGTTTTAATTGATTAACATCTCATTTTCTACCCTATTTAGAACCTTTGAGCCTGCTGTCCGGAAATTGAATGCTCGCTGTCCAGATTTCGCATACAAGCCTCCTAGCCGAAATCTTCAACTTCGGAAGCTTCAAAATCTTGTAGAGGGCGGCTAACACTTCAATTTGCCAAACTCATTGGTTCCCAAAACCCCATTTAAACGATAATGACTATCTTTTGAGAGAAGGAAAGGAGGACAACTTTTAAAACTCAAATTAGAGCAAGATGAGATAGAAAACTAAGATAGGTAAGGAATAAAATCTGAGAACTTACTTAAGCTTTCATAAATCATTTGATACTTTGAAATTAAGTTTTCCAAAATATCCTAAAGACGATCAAGCTTGGGTTACTACGGTCGGAATGGCTCTGATACCAACTTTGTGAGGACCCCGGTTTATTCGGCTTGTACTGTTTAACCATCCACTTGGTCCTAATAGTACAAATCAAATAAACCAAGCTTCGAGATATGTACACTCCCCAGAATTGCAGTATACACACCCCGTTACAAAATTATGCATCAACTCCATTCATACACATAGAGCCGAAGCAAAAGCAACAACTGAAAGACATAGATAATATAAAGAGAGTTATTACAAAAGAGAGGCCGACCGGCCAAAAGTCATACAAATAAGTAAATACACAGCGGAAGCAAAATGGCCATAAGATGGCGATAAACAAGAGCCAATCGGTGTGCCTTTACCCACAAGGCAACCAACCGGACCGCCAAGCTAATCGTCCCAAACAGCGCCGCAACACAGCTCACAAAAGTGAGGCCCTTGGGGCTCACCTTCTTCCTCTGCAACAATTAATATTAAGCAAAGCAGATGAGTACAAAACTTGTTTTTGTACTCGCAAGACTGACGTGTGAGATAACAGAACTATAAGTAACTACATGCAAGCTTTATTTAAGTGGATGAGGCTCTGGACTTATTTTCAGCATAAAGCAAGTTTTCATTTGCAATAGGGTAATAGATTCAAAGCAAGTTTGCAATTAACTTTTATTGTTCAAATAAAAGAGAGACAAATATAACAATAGATAGATGACAACACCACCCTAGAAGTGACTAACCCATAGTCACCACAACAATAGCATGAAGTACCCTTCATACCACCCATGTCAAGTTTAAGTTTTTTAAAAGGTTGTAGTCTAGTTCTTGCACGACCTTACCAAGCATGTCCATAACCTAGGACGAGGCTATTCGAATAGTTTAAACCTGCAGGGTGTACCAATGTACCAACACGATAGACCGCCTTTCCACCACCACGGTTAGCACACTTCCTTTGGTATGCAGGCATGGCTAAGTCTAACAAGACGCTTTCCAATGGACGATGCTAATTAAGAGCCGCAACCCACGGAGAAAGACACATTAGATGCCCTAACCGGTCTGCTAATGCTCCCCTCCAAACACTACACACAAGAACACACCCACCAACCAGCTCATAATTAACACCCCCCAAAGTACTTAGTCAAGAGAGGTTCCATATCCCCCTCGTGTGGTTAGCACACAATAAGCGCTTGGCTTAGTGACACAAGTAACTCGGTCCTTGGGGACTTAGGCACCATTCCACACACCCAACAGATCACATCAGCATACCATTGTGCCCAAGTCGAGATATAATTTTTGTTTTCAGTTTTTGATTTGCAAATTGGTAAAACACAAGGGTTGGACATAATGGAATAATAATAGCATTTGTGTGATCAAGATCACCGACTAAGTCGATGATCGCCCAATACTACCGATACTAGGCATGGCTAAGCAATATTTATCCGAAATCTACTAAGTGACAAGAGCTCATCCAACGAACTCTAATCACAAACAAATAACCTAGGCTCGGTAGTAGAGGATAATCATTTACCTACAGATTATGCAACTAGAGGATTAACTAATCAATTTAACAACAAATTAGCAATGCATACATAGAAGTTAAACAAAATATTAGACTTTAAAAGTAATGGGATCAATGGGAAATGATCAAGCTGCTTGCACCGCTTGTCGTTGCTCAAATTGTTGCGGAGGGTCGTTCTCGGGGTTACGCAAATGTCGAAGCCTAAGCGAAAGAGCGGAAACAACCAATAAGACGAGCAACACTTAAACGAAAGAGCAAGCAAAAATTATCCAAATGCGACGAAATTTATACACAAGGTAAAATACTAATATACCTAGGCATAGGAATTGGAAAAATCTAATTTGGATTTGTGGTGCAAAAGATATTCTCTAAAAACCTATTTTTGGCCATAATTACCACTGTAGCAAAAATATTTTCTAAAAATATTTTGGAGCTGAAATTTTTAGGGTGGCTACCTACTAGTGTAGTGATAACCCATATAAAATTTCAGGTCATTTGGAGTTATATTGAAAGAGTTATGATTTGTCTAAATTGTTTAGGGTATTAAACTAAATTATGATCCTTATGATTTCTAAAAACAGTAAAATTTGTGAAACCAATTTTCCTAGCAATTACACTATCAGTGGAAGCTAATCCAATTGGATTCATACAAAAATGATCTATAGATTAAAAGTTATGCATTTTACAAATTTGCTAAAGTTCTGAAAAACAGTATTAAGTTCACTTGTTTACTATTTTTGAAAATGGTTTTCCAGGTTTTATCATGGTCTCCAGTTATTTTTCTATTTAAGTTAAAGTTATAAGGAAGCTAACAACATTGGAATCATCTAATTTGGAGCTAAGATGACAAAGATATGAAAATGACAAGACCCTAATGTTCTTCAGTTTTGGACTTAGCATTTTGGGATTTTCCTAACATCCGGAGGCGTGGGCGATTGAGAGCCGTCGATCTCAGATCGGACGTCCCTGGTTGAATCGGCGAGCGACACGCGTGCACCGAGCGCAGAAGAGGGCGGCGACGTGGAGAGCGAGGGCGTAGATCTCGGATCGGACGACCGCTTGATGGGCCACGTCGCCCCGACACGGAGCTCCGTCCGACAACGAGGAGCTCCGGCCGCGAGTTTGCTCGGCGTGTCGCCGGCGAGGATCGCCATGGCGGCGCCGCCCAAGGCAAATGGGATCCTAGCACTATTGCGCACCTAAGGCAGCGGGACTTCGCCGGAGGTGGACGGAGGCGGCGGTGCGACACTGGCGCGAGCGGGGTGGATCGCACGGAAACACGGCAGCGGTGAAATGGCTAAGCTGCTGCGCAAGCGGAGGGTGCACGAGCACTAGGAAGGTGTTAGGGACTTAAGGAAGGGCTCGGCGCCACCGAGGTCACCGGAGGTGAGCCGCGGCGAGATAGGCGGCGCGGCAGATCTACGAAATTTCGCCGGCCGAGCTACGGCTCGCCCTAGGTGATTTAGCGTTGCTTGAGCTACGTAGGGGTCTAGGGACTCACCCGAATGACACGGTGAGGCGGGGATGCCGAAGATGGGTGGCGGCGAGGGCTGCGGCGGTGCGGGGAGCTTCACTGCGGAGGGGTCAACCTGAGCAAAGCCAGCCACGCCGGGTCATCAGTATAGCACCAGCACACCCCAAGGGTGCCCCCAGAGCAAGGAATCGAGGGATGGGGGACTTACCGGAGCTGGGGACGAAAGGGGGTAGTTGCGGCCGATTTGGGGGAAATCTGAAATTCCGGCGCTCCCGTTGAAGCAACCTGAAATGGAGTGGGGGTTAAGCACCACCGAGGTGAGGAGAAGCAACAGGAGCAAGGAGGGAGCCAGGGAACCACTGGAGCACTGGGTTCACCGAGGAGCTCGCGCGCAACAACAATGGCGAGGAGATTTGGCGCTCGGGAGCTCCACAAGGGCAGTAGGTGCACGGGAGAGCTCAAGGGGTGTGTAAAGGAGGATAAAGGAGGACAAGGGGGGCTTAAGTAGGCCTGAGGAGCAAGAGAGCACCGTTGCTCCGCCTCGGGTTCCCGCTGGCGCTGCGGTCGCCGTGAGCGACGGGAGCAGTTGAGACGACGACTAAACGGGGCGGTGGAGTGACGGGCATTTAATGCGCTGCAGACACCCGTTGCGAGGTCGCCGGATGGGACAAGGCACTGCGCACCCACGCTCGGCTCCGCCATGGCTCAGCGCCGCGCGAGCGAGAGGAGGACGACGATGGCCAGCCGTCCGATTTGCATCCAACGGCTAACACGCGATCGCGTCGGAACGGCCGCGCACAAACGTCCATCGTCCGATGGAAATCCAACGGTCGAGGAACAGAGGGCAACCGGAGTTGTCCGAATGCCTACACGAATGAGGGTCGTCCGATTGAGATCCAACGGCTGATGACGCGCGCTTGCTCGACCGCGCCGGGTGTAGTTAGTTGGCTTGGTCGAGTCAGTTGGCTCGAGCCCGAGTCTGACTCGCACCCGAGGAACAGTGCAAACCAGTTAGGTTTTGAATTTTAAAGGCTGAAAATTTGGGGATTTAATTGAGGTATCAAATCAACTCCAAAATTTATGAAATTTTAACTGGAGCTTCCTGACTTAAGGATTAACCTTCCATAAAATTTTCAGAGATTTTTGTGCACTGAAATTTTCTCAAGAAATTCCAGAAGGTGATTTCAGAGGTTTGACCAAGTTTGACTTGCCTCTAAAATATTTCAAATAATTTCCAAAAATTATGAAATAATTCAGAGGTGTTACCAAGCAACCCTAGAACCAGGAAAATTTATTACCAAGGGTTTGACATAAGATTTCACCCAGAAGGTTTTGACTTGGGATGAATGAGGATTTTGATTTTGAATTTCCCAAAAATCCTTTACAAGAATTTCAGAAAAGTTTCAAGAGTAAAAGGATGAAGGAAAAGTTTTAATTTACCCTCACTTTATTACATTTGAAACACAAGCCAAAATGGGGATGTTACAATTATTATTTCTATAATCCAAATCTTTCAAGCATAAGAAATAATCTAACGATTGTAAATAATTAACATCATTCTCATGACTATGAATAATCCAACAACCAATATCATAAAACATCCATAGATAGTCTCCACACAGTTATTTATTCCGAGGTGAAACTAAATAGCAATTGCATAAATGAGGTGAGGTAGTGCGTGCTTTCCAATGCCTACTCCCTCCCATGCATGACGTTCTTGCCAGAAGTACCTATAACAAAATAAAGCAAGGGTGAGCCATACGACTCAGCAAGTATCAACAAGGTTGCAACATTCACATAGACATAACATCTAAAAACAACTTTATTCAACACCGTTAAGACATTTCAAATATTTACATGATGATAATGCTATGCACACTTTGATCTTTATCTCGCTTCGCATTTTACCGGTAATGCGGGGTATTCATCCGTCAATGATTACCCATGCCTGTGCCCTCTAGCACAGGGACCAAGAGCCTATACATCACATGTATAGGGACCTTTGCCCGTCATCACAATGACGGGGACCTCTGTATCCATTGCCCACATTCCATGAATGCGGGGACCTCAAGCCTGTCATTACAATGACAGGGACCTCAACAAAAAAACTCTTGGTCACCACGTGACCAAGCCTCAGTATGCTCCAACATGCATAAATACTACAACATCATATTTTCAATATCATAACTCAATATGTAGTCAGGGTATGTAAACAATAGCATCATGAAGGAACCTTAAACATAACTCGCAAGCATCAACACAACTAGAATCATCTCCACAACACATTCACATGGCATTGATGAACAATACACCAACCAATCATGACATGCAACCAATTCTACACATAGACCCGAATACTTGCCTCAACCGCGCGAGAACGGCGGACGCGAAGTGGGTGCTGCCCTTGGGATCTCGCTGCCACCTGGACAAGAAGATAACCCCAAACTAAGAATAGCATACTGGACCAAAATCATACATCACATTACAATCGAAATCGCTAATCTTCTTATCACGTCTAGCTTTTCTAATTTCTAGCGAACGGTCACTTCGGACAGCAGACTTCAAAAATCCATAACTTTCTGCTCAGGAGTCCATATAGGATGATCTTGGACAATATGAAAAGGTAATTGAAATGTCTAAATAAACTTAGTTGGGGAGACCCTCTGATTCGGCCATCTACCAGACCTACCAATCTAATTAATCAGAGCAAACATTTCACATCGGGTTTCTGGACAGCGACAAAGAAACTATCATAACTTTCTCTACGTTCGTCCGAATTCAGTGATCTTTAGCTTCCCTGAAAGATAAGAGGATTAGCCTCATTTTTCGTTATGGTGAGACCCTCTGGAAACCCCTCTAAATAAGCGCTTCAATCAGGTTAACTAACACTAGCAAATCTGCTTCTCTCCAGAAACACAGAAGTACTAATAAATTCATAACTTTGGCTACCGAAGTCCGAATGACTTGATTATTGTCGGCAATGAAAGGTAACTACGATAGCTACAACTTTCTAGGAGACACCCAGACCCAAATCTGCCTCTAACCTAATCAAAACCGACAAACTTCACTGCTGCAGAATACCGACGAACTGACACCCGAAAATTAGACAACTAGAAAATGACCTAAAGCAAAGAACCACGGGTTACCCTTGCTGAAACGAAGAGAGCACGCAGCGGGATGAAGACCACCACGCTTCGCTGCGGATCCCTTCTTCTCCCTCTTCTTCCCTTCTCTTCTTCTCCTTCTTTCTCTTCTTTTCTCCTTCTTTCTCTTCTTTTCTCCTTCTTCTTCCTCCTTGGCCGGTGCAAGGAGCTCCTTCTCCTCCTTGGACAGCAGCAATGGAGGTGGTGGGGAGATGGAGAGGCGCAAGGAGGGTGGAAGGGAGGTGGAGAGGTGAGAGGGGGAGGGGCGGCCGGTTGGGAGTGGGAGGAGGAAAGGGGGAGGGGAGGGGGAGTAGGCTAGGGTTTGGGGGAGGGGAGCCCCCCCCTTGGCCGGCCACCCAGATGGGCCATGGCCCAGGCCCAAGTTGCCGCCAAAATGCTCTTTCCCCCCTCAAAAACTGCAGCACTGACAACAATCCAATTAGTCCCTCCCGACGTTCCGTTTGATCCTTCCCCGAATAATCGACCTCTCCCGAAATAAAAATTAATCTCTCCCGACTAATCGCTTAACACACTTTCGGGGTATTACATTCTACCCCCCTTAACAGGATTCGACCCCGAATCTAAGCGCCGATCTACACGAAAGTAACCCGCGACTAGAACTTAACAACAGATACCAACGCGATCAACTCTTGCTAAACTCGCTCACGCGAGACTCCAATCTTTCAAGTGGCCTCTCTCTCAAATAGATGAGACCACAACACCAGGGCGTAAAACGACGTCCGTACTAACGCTCAACTCGGCATTTCTGAGAATATTCATCAAAAGAGTCTCGAGGTAAGATCCGCTCGAAGGTCAACAACGTTAATGAAACTCAACCTCCATATCTCTCGGTACTCACTAGGCACCAAACACGCCCGATGTTGCGACACCGCGTATGGACCGAGACGGTCCTAACGATCGCCAACTTTTGAATTCCGTAGCTAACTAAAATAAACCAAAGTACCTTGGGCTAACCTTCCCCTCAATGAACCACACAACATGCACACAGAACACGGAACTCTTGTTCCACCTCTCACCTGAACTTTTCAATGAAACAAGAATCACCTCCTTTAACGAAACACACAACCGAATTCCTTTAAGCAACTCTTTTACCGACAAAACCCATCTAAATAAGAAAGATTCACATCGCCATTATGCGTTACCAGCTCAAGTACTACAGGGTCAAATCTATAAATTGGAATTTCATCAAGGAAACCCTTCTACTTTACAAGTGGCAGGTTGCGAATAAGTGTCCCGAAAACCAAAGGAGGAAACATTTTAAATGCCCAAATCAAAAACTTCATTTATTCTTCCTGAACCGATAAGAACCACACATACCAAAATCAAGTCAAACTCAACTTACGAAAGACATTGGTCAACAACACAAAACTCAAACGAGAATCAAGGAAACGATTCACTTCTTGAGGAAACAACGATTTATCAGTTTCTCTTTTAGGACTAAAATCTCTCTCAACTTTGGAATTTCAGTTCAGCGCATAGCACACTAACTCATCTCTCTTAACTTGACATTCTCAACGTTACGCTCAAGTCGAAATACATCATCCACACCTCTGTATAAAGGCTCTAACGACTCCACCAAAACTTTCTCTCAACAACTCCTCTATCGACATGATTAATTTGACAGATGACTTCCAATGCATCTCAAAATAGATCACACACGCAATCACATCACCTCAATCTTTTAGGAATAAACAACTTGGAATTCCCAGCTATCACATTCATATACTTCATCAAAAAGGGTTCTATCAACCATCATCCTATTGTTCGAAATTCACCCTTAATCTACTAACACCCTTAATCTACTTCCTCTACACATAATCATTGGGCGACCAAAGTTCTAGCATAAAAATAATGCAAGGCCCAAATTAAACTCCAAAACTCCTACAATGAACTTCTCAAAAGAAGATAGGAAAACCTTCGATTAAAATCCCTAAAATTCTCACATCCATACATACTGCGCATTAACATCAACATGAAAATATCTTCTTGACCCAATTATCTTTATAAAGATTCTAACTCTTAAAGAGTTACTTATTAAGTCCAAGTCCTTCCTGGCAATAATACAACCATCCCGTCTATCTCATTAATCGACATGACGATTCGATTACTTTGTAATCCCACTCTCATTAAACCACACCATCAAGAATATCCTTCGCAACCTCGCAATACTACCAAATTGCGATACTCTATATAGTTGATCAAGATTTCCATGTTTTCGATAATTCTAATGTTCCACCAAGTGAACAAAAGATCTTGGATCACAATCACTATAGGTTCTATTAGTTGTAACAATGCAATCCGTTTAACCTCCAAAAACAATCTTCTATTGAGATAAACTTCTCTCAAAGAACTATATTATGAAACTATTTCATCCTCCAATGCTCATCGAATAACTTCCAACCCAAAGTTTCACAACTTCATAGAATAAACACTTCGAAAGACCCTTGTGAAACGAATCGATGAATCCCTTCTCAAAAGAAAGACAAATGAAAATAATTTTCACCACATAGAAACATCTACCACTCGCAGTGAACAGAGGACCAAGGGAAATAGTCAGATTGGCAAAGAACTCAGACAACAAAAGAGAAAGTCAACAGTTGAGGGCACAAGTCCCACACGAAGGGAAGATCGAACCCCAAAAAAAAAAAGGGGTATTGCCTTTGAAAATTGATAAACTCTTATGGAACACTGCATAAGGTTTAAGCATACTCAAATAAACTGCAAGTTGCGAAATGACTTAAATCTCAAGCACTTAACTTCTTTCCTTCCTTTAACAAGGATAGTTATTCTCTGTGATTGTTATGTCACTTTGCCAGCTTAAACATGATAAGCTCTTAAAACCCAAATCACAGGAACCACTCAAGAGCCAATAAAATCTTTCATTATATCACTTTGCTTGAAACAACCTCAATCACCACGTAACGCATGAGGTCCACTGATCACAAACGCAAAACTCGAAACACTTTCACTAGATCAAAATTATGAAAGACTATCCAGTTACTTTATTTCTAAAAGAATCATCACCACACACACAAGTCACAATCTCTTACAGATAATCTTACTAACATCAAGAATGATCTACCCTTAACAAAACTCGTTATCGTCAACTTTTCCATTATACAGCTCTCCAAAAACTTAACAAACTATTCCATACTACTTTATCATCTCATCTCCTATTGAGAGTCCACCAAAACGTTACAACCTCACTACAACAACCACTTTATTCTAGCGGAGGTCTACTACACAAATCAAAGGTTTTACCAAAACCCTTTCATCAATGACAAAGCTATCATCCGACAATTCTACAATCATGTAAGCATAAGCCATCTATTAAATCATATCAATTTAACTCTTAGCGATGCTCAACACCAAACTTCAACACACAACAATTGCACTCCAACCATTGTTGTTATCAACTGGCTTCATCATGAAAATCTAGATGCTACCTACTTTTCCTTTCTAAATCACATGAATATGTGCAACCACATATTCAACCGTTCCATCTCATGTTCATAATTTGGTGCAAAATCATACTAAAATTTCAAAAATCGAAATATTCCATCAACCAAAAGTATCAACAACACTAAAACCAATTTCATGACATCATTCTATATAGAAGAATTATCCATAACTTCCTCCATAATTCTAGATCCACCGATACTCAATCCTTTAAATCTTTTGTACACAAATCCAACAATTAATTATGGTAAGAAATATATATATCTAGCAGCTATATATGGTCACCAAGTATCTATAGAAAAATATAACTCCAAGATTAATATCTACTAGGGTAATTAATCTAGCAACTCCTCAACTTTCCCTTCCCACAACTTCATTAATCCATTGAGACCAAATATTCCAACAAGTTTAGCAAACTAAACAATTCTAAGGGTCAACCCTTTCATCAATCTTCCACACTTCTTAATAACTCTCTGATTCCAATTAAGTGTGGTCATACTCCTGATCACAGCTCCTCAAGAACTGCTAGAGGACAACATCAACTTAATCAATTTCACTCGCAAGGATACTTGTTAGGATTTATTATGCACTACACTACAGTCCCACCTTGATAACTCATATCATATCCATCAACTACTTTGTTTAGAACCTCTGACTTAACCACGAGAAGACAACGCTAAAAGGTTTAACATTTTCTTTCATAAAAGAGAACCGTTCAACTTTAACACCCAAAATACCCAGAAGAGATTCATTAAGTCAAAGCCTCCACGTACTGAAGGACTTACAAAAGGAAACTTTTATTAACCAAAAACATCAAGCGAATAAATGGGTCATACTTTCTAATGAGAAAGACATATCTCCAATATAAAGGTCAAACTTGACAATCAACCAAGTTCACCAGCCGCAAGAATAACTCATCGGTTGGGGAAACAATGATTGCTTTACTGAACAAATCAAGCCAATGGAAACATATCAACATGAATAAAACTACTAACCGAAGAAAGATTCGTCAAACCCAACTGGACAAGAGTGACCAAATTAAATTCAAGGAAGAGAACAACCGTTTCTAATGATAATCTCTATTATCAAACTACGAACGAGGGTGTAGCTTGGTAAAGGCCAGAGCCACAACACGACCTCAACCTCTCAACATGGGTTATCCCCACACATAATAATCATATAGTCACTTAATGAGCAGTCATACTCAAATCAAATCAGCAATCAACAATAAGATAAAATGGAAACGTAAATGCAATGCTTTGCCCATCCCCATCCTAATGGTGCACTAGTGTGTCAAATTTTTAAGTTGATTAGCCATTAGCAAATTTTAATTAATCTAGTCACCACGGACCTACAGCCCGCTCTGATACCAACTGTAACACCCCAGCTCCACATGAGCCTAGAATATTACAAGAATTAAACCAACCAGAACATTCTATAAATTTTTCGACAGAACTTCCTTTGTATGAACAACAAAATCGAGGTATTAACAGATGACCATGACATTTATTATTATTTCTATAATCCAAATCTTTCAAGCATAAGAAATAATCTAACGATTGTAAACAATTAACATCATTCTCATGACTATGAATAATCCAACAACCAACATCATAAAACATCCATAGATAGTCTCCACACAGTTATTTATTCCGAGGTGAAACTAAATAGCAATTGCATAAATGAGGTGAGGTAGTGCGTGCTTTCCAATGCCTACTCCCTCCCATGCATTACGTTCTTGCCAGAAGTACCTATAACAAAACAAAGCAAGGGTGAGCCATACGACTCAGCAAGTATCAACAAGGTTGCAACATTCACATAGACATAACATCTAAAAACAACTTTATTCAACACCGTTAAGACATTTCAAATATTTACATGATGATAATGCTATGCACATTTTGATCTTTATCTCACTTCGCATTTTACCGGTAATGCGGGGTATTCATCCGTCAATGATTACCCATGCCTGTGCCCTCTGGCATAGGGACCAAGAGCCTATACATCACATGTATAGGGACCTTTGCCCGTCATCACAATGACGGGGACCTCTGTATCCATTGCCCACATTCCATGAATGCGGGGACCTCAAACTGTCATTACAATGACAGGGACCTCAACAAAAAACTCTTGGTCAACACGTGACCAAGCCTCGATATGCTCCAACATGCATAAATACTACAACATCATATTTTCAATATCATAACTCAATATGTAGTCGGGTATGTAAACAATAGCATCATGAAGGAACCTTAAACATAACTCGAAGCATCAACACAACTAGAATCATCTCCACAACACATTCACATGGCATTGATGAACAATACACCAACCAATCATGACATGCAACCAATTCTACACATAGACCGAATACTTGCCTCAACCGCGAGAGCGGCGGACGCGAAGTGGGTGCTGCCCTTGGGATCTCGCTGCCACCTGGACAAGAAGATAACCCCAAACTAAGAATAGCATACTGGACCAAAATCATACATCACATTACAATCGAAATCGCTAATCTTCTTATCACGTCTAGCTTTTCTAATTTCTAGCGAACGGTCACTGCGGACAGCAGACTTCAAAAATCCATAACTTTCTGCTCAGGAGTCCAAATAGGATGATCTTGGACAATATGAAAAGGTAATTGAAATGTCTAAATAAACTTAGTTGGGGAGACCCTCTGATTCGGCCATCTACCAGACCTACCAATCTAATTAATCAGAGCAAACATTTCACGTCGGGTTTCTGGACAGCGACAAAGAAACTATCATAACTTTCTCTACGTTCGTCCGAATTCAGTGATCTTTAGCTTCCCTGAAAGCTAAGAGGATTATCCTCATTTTTCGTTATGGTGAGACCCTCTGGAAACCCCTCTAAATAAGCGCTTCAATCAGGTTAACAAACACTAGCAAATCTGCTTCTCTCCAGAAACACAGAAGTACTAATAAATTCATAACTTTGACTACCGAAGTCCGAATGACTTGATTCTTGTCGGCAATGAAAGGTAACTACGATAGCTACAACTTTCTAGGAGACACCCAGACCCAAATCGGCCTCTAACCTAATCAAAACCAACAAACTTCACTGCTGCAGAATACCGACGAACTGACACCCGAAAATTAGACAACTAGAAAATGACCTAAAGCAAAGAACCACTGGTTACCCTTGCCGAAACGAAGAGAGCACGCAGAGGGGATGAAGACCACCACGCTTCCGCTGTGGATCCCTTCTTCTCCCTCTTCTTCTTCCTTCTCTTCTTCTCTTCTTTTCTCTTCTTTCTCTTCTTTTCTCCTTCTTTCTCTTCTTTTCTCCTTCTTCTTCCTCCTTGGCCGGTTGCAAGGAGCTCCTTCTCCTCCTTGGACAGCAGCAATGGAGGTGGTGGGAGATGGAGAGGCGCAAGGGAGGGTGGAAGGGAGGTGGAGAGGTGGAGAGGGGAGAGGGGACAGCGGCCGGTTGGGAGTGGGAGGAGGAAAGGGGGAGGGGAGGGGGAGTAGGCTAGGGTTTGGGGGAGGGGAGCCCCCCCCTTGGCCGACCACCCAGATGGGCCATGGCCCAGGCCCAAGTTGCCGCCAAAATGCTCTTTCCCCCCTCAAAAACTGCAGCACTGACAACAATCCAATTAGTCCCTCCCGACGCATTCCGTTTGATCCTTCCCCGAATAATCGACCTCTCCCGAAATAAAAATTAATCTCTCCCGACTAATCGCTTAACACACTTTCGGGGTATTACAGAGAAAAAGTTCACTTGGACTTCAGCATGGGAAGAAAGTTTTCAAGAGTTAAAGAAATGTTTGACAACAGCCCCAGTGCTAATTCTGCTAGATATTTGGAAGGATTTTGATATCTTCTGTGATCCTTCGCGTCAAGGATTAGGATGCGTCCTAATGCAAGAGGGAAGAGCTGTGCTTATGCGTCAAGGCAATTAAGACCTCATGAGGAGAATTACCCTACCCATGATCTGACATTAGCTGCCGTAGTGCATGCCTTGAAAATTTGGTGGCATTACCTCATTGGTAATCGCTGTGAGGTATGCACAGATCATAAGAGCTTGAAGTTTATTTTCACTCAGTCTGATTTGAACCTGAGGTAAAGAAGATGGTTGGAAGTAATAAAGGATTATAATCTTGGAATCCACTACCATCCCGGAAAAGCCAATGTTGTTGCAGATGCTTTAAGTCATAAGAGCTACTGCAATGCCTTGGAAGTGAAGGAGAATTGCCCGAAACTTCATGAGGAATTTCAGAAGTTAAAATTGGAAGTTGAATCTAAAGGATTTGTGGCCATTTTAGAAGTGTAGTCTACTTTGGAAAAGCAGATTCGTGCTACCCAACCAAATGATCCTGTGATTGCAGACATCAAGCTCAAAATGGAAGAAGGAAAATTCATGGATTTCACCAAGGATGAGCAGGATATACTGTGGATCAATGGACGTATCTGTGTACCAAATGTTGATGGTCTAAGACAACTAATCTTAAAGGAAGCTCATGACTCCAAGTATTATATTCATCCTGGAAGTACTAAGATGTATCAAGATGTTAAGAACAAATTTTGGTGGCCAAATTTAAAGCGAGAAGTCGCAGAGTTTGTCACCTTGTGTGACATATGTCAGGAGGTAAACGCAGAACATCAGAGACCAGTAGGTCTGTTGCAACCACTAAAAATCCCAAAGTGAAAATGGGAGGAGATCAGAATGGATTTCATTACCAGTCTACCCAGGACTCAACTGGGTTACGATTCAACTTGGGTAATAGTTGATCGTTTAACGAATGTTGCCCGTTAAAACCACTTACTCAGAAGATCGCCTTGCAGAGTTATACATGTCAAGAATTATCAGTTTACATGGTGTGCCTAAGAAGATAGTGTCGATTGAGGATCTCAGTTCACCTCTCATTTTTGGCAAAGTTTGCATGAAGCTTTGGAGACTCATTTAAAATTCAGTACTGCGTACCACCCTCTGATGGATGGGTAGACTGAAAGAGTAAATCAAATATTAGAAGATATGTTGAGAGATTGTGTCTAGCTAATGCTACCAGTTGGGACAAGAGTTTGTTGTATGCAGAGTTTTCAAACAACAATAGTTACCAAGCCAGTCTGCAAGTATCACCATTTGAAGCTTTGTATGATCATGCATGCAGAACCCCTTTGAATTGGTCAAAAATAGCGAAACGTTTGGTATTCGGACCAGATATTATTCAGGAAGCAGAAGAGCAAGTGTCTATGATCAGAGAAATATTAAAGATAGCTCAGTCCAAGCAGAAGAGTTATGCTAATAATCGTCATCGCGAGCTTAGCTTTGAGCCAGAGGATTTCGTCTATCTTCGAGTTACCCCACTCAGAGGTGTCAAGAGTGTAATATCCCGTTTAACATTAGAGAATTAATTGAAATGAGAAAGGTATTTAACAAGATTTTTTTTTTAAAAAAAAAAGAGAATTCAGATTTTTAGAGAAGTAATCTTGGGCTTTCGGCCCACATTGTTTGACCCAAGTGGGAAGCTAGTTTAAGAAGGAGCAACCAAACCCTAGAGGTTACTATAGCACATGCGACACTGTAGCACCGTCGGCACTATAGCAACGCCCTCTCCTCCCTGATGGTGCACCCTCTCATTCGGTGCTCCTCCATTGTTGCCGGCCAAGGAAAAAGGAGGGAGCCTCCTTCGTGTGCTGCTGGCCAAGGGAGAGAAGGAAGAGGAACTGCTAATGGTGACGAGGACATCCCTAACTTGGATACAACCGCGCCTACACACACAACTGATCCACAACTAGTATTACAAGGACCAATTACACAAGCTCGTGCTTGCGAACTTAATCACTAGGTGAATTCGTTCATACGTATATATATTACTGAGAATAGACCGCTACCTAATGCAAGTGATTTAATTGTGCTTAGTAACATGGGAAAGGACCAAGGAGAGGTATGTGGAGTCATGGACAAGCATGGAAGGCATAATGGAGGTCACCACGTCACTTTGGGTCCGAGCCAAGCAAGAGTTCGAGTTGGGCACGTTCTGGATTCGAATTCGGACTACTGCGACAGCACTAAGTTCAAACGGTCGTAACTTCTTCATACTAACTCCGTTTGGGACGTTCTTGGACTTTATTGAAAGCTTATCAAGTCTACTTTCCAATGGATCCAACCTCATCTTCAAATGCTAGCCAAGCTGGCCATAATAAACAAAACAATCTACGTCCATTTTTTAGCCCGAGTCAAAAGGGTGTTACGCCACCTCCTCTTGGGCCCATGGGCCTTGTAACCCTAGGGGCATTCGTCCACTTCCCTGGCCACCACCCCTGGTCATCTTCCCATATAGGAGCTGCCGCCTCCCTTTGCTAAAACTCGAATTTCGTTGAGTTTAAGTTTAGCCATTGTGCAAACTTCTGTTCTTCAGTTGTGTCGGACGACCACCTGTCAAGACAGTTTTCAGGATCCCACATTTGTTTTTCAATACCATCTACACTACAATTTCTATTTGCAATATCAGATTGAACCTCGGGATCCCACATTTGCTCGCAGGAATTGAACCTCGTGTTCAGGTTGATCGCGCTTCCAGCATGATCAATAACGTCTCGAAGTTGGATCAACGATTGCTATGGTGCAAGCGGTGTCATACAGTTGTAGTCAGATCGCGAGTCACCTCCACCAAAATCGATATTTACCAATCTCATCGAAAGATCGGGCACCCCGCTTGCATCAAGTGGTATCAGAGCTCATGGTTGCTCGGTGAGAATTTACTGTCTTTCATAGTTAGGTTGCTTAATTCCGGAAGTCCAGAAAAAGCCAAAAAAATTATAGAATTAGATCACTGTCTAAGACCGATTGTGCCATTGCATCTTTCTTTCTAGTACTTTGCATTGTGGAGTTTGTGTTGCATCATCGTGTCATATTGTTGTTCTTAGCTGAGGTCGGTGTTTAGTCATACCTTCACTGCCACGACACCCACCACCCCGTGCTGCGCCACTGCCTTCGCTGCCGCGGCACCCACCACGCCCCTACCACGCCCCTGCCCACCGATCTTTGCAGCAGCTACCAAACCACCTGCTGCAGCAACCGATCAGTCACCTCAACGCTGTCGCGACAACTCCTCGTGGCCGCCCCAGCCTTCCCTGTCATGCCTCCGCCTTTCCCAACCGCGGTAGCCCCAACACCTTGCCGCCGCTACCCTCTTGCTGCCACGGCAGCCCCACCTTGTCTCCTGCCACCGTCGCAAAGGGAACCCAAACCCTAAAGTGGTTTCGGTTTGTGACAGAGAAGACAAGAAAAAGAGAGAGAGACTATTTTTGGTTGTGCAAAAAAAATAAAAGAAGAGAAAAAAAAGAGAGGTTGTGTTCGTTCTACCAGAAGGAAACCTAATATTCATCTGACTTCAGCAACACGATAAAAAAGTTTAGAGAGAGTATCTTTTAATTACCTTTATACCCCTGCCTTCTATAAAAAGTTTGTGATCCATATACCTCCCTAGGCCCGGAAGAGGGATTTGAAGAGATTTGAGTTAGGTGCACATTCGCAAAAAACGGAGCAAAAAAAGAGAAAAAATTCCTCTCTTTCCAGGGCTGTTGGCACCTCTGTCTTTTGCTGCTTCATTTCTATTCCTTTGTTTTGTTGGTTTAGCTATTCCCCGGTCTAGGCGAGGATCATCAATTTTGACTAGTACCTTGAACATTTATTCAACTTGCATTACTGAATTGATTGTTGCTAATCCATTGCTACCATACTTGAGCCTTCCCAGCTACATCTTTTCTACACCATACAGGCTGAACTTCACCTCGCAATCACTCTACCCAATCTTCAGAGATACGTTGACATCGCTGGATGCCGATCACCCCTGTTTGCTTGGTAAGAATTGGTAAGAATTCGATAGAAGGCTTGAGTGTGAGCGACTTTTGAACCACCACATCCTATTAGTTGCTAGGGACATATGTTTTGCTAGCAATGATAGGTTCTCCGAAGCATTCGGATGAGGATACATCTCATACTCCTCGTACGAAGGCAATCGTACAACATTTCTGGCGCCTCATGAACCTTCGTACGAAGGGTCTTGAGGAAGATGTCAGGGTCACGAATGAGCAACTTGCTCAACTTGAGGGTGCCCAGATTGAGACAAACGCCATGCTCGCCGCGATGGAGAGAGCGCAAGGCGTCACTAACGCTTCCTTAGCAGGTATTATGGTACGCCTTGAGGAGATTGCCCAGGCATCCACTGTTGTTCCCCCTGCTGCCCCGGTGGTAGAGGGACAATATGAATTCAACTACGTGGATGATACCGATGCCGATGAGATGGGTAACCACAACAACGATCGATCTGCTCATCGACAGTTGCGTTTTAATCGACAAGGTATGCGATGAGACCCCCCAGATGTGAGGTACGTAATCATGATGATTCTTTTGCTAAGGTTAAATTCACTATGCCCTCTTTTAATGGTAAATATGATCCTGATGGCTATCTTAATTGGGAACTAACTGTTGATCAAAAATTTGTTTGCCATGACTTTCCTGAGATTAGACAAGTTAGGGCTGCTACTAGCGAATTTACCGACTTTGCTTCTATTTGGTGGAAAGAATATTGCAGTCAACATCCCAATAACATACCTAAAACTTGGGAGGCTTTAAAATTGCTTATGCGGCATCGATTTGTTCCCTCATATTATGATCGTGATTTGTTAAATAATTTGTAATGCTTATGACAAGGTACAAACTCTTTGAAAGACTACTATCAAGAATTACAAATTGGTATGTTGTGTTATGGTTTAGATGAGAATGAGGAAGCATCAATGGCTAGATTTTTGGGAGGGTTGAATTGAGAAATTCAAGACATCCTTGATTATAAAGATTACAACTCCATTACTAAATTGTTTCATCTTGCTTGCAAAGCTGAATGTGAAATGCAGGGACGCTGGACGAGGACACGATCTAACTCTTCTGTAGATCGCACAAACTCATAGACGCCACGCACCTATACTGCACCAGTCACCAGAGCACCCCCACCACCACCCTTCAACAACAAGCAGCGCCCTGCCATTTCAAATTCAGCACCACGAATATCTGAAGTAGCCAAATCAGCACCACAAGCTTCTACAAAAACATCTTCTTTAGTTTCTTCGTAGGACAAACTAAGGATGTTCAATGCCATCGTTGCAAAGGCTATGGACACATGATACGGGACTGTCCAAACAAGTGCGTACTAATTATACGCGATGATGGTGGGTATTCCTCTCCTAGTGATTTTGATGATGAAACATATGCTATGCTTGCAACTAACCCTACAGGACATGATGATAAATCTGATCATGAGGAGGTACATGTTTGTAACACCCCAGCCCAACATGAGCCTGGAATGCTACCAAACTAACATTAAACAATTCTAAGCCAAAACATTCTACCAAATTTTTGGCAGAGCCTCCTCTGTATTGGTAACTACCAGGAGGTCCCAACATTTGAATAAAACATATATAAATAATCCAAAGATTCGTAATCATCAATAGGCATTCAAAACATGTATGCAACTAGCATATTCAAAGGTATCCAAAAGACACTACTCATCATTATTACACTTAATCCAATTCACGAAGCATAATCATAATCAATTTTTAAGCGGTTTGCTCTTTTATTAAGGTATGAACTAAAAATTTATCAACTTAAAAGGTGGATGGCAGTGTGTGTGTCCAATTCAAGTCTACTCCTCCCATGCATGTCGTCCTTGCAAATGGTACCTAAAATCACAACAAAAGCAAGGGTGAGCCCAAAGACTCAAAAATATCAAAATGAAACATTAAACTCATATTTCTGAGATCAACATTCCATTCCAAAGCTTTACTCAAAACATATCTCATGAGGGATGTATGCGAATATGCAATGCAACTTTTCTCTTTCACTCTTTATCGCATTTCACCGTAATGCGAGATATGCGATCGTCGCCGCGATACCATGCCCGTGCTCGCAAGCACAGGGGACCAATTGCCCAATACTCCGCAAGTAAAGGGGATCTCAAGCCCACACTCCACAAGTGTGGGGATTTCAAGCCCGCCATATACATGACGGGATCTCAACAAATGCTTGGTCACCACATGACCAAGTCTTCATTTTATCAACATGATGCATACGCACAAGTCTTGAATCATCATAATCATACCTCCTCGGCAACATCATTTATGAATTTAACTTATTCATACTTCTATCATACATGTTCATAGACATGCAAAACTCAAGCAACCATGCATCATACGCATTTTCACAACATTAATAATCATGGTCAACAACATCTATAACATCCTAGCATCCATAGACATCACAATAATTCACAATACTAGCAAACAAGTACTTGCCTTAACACGTAAGAACGGAGGATGCGAAGAGGGTGCTGCCTTCGGGACCACTCCCACCTAAAATTCATTTAAAAGTTTACTAAGACAACAGTAATGGACCAAACAACCCATACAAGCAAGCACGAACTAGCAATAGCTTGTAACGCGATCCCGACTCCAATTTTCCAAATGCTGAACTAACCCCTCTGTAAACAGTCATGTTCAAAAATTCGTATCTTTTAGTATAGGAGTCCAAATGAGGTGTTCTTGAACTTCGTTGAAAGGTTATCAAATTCCCCAACTAAACCTAGTTGGTGGCCCTTCCTGATTCGGCCATCTAATACCCCTAAAATGCCAATTAACAGAACATCGTTTTCACGTCGGGTTCTCTGGACAGTACACTAAAACTATCATAACTTTTAGCTCGTTTGTCCAAACTTTGTGTTATTTACCTTCTCTGAAAGCTACGACAGTTCTCTACAACTTTTGTTATACTGAGATTCTCTAATTATTCATTTAACTGATCGCTCCAGTCAGATTACTAAAACCTGTCAGAATACCGACAAATTTGCAGAACAGCGGCGCTACGAAATTCATAACTTTTGAACCGCTCATCCAAACGACGTGATCTAAGACTCTATTGAAAGATAAATACGTGACCTACAAATCTCTAGGAGATGGACAGATCAAATTTTGCACTTAACATCCTCAAAACAGCCGAGCAATACAGACTGCCAGAAACCGATATAATACCGACATTGCCAAAACGCAAAACTACACGACTAATCGAACGAGATCATGGGTTACCCTTGGAGAACGAGATGACGAACGCGGAGACCCAGCGAAGCTCCTTCTTTCCTTCCTCTTTTCCTTCTCCCCTTCCTCTTCCTTTCTTCTTCTTCCTTTCTCTCCTTCTTTTCTCCTCTTGGCATGGCAGCAGGGAAGGGGATTGCTACTGTTCCCATTGCTACAGTATGACGGCGCTACAGTACCCGTGAGCTACAGTACTTTCTAGGGTTTGGCTGCCCCCTCCTCCACTAATGGGCCAAGGTGTTGTGGGCTTTCAGCCCACAGCCCAGGTTCTCTGAAACAAGCGAAAAACCCCCTGAAATTCCAGTTAAAACCATTCTCTAACACAAATTTTCAATTGGAGTCTCTAAGGTTATACGGGGTATTACATTCTACCCCCCTTAACAGAATTCGACCCCGAATTCTTTCCATCGCTCTACTCGAAGAACAATCACGGCTAGAATTTACGAACAAAACCACACACCTACTGTGAACAATTCCGATTATTGCTCGCGCATGCAAGACTCTAATTCCCTCGTGGACTTATGGGATCACACCACCTTGACGGATACCATCGTCTTTCACCTCAACACTAGTTTCGACCTTGACAAGTACACTCATCATACGGGATTCAAAAGTAAGGTCTTACTCGTTGGCCAACAGCCCTAACAAAGCCTCAAACTCCGGACCTCTCATGTGCTCTCTTAGCACCGGAATATACAAGACATTGCATACTTCGCGCAAGTACTCGAGATAGTCCTAGCGATACGTCAATCTACAATTTGCCATGACTAAGGAACCTGTCCAACACACCCCTAGTTAAACTTCCTTTTGGTATCAAGTACACTGTGTGCACAAAACACACGGAACTCTTGTTCCGACTCACTGATCGATTACTTTACCTATGCAAGTAGCTTCTCCTTTGACAAGGGATGCACAAAGAACTTGCCTACCAACTCACTTATCCAAGAACTTAAACAAAAGAGTCATAATGCATCTAACTCAAAACCATCCTCCTTAGAAGAGCCCAATCCAAAATCAATGGATTTACCACGAAATCTTTTCTACTTTCCAAGTAGATAGTTTAGAAATAAACGCCACACAAGCTAAAGGCGAAAACACTAAAAACCAGATTAACCATTTTTTTAACTAGAGGGAATCACACATACCGACAAGAACCAATTCAATTTATAATTGACATCCATCATAATCACATAGTTCAAGTAAGAACTAAGAGAATATCTCACTATCCAAGATCACACCCTTTCCCACAATCTTTCTTTTAAAAATTTAACTTTCTCTTAAACCATAGGATCCTAAATCATTACATAACATATTAACTCATTTCTCTTAAATTGGCAACCTCAAAGCTATGTTCTACCAACACAAAATCCACACTTATGCAGGAGACTCTTCCAACCCACAATATCACACTCTAGCCAACTTCTTACCGAATGAATTACTTTGACAAAAATAATTCTCAACACAACTCAATATAGATTTCACCCACCATCACATCCTCAATCCATTAAGGATAACCAATTTGAAATTCATATGACACACTCTCATTTACTACACCGAAAGGATACTATCAATGATCATCCCACTATTTGGAATCCACTCTTATTCTCATCGCTTTCACATATAACCACTGGCAACCAATATTCTAGCATAAAATGCAATGCCCAAATTCAACCTCCAAGACTCCTACAACCAACTTTTCAGATAAAAGATCGAGAAAACTTCAGATTCACTCACTAGAATTCCAACACTCTAAACATACTCAAACATTATCATTCATATGTAAAATATTTTCTCACCAAATTATCTTTTATAAGAATTCTATCTCCCAGAAGGTTATTCACTAAAATCAGGGCATACCTACCGACATCTCAACCTTACCTACTATTCCATCAATTGACATTACGATTAAATTACTTCGCTAATCCTACATCTCATTAAACTACACCGTCATAGATCACATACCTAACCTTGCAAAATTACCCAATCGCGATACTGTAACACATTGATCGAGCTTCTAGACTTTCGATAATCCCAACTTTCCAACATGATTGAAGGTTCTTGGATTATAATTCGCTATGGGTTTCACTAGTTGTAACACTAATCAGTTTTATTTCAACGACAATCATTCCATTTAAATCCAATTCCTTTCAAGAGTTTTAGGACAAAATCAAATCACTTTCTATCGATCTTCCAATAGCTTGGCCCCATAATTCTCACTGCGATCATGTACTTGACCACCACCAACCAATCGCCACATTACACCCTGAAAGACCTTGTAGCCCACTTCGGTTAAACTTTTCTCAATAGGAAAGAGCAAACGACTACAAATTTTAACACACGAGGAAACACTACTCCTCACAGTGAGCACGAGACCCAAGAGAAATAGTCAAATAGCGTTGATCTCGAAAAACAAAAGACGAGACCACATTGGAGGGCACAAGTTCACAAGAGGGTAGTTTCGGACAACAATAAATCACAATAAAACACTGCTTTTGAAACTCAAGAAACACTTAAGCGGCAACGAAAAAAAAGTTGCAGGTTACAATCTTGAACTCCAACCTCAAATACTTATGGTACACCATTTTTTTCTTCTCTTTAACAGAGAAAACAATTTCCTTTGTTTACATCACCACTTGCCAACCAAAGAAGAAGTACTTCTAAAACAATTCACATTAATCACTTAAGAACCCATCAGAATAATCTCCCACCTCGCCTTTCTCATCAATTTCAGCCACCACATTAAGCATGAACTACCAAAAGCTCACAAATGCAAAACTCCAAACTTTCTATTTAACCGATATTACAGGAGGCGGTCAAATTACCTTCTTTCTAAAAGAATCATCTCCACTCCCACAAGTCACAACCCTTTACGGACAATCTTATTAACATCAAGGATAATAAACTATTAATAAGAATCATTATCGTCAACTCTTTTAACAAAGGCATGCAACCACAAGTCACATTCCTCATGAGATACACATGAATAAATTATATTTCTTTTTCAACTCTTCACCTATTAGTAATGCTCACACTCATTTTATACACAACTTCCAATTTAGCGGCTATCGTAGACATTTAATGAATTATACAGTCATAGGAGAATTTATGATCCTTCCTCTATCTGCATTCCTACTAGCGAATATGAGACCATCAAGCAACCAATTAAAGGCAATTTTCCAGATTATTATCCACTAGGACAACAGTCAAATACATCCTTATCTCTCCCTTCCTACAGAATTAGAGTTATCCATTGTGATCAAGTAATTCAACCGGTTTAACAACCTAAACCATTTTAATGATCAACCTTCTCATCAAGGACACACTATTATCCTACCACTCCACCATCAAGTAAACAAAGATCGCCAACTACATCCCATCGCTTCATCTCTTAGCGATGCTTGACACCATACTTTGATACTTTATAATTGCACCTAGCAATTACATATGATCAGTACTTATCCATGAAAGATAACTTCCAAGATGACTATCCACTTATGACACTAATCTAACACCTTCTGGACTTATCCATCCCAAAGGATTAGGTTAATCCGTTGAGTCCAGCAAATCCAATCTACCAGAGAAACTTACTAAATTTATTACCCATAGTGATCAAACCAGTCTCATCAACGTTCCATACTTCCTAATAACTCTTATGTCCCCAATTAGGTATGGACATACTTTTTGTCACTACCCAAAAGGTAAATACCCTATGACAACATCACATTAATCAACTCCAATTCCAAAGATCTAGGCTACGATCAATCATGCACCACGCTGCAGATCCGACTTGAGAACTCAAACCTTATCAATGAACTCCTATGTTTAAAACCTCTCGCTTAAACATATTAGGATCTCACAAAGGATTTTAACTCCTTTAGGAAAAGAGGCATTGACTTCAAAACTCGAAATAATCCAAAATAAATACATAAAGCCAAAGCTTTCACATAATAAAGAACTTGCAATGAAACTTTCAAAGATCTCGAACACCAAGCGAATAAATGAATCATATTTTCCAATAAGAAGGCGAACTCCCAAGACACAAACAGAGACCAAGTGAAATCCCAACAAATTTCACCATCCGCATCTATACCCAGAATTGGTCTAAATCAAGCTCAAGAAGAGAACAACTTTGAACAACTTTTCTAAAGGTATTCACCCGCGGTACCTGTAGGGTACTCGAGGTAGTCATTTCGCTATTCTCATACTACGAACGGTGGTGTAACCTGGTAAAGCCCAAGGCCACAACCACGACCTCAACCTCTCAACAACCACTATAGTTACAGAGCTATCATAATAATCATATCATAAGCATTCGTAATAAGTTAATAACAGCAATGATCAATGCGACATAACAGAAACGTAAATGCAATGCTTGACCCCTTCCCATCCTACTGTGCACTAGTGTGTCAAGTTTTTTTTTTAGTTCACTAATCATTACAAAAAAATTTAGCAAATTAAGTTACCTAAGTTGTTAATCCATTCACCACGGACCTACAGCCCGCTCTGATACCAACTGTAACACCCCAGCCCAACATGAGCCTGGAATGCTACCAAACTAACATTAAACAATTCTAAGCCAAAACATTCTACCAAATTTTTGGCAGAGCCTCCTCTGTATTGGTAACTACCAGGAGGTCCCAACATTTGAATAAAACATATATAAATAATCCAGTATTCAGAATCATCAATAGGCATTCAAAACATGTATGCAACTAGCATATTCAAAGGTATCCAAAAGACACTACTCATCATTATTACACTTAATCCAATTCACGAAGCATAATCATAATCAATTTTTAAGCAGTTTGCTCTTTTATTAAGGTATGAACTAAAAATTTATCAACTTAAAAGGTGGATGGCAGTGTGTGTGTGTCCAATTCAAGTCTACTCCCTCCCATGCATGTCGCCCTTGCAAATGGTACCTAAAATCACAACAAAAGCAAGGGTGAGCCCAAAGACTCAAAGAAATATCAAAATGAAACATTAAACTCATATTTACAAGATCAACATTCCATTCCAAAACTTTACTCAAAACATATCTCATGAGGGATGTATGCGAATATGCAATGCAACTTTTCTCTTTCACTCTTTATCGCATTTCACCGGTAATGCGAGATATGCGACCGTCGCCGCATACCATGCCTGTGCTCGCAAGCACAGGGACCAATTGCCCAATACTCCGCAAGTAAAGGGGATCTCAAGCCCACACTCCACAAGTGTGGGGACCTCAAGCCCGTCATATACATGACGGGGATCTCAACAAATGCTTGGTCACCACATGACCAAGTCTTCATTTTATCAACATGATGCATACGCACAAGTCTTGAATCATCATAATCATACCTCCTCGGCAACATCATTTATGAATTTAACTTATTCATACTTCTATCATACATGTTCATAGACATGCAAAAACTCAAGCAACCATGCATCATACGCATTTTCACAACATTAATAATCATGGTCAACAACATCTATAACATCCTAGCATCCATAGACATCACAATAATTCACAATACTAGCAAACAAGTACTTGCCTTAACCGCGTAAGAACGGAGGATGCGAAGAGGGTGCTGCCTTCGGGACCACTCCCCCACCTAAAATTCATTTAAAAGTTTACTAAGACAACAGTAATGGACCAAACAACCCATACAAGCAAGCACGAACTAGCAATAGCTTGTAACGCGATCCCGACTCCAATTTTCCAAATGCTGAACTAACCCCTCTGTAAACAGTCATGTTCAAAAATTCGTATCTTTTAGTATAGGATTCCAAATGAGGTGTTCTTGAACTTCGTTGAAAGGTTATCAAATTCCCCAACTAAACCTAGTTGGTGGCCCTTCCTGATTCGGCCATCTAATACCCCTAAAATGCCAATTAACAGAACATCGTTTTCACGTCGGGTTCTCTGGACAGTACACTAAAACTATCATAACTTTTAGCTCGTTTGTCCAAACTTTGTGTTATTTACCTTCCCTGAAAGCTACGACAGTTCTCTACAACTTTTGTTATACTGAGATTCTCTAATTATTCATTTAACTGATCGCTCCAGTCAGATTACTAAAACCTGTCAGAATACCGACAAATTTGCAGAACAGCGGCGCTACGAAATTCATAACTTTTGAACCGCTCATCCAAACGACGTGATCTAAGACTCTATTGAAAGCTAAATACGTGACCTACAAATCTCTAGGAGATGGACAGATCAAATGTTGCACTTAACATCCTCAAAACAGCCGAGCAATACAGACTGCCAGAAACCGATATAATACCGACATTGCCAAAACGCAAAACTACACGACTAATCGAACGAGATCATGGGTTACCCTTGGAGAACGAGATGACGAACGCGAGACCAGCGAAGCTCCTTCTTTCCTTCCTCTTTTTCCTTCTCCCTTCCTCTTCCTTTCTTCTTCTTCCTTTCTCTCCTTCTTTTCTCCTCTTGGCATGGCAAATAGGAAGGGATTGCTACTGTTCCCATTGCTACAGTACGACGGCGCTACAGTACCCGTGAGCTACAGTACTTTCTAGGGTTTGGCTGCCCCCCTCCTCCACTAATGGGCCAAGGTGTTGTGGGCTTTCAGCCCACAGCCCAGGTTCTCTGAAACAAGCGAAAAACCCCCTGAAATTCCAGTTAAAACCATTCTCTAACACAAATTTTCAATTGGAGTCTCTAAGGTTATACGGGGTATTACAATGTTGGCGCCGAAGATGCTGATAAGTATTTGAGCATTATAGTGCAACACGTACTAAGTGCTCAAGTTTCGCGTGCTGAGCAAAATCAACATCATAATTTGTTCCAAATCAAGGGCGTTGTCAAGGAACGCTCGATTCGCATAATTACCAACCAAACCTCATCCCCATCCATACCATATTGAATGGTTCAACAATAGTGGTAAGTTGAATGTAACAGCCCCAGTTTTAATGAACAATAATGAGATGTTGTTCATAACATCACTGCTCATTTTTGAAAGTTGGATGTGTTGGTACAATCTAAAACCCCCTTTTCTAGCCAAAATCCAAAAACTTGTTAAAGCTTCAAAAGAAAATACTAGTCAATGTTGATATTATGACCAGGAAGTATTTTGAATAAAGACTAAATGAATTATCTTGGTTAAAAATAATTTTTGTTGAATTTTTAGAAATTATTTTGATACTGAGAAAAATAATTGTCTTTAAATAAACCCATTCGGGATAATTAAATTATTTATGTATTTTAGGAAGTGAAACAATGTTTTTCAGAATTCATTTGGGGAATATATCATCCCAGTAGTATTCTTGCAAAATTTCATATTTTTACAAATTTATTTGCTATTTTTAAACCTCGGTCAAACTTTTGAAGATTTAAAATTGGGCTGGTCAACTCTCCCAGCCAAACCCTAGTCCTTGGCACTGTAGCGACCCGAGCCCCAGAGGTTTAGGTTCAACCGGTGCAATTGGGCCGCATCCGACACGTTCGGGCGCGTGCCCAAACTTCCAGTGAACGCGAGCCGTTGATTTCTTTGTGAATGGTTGAGATTTGCAAGTCGTGCGGGTTATCCACGCACTTGAAGCAATCTCTACCATTGATCTCCATCCAACTGCATCCAGCCGTGGCTTTGAAACCCTAACGCACCTCCAACTTGGGCCGTTAGATCTCAATGGACAGGATGGATTCATTGGGCCGTTTGAACCATCCCGATGAGCCGTGTAACCCTGACCATTGGATTCAAATCGTGCGGTGCGTAAATATCGGGCTATGCCATTTTTAAAAGGTAAAAGCTGAAATGCGCGTGAGCCGTTGGATCCTCAACGAATCGCCCAGATCAGCGTGAACGTTCAGGTCTCCCGAACGTCACATTGAATCTGAGCCGTTGGATCTGAATCGGACGATCAAGAGGGGTGGTGACGCTCGGATCACCCGGACTCCTCTTCAATCTCCGCCGTTGATCTTAGATCCAATCGCGCCTTCCTTTTTGATTCAAAACTCAAAGGCGCGCATTCATTTTGACCGTCGGATTTCAATCCTACGGTACCCCTTCGACCTGCATGCGCCAAGGCCCGGATCTTGGTGTGGCCGTTGGATCAACATCGCTCGACCCACATAAAAGATAACAGTTCAGTCTCATTTTGTCCATCTTATCGCCACCGTCCACTTCTAATCGGACGACTGGTTTTCATTGGAGCTACGTTGTTGTGTTTTGGTGCGGCTAACAGCGGAGCCCCACCAGTCAGCGACCCCCTCTCTTCCTCCTCTCGCCTGTGCTTCATCGCTGACCCAAATGCCGGAGTGGTGGCGCTGCACAGTGATTGTACGAATAATTCTTCTGATATTTAGCATCAAATGGACACCTCATCAGCTCTGGATACTTCTTGCTTGTTCCAGGAGATTAAGCCCTATATAAACCCAACTTTTTGAGCTCACTGCCATTGTTGACCGAAATAGTTTTCTTCATCTCCCTTCCTTCCCAGTAAAGTATCTCTTGCTCTTACTTCTTGTTCATCCCTCTTGGTGCTTAAGTCACCTTGTAATGTGAGTTTAGCACCATGTGTAGGTTGAACAAGTGATTTGCTCTATGTCAACCCGAGCCGATTGAAGCACCACTGTGGTTATTTCTTGCTCCGGTGAGATTATCTTTATTCCCTTCCTGTCAAGAAGGTGTTTTATGATCCAGTTAGCTCAAGCCCACCATTATTTTCATTCTTGGTCAAACAGGTGAACTGGTTTTCGAACTTGTCCTGTTGTCGGCCAAAATCTTGACTTCATCTTCTCTAACTCCAGCTGGTATGCTTAGACCTTAATTATTGTCATCTTAAGTACCCTAAGGACCTCAGGAGCTCACTTGAATCACTCACTTGTGCATGCGATACTCCAATCTTGCTTTTACTGAAAAGTTCATTTTATAACTTTTCGGTCTTTCATATCGTTTTCAAGCTCTAGGGTTTCTCAAGTTATCTTTTCAGCTTAGTTAGGTCTTAGCTAAACCCTAGTAGCATAAGTAGTTGTTCTTTTGATTTTTAATGCCTTCAACTTAGCTTTATAGCAAATTCCTTCCTCTGTCAGCTGTTGTCGAGCAAACCGACAAACTCTGTAGTTTTAATCCTTTTCTGTAATCTGACCGATTAGAGTTGGCAAGGGTTGGTGTAGGGTATTATCTATTCTAAAGATCATCTTTAGCTCCAATTTAGATCTTTTGCTTAGTATGTTTTCCTTTTAGCAAAAAGGAATCAATTTGTGCCTCTGCTGTGTGCTGTCAGTCAAACTAACAAAATGAACAGCACAACCTTCCTTCTTTAATTCTTGTCCATTTAGTGATTAAATGATAAGTTAGGTTACTACCATAATTAAAATACTTTTAGTTTAAGTAAAATGTTTTACTTGTAATATGTTTAGGTCAGTAATCTGTCCCATTTTCAGTGTTTAGAATCTGAAACTATAGATCCAAATTAAACCTCAATCCTGATAATTAGTATTGACTGAGGTTAAGTGATAAGTTAGAATTTTAGTTTTACTTATTTAGCTATAACTTATACAAAAATATTATTTTGTTCATAATATAATAAAACAGCAAACTTTATTTTGCAATCTGTCTAGTTTTTAGTTTTTTTAAAGATCTGAAACTGTAGCTCTAACTGAACCTCAATTCATGTTAATTAGTAATGTTAAATGTTAAGTTAGTCTTTTAGCTTTACTCAATTAACTGTAACCCAAACAAAAATGTTATTTTGTTCATAATATAATATAGCATCAAGCTTTGCTTTTATAATCTGTCCTAATTTCAGTTTTCCAAAATCTGAAGCTATAACTTTAACTTAAACCCTAATTTTGATATGGGTTATTATCTTTATTGGGTCAGATATAGCTTAAACATGTTGTTAAGTATGCATTAAGACATTGATCATGCATTCTCTTTTTATATTTTGTTCTCTGCCAATTCTTGTTGCTTGTTGGATTTTGGTGTTTTAGATTCTAGCTAGTTCTTCTGAAGTGGTTGAATCTTTTATTGGGCAACAAGAACCTGAACAAGAGGTGTATTATTACCAAGGCAAGCATCCTCTTTGCACCATATTGAACCCAGATTTCAATACTTTAGATTTACAAATTTACAGTAATACTGTGCATGCTATTTTCTAAAGTATGTGTGATCTGTGAGTAGTTAGCTACATACCAATAATTGTGGATTACCCTGAATTAAATTCATACACTTATGCCTTAAGATAGTATCTTTGTTTTGTTATTTTATCATGTAGCTTGTGCTTAGCTTTGCAGTCAGTACAATGTTAGTTGGTTGACAAGCTTATCTTGTCAATCATGGGAAAAACAAAATACTTTTGATTCAGATCTTAGGATCTGTTTTGTGAACTAAATTCAATTTTTGGTTTCCTGTTCAAATTTTCAAAACTAAATTTAAATTCAGCCTTCGCTGAAAAATGTATTTGAGATCTGGACAAGTGGTTGCTAGTGATGGCGCCTTCGTGCACGAGATTGGGAAATGTGGTGGTCTTGTCTAGATCAATTAAGGACTGAACTCTGACTATTCAATTCAAGCCCCAACGTACTTCTACACGTGGTGTATGGGCGCTGTTTGGTTAAGTAAGGGGTTGGTGTTATTGAGCTGGGATGTAGGTTGATAAGGATATATGTGCTTGATCTCGTATCTATATCATATATTCTTAAAGGCGAGGACTTTTGGAGTTATCCGGGTTCATAAGGCTCCGATTTCAATACTATATGTGCGGGTGAGCACAACTTTTATTTCTTTTATTGAATCGGATGTTCCGGCGTAACATGTGTGCCCTGTTGGTTAGTAGGTGGTCTAGCCTACACCAGCAGGATCAGTCGCACATAGGTAGCCCAACTCAATAGTGTCAACTTGTTGAAAAATACCAAATCTTAGTTTCCCCGGTCGGCATATCAAAGTAAGTGTGTCATCATTCAGAGGCATCCGAAGGCAACGGGCAGACTAAGTCATGTGGGTACAGATGTACACCCCTTCAGGGTTAAAACTATTCTAATAACCGTGTCCACGGTCATGGACAACACTTTAGTTGATGTCACTTGTATAGACTTTGATTTAAACCTATGTTTTGAGTTCTGGTTCGGCATGAAGGGTATTCATGCAATATCTTTGTTGTGGTGGATAGCCACTTTGTTACTGTTGTGGTTTATAATTACATGTTATGTTACTTACTGTTTTTAGTCCAAATTGGTTTATAAAACAGCCTTGTTAAAATCTAGCATGTGTAGGTTAAGATGCATTGCTTTATGCAAAATTAATGCCATTATAACCTTACTGTTGACAACCTTATGCATGTTAATCTCTATTCCTTTGCTCAGGCCCTACTAAACACATTCTTTTAGTAGTTTTGTGTAAGTCTTGCGAGTACCTTATGTACTCAGGTGCTTTCACCACTTGTTGCAGGTGCAAATGGTTATTTATTTGAGATGCCCGTTAGCGCTGATCAGGGTGACGCTAACGAGTGAAGCTATTTCTATCCTCGACGCAATAGCCTGAGGGTGATGGGGCCATTGGTGGTTTTTGTTGTTTATTTCAAGTTTCCGCTGCTACATTTTATTGTGACCGTGGGTCACTCGAGCTTGTATAACCAAAATGTAAAAGTTTGTGTAAATTAATGTAACTTATTTATGCCTTGTATGTGTGGTACAATGTTGTTTAGGATATATGTGCAATAGTCACTGATCCTGGGAACTATTGCATGACATATATCCGGGAACATGAATATGGGATTTATACCTTGTTAAAAGTTATGCTTCTAGTATGATTTTTAATTAAGGACCGAAATGTTCTTGATTATTAATTATGCTTTTAGTGTAATTTTTAATTTGGCATAAACCCCAATATTCCGGGGTCCTCACATTGAAGGTAACACGAATGGTGAGAGTAAATTTTTCTATGGGTTCATACCATGATTATGTTGATTGCGATGTTGTTTCTATGCAACCTTGTTCTTTGTTATTAGGAAGACCTTGGCAATACGATACAGATTGTGTGCATCATAGTAGGAATAATCCATACTCTCTCATATTCAAAGGAAAGAAAATTGTGATTCATCCTATGACCCTTGAATAAATTGTTAAAGATGAACTTGCTAGAGCTAGTAGAGAGACGAATCAGGAGAATGCTAAGAGCGAAAATTAGATTGTAGCAAAATAACTTGAGCAACATAAGAAGAAAGAACCTAAATCTACTCATGTGAAGCATAAAGAAATTAAATTGAAAGGTGCTAGTTTTGTTGCTACCAAATCTGATATGACTGAATTGGATGCTAGTAATTCTGTTTGCTATGCATTAGTTTGCAAAGAAGCATTGCTTTCATTTGAGGACACACCTTTTTCTTTGCCTCTTGCTGTCACTAACATTTTGCAGAAGTACCATGACGTCTTTCCGAAGGACATACCGCCGGGGTTGCCACCGCTTCGAGTGATTGAGTATCAAATTGATTTAATTCCCAGCGCATCAGTGCCCAACCGTGCACCATACATGACCAATCCAGAAGAAACTAAAGAAATTTAGCGCCAAGTTCAAGAATTGCTTGCTAAATGGTATGTGTGCGAATCTCTTAGTCCTTGTGTTGTTCTGGTCATTTTAGTGCCTATGAAAGATGGATCATGGCGCATGTATGTAAATTATAGAGCAATCAATAATATCACCATTAGGTATTGTCATCCTATTCCTAGGTTAGATGATATGCTTGATGAATTGAGTAGTTCTGTTGTTTTCTCGAAGGTTGATTTGCGTAGTGGATATCATCAAATTCGCATGAAATTAGGCGATGAATGGAAAACAGCATTTAAAACTAAGTTCGGGTTATATGAATAGCATTTAAAACATCATTTGTTGTTTTGGTTTAATTAATGCACCTAGCACCTTCATGAGACTAATGAACAAAGTTTTGTGTACTTTCATTAGTAGATTTGTGGTTGTTTATTTTGATGATATATTGATATATAGCAAATCTTTAGAGGAACATCTTGACTATTTATGTGTTGTTTTTAATGCTTTATAGGGTGCCCGTTTATTTGGTAACCTTGAGAAGTGCACCTTTTGCACCGATCGAGTCGCGTTTCTTGACTATGTTGTGACTCCGCAGGGAATTGAAGTTGATCAAGCCAAGGTTGAAGCAATACAGAGTTCGCTGACTCCTAACACGGTCACACAGGTACGAAGCTTTCTAGGACTTACTGGATTCTATCGCCGCTTCGTGAAGGATTTCTGCATCATCGCTGCACCATTGAATGAGCTCACCAAGAAGGGCGTGCCATTTGTTTGGAGCGCCGCACAGGAGAACGCTGTCACCAAATTGAAAGATAAGTTAACACATGCACCACTACTCCAACTCCCTAATTTTAATAAGACCTTTGAACTAGAATGTGATGCTAGCAGAATTGGTTTTGGTGGCGTATTGCTACAAGAAGGTAAACGAACAGCATACTTCAGTGAGAAATTGAGTGGGTCTAGTTTGAACTATTCTACTTATGATAAGGAATTATATGCACTATTTCGAACTTTGAAAACTTGGCAATATTATTTATGGAATAAAGAATTTGTTATACATTCTAATCACAAATCTTTAAAACATATTCGAAGTTAAAGTAAACTGAACCATAGGCATGCAAAGTGGGTTGAATTTATTGAGTCTTTTCCTTATATCATAAAACACAAGAAGGAAAAGGAGAATGTTATTGCTGATGCTTTGTCTAGGAGATATACCATGCTTTCACAACTTGACTTCAAAATTTTTGGATTAGAGACTATTAAAGAGCAATATGTGCATGATGCTGACTTTACAGATATATTGTTGAATTGTAAAGAAGGGAAAACGTGGAATAAATTTGTCATTAATGATGGGTTTGTGTTTAGAGCTAACAAACTATGCATTCCAGCTAGCTCCGTTCATTTGTTGTTGTTACAGGAAGCGCATAGAGGTGGGCTGATGTGACACTTTGGCGTGAAAAAAACGAAGGATATACTTGCTGATCATTTCTTTAGGACAAAGATGAGACGAGACATCAAGTGTTATGTTGCTCGCTGCACTACATGTCAAAGAGCTAAGTCACGACTTAATCATCATGGTTTGTACATGCCTCTACCTGTTCCTAGCGTTCCGTGGGAAGATATTTCGATGGACTTTGTTTTAGGATTGCCTAGAACAAAGAAGGGGACCGATATTATATTCATGGTTGTTGATAGATTTTCTAAGATGACCCACTTTATACCTTGTCATAAGAGCAATGATGCTGCCAATATTGCTGATTTATTGTCAGACCCGGGAATTAATACTCCCGAATTCTCTGTGCATTTCTGAACTAGTCCCATGATCAGTAGCTAGTTCACACAGTAAACAAATATGGTAACAAAATCATATCACAACTTTATTAATAAATACCAACAGAGTTGATTACAAAAGAGGCTTACAGGCCAACAACAAAATAAACACAGCGGAATACGAAGTAGTAGGGTCCAGTTAATCTGCCACAAGCAATCGACTGGGGAAGCGGCCTAGTCGTCGAGGTCCACGTCGGTAGAAAAGTCCTTCTATTCTGAAATTGTGTTTGCATAAAGAAAGTATGAGCACAACTTCGGTGCTCGCAAGTTACACCCGTCAAATAACAGAATGACATGCATACACGGATGTAACAAAGGATGGCTTATATGGTCATTTGCATAAAGCAGCATTTTCTTTAAATACTTGTACTAAGTTCCAAAGCAGTTATTTTATAACTAAGATTTATTTTATAAATTCTCAATTTTATAGTCAGATAACATTCACACATGAATGGTGAAGGATACCCTCCTATCACATCGCTTCCTGCCCAAATTCCCGATTGGTATAAATCCAAATCATTTTATAAAGTTATTCGAAAACAAAACCAAAGTCTAACTTTGAGTGGCGTTGCCAGCATGTCCATGACTGTGGACACGGCTAATCGAATAGTTTGACACTCTGCAGAGGTGGTACAGCTTTACCCACAAGAGATAATCAACTTTTAATATCCGTTTGACACACTTCCGAAGGTGTGCGACTAAGTGATTATCACGAGGCCTTTACAATACGCCATTCCAAAATAGTCATGCCCGCTAAGGTTTCACTTCCTTTGGACTAACCATTCGCTAGAAATCCCCTCTTGCGCCAAGTGGGAATACTGTCTAACTGATACCCACACATCAAAATGGCACAGCTAACAATGAAACATTGCAAATTAGTTGGCCAGGTGCCGCCCACACAGGACATGTGGCAGTATGATAAGGCATAACAAGATGCGGCTCGAAGACCGGTCCTTAACTGACTTGGGGAACTTCCCAGATTAACCCTGGGCCTTAATCCTAACCAGATTAAGCCCGTGCATGAACATGCACCCACCAAACATCCATTATGCCCAAGTCCAAACCCGTTTTCATTTTATTTTCTGAGTAAAAGCATTTTATAAACCTTCTATGGTAAAACAATACCATAGACCAGATTTAAATCAAATTTGGAAGATTTGGCTAAACTTTCCCAAATACAAGATTTGATCTAAGCATTGGCTAAGCATAAGGTTAATTTTAGTATCATTTTACCTAATGGTGACAAGGTATTCACGTTCAATATTCAAATTGGCCATACAAGGAATATTAGAATAACTAGGCAATTAAAACAGGGAATTAAAATAATTGTATAAACATATGCATGCAGTAATAATTTAAAACAGAACATACATAATTTGAAATAGTGGGATCGATATGACCAAGGGTGTAACTTGCCTCGCTTGATGAGGTGATGCAGATCACCTGATACTGAGGTGATGTTGTTTTCCTAAAGAGGTGTTACATCCTGATTTTCAGAATCAGGATGCTAATATTTAATTTGGCGATCTAATAAATATTTGGCAATGTTTTAAAATTTTCACATGTTTAATTAAAATGTTGCTTCTTAAAATCGAATCGAATTGAAAGTCTGCATTTAAATTGAATTACTTTGATTACTTGTTTTAGTATGCATTACAAAAATCATGATGCACACATTAGTACCGCTACTCTTTTTTGGTTCAACCGACCACAAACGAAATATCTACGTGATCCACCTTTCTCCGGCTATTTATTTTCTCCCCACCTCACTGCTATTTCTTTTCTTAGCTCTCCAAACCCATCCTACACAGCCGCTTCATCTTGTGTACCCACTGCCATTTCATTTATCAATGAAGCACTCACACAGCCACTTAGTCTCTCATGCCATCTCTCTTCTCTCCAAACAGAACATCACTTCTAGTCATGTTCCCAATTTTTGTACATGTTCATCTCATCCACCTTCTCTCCTTCCAATCACCACCAAAATCACAAAATCAGTCCATGCATGTTATGCAGCCTCGATCCTCATCACAAGAGCAATCCATTCATCCGATTAGTTTTCACATGCACAATTGTTTGAGCTTTTCGAAGAAGAGGAAGGAGAAGAACAGAGAGCAACCACACAGCCATTTTATTTCTTTCCAGCCGCACACATCCTCTCCCCTACTCTACCATCTCTTTCTTTACCCAACAATACACACCCAACAAAAACAGCAATTTTTAGAGAAAATCACATTCTGTATAAATTCCTGAAAATTTTACCTAAGCATCTACATTATGTCACAAGCCTCCCCTAAAATTTTCATGATTTTTGGAGCCATTTTTCTTCATCTAATAATTTCCCAAACCCCTCACTGCTTTTCTTTTTCTTGGCCAGCCGAATCACTCATCACTACTTCCACTTTTCTTTTCTTGTTCACCTCCACTACACATCCCATCCCTAGACATTTCCTTTCCCCAAAAGAGCAGGCACCCTGCCATTTGCTTTTGCCCTCAGCTCCCCACTGGCCATTCCCAATTTATTCACCCCTAGCCGAAACCATCCCCTCCCACTGCCATTTCTCACTTCCCAACAGAGCTGCCACCTTCCCCTTTCTTTTTACTTCTCTCCACTAGCTCAAGCTCCCACCTTCTCTCTTCCTAATCAGCATCCAAAATCAGCAATCGTGCGATGCATGCTATGCCTTTGCATGCACAATCACACAAGCTTTCCATCCATCCAAACATCATCTACATGCATGGTCATTCAAGCCTTTTTGAGAGGGAAAGAGGAGCAGGGGGGAGCACGTTGCAGCAGACAAGAGGAGGCACTGGTGGCCGGCAGCAGCCCGACGAGGCTCAGCCCCAGCGTAGCGGCCCGCATGCGGCAGCTTGGGCGGCTCCATGTGGTGGCCATGGGGGCACTAGGCTCACTGGCCGGAGCTAGCTGCAGCAACAGCCCAGCTCGGCGGTGTAGTGCTAGGGAGGGCATGGCCGGCTGTTGGCGCACAGCAGCGGCATGCACACCGAAGCGGCGTCAAGGTGGCTGGGCATTTGGCGGCGCATCCCAAGCGCACGACATGCAGCGGCGGCGTCGACGGTAGTGTTTGGATGCGAGCACTAGGTGCTGTCCAGCGGCTTCGTGTGGCACAGCGTGCAGCGACGCGACACCGAGGTGGAGGCAGTCGAGCCGAGTACGCTAGGCTTGGCGGTGTGGCCCGGCGTGAAGACGGTGGCATGGAAAGCAGAGGTGGCGCATGTGAGTGGTGAGGTGGCGCGGCGCATGCATGATGAGGCGGCCGGCCTCGACGGCGTCGGCAAAGACGACACATGCATGCGACACGACAGCCCCGGACGGTCCGACGAGGCTCGGTACCTGCTCGGGGACGCGGCGTTGAGGGAGGAGCCGAGACGGAGGACAGCGCGGTGCATGCGGCTGCACCGGGATGGCGGACATGAACGCGGACGGACATGAACACGGATGGGGAGCCGAGAAGATGACGTCTGGCCATAATAGGCACACCTACTACCGTCGTAAAATACTTCGCGTTAAAATTGTGCTTGTGCTATCGCATTACGATATTTGTTGTGTATGTTGTATATTAGTCATGAGCATGGCATCTATTTATAAATGTTTATTTGTAAAAATGTTTTGGTAGCTTAAGACTGGTGTAACTCTCCAGTTAGGACTTATTTGTGCGTAGGCGGGATTATGTGATAAATATTATGGATGCGAATGATTAGATTGTTGTAGCGGTTTATGTGTATTGTTGGTTGGTGGATGCTAAATTAAAAATACATTGGATTGTTTGACCGGATGATATTTTGGAGTCGTATGCAAAATTGTGGTGATCTTTGAGGATAAATTAATTGGAGATTTTCCCTCATGTTGGATTAGTAATTTTTGGAAGTTAGGACGCATAAGGATTTTATGATTTATTACTTGTTGGATGACTTATGTGTTGATGATTAATGAGATATGGAGGTTGAATCGGATGGTTTATTTAATCATGAGCAGATTTATCGGATGTCTTAGTTAATAATTATGTGAGTCATGTGTGCTAGAATTAGGAGAAGGTAGCATTGGATCATTTAATTGCGGATGAATGTTTGGATTGACTTATAATTAGTGGATAAGTCCGATGTGTCGAGTTGATAGAAATTTATCCTAAATTGAGTTAGTAGATAAATGATTATTAGTTGATCATAGAGACACATGTGTGATTGGATTGGTGGATGTCATTCGTGACTAGTCCGGTGAAATGGATATAAGTTGATTGATTAGTGAGTTGTTAAATGTTGGACATACCTTTAAATTGTAAAGCTCGCTAGGTATCGGGTGGTCAAATAAACCTTGATTGGTGGAAATTTTAGTGTGTGCGAATATGATTTGCCGAGGTCAAACTAGTAGAATTTGATAGATAGTATTAGGTTAAATAGTCGTAGACTTAAACTATATTGTTGTCTTTTGGACTATTGATGTGTGTTTGTTGTATGGATGTAATCAACGTTGTATGAGAGTATGAGTATATAGGTCGCTGATCTTGGGAGCCAATATAAGTCATGCTCGCTGTTCATGGCTTCGTATTTAACTCACTAAGTGTAGTGCTTGACTTGTTGGAGAACCAACAATCATGTAGTGCTCGCAGAGGAGCGGCGCACATGATCGTTGGGGCTCTAGTTTTTAGTTAAGCCTCTCATTTAGATTGAGTTAAGTTGGAATCCATTTACCGGAGATCCAGAGTTATGTCCTTAAGACCATGCTTAGTCTCGGTCTTATGGAGATAACCCGGGGTCTCCACAACAGGTCACCTAGTACTCACAAGTACTTTCTTCAGAAAGTCAAAATCAATCCTCTTATGTAGCTCTTCAAACGGCGTCGAAATCTGACTTTCCGAAGTCGTCGAAATCTAACGTGAAAATAAGCTAAATTCAAACTAAATTCAAATAACAATTCAAATGAACTCCAAATTAAATAATTTTGTTTTAGTTAGCTAGATCTTGAATTTAGATAAATTTAGAAATTTGAATGAGCTCAATCGGAGTTCGGATGCAAAAGATATGAGCTCTGCAAAATTTAAGTTACATGAAATAATAGAATTAGGAATTTTTTTGGATTATTGGAATTATTTTTGTAAAGGAAAATCGAATTATTGCGCACTGATGATGTCAGTGAGGGAATTTCTTTTTCCCAGCCGAATTATTTTTCTAAGAAAAAATCAATTCTTTCACTAACATGTGGGCCCTTTAGTCAAAGACTAGGTCCATGGCTCGACAAGGGTTCATGGTGAACTTGGTTCTTATCTACAGTGAACAGGGGTGGGGGTGCTGTGTGTGCAAGGTGACGTGGTGCTGACTGGGCATCCATGTCACTGCCACGCATGTGGGTATGATGATGTGGTGCCCATATGGCAGCCACATCAGCGTGCCACACAGGCACAGAGCCGGTGGTGCTCGCCCTTGCTTGTCGGCGAGGGGATAGGGGCTCCGACGACAACGTGGGGGTCACAATGCTCACCGTGGCGGCGCTCGGGGACAAAGAAATCATCGACGGCGAAGAAAATGGCGGCGGCGGTGTCGGGCTCGCGGCGGTGTGGCGTTCGGGAGACGCCGCGAGGGGAGCGTGTGCACAGGGTCGGTGGAGTCGTAGCGATATCGATGGTGCGGTCGGATTCGCCGGGGCGTCGTCGACGGCGGCACTAGAGGCGACGGAGCAAAGCAAGGTGGCGGCGAAAACTCAAATCGCGGCCGAACTAGGGCGAGGGAGGAGGAGCGGGTGGTGGCGTTGGGATGAGGACGACGGTGCGCACTCGAGGCTGTCTTTATAGGGGCCGGAGGAGGGCAGGGGAGAAGATCGCGGGCGTCGCGGCGGTGATGGAGGAATCCCGGTAACTTCGCACGCGGACGGGGGAAAATGGCCGAAGGAGGTGCAGCGGGACGAGAAAAATTTAATGCGCACGCGGGCGCGGAGAAAGGGGAGAAATTTTGGGGCATTGACGGAGCTCCCGTGCGGCAAAAATGGCGGCCGGCGTGGGCTCTCGTGAGGAAGAAAGGGGAAGGAGGAAGAAGGGTGCGTGTGGTCGGTGCGGCCCGCGCCGCGATGGGATGGAGAGGAGAAGGTGGGAGCAGTTTTGGCGCGGGTGGGCCGGTTGGAAGGATGGGCCCGAGGGGCGGAAAACGGAAATGGGCCAAGGGTTTCGGCCCAAAGGCATTTCCCGGGATTTTAATTGATTTTATTATTTTAAATAGTTTGATTAATTCATTTAGGCTTTAGAAAATAGCAAATTAAATCCAAAAATTATGAGAAAATTCACAGAAATTCCCTGAGTAATCTTGGATTTAAATAAAATATCTCCAACTTATAATTGGCAATAGTTTTCGCAAATAAATTGTTTTGGCTTTAAAATACTTAGGGAAAAGCTTTTAAAAACTCAGAAAATTCTCAAAATTAAATAAGTTTTCATTTTTCAGGACAAACCAAATAAAACTTCAAGAACTTCAATTGAATCTTAAATTTTGAATTTTAAAATTTCAAAAATTCAAATAAAGCACTGAAACTCTATCAAATTTCAGAAAATCCAATAAAACGATAACTTTATTTTATTATATTTTGGTCACAGCACTTTGGGATGTTACATTTATTCTTTTGTGAAGTTGTTCGCTTGCATGGTGTGCCTAATACTATAGTTTCAGGTCGTGATGCTAAATTCCTTAGCCACTTTTAGAGAACTTTATGGGCTAAATTGGAGACTAAGCTGTTATTTTCTAATACTTTTCATCCCCAAAGTGATGGACAAAATGAAGCTGTGAATAGAACTTTATCTACAATGCTTAAGGTTGTGTTGAAAAAGAATTTTAAAATATGGGAAGAATGCTTACCTCATATTGAGTTTGTTTATAATCGTTCATTGGATTCTACTACAAAGATGTGCTTTTTTGAGGTTGTTTATGGTTTTCTGCCTCGTGCTCCTATTGATTTAATGCCTATTCCATATTCGAAGAAATTGAACTTTGATGCTAAACAACGTGCTGAATTGATTTTAAAAATGCATGAGACAACTAAGGAGAATATAGAGCGCATAAATACTAAATATAAACTTGCTGGTAGTCTGGGGAGAAAACATTTAACTTTTGAACTAGGAGATCTTGTTTGGTTGCACTTGAGAAAAGATAGGTTCCCTGAATTGAGAAAGTCAAAATTGATGCCTAGAGCTGATAGTCCTTTCAAAGTGTTAGAAAAGATTAACGATAATGCATACAAGCTTGAACTGCCTGCAGATTTTGGGGTTAGTCCCATATTTAACATTGCAGATTTGAAACCATACTTGGGAGAAAAGGATGAGCTTGAGTTGAGGACAAGTCAAATACAAGAAGGGGAGGATGATGAGGACATCCCTAACTTGGATAAAACCGTGCCTACACACACAACTGATCCACAACTAGTGTTATAAGGACCAATTACTCGAGCTCATGCTCGCCAACTTAATCACCAGGTGAATTTGTTCATAGGTGTAACACCCTGGCTATCCGGAAGCCAAGATGTCACCTAAAACATCTAACATACATCCATAATGCGGAAGAATTTGAAACAAGTATATCAACTAAAGACAGCATTAAGTTAAACAGGATATGATGAAGGTATCCTTCCTTCACCTTTTAAGTTATTTAATTCTGATCATCAATAAAGAAGGTTCACACGTAGTAATAAATCAACATCCATGTGGAGAAGGTATCCTTCCTTCACCAATTATAATTTAATTATTACAGTTCATCATTAACGAATGTAAGATAGAACTAAATTTAATCTTGAACATGAATAGGATGATGTGAACGAGTAGTGTGTGTAACAGCCCTAACTTAGGGTTTGTATTCCAAATGTAAAATTTTGAGGAGAAATAAAAACTTTTGTTGTCTCTTCAAATCATTTGGAAGTTTTCCAAATTTTCCCTAGCAATTTCCAATTTTCTAGAAGTTAATTCTTGTGATTGAAAATTGTTGTCATCAAATTATTAGCCTTCAAACTGGTGATCATCCTCCAAAATTATTTTTCCTATCATCTTGACCATCCTAGCTACCTCTCTGAATTATTTCACAATTTTTAGATTTTATTTGCTATTTCAAATGGCCAAGTCAACCTAGTTTGAAATCTGGTCAAACTTACATTCAGCAGATTGTGAATTTTAGTGGGAAAACTCTAGTGCATGAAAACTCCTGGAAAAATTTCAGAAGGTTGTCCTCTGTCTCTAGTAGCTACCATAAAAATTTCGAAATTTTTGGAGCCCTGGAGCTATCTTTAAAATTCCCAAAATCCTCTCTGTCTTTCTAATTCAAATCAAAACACTGTTCCTCGGGCCCGAACCCAACTCGTGCTCGAGTCCGACCCGCACCACTTGACTCGGCCGCACCGCCTAGCTGCACGCAGCGCGAGCCCGATGGTTGTCCACCGTCCGATGCAAATCGAACGATCCACGCCGCGTATGCAACCGACTGTCCGAATGCATACATTGATCTCGACCGCCCATCCTAGATCCAACGGCCGACATTCTTTTGATCGAGTCGACCAACCGATCACGCCGCGACTTGGCTCGCTCGCACCGCTTGTCGGCCATCGACAAGTGGACCCTACCGTAAGGTCCGCCTCGTCTTCTCCGCACTCACCGGAGCTCGCGCCGTTTCGCGCATGGGTGCCACGCACTCGCCGCGCCACCTATTTGCCCTCGTGTCCGTCCGTGGCGCATCGCTGAGCCTTCTTTACCTCACCGCGACCACTCATCCTCGCTTTCCCGCTCAGAGCTCTCCGCCGTTTCTTGATTTCGCCGAGAAGAACCCCTGGCAAAGACCGCCGTGTTAGCGCCGCCCTTGATTCCGCAACCACGCCATCGTGATCTACTCTTCGCCGCTTCCATTTTGCCCATCCGGGACTCGGCGCCCGGTGTATCGCCGAGCAACTTCGTCGCCTCCGCCTCCGGCTATGCGGCCCCGCGAGCTTGCTAGTGCTCGTGAGTCTCTAGCCTCGTAACTTGGTCCTCGTAATCGCAATCCTCCTCTCGAGCCCAACGGTGGGCTCTGCCGTCTTTCGTGCATCGTGGAGGGCGTGCGGGTGTTTCTTCCTCGCGACGGTGATCGCCGCCGCGGCAATTCCGCCGCCGACCTTCTTCTTCGTCGTTATCTTGTGCTTATTGCTCCCGAGTCGAGGCGATTAGTGGCGCATCTTCCGGCTCCTCGAAGTCCGTAGCACCTCCTCCGCAAGAGCCGTAGCTTCTTCTCCGCCTCGGCCGCCGCAAGCTCGACTTCGCGACCATTGGGCTCGCGTCATCATCATCAAGTTCGTGGAGTGCGGTGCACCCGCGCGTGCCATCCCGAGCTCGAGCCTCACCATTCTCCGATCCCCACCTCGCCGCCGTGGCGCGCTGAACTCCGCTGAGCCGCCGGTGGTTAAGGTCTAATCCCTTCTTAAGTTCTAATCATCTTTTAGTTTGAGTCTCTGTCATGTGGGCCCGAAATGTTAGTTAGGGATTGTGTAGTTTTGTTAATGCGTTTTCTCTGTCGGAAGCGATTTCTCGTGAGTATATGTTAGAAGTACACTTTGGTAAGCAGAAGGCGATATTAGAATACGCCGACGCCACTTTCGTGCGCGGGGGTTGCTCGTCAAGACTTTCGCGGCCCGCTCACGTTGTCCGGGGCTAGATAGTGTGGGTAGAAAAGGGAATAAATGCTTTAGTATTTCTGTAATGTTTTTCATTGTAATCGTTAATTCAATTAAACTTAGAAAATGCATAACTAATTCAATTTTTATCCAAATTGCATGAAACCAGTGATGTTAATTTTCATTTTAAATGTTCTATTTACTAAAATTAGTGTCAACCCTGTCCCTGTATCAAGAATCTGTTAATTGATTTAATGTTGTAGAATGTAATCTCCAAATTAGAAAATGCATATCTCTTTCAATAATTGTCCAAATTCAATGAACCCAATTCTGTAAAATTCCATTTTCAGTATACTAATTATTAGGATAGGTTTTAGATACTGTTTCTGTTCATGAAAATTTGTTAAGTAATTAACTAGTGTCTTGTTGTGTTTTTAGCTTAGAAAATTCATAGAAAGTTCTTAATAACTTAGAATGAATTGCTCTCTGTTTCTAAAAATTTTGTTATGTCATGCTTCGGCTGCTGTGAAAAGCTTAGTGTGTTTTGTTATTGTTGTATGTTTGAGTTTGGTCGGTGTTATTCGCTCTATTCATTGCTTTGTTCAATCGTTAGATTCGATATTTATGCAACCCCGAGAACGACCCTCCGCAACAAATTGAGCAACAACGTCGTGCAAGCAGTTTGATCATGTTTATCCCAGATTTTAAAGTCTAATATTTTGTTTAATTTGTATGTATGCATTGCTTAATTTGTGTTAAATTGATTAGTTAAACTGTAGCTACATATCCCGTAGACAAAATATTGATCTCTACTACCGAGCCTAGGTTATTTGCTGTGATTAGAGGTCGCTGGATGATCTCTTGTCACTTAGTAGATCCGGTCAACTTGCTTAGACATGCTTAGCTATCGGTAGAATCAAGCGGTTATCGACTTTAGTCGGTAACCTTGATCACACAAAATCTACTATAACTTTATGTTTCAAGATTGTTGCTAAGTTTAATTGCAAAACTAAAACTGAAAACAAAAATGATTTAGACTTGGGCACAACGGTATGATTAGTGTGATCTGTTGGGTGTGATCGAATGGTGCCCGAGTCAACAAGGACCGAACATCTTGTTACATCGAACCAAGCATTTTGCGTGCTAACCACACTAGAGTATATGGGACCTCTCTTGACCTAGTACTTTGGCGTGTATTGGCCCGGTCGCAGGAGGTCGCAGGAGGGATGGAGGTGGGAGCATGGTAGTTGTCCAAAAGCTTTATCCCGAGTGGGTAGTTGTCTTTCGGCTTTACCATGTAAGCGTATGGGTTTCTATCCATACGAGCGGCTCGTGAGTTAATACACAATATTGGAAAAAGTCTCGTAGGACTTAGCCGTGCTGCATACCCTAAGTGTGCTTTGGCTTAAAGGCGGTCCAAGTGTGGGTGCGATGGTACACCCTGCAGGTTAAAACTATTCGAATAGCCTCGCCCTAGGTTATGGACACGCTTGGCAAGGTCTTCCAAGAGTTAGACTACAACATTTAAATTAAAACTTGTTGGGTGGTACGAATGGGATTCGTGCTATTGTTGTGGTGACTATTGGGATAGTCACTTCTAGGTTGTTTTATCTTTACTCCTTTGCTATTATTATCCTTTCATCGTATTTCAACATTAAAAATGAATTGCAAACTTGCCTTTAAACTGCACTACATTATTGCAAATGAAAATTGGCTTTATGCAAATGAAACATATGGCCCCACTAAACAAGCCCGCATGTAGCATATTAACAGTCCGCTAGTTCACACGCTGGTCTTGCGGGTACAAAGACAATCTTTGTACTCGTGTGCTTTGCTTGATGTTTTGTTGCAGAGGAAGAAGGTGAGCCTCAGGGGCCTCACTTCTGTGAGCTGTGTTGCCGTTTCGTGGACGACTAGACTTGGCGGTCCGGTCAGATGCCTTGTGGGTTGGAGGCACACTGATTGGCTTTGTTTATAGCCATCTTATGGCACTTTTGCTTCCGCTGTCGTTCTTGTTATTTGTGTATCTTTTGGGCCGGTCGGCCTGTGTCTGTAATAACTTTGCTATTTGTTTATCTTCCGTTTGGTAGTGGTGTGTTTGGACTCTATGTTTGGAATGGAGTTGATGTCTAATTTTGTATCGAGGTGTGTATACTGCTTTCTGGGAAGTATACAGATCTCGAGGATCAGTTTATTTGATTTGTGATGCTAGGACCAGGTGGTTGGTTAAGCATTACAAGCCAAATAAATTGGGGTCCTCACAAAGTTGGTATCAGAGCCATTCTGACCGTAGTAACCCAAGCATAGTCGTCCTTAGGATATTTTTGAAAGGCTTATTTTCAAAGTATCAAGAGGGTTTATGAAAACTTAGGCAGGTTCTCAGATTTTACTCCTTACCTATCCTAGCTTTCTACTCTCACCTTACTCTAATTTGAGTTTAAAACTTGGTTTTCCTCTTTCCTTTCAAAAGATACTTGCTACCGGTAGAATCAGTCTTTGGGAGAACCATAGAGAATTAGTCTAATTAAAATTTGTGGGAGCATAAGGGTAAGATATGTATGAGTTTGCTAAGTATCTGACTTTTGTCAATTGGTTTTGTAACTTAAAAGTCTTGTATTTGTTTTGTGCTGTTAGTAAGTTATTTGCAGTGGGTTATCGACTTCGTGTTTTCCGGCTATTGTTAACTTGTCTTAGTGAAACAGATGGCGGAGAACGCAGCGTGGCGATCCAACAAGCTGGTCATGATGAGGAGCTTCCTCCTCCGACCATGGCGGAGGTTCTCGCCGATCGAGCGAAACCGCATGGACCGACGCGCATCTTGGAGGTTATTGCTAGGAATACCTCCACTCGCCGGTGGTGGCGCCACCGCACTCGCTGGGACTTGCGAGTTCCTCCGCACGCACCGCCGACTTACTCCCGCCTCGAGGACCTCTCGATGCGGATGATTGGCTGCGCATGGTTGAGCGGAAGCTCAACATAGCTCGCTGCCAGCGCAGATAAGGCGATCTTCGCGCCCCACCAGCTTGAGCGCGGCACTCTCATGGTGGGAGAACTATCTCGCCATGCAGCCGCGCGCCATGTGGTCGCGTGGGAGGAGTTCAGTCGCTTTTCGTCGGGCCCACATCCCCGACTACCGATGAAGTCAAGAAGAAGGAGTTCCTCGCGCCAAGCAAGGGCGCAAATGCGGATTTGAGTACTTGTACGAGTTCAATCATCCGCTCGTTATGCTCCGGGAGAGGTGGCCTCGGATGAGGCTAAGCAGAGAAGTTTATGGATGGCTTGTCCGAGGAGCCGCAGGACAAGCTATCTATTGTGGACTTCTCGACTTTCGTGCCTTGGTGGATAAGGCCATTGTTGCCGAGCATAAGGCAAAGGCGCGTTGGCGAGTCCCGCAAGCGCAAATGGGAGGCACATCGGTCTACTCACGCCACCTCGCTCGTCCTCGGGCCGGGCGGCACGATGGCCCGTTCTTTTGCTCCACCGCGCCGAGGCCATCTCGCACCAGCTCCTCGCCCACCGCAGCCGTGAGCCAGCCACACGCGCCGCGATCCAAGAGCAGAGCGGTCTCCGCAATCCGCGCCGAGGTTACTTGTTTTGTTGCCACAACAAGGGCCATTATGCGAATGCGCTCGCCTCGAGTGTTGCAGCAGCCCTCGCCCTAATGGAGGACGCGGGCGGGGAGTGGTCATCCACCGACGTAAGATGATCCGAAGCCCTGTGGTGCGCAATGGTCGAGTCAACCACCTTTCACCGAGGAGGCTCGGAGGCGCCAAATGTCGTGATGGGTACACTTCTTGTTAATTTCGCCCGCCGCAGATATTTGATTCTCGAGCATCGCATTCTTTTATTTCAAGATCATTTGCTGCTGCTAGTGGTCTTCGCTGTGTTCCTTTGGGCGCCTTTGCTCATCCGCCTCCGGGTCGGAAATGAGAGTCGTTTCTACTGTTGTCGTGATGTTCCTATCATAGTCCAAGGAGGGGTTTTGGCAAACCTTATTCTCGATTGGGCCAATGAGTCCGATGTGATTCTTGGCATGGATTGGTTGTCCCAACACTTGGGGCGATCGATTGTGCCAGAAGATTGTTTATCTTACCACCCTTCAAAGCGAGCAGTCGGATTTTCGCCGCAATGCAGGGCCACATCTATGTGCATTAGAGACAAAGCTAGCCTTGCGCATTCGTGGATGTTCCCATAGTATCCGACTTTGAGGATGTTTTTCCGATGATTTGCCCGGATGCCTCCGGTTCGAGACCTTGAGTTTGTCATTGAGTTGCTTCCGCATCGCCTCTATCTCAAGGCGCCAGACGGATGCCTCCCAATGAGCTAGAAGAATTGAAGAAGCGCTTGGTGAGCTCCAAGCGAAGGGTTTCATCCGCCCGAGTTCATCTCCTTGGGGTTGTCCGGTGATCTTTGTGAAGAAGAAGGACAAGACTTTGCGCATGTGTGTTGATTATCGCCCTCTCAATGAGGTGACGGTGAAGAACAAATATCCTCTCGCCCGCATTGATGATCTGCTTGATCGCTTGATCGAGCCTGTGTGTTCTCAAAGATTGATTTGAGAATGGGGTATCATCAGTCGATCGAGATCGAGGATATTCAAGACGGCCTTCACTACTCGTTATGGTCTGCATGCGAGTACACCGTCATGTCCTTTGGCTTAACCAATGCTCCGGCTTTGTTCATGAACTTGATGAATTCAGATTCATGGAGTTTTGGACAAATTTGTGGTGGTCTTCATTGATGATATTCTTATTTATTCCAAGATCAAGCAGCATCATGCCGAGCATCCAAGATTGTTTTGGGCAAATTGCGGAGCACCACTATATGCGAAGTTCAAGAAATGTGAGTTCGTTGAAGGAAGTGGCATTCTTGGGCCATGTTCTTTCAGTGGAGGCATAGCTGTGGATCCCAAAGAAGGTCACGATGTTCTATCTTGGGGTCACCAAGTCAACATCGATGTACGGAGTTTTCTCGGTTTAGCGGGCTACTACCGCCGCTTTATCGAGAATTTCTCCAAGATCGCAAAGCCAATGACTGAATTGCTCAAGAAGGACAAGAAGTTTGTGTGGTCCTCTGCTTGTGATGAGAGCTTTCAGAGCTCAAAGCGGTTGACTTCACCTGGCCCTTACTCTTCCCGATATCCACAAGAGCTTCGATATTTATTGCGATGCCTCTCGTCAGGGACTCGGGTGTGTCCTTATGCAGGAAGGCAAGGCAATTGCATATGCATCCCTGCAGTTGAGACCACATGAGCTCAACTATCCCACCCATGATTTGGAGCTTGCTTCTGTGGTTCATGCACTCAAGATTTGGCGGCATTATCTGATTGGTAACCGCTGTGAGGTGTATTCTGATCACAAGAGCTTGAAATATTTGTTCACCCAGACAGATCTGAACCTCAGGCAGAGGAGGTGGCTGGAATTGATCAAAGATTATGACATGGGTATTCGAGATCATCCCGCAAGGCCAACGTGGTTGCCGATGCACTTAGCCGAAAGGTGTATTGCAATACTGATGATCCAAGAGCAAAGAACCGCACTTCTTGCGAATTTCAGCGCCTCAACTTGGGTTTGGTTGAGCATGGTTCCTTTGTCGCCTTGGTTGTGCAACCAACCTTGGTGGATCAAATCAAGGCAAAGACAAACAATCGATGATGGTGTGGGTAAAATCAAGCGTAATATCAAGGATGGATCAGCCAAGTGTTTCACGTAAGATGAGCACGGTGTTGTATGGTTTGGGCAGCGCCTTGTGGTCCCAAAGGTCCCGAGTTGCGGGATTTGATTCTTCAGAGGCCCATGATTCGCCTTTGTCCATCCATCCCGGCCACTAAAATGTACCAAGATCTGCGTGAGAGATTCTCGTGGACTCGCATGAAGCGCGAGATTGCTGTGTTCGTTGCCGATGCGACGATGTTGTCGCGTGAAGGCCGAGCATCGGCGCCCAGCAGTCTTCTTCACCCTTGCCCATACCGAGTGGAAGTGGATTCAGAGGCATGGATTTCATCACCGGGCTGCCCCGCCATCTAAGGGAAATGACGCCATTTGGGTTGTCATTGACAAAGCTAACGAAGTGGCGCATTTCCTTCCGGCCAAGAGTCACCGGGTGGAACCTCTAGCCGAGCTCTATGTATCAAGGATTGTGAGCTTGCATGGTGTACCCAAGACGATTGTGTCTGACCGTGGGGCGCTGTTTACCTCTCGGTTTTGGCATAGTCTGCAGGAGGCCATGGGAACTCATCTTACTTTCAGCACGGCCTATCATTCTCAGACCGATGGTTAGATGGAGCGCGTCAATCAGGTGCTTGAAGATATGCTCCGTGCTTGTGTTCTTTCCTATGGGAAGAATTGGGAGAAGTGCCTACCACTTGCAGAGTTCTCTTATAACAACAGCTTCCAGGCTAGTCTCAGTATGGCACCATTTGAGGCTTTGTATGGGAGGCGATGCAGAACACCTCTAAACTGGTCAGAAACTGGTGAAAGGCAGTTCTTTGGCCCAGATTCCATTAATGAGGCCGAAAGTCAAGTGCAGTTGATTCGTGAGCACTTGCGCGTAGCTCAGTCCAGGCAGAAGAGCTATGCAGATCGGCGTCGCCGTGAGCTGAGTTTCCAGCCCAATGACTTTGTGTATCTCAAAGTCTCACCTCAAAGGTCATCGTCGCTTAGCGCCAAGGGCAAATTGGCTCCTGCATGCCGGACCCTACCGCATCATCGATAGAGTGGAGCCGTTGCTTACAAGTTAGACTTGCCGGCTACACTTGAGGGGTGCATGATGTTTTCCATGTGTCGCAATTGAAGAAGTGCCTCCGTGTTCCGGCTGAGGAAACACCATTGGAAAATATCGATGTGCGGGAAGATCTGTCTTATCGTGAGCGCCCCATTCGTATCCTCGAAGAAGCTGAACGCAGAACGAGGAACCGTGTGATCAAGTTCTCAAAGTTCAGTGGTCAAACCACTCCGAGGATGAAGCCACTTGGGAGCGGGAAGATCGCCTCGAGCAGATTACCCATCCTTCTTCTCCAGTTGATCGTAATCTGGGCGAGATTCTGTAAGGGGGAGATTTGTAACAGCCCTAACTTAGGTTTGTATTCCAAATGTAAAATTTTGAGGAGAAATAAAACTTTTGTTGTCTCTTCAAATCATTTGGAAGTTTTCCAAATTTTCCCTAGCAATTTCCAATTTTCTAGAAGTTAATTCTTGTGATTGGAAATTGTTGTCATCAAATTATTAGCCTTCAAACTGGTGATCATCCTCCAAAATTATTTTTCCTATCATCTTGACCATCCTAGCTACCTCTCTGAATTATTTCACAATTTTTAGATTTTATTTGCTATTTCAAATGGCCAAGTCAACCTAGTTTGAAATCTGGTCAAACATCTGTTCAGCAGCTTGTGAATTTTAGTGGGAAAACTCTATTGCATGAAAACTCCTGGAAAAATTTCAGAAGGTTGTCCTCTGTCTCTAGTAGCTACCATAAAAATTTCGAAATTTTTGGAGCCCTGGAGCTATCTTTAAAAATTCCCAAAATCCTCTCTATCTTTATAATTCAAATATGAAAACACTGTTCCTCGGGCCCGAACCCAACTCAGGCTCGAGTCCGACCCGCACCACTTGACTCGGTCGCACCGCCTAGCTGCACCGCGCGCGAGCCCGATGGTGTCGCCACCGTCCGATGCAAATCGAACGATCCACGTCGCGTATGCAACCGACCTGTCCGAATGCATACATTGATCTCGACCGTCCATCCTAGATCCAACGGTCGACATTCTTTTGATCGAGTCAGACCAACTGATCACGCCGCACTTGGCTCGCTCGCACCGCTTGTCACGCCATCGGCAAGTGGACCCTACCGCCAGTCCGCCTCGTCTTCTCCGCACTCACCGAGCTCGCGGCGCTCGCGCATGGGTGCCACGCACCTCGCCGCGCCACCTATTTGCCCTCGTGTCCGCCTCGGCGCATCGCCAGCCTTCTTTACCTCACCGCGACCACTCATCCTCGTTTTCCCGCTCGTAGCTCTCGCGCGTTGCTTGATTTCGCCGAGAAGAACCCTGGCGCACCGCCGTGTTAGCGCCGCCCTTGATTCCGCAACCACGCCATCGTGATCTACTCTCTTCGCCGCTTCCATTTTGCCCATCCAGGACTCTCGGCGTCCAGTGTATCGCCGAGAGCAACTTCGTCGTCTCCGCCTCCGGTTGCGGCGGCCCCGCGAGCTTGCTAGTGCTCTGGTGAGTCTCTAGCCTCGTAACTTGGTCCCTCGTAATCGCAATCCTCCTCTGAGTCTAACGGTGGGCTCGTTTCTGTCTTTCGTGCATCGTGGAGGGCGTGCGGGTGTTTCTTCCTCGCGACGGTGATCCGCCGCGTGGCAATTCCGCCGCTCGGACCTTCTTCTTCGTCGTTATCTTGTGCTTATTGCTCGAGTCGAGGCGATTCCGTGGCGCATCTTCCCGGCTCCTCAAGTCCGTAGCACCTCCTCCGCAAGAGCCGTAGCTTCTTCTCCGCCTCCGCCGCCGCAAGCTCGACTTCGCGACCATTGGGCCCGCGTCATCATCATCAAGTTCGTGGAGCCGCGGTGCACCCGCGGCGTGCCATCCCCGAGCTCGAGCCTCGGCCATTCTCCGGATCCCCACTCGCCGCGGCGCGCGCGGAACTCCGTCGAGCCGCCGGTGGTTAAGGTCTAATCCTTCTTAAGTTCTAATCATCTTTAGTTTGAGTCTCGTCATGTGGGCCCGAAATGTTAGTTAGGGATTGTGTAGTTTTGTTAATGCGTTTTCTGCGCCGGAAGCGATCTCTGTGAGTATATGTTAGAAGTACACTTTGGTAAGTCAAGGCGATATTAGAATACGCCTTCGACGTCACTTTCGACGGGTGGGCCATTCTGGTCAGCACTTTCGCGCGGGCCCGCCTGTCAGTGCCTGGGGCTAGATAGCTGTGGGTAGAAAAGGGAATAAATGCTTTAGTATTTCGTAATGTGTTTTCTGTTGCAATCGTTAATTCAATTAAACTTAGAAAATGCATAACTAATTCAATTTTTATCCAAATTGCATGAAACCAGTCTTTGTTAATTTTCATTTTAAATGTTCTATTTACTAAAATTAGTGTCAACCATGTCCCTGTATCAAGAATCTGTTAATTGATTTAATGTTGTAGAATGTAATCTCCAAATTAGAAAATGCATATCTCTTTCAATAATTGTCCAAATTCAATGAACCCAATTCAGAAAATTCCATTTTCAGTATACTAATTATTAGGATAGGTTTTAGATACTGTTTCTGTTCATGAAAATTTGTTAAGTAATTAACTAGTGTCTTGTTGTGTTTTTAGCTTAGAAAAATTCATAGAAAGTTCTTAATAACTTAGAATGAATTGTTCTCTGTTTCTAAAAATTTTGTTATGTCATGCTTTCTTGTGAAAAGCTTAGTGTGTTTTGTTATTGTTGTATGTTTGAGTTTGGTCGGTGTTATTCGTTCTTATTCGCTGTTTTGTTCAATCGTTAGGATTCGATATTTGCGGCAACCCTGAGAACGACCCTCCGCAACAAATTGAGCAACAACGTCCAGGCAAGCAGTTTGATCATGTTTATCCCAGTATTTTAAAGTCTAATATTTTGTTTCAGCTGTATGTATGCATTGCTTAATTTGTGTTAAATTGATTAGTTAAATCCGTAGCTACATATCCTGTAGACAAAATATTGATCTCTACTACCTGAGCCTAGGTTATTTGCTGTGATTAGAGGTCGCTGGATGATCTCTTGTCACTTAGTAGATCCGGGTCAACTTGCTTAGACATGCTTAGCTATCGGTAGAATCAAGGTTATCGACTTTAGTCGGTAACCTTGATCACACAAAATCTACTATAACTTTATGTTTCAAGATTGTTGCTAAGTTTAATTGCAAAACTAAAACTGAAAACAAAATGATTTAGACTTGGGCACAACGGTATGATTGGTGTGATCTGTTGGGTGTGATCGAATGGTGCCCGAGTCAACAAGGACCGAACATCTTGTTACATCAACCAAGCATTTTGCGTGCTAACCACACTAGAGTATATGGGACCTCTCTTGACCTAGTACTTTGGCGTGTATTGGCTCCGGTCGCAGGAGGTCGCGGGAGGGATGGAGGTGGGAGCATGGTAGTTGTCCAAAAGCTTTATCCCGAGTGGGTAGTTGTCTTTTCGGCTTTACCATGTAAGCGTATGGGTTTCTATCCATACGAGCGGCTCGTAGTTAATACACAATATTGGAAAAGTCTCGAGGACTTAGTGTGCTGCATACCCTAAGTGTGCTTTGGCTTAAAGCATGTCTCAAGTGTGGGTACAGTGGTACACCCTGCAGGTTAAAACTATTCGAATAGCCTCGCCCTAGGTTATGGACACGCTTGGCAAGGTCTTCCAAGAGTTAGACTACAACATTTAAATTAAAACTTGTTGGGTGGTACTAATCGGGATTCGTGTTATTGTTGTGGTGACTATTGGGATAGTCACTTCTAGGTTGTTTTATCTTTACTCCTTTGCTATTATTATCCTTTATCGTGATTTCAACATTAAAAATGAATTGCAAACTTGCCTTTAAACTGCACTACATTATTGCAAATGAAAATTGGCTTTATGCAAATGAAACATATGGCCCCACTAAACAAGCTCGCATGTAGCATATTAACAGTCCGCTAGTTCACACGTCGGCCTTGCGGGTACAAAGACAATCTTTGTACTCGTGTGCTTTGCTTGATGTTTTGTTGCAGAGGAAGAAGGTGAGCCTCGGGGCCTCACTCGTGAGTCGTGTGTTGCCGTTCGTGGACGACTAGACTTGGCGGTCCTGGCCGATGCCTTGTGGGTTGGAGGCACACCGATTGGCTTTGTTTATAGCCATCTTATGGCACTTTGCTTCCACTGTCGTTCTTGTTATTTGTGTATCTTTTGGGCCGGTTTACTGTGTCTGTAATAACTTTGCTATTTGTTTATCTTCCGCTTGGTAGTGGTGTGTTTGGACTCTATGTTTGGAATGGAGTTGATGTCTAATTTTGTATCGAGGTGTGTATATCGCTCGAAGTATACAGATCTCGAGGATCGCTTTATTTGATTTGTGATGCTAGGACCGGTGGTTGGTTACATTACAAGCCAAATAAATTGGGGTCCTCACAGGTGTGTCTACTCCTCCCAAGTGAGCCAACATCGGGGTTACCTAAAATAAACAAACAACGCAAGAGTGAGTCCATGACTCAAAGCAAGTACAGTGAAAGAGAAAGAACACATATACAAACAGACATCACCATTTAAGAATGCGAACCTTGCATCGAGTGAACACTTATGAAAACATGAAATGAATGAATGTAATCAAGGATGGACTGCACACATGCATATACTCGGTATAGTGAGTGACACACCCGTCGGTGTTCACTTAAGCCCGCACCTTAACAAAAGTGCGGGGATCCAAGTCCTATATGAAGAACGTTTCATATAGGTGTCCAAAGCTGCCCATACCGGAATTGATGGGTCTTACGTGCCCATACCGGAATTGATGGGTCTTTCAATCCACTCCCGTGGACGGGACATGACAATGTCCAAATTTGCCCACATTGGAATGGTGGGACTTACAATCCACTCCGTGGACATAACATGAATAAAAGGATGCATGATATGAATATGAACATGATAATACCATCTCAAGATATACTCCACATAATGAAAGACATAACACAATATGTCACACTATATTCATGAAAACATTCACAATCACAACACCCAAAAGCAACAAAGTATTTGCCTTCCGCGTTGCGACGCGTTAGAAGGGAACGATGGCGCTCCCAAACCCGTAGCCTCGTGGCCTAAACAATTAAATAACCGAAATAAGAACAACATAGAATCCAACCTGAAATAAAAGTCTACAATACCCCCCTTGAACTCCCAAGGAATCGCCATAAAACCTAATCTGAAAAACAGGCTGCAACCAAAAAAACGTGTCGGGACAGCAGCACGAAAATGACAGTAGTTAATGACATGGGACTCGAAATGAGATGAGTCCAGATCCTACCTCATCTTAACGAACATATCTATAACATTCAAGTTGATGAGATTTCCCAATTCGGCCAATAAACTTCTCTAATAAAGAAAACAAAACAGCAGCACAACTTCTGTCTGAACAAACAGGACAGCAATACTAAAACAACCATAACTTTTAATCTACAACCCGAATTGAGCGTTCTTTAACAATATGAAAAGGTTATGAAATTATCTACAATAACCTAGTTGGCACGACATTCAAATTTTGCCTTTAACAAAAAGTGGCACACGGGTCAAAACTAATGATAGAAACTGACATACAATCTGGACAGACTGACATACAATCTGGACAGTCACAATGAAAAGTGCATAACGTTTGATCTATAACTCCAAATGAAGTGTTCTTTATCAATCCTGAAAGCTAGTGATATCACCTTCAAAATTTGTTATGGGCAAGACCTCTGAATCACCCTCTAACTAGGCCATAAATCAACCTATACAGAGACTGCTAATTCTCGTCAGGATTCTGGACAGCAGATAGTAAATCTATCATAACTTTTGACTCGAAAGTCGGAATGAGGTGATCTTGGCGGCTACCGAAAGCTAAGAACAAGACCTACAACTCTCCAGGAGATCCAAACTCCTGATTCGGCCTCTAAAGTCACGAAACAGTCCACGCAACATTCTGGTCACAAACGAATTCTGCTTGCAGTAATACGTTCTAACCAAATATGCATCAAATCGCCTCTACCACTAATCAAAAGACGAGGGTCGGCATCCGATACCTTTGCAGCAACCAGGAAATAGGCGGAAGACCCTCGGAGAAGATGATCTCCCTCCTTCTCACCTCTTTTGCCCCAAGCAAGGTGCTGTCCTCCTCAATTTCCTTGCGCAACCGGCAGCGGAGAAGGTCCAAGGCGGTTGGGGAGGCAAACCAGCAGGGACCAGAACCAAGGAGGATGGGGGCGGCTCCTAGGGGCAGGGGCGTGAGGGGGAATGTCACAGCCCCAACAATTAAAATGGATTAATATGTATTTCATTAGCGTGCATTATTGAATTCAAACCATTTCCTAATATATTGCACTTGGAAAATCTGTTAAAAAAATGAACATACCCTTCAAAGTTTGAAATTCAATTCAAATCAGAAATAAAAAGTTTTGATCATCATCTGGAAACAATTTATTCAAATACTACATTAATTATTGAGAATAAATATAATTTTTTCCAGAATTTTGGAATTAGGTTGAACCTAATGAAAATTCAAACCAACTTAATAGACACACAACATGTTTGAATTTAAATATCACAAAATATATTATGAACAGTGGGGTTTCATAATTTTTATGGGAACTATATACTCCCAAGAACCCCCACAAATTATTTCATGATTTTAGGAGATTTCTTTCTAATGATAAACCCCGGTCAAAGTTGCTAGACAGATTTTAAATCACAGTCAAACCTTAACCCTAAAACCCTAAACCTCGTATTATTCCTCTGCCCGAGTCCAATTTGGCATCGGTTCAACCGAACCACCTAAACGCACCACCGCGAGCCGTCCGATAGAAGCTCAACGCTCCGGATCACTTACCGCTTCACCCCGCACTACTTACCTTTTTCAAATCCCAACCGCTCGATTCGGATCCGAGGATCCCTAGTGGGCCACGCTCCCCATCTTGCGCGTGAACGAGAGCCGCGACTGTGGGCCCCGCTTGTCGGGTTCGTCTTCCTCCTATCACCTCCGACTCGAGCTCCAACGCCACGCGCTCGAAGTTTCCCTGTTTCGCCGTTGGGGAGATTCTTACTCCATGAATCCACCGCCTCCATCCACCACTCCGGTGTGTTCTCGCCTAACACCGCCTCGCTCCGTTATCTCCCCATGCATAAGACCCTCGTAACCCTAGAATTCACTCACTCTTCCTCTCGGTGGTCGAGGAAGGGAAGCTAGCTTGAGCTCATTTCTCTGTAAGCTTCCCACCTCCTGCACTCGGTTCCTCCTTTGCATGCCTTGTCCATTTTTGCTAATGCGAGCCTCTCTCGTTGCTTGTAGTTCTTGTTCACACATCGTGCTCTCGGCGGCTCGAGCACGCACCGAGTGACATCCTCGTGCCATTTCTCACTTCCAGAGGTATGGTCCTCAACCCACCGCGTCATCTTACATGCCTTAGACCACTAATCTAAACCCTCAATCGATTTCTTGGATTCACGACATGATCTCAGTGAATTGAAGATTTGACCATTTTCGTCGTAGCCCAACCTCTTCATCTCCCACTTCATTTTGGTAAGCTATCTTTCAATTCCTTGCTCTTATAGCTTGACCTTGAGTTCTCGGAGTGATCCAAGCACTCACTGCCTTGGTTTTGCTCGTGAATCCTCTCTCGCTGGCCGTGTTGCCCGCCTCGCCTTCTCCAAGACCGACAAGCCTCCACCGACTTCCGCCTTCCTCAAGCCCTCTCCTAGCTCGTAGTTTCCTCATGCCCCTAGGAGCATAAGCATGTGTACATTTGCTCGTAACGCGCTCAAATCGGCGTAGCTCCTTTGCAAGATTTAGTAGCGCGCCGCCGTCGGCTAGCCGCCGGGCCGGGCCGCTCGATCGTCGACTACTCCCATTAGGAGCGCCTTGCTATTCTCCATCCGCCCATGCTCTTGGTTCACGCCGCGTGGTCGGATCGCCAAGCAAGCGCGGTGAAGCGCGGATGAAATCCGTTGTCGTACGCCGATCGCCATCGTAGCAAATGATTACGAGTTAATGGCAATCATTAGTAATTAAACGTTGTCTTAAACCTCCTTACTCGATCGCTACATGCGGCCCCACCTACGTAAAAACAACACGCTGGTAAACGTTGGAGCCACCGACGGTGGGCCCAAAAATTTAAACACGCGCGATGTATTGGCGCTCTTCCTTGCACTTGATCGTTGTGGACCGTCCGATGCGATATCGACGGTCCGATTGGTGGCTTTTCGAACTTCCGATTACGCTACGATCATGGGCCGCCGATCCGAATCACGATCTAGATTCGCTGAGACATTCGGACCGCCCTATTGCACTTCGATCGTGGGACCGTTGGATCTTGATCCAACGGCTCGCGATCCTAGCTCGAGTGGTGCGTGATCGCGCCGCCGTGGGCGCCGACGAGCGGCCCGCTGGTCCAAATGATGCGGCTAGTGATGCACTCGTGAGAAAAGTATAAAACGCTTTATGAAATCCGAAATCGTTAATTTACACACCGAGAAATTGTTTTAACTTCTAAAATGCATAACTATTTCTTAATAACTCCAAATCACATGAAACCACTGAAAATTTCACTTTTAGTAGACTTTATATTAAAATTAGTTTCAAACTTGTCTCTGTAACAGAGAGTATTAATTGGAGATTGATCCATTAAAACCATTATTTGTACAATAGAAGAATGACTGATAACTTCAAAAATGCATAAGTAATTATTGGAAGCTCCAAAAACAGTGAGACCACTTTTGGTAATTTTCATTTTCAGTAAACTTAATTCTAAAAATGGTCTCCACATTACCTCTGTCACAGAAACTATTTTTGGGAGAATATACTCCTTAACTCCATTATTTGTATACTATAAAAGGCTGATAACTTGGAAAATCAATAACTAAATCATAAGAACTCCAAATGGGACAAACTCAACTATTCTGAACTTGTATTAATATTACCTACTTACCTATGTAATCCTTTACCCCACCACTGTTCTACAAAATTTCACCTCATAATTAAATTACATAAATGACGACTTATTGAAATCTGAAGTTCAAACCATTATAACTTTCACATGCTAAATCAAAATGAAATAATTCTTTCACCTAAAATCCTTTAAAATCATGACCTAACTACTGTAGAAAACCATGCATTTTTGAGCATTTTGGTTTTGAGTTGTTTTCTGTATTTATTTGATGTTATAATTATATAGATCCCGAGCATATTGACATCGACACTTATGCTAATGAGAGCGAGCAGCTACTGTACCAGCAAGGCAAGCATCATTTGAACTTTCTTTTGCATCATATTTGATCCCGCTTTGGTTAAGATAGTGCAATGATAATTGCTTGCATGCTATTTTGATTATGTCAATATCTTTGTGATGTGTAGTTTAGTTATGTCCTATGCTTGAGGTTAATCTTGAATTATGCCAACCCCTATATGCTTAAGATAGGATGTGTGAATTGTGGATTATAGAATTGCTTAGCCATGCAAGTCTAGATACGGTAGTTCGATCGTCGGGAATAACCCGGCGGTTTTGGGATACACACAACCCTTACCTTATGTTTTTTTTTCTTCAGATCTTTGTAGCTATTTTATGAGTAAAACCTTGTCATTTTTAAATGAGATTTGGTGCGGACAAGTGTTGGTTAGTGATGGTGTCTTTGTGCACGAGAATTGGGTATGTGGAATGACTTGTCTGGACAATTGAGGACCGAACTTTGTAACGTCGTTAATTCAAGTACACTCGTCGCCACACGCGTGTATGGGTGCCGTATGGTTAAGTAGGGGGAGGGTTTTATTGTGTTAAGTCCTTGGTGGTGTAAGGGGCATAGCGACCGTGAAATCCTATGTTCTTTGAGGAGCCGATGTAATCCTTTATAGTGTGCAAGGGAGCACCAATTCTTTTGTTTTGATTGCGTCAGATTTCCAATATAACTTGTGAGCCCCCTAGCATGTGCTATCAGACGCTTGTACTAGGCAAGGAACCATCTCACAAGGGGGACTTAGCTCAATAGGGCTTTCTTGCTGAAAATTACTATATCTTGATTTACCCGCCGCATACCATCTAAGTGTGCTATTTGGGGCCTCTGGAGGCTTACGGGCTAATCAAGTCGTGTGGGTAAAGTAGTACACCCCTTCAGGGTATAAATCTATTCGAATAGCCGTGTCCACGGTTATGGACAACCGCTTGAGTTCGGGAGTTACTATTGTTAGACTTTTAATTAAAATTGTGGTTGAACTTGGTATTCGCCATGAACGGGATGTTCATGTGTTTAGTACATCAAGGTGGGCTGCCACCTTGGTCTTTGTATGATTCAATTGTTTATTATCAAATGCTTTACTACATGTTTTTACTTCTACTTCAAATCTGATTTTAAATGGGCACATGAAAACTAGTATGTGTAGGATGTTAATGGTTGCGTCTTTTCGCAAAACTAAACCAATATGAGCCATCCTTTGAATGACCCTTATGCATATCTATTTTATTTGTGTAAGACTTATGAGTACACTTGTACTCACCGATGCTTGCTGGCCTTTTCAGTGAGGAAGGTTATGATTATGATGATCTCGCTAGTGTTGACTTGGCGACACTAATGAGTAGTGTGCTACCATTTAACTCCCAATCGGTTGTCGATGGGTGATGGGCATACCATCGTTGGTCTTTTGCTTTATCTACTTAATTCGCTGCTACTTGATACTCTACTTTAAATTTGGCGGTCGGCCGCTTGTAATAAGTCAGACCTTAACTATCGTGCAAGATGTCTTTTATCTTTGATGTATGCGTTGTATGGATGTAATCAACGTTGGATGAAAGCATGAGTATATTGGTCGTTGATCTTGGGAGCCAATATATATCATACTGTTGTTGATGAATTCCCATTTGACTCACCAAGGGTAGTGTCAATCGAGGAGAACCGACAATCATGTAGCGCCGCAAGGGAGCAGCACAGATGATCGTTGAGGCTCCAATATTCGCTAAGTCTCCCACTTGGATAGAGTTAAATTGAATTATTTATCGAGACCAGTAATTATGTCCCTAAGACCTTGTCTAATCTCGGTCTTATGGAGATAATTACCGGGTCCCCACAACGTTGGTATCGAGCCATATTGATTGAGGTTAGAGGTAGCATGGCGTTAGAGTTAGTAAGCCTTCAGAGTCAAAATATTTTGAAATTATCAAATTACTTTTAGAAAGTTTAAGTTAAGAATATCTTTTATTCCTTATCCATCTTAGTATCTTTCCTCTCCGATCCTGTTTTGGTTTATGAAACCGACTTACCTTGCCTTCTTGCCTTTAGATGAACCCTCGCATCTTGTCAGGAAACTCAAGTGAAGGAGTGGATGGATACCCGCGTTGCTACGAGATATGATGTGGAGGGCGAACTTCACATATCAGCCCACTTATTCCATCTACCGCCGTGATCGAGGACCCGAATGGAGGAATTTATGGCGTTGATAGATATCGCTGCGGACAAGTCACGGGAGCATACCTTACCGCTTCGTGCACGTGGTACTTCGAGGCCATGGCGTTACAAGAAGTGGCTTTGGTGGTTATGAGTCGTCTTCGCTACGACCGACGGAGTTAGCTCACCCCATACGATCATTTTTCCGATGCGCGCACGCCGCTTAGGACGTGAACTCGCTTGTTAGATCCGCTTTGGGAGGACCCCAAGTCGTGCGATTGGCGAGATTGGTTCACATGATGGACCAAATGCATCGCCGCATGATGCATGAGTTATGGGAGACGCGCCGTCGCCTCATTATAGCTCAGAGCATTTGACTTATGCATGACATGAGGCTCATTCGTCCGGATGTGCCAGATGGCGCTAATGAGGTTTCACCATACATTCTGCGCCACGACTATCGCCTCCCCAAGTAGGAGGCCATATCATCGGCGAGGATCCCCTTACGCCTCACCAACCCGGAGACCCTAAGATACAGATCCTCGGATACCACCGCCGATGACTTTCCGGTGAACTTTGACCGAATAATATCTAGGTTGTTAGGCGTGAAACTCTATGTTTGAGCGTGTATCCTTAGGATTATGTAATATGGTAGTAGATGTCGAACCGTTATGTTTCATTTGCAAAAACCTACTATTTCGCTTGTAATCTTGCTCGCGCGCTATGTACTGTGTTGTACCAATTCGGTTTTATGTTGCTTAATGTTTGGTGTTCCATTTGATGTTACATTTTTCTTGCTTTTTGATGTTGATTGTGCATGTACACCAAGTAATGGCTTTTGTCTTAAGTTACTAACCATCCTTGTCCAATACAGATGACAGACCGACCACGCGATCGGGAGCCCCCGCGTAGAGGCTCCCATCCCCATCTAGGGCACCGCCTAGCACCTCCGAGCGATTTCACGATCGTGACGATCGTCCAGCCAGCCGCCGGGCATGGTGAGCCCTCTCGCAGCCGCCCCAACAGGTGGATCGCTCGAGGAGGTGCTCCTCCGCCGCCATCCATGGTCGAAGTTTATGATGATGATCGAGCGCAACCGGATGGACCGCACCGATGCTTGAGGCGACAGCGCAACACCGCCCAGCCTCCGCTCCGACAAGAGGGCTGCCCGCACCGAAGCGCCCGGAGGTCTCGCTGAGTTCCAGCCGACCAACCTCCGACATTTGCGCGGCAAGGACCCGATGGAGGCAGTAAGACCGCCGCACAACATTGAGAAGAAGCGAACATTGCGCAGTTGTACCGGGTTGAGAGGGTCTTGTTCGCCACCTATCGGCTGGCGGTGTGCGGCGAGCGCGTGGTGGGGACGATTATTCCGCCATGCAGCTCGCGTCACGCCCCGACTTGGGACGAGTTCAGGATGCGCCCGAGGCCCATATACGGAGGGAGTGCCGCTATCAAGCAGCAGCAGTTCCTGCCCGAGACAGGACGGCGGACCGCCACCGAGTACCGCATGACTTCAACTACTTGGCGGTATGCTCGGACGACGCCTCGACAGACGCCGTCGCCGAATGAGTTCTTCCATGGATCGCCGAGGAGTTGCGGCTTGTTTTAGATGCACATGATTTCGTGGAGTTTCAAAGATCCGTCAACAAGGCGATCGTGGTGGAGCATGAGAGCATGACGGTGGATGAGTCGAGGAAGAGGAGGAAGGCTTTCCGACGGCAGCGATGGCGAGTGGCGCTTTCCTGTGCCACGCCAGACTACCTCAGCACCTCGTGCCCGCCGCCAAAGACCATCGAGGTCTCCCGTGGCACCTCCACGACCCTCTCCACCGGCAGCTCAGAAGACAATGGGGCGAGACCACAGATCGGCGGGGCATACAAGCTCGGCGCCATCTGTTTCCATCGTGGCCGTCGGGCCACTATGCTGCAGATGCCTCGCCAAGCGGCGAGGATGCCCTGACGTATTCTACTCCAAAGACCACCACCCCGCCACCCGCCGAGGCCACCGCCACCACCACGAGAGCAGCACCTACTCCACCCCAAAGATGCACGTGGTCGCGCCAACCACGCCTCAACAGAGGAGGCGATCGACGCACTGACGTTGTGCTAGGTACACTACTTGTTAATTCATGTCCCGTGATCCGTTCTATTTGATTCTCGAGCATCTCATTCCTTTATTAAAAACGAGTATGCTGAAATTAACCAATTTAAGATACATACACTACACCCACCTTATCATATCCGGTCCTGTGGTCGGTTTTCTACGCCGATCAAGTCTCAGAGGATGTAAAAATTGAAATACAAAATGTTAACTTTTCAAAGAAACCTAATAGTGATAAGTTCGGTGGGCATCGATGTTATCTTAGGGATGGATTGGTTATCCAAGAATCGGGAAGATTGATTGTGCCCAACGGTCTATCTCGTTGACTAGTGAGGACGGCACCCGTGTCGCCTTTGCGCTGTTGTGGGTAGTTCTCACCTATACGCTTTAGAGGCGAATACCTCTCGCTAGAGGAGGTGCCAATAGTGAGTGAGTATCCCGATGTGTTCCTCAAGAACTTCTGCATGCCCCGACCGAGAAGTAGAATTTGTCATTGAGCTTGCACTGCATCGCGCCCATCTCAAAAGGTCAGACGGATGCCGCCCAATGAGCTAGCTGAATTGAAAGAACAACTTAAGGAATTGCAAGACAAAGGTTTCATCAGGCCTAGCTCCTCGCCTTGGGGATGCCCGGCTCTCTTTGTCAAGAAGAAGGACAAGAGTCTACGGATGTATGTTGACTACCGTCCGTTGAATGAGGTCACCATCAAGAACAAGTATCCGCTCCCGCGGATCGATGACCTATTTGACCAGCTTAGTGGAGCTCAGGTGTTCTCCAAAATTGACTTGAGGTTAGGCTACCATCAGATTAAAGTTAGAACCGAGGACATACCGAAGACCGCCTTCTCTACTCGTTACGGTTTGTACGAGTACACGGTCATGTCATTTGGTTTGACCAATGCCCCAGCCTATTTCATGAACCTCATGAATTCGGTATTCATGGAGTACTTGGATCAGTTTGTAGTGGTCTTCATCGATGATATCCTTATCTACTCTAAGTCTGATCTTGAGCACGAGCAACACTTGAGACTAGTGTTAGAAAAGCTTCGCCACCATCACCGTACGCCCAAATTCAGCAAATGTGAGTTTTGGCTTCGAGAGGTTAGTTTCTTGGGACATATCCTATCTAAGGGCGGTGTCGTTGTTGATCCTAGTAAGGTACGAGATGTCCTGAATGGAAGCAACCCAAGAGCGCCACCGACATTCGTAGTTTTCTTGGACTTATGGATACTACCGTAGGTTCATCAAGAATTTCTCAAAAATCGCAAGCCTATGACCCAACTTCTAAAGAAAGAAAAGAAATTTGAATGGACGGCGGGATGCGAGCAAAGCTTCCAAACCTCGAAAGAATGCCCATGTAAGCTCCGCACTTGTTCTCGGGACATTCATAAGAGTTTTGATATTCATCTTGTGATGCATCTCGCCATGGGCTCGGTTGCCAGTGCTTATGCAAGACGGCCGAGTGGTGGCCTACGATCAAGGCAATTGAGGCCCCATGAGGCCAATTATCCCACACACGACCTAGAGCTCGCGGTGTAGTTCATGCCTTGAAGATTTGGTGGCATTACTCATCGGAATCGCTGCGAGATCTACACCGATCATAAGAGCCTTAAATACATTTTCACCCAAGCCGACCTGAACTTGAGACAAAGAAGATGGCTTGAGTTGATTAAAGATTATGATATGGGACTCCATTATCATCCGTGGAAAGCTAATGTCGTGGCCGACGATTGAGCGTAAAATCCCAATGCAACCGCTTGTCAGAACTCCTTTTCTCGCAGCTTATGTGTGCATTGCAAAGCCTACACGGAGATAGTTGAAGAAGGTTCGCTTGTAGCCCTCGGTGTGACTTGCACACTTGAGGACCAGATTAGGAAGCCCGTAAAACCGATGCGAAGTGGCTAAAATTTTAGAACTAATGAAACAAGGCAAGGCTAATTGTTTTAAGCAAGATGCACAAGGTACTCTATGGTTTGGAAACCGTATGGTGGTACTGCTTGATCACCACTTGAGAAAATTGATTCTCAAGGAGGCTCATAACTCAAAATTCTCTATCCACCTCGGAGTACAAAAATGTATCAAGATTTGAAAAAGAAAGCGTGGTGGAGCCGATGAAGCAAAACGTTGCACAAGACGTGGACGAGTGTGATCTATGTCAAAGAGTTAAGGTCGAGCATTTGAAGCGGTGGTACTCTAGATCCCCGCCCATTCCCAGTGGAAATGGGAAGAAGTTGGCATGGATTTTATCACCGCCTTCCTAGAACTAAAGCTGGGTTTGATTCTATATGGGTGATTGTGGATCGCTTAACCAAGGTTGCCCATTTCATTCTGTCAAGACCACTTACACCGGGCCAAACTAGCGTAACTTTATATTTCCGTAATTGTTTGTCTCCATGGTGTACCAAAGGTGATCATTTCGCATGCAGGTCCCCAATTCACCTCTCATTTTCGGAACCGCTTGCATCAAGCAATGGGAACCAACCTATCCTTTAGCTCCGCTTATCACCCGCAAACGGATGGACAAACCGAGAGGGTAAACCAAGTCTTGGAAGACCTTCTCCGGCTTATGTCATCGTCCTACAAATGATAGTTGGGAAAAATGTTTGCCATTTGCGGAGTTCTCTTACAACAACGATTTTCCAATCGAGCATTCAAATGTCACCTTCAAGCATTGTATGGGAGAGCTTGTAGAACACCTTTGAACTGGTCCGGTCGGGAGAGGCCATTTTATGGCCCAACCTTGGTGGAAGATGTCAAGAACAAGTTCGGTCATCCGCGAACGACTTAGGACGGCTCAATCACGCCGAAGTCATATGCCGACCGCCGTCCGCCGCGAGTTGAGTTTCGAAGCGGACGATCATGTTTATCTTAAAGTCTCTCCTATGAAAGGAGTTCGTCGCTTCCAAATCAAAGGTAAACTAGCACCTCGCTATATTGACCTTCCGTATTCTAGCTAAGGTAGGATCGGTGGCATACCGCTTGGAGTTGCCACCATCACTTTCGCACGTGCATGACGCCTTCCATGTCTCCCAACTCAAGAAATGTCTTCGAGTCCCAACGGAGGCGCACCGAGTTGGATAAACTCGACTTGCAACCCGATCTATCTTATCGAGAGCCCGATTCGTGTCCTTGAGGAAACCGAGCGTAAGACTAGGAATCGTAACATCAAGTTCGTCAAGGTTCAATGGAGCAACCACACGGAAGACGAAGCAACTTGGGAACGTGAAGACCGGATGCAGAGGCATATCCGTAACTCTTCTCGCATGAAGTGCTTTCGTATCAAGAAAGGAAAGGTAAAACATATTAATGTAAATTATAACTGTCAACACTATCTTTGAAGGAAATCAAGACAACATAAATTAGAACTTCTAATGAAAACTTTCTAATTCTTCTCCACCGGATCTCTGCCGAGATCTTTTGTAAGGGGGAGGTTTGTCACAGCCCCAACAATTAAAATGGATTAATATGTATTTCATTAGCGTGCATTATTGAATTCAAACCATTTCCTAATATATTGCACTTGGAAAATCATAAAAAAATGAACATACCCTTCAAAGTTTGAAATTCAATTCAAATCAGAAATAAAAGTTTTGATCATCATCTGAAACAATTTATTCAAATACTACATTAATTATTGAGAATAAATATAATTTTTTCCAGAATTTTGGAATTAGGTTGAACCTAATGAAAATTCAAACCAACTTAATAGACATACAACATGTTTGAATTTAAATATCACAAAATATATTATGAACAGTGGGGTTTCATAATTTTTATGGGAACTATATACTCCCAAGAACCCCCACAAATTATTTCATGATTTTAGGAGATTTCTTTCTAATTATAAACCCCGGTCAAAGTTGCTAGACAGATTTTAAATCACAGTCAAACCTTAACCCTAAAACCCTAAACCTCGTACTATTCCTCGCCCGAGTCCAATTTGGCACGGTTCAACCGAACCACCTAAACGCACCACCGCGAGCCGTCCGATAGAAGCTCAACGCCCAAATCACTTACCGCTTCACCCCGCACTACTTACCTTTTCAAATCCCAAGCGCTCGATTCGGATCCGAGGATCCCTAGTGGGCCACGCTCCCATCTTGCGCGCGGAACGAGAGCCGCCGACTGTGAGCCCCGCTTGTCGGCTTTCGTCTTCCTCCTATCACCTCCGACTCAGAGCTCCAACGCCACGCTGCTCGAAGTTTCCTGTTTGGACGCTGGGGAGATTCTTACTCCGTGAATCCACCGCCTCCATCCACCACTCGGTGTGTTCCTCGCCTAACACCGCCCCGCTCCGTTATCTCCCCATGCATAAGACCCTCGTAACCCTAGAATTCACTCACTCTTCCTCTCGGTGGTCGAGGAAGGGAAGCTAGCTTGAGCTCATTTCTCCGTAAGCTTCCCACCTCCTGCACCTCGGTTCCTCCTTTGCATGCCTTGTCCATTTTTGCTAATGCGAACCTCTCTCGTTGCTTGTAGTTCTTGTTCACACATCATGCTCTTGGCGGCTCTGGAGCACGCACCGAGTGACATCCTCGTGCCATTTCTCACTTCCAGGAGGTATGGTCCTCAACCCACCGCGTCATCTTACATGCCTTAGACCACTAATCTAAACCCCTCAATCGATTTCTTGGATTCACGACAAGATCTCAGTGAATTGAAGATTTGACCATTTTCGGCCGTAGCCCAACCTCTTCATCTCCCACTTCATTTTGGTAAGCTATCTTTCAATTCCTTGCTCTTATAGCTTGACCTTGAGTTCCTGGAGCTGATCCAAGCACTCACTGGCCTTGGTTTTGCTCGGGAATCCTCTCCTCGCGGCCGTGTTGCCCGCCGCCTTCTCCAAGACCGACAAGCCTCCACCGACTTCCAGCCTTCCTCAAGCCCTCTCCTAGCTCGTAGTTTCTCATGCCCCTAGAGCATAAGCATGTGTACATTTGCTCGTAACGCGCTCAAATCGGGCGTAGCTCCTTTGCAAGATTTAGTAGCGCGCCGCCGCGGCTAGCCGCCGCTCGGGCCGGCCGATCGTCGGGACTACTCCCATTAGGAGCGCCTTGCTATTCTCCATCCGCCCATGCTCTTGGTTCACGCCGTCGTGGCCGGGATCGCCGGCAAGCCGCCGGTGAAGCGCGCGGGATGAAATCCCGTTGTCGTACGCCGACCGTCACTTTAGCAAATGATTACGAGTTAATGGCAATCATTAGTAATTAAACGTTGTCTTAAACCTCCTTACTCGGGCCGCTACATGCGGCCCCACCCACGTAAAAACAACACGTTGGTAAACGTTGGAGCCACTGACGTGTGGGCCCAAAAATTTAAACACATGCGATGTATTGGCGCTCTTCCTTGCACTTGATCGTTGTGGACCGTCCGATGCGATATCGACGGTCCAGATTGGTGGCTTTTCGAACTTCCGACACGCTACGATCATGGGTCGTCCGATCCGAATCTACGATCTAGATTCGTTGAGACATTGGACCGCCCTATTGCACTTCGATCGTGGACCGTTGGATCTTGATCCAACGGCCGCGATCCTAGCTCGAGTGGTGCGTGATCGCGCCGCCGTGGGCCGACGAGCGGCCCGCTGGTCCGATGGATCGCGCTAGTGCCGCACTTGGTGAGAAAAGTATAAAACGCTTTATGAAATCCAAATCGGTTAATTTACACACCGAGAAATTGTTTTAACTTCTAAAATGCATAACTATTTCTTAATAACTCCAAATCACATGAAACCACTTACGAAAATTTCACTTTTAGTAGACTTTATATTAAAATTAGTTTCAAACTTGTCTCTGTAACAGAGAGTATTAATTTGAGATTGATCCATTAAAACCATTATTTGTACAATAGAAGAATGACCGATAACTTCAAAATGCATAAGTAATTATTGAAGCTCCAAAACAGTGAGACCACTTTTGGTAATTTTCATTTTCAGTAAACTTAATTCTAAAAATGGTCTCCACATTACCTCTATCACAGAAACTATTTTTGGGAGAATATACTCCTTAACTCCATTATTTGTATACTATAAAAGGTCGATAACATGGAAAATCAATAACTAAATCATAAGAACTCCAAATGGGACAAACTCAACTATTCTGAACTTGTATTAATATTACCTACTTACCTATGTAATCCTTTACCCCACCACTGTTCTACAAAATTTCACCTCATAATTAAATTACATAAATGACTACTTATTGAAATCAAGTTCAAACCATTATAACTTTCACATGCTAAATCAAAATGAAATAATTCTTTCACCTAAAATCCTTTAAAATCATGACCTAACTACTCTAGAAAAACCATGCATTTTTGAGCATTTTGGTTTTGAGTTGTTTTCTCAGATTTATTTGATGTTATAATTATATAGATCCCGAGCATATTGACATCGACACTTATGCTACTGAGAGCGAGCAGCTACTGTACCAGCAAGGCAAGCATCATTTGAACTTTCTTTTGCATCATATTTGATCCCAGTTTTGGTTAAGATAGTGCAATGATAATTGCTTGCATGCTATTTTGATTATGTCAATATCTTTGTGATGTGTAGTTTAGTTATGTCCTATGCTTGAGGTTAATCTTGAATTATGCCAACCCTATATGCTTAAGATAGGATGTGTGAATTGTGTATTATAGAATTGCTTAGCCATGCAAGTCTAGATACGGTAGTTCGATCGTCGGGAATAACCCGGCGGTTTTGGGATACACACAACCCTTACCTTATGTTTTTTTCTTCAGATCTTTGTAGCTGTTTTATGAGTAAAACCTTGTCATTTTTAAATGAGATTTGGTCCGGACAAGTGTTGGTTAGTGATGGTGTCTTTGTGCACGAGAATTGGGTATGTGGAATGACTTGTCTGGACAATTGAGGACCGAACTTTGGTAACGTCGTTAATTCAAGTACACTCGTGCTGCCACACGCGGTGTATGGGTGCCGTATGGTTAAGTAGGGGGAGGGTTTTATTGTGTTAAGTCCTTGGTGGTGTAAGGGGCATAGCGACCGTGAAATCCTATGTTCTTTGAGGAGCCGATGTAATCCTTTATAGTGTGCAAGGGAGCACCAATTCTTTTGTTTTGATTGCGTCAGTATTTCCAATATAACTTGTGAGCCCCCTAGCAAGTGCTATCAGACGCTTGTACTAGGCAAGGAACCATCTCACAAGGGGGACTTAGCTCAATAGGGCTTTCTTGCTGAAAATTACTATATCTTGATTTACCCGGCCGGCATACCATCGGAAGTGTGCTATTTCAGGGGCCTCTAGAGGCTTACGGGCTAATCAAGTCATGTGGGTAAAGTAGTACACCCCTTCAGGGTATAAATCTATTCGAATAGCCGTGTCCACGGTTATGGACAACCGCTTGAGTTCGGGAGTTACTATTGTTAGACTTTTAATTAAAATTGTGGTTGAACTTGGTATTCGTCATGAACGGGATGTTCATGTGTTTAGTACATCAAGGTGGGCTGCCACCTTGGTCTTTGTATGATTCAATTGTTTATTATCAAATGCTTTACTACATGTTTTTACTTCTACTTCAAATCTGATTTTAAATGGGCACATGAAAAACTAGTATGTGTAGGATGTTAATGGTTGCGTTTTTCGCAAAACTAAACCAATATGAGCCATCCTTTGAATGACCCTTATGCATATCTATTTTATTTGTGTAAGACTTATAGTACACTTGTACTCACCAGATGCTTGTCGGCCTTTTCAGTGAGGAAGGTTATGATTATGATGATCTCGCTAGTGTTGACTTGGGCGACACTAATGAGTAGTGTGCTACCATTTAACTCCCATCGGTTGTCGATGGGTGATGGGCATACCATCGTTGGTCTTTGCTTTATCTACTTAATTCCCGCTACTTGATACTCTACTTTAAATTTGGCCGGTCGGCCGCTTGTAATAAGTCAGAGACCTTAACTATCGTGCAAGATGTCTTTTATCTTTGATGTATGCGTTGTATGGATGTAATCAACGTTGGATGAAAGCATGAGTATATTGGTCGTTGATCTTGGGAGCCAATATATATCATACTGTTGTTGATGAATTCCCATTTGACTCACCAAGGGTAGTGCTTCAATCGAGGAGAACCGACAATCATGTAGCGCCGCAAGGGAGCAACGCGATGATCGTTGAGGCTCCAATATTCGCTAAGTCTCCCACTTGGATAGAGTTAAATTGAATTATTTATCGAGACCAGAATTATGTCCCTAAGACCTTGTCTAATCTCGGTCTTATGGAGATAATTACGGGGTCCCCACAGGAAGAGAGGAGGGTGGAAGGGCGCGGCCATAGGAGGGAGGAGTGGGAAAAGTGGGAGAGGTGGGGAGGTGCTAGGTTTGAGGCCCCCTTTGGTCGGCCACAAGATGGGCCTTTGGGCCCATCTCTAGTGCGGTCGCTCCCCTCATGGGCCCCATGGTGCCCCTCCACCATAAGGCCTTCTCTTGGGTCTGCTGCCAAAGGCCCGTGCCCAAAATCGGAAGAACAAGTAAACGCGGAGATTTCTTCTTTAATTTGAACTCGAATTTAAATCTGCATTGTTTTTCTTACCAAACGAAACGGATATTACATTCTACCCCTTAACGTGATTCGACCGAATCTAAACGCACTTAAGCGAAAGAACAACCACGCAGTGAGAACGAACAACGGTAACCACGCACTGCTAGAACAACGCCGCTAAAGCTCACACACGAAACTCCAACTTCCCAAGTAGCCTCACTCGAACCGATGGGACCACAACATAAGGACGTAACACGACGCCCGATCTAACACTCAACCCGGTGCTTCGTGTACACTCATCGAACAAAACTCGAAGGTAAGTTCTCACTGATAGTTAACGGCGCAACCGAAACCTCCAACTCAGATCCCCTGTACTCACTCAACACGAGAACACACAAGACGTTACGTACTCCGCACATGGACTCGTGACAGTCCTGGCGATACGCCAACTAGCGAAAACAACCCAATGTATCTTGGGTTAACCTTCCCAATGATACCGAACCACACAACATGCACAACGAACACGGAACTCTTGTTCCGCCTCTCAATTAAACTCTTTACCGCAAACACATCTGAATAAGAAAGATTCACATCACAACTATACGTTACCAACTGAGTACTGAAGAGTAAAATCCAGAAATCAGAGTTTCATCAAGAAAACCTTTCCACTTTCCAAGTGGCAATTTGCGAAAAACGTCACGAAAGCCAAAGGGGAGATCACTTGAATGCTCAAACCAAATACTTCTTTTGTTTTGCCTGAATTGGAAAGAAGCAAACATGCCAACACAACACCAACTCACAATGCGTAAGACACCACCAACAACATAAAGCTCAAATGAGTAACAAGAAAACGCTTCAATACCCAAGTAAACATCCTTTTCTCAATTCCTCTTTAGGAATAAAATTTCTCTCGACATTGGAATTCGAATTCATCGCATACCACGGGCTCAAACCTCTTAATTTAACATCCTCAAATTAGGCTTAAACCGAAATACATCATCCACACCTTTGTGGAGAGACTCTATTGATTCCACCAACACTCTGGACCACTCCTTCAACTCGATGACATTAATTTGATAGAAGGTACCAAAGCCCTCAAAACCCATGCAATCTCATCACCTCCAACTTTCAAGAATATCACATCGAATTTTCAAGACACCCGCCATGAACTACATCAAAAGGGTTCTATCGACAATCATTCCACTACTTAGAGTACTCCAGCTTTTCTATCTCCTCTACACACCAATCTTTGGGTGACCAAAAGTTTAGCATGAAAACTGAAAGCCCAAATTTAACCTCCGAGACCTCTACAACGAATTCCTCTTATAACAAATAGTGAAATCATCGGATTAAATCTCTATGATCCCCACAATTCGACATACTCACTCATTGACATCATCAGAATCACTCATACCACATCGCGATACTTTCAATAGTGTTATCAGATAAAATTGATTACGATTTCCATACATTTGATAATCCCCAACATTTCAACATGAACCAAGGTTCTGAACTACACTATACCATAGGTCCTACTTAGTCGAACAATATACGATTTTACTCGAAACCAAACATTCCATCCGAATCAACTTCCTCTAAGAGATTCAGTCAAAACCAACTCATCTTCTATTACTACTCCAATAGTCGGGTAGCAAAACTCACCCCTACAATCACTTAACCACCACCAAACAAACAACAACTTACGAGTTGTAAAACTTACAAAGACAAAACGGTTAATCCTTTCTCAAAAGAAAGAGGCGAATAAGAACAAATTTCACCACATAGAAAATGTTATTGCTCACAAGTGAGCACAAAACCAAAAGAAATAACTGCAATAAAGATCCGAAAACGAAAGTTGAGTTCACAGTGGAGGCACACATCCTCTAAAAGGGAATAGCAAATAACCACTAATAAGAAAAATGACATTGCGATTGAAACTCGACAACTCTTGAGTGAAAAGAGTAAAAGTTTATGAACAATTTGAATAACTACAAGTTACAAAACTTGACTCAAATTCTCGAATATTCCTACTGCACTCTCCCTTAACATGAAATTAATTCTTTGACTAACATCGCTTGCCAAATTAAATAAGATCTTAGTCCAAACCACAAGGACTAATTAAGAACCAATGAAATTCTTCAATACGTCATATTTGTTCGTAATTCAACTACACAAGAAACATGAGATCCAAATAATCTCACCACCAAACTCAAACATTTCCAATTATGAGATTTCGCAAACGCAAGTAGATTATTCTCCTCTTAAAGGAACCAACATAACTTCTTTGATTGCAACCTCACATTGCCAACTCGCACCAAAGAGCCTTTAAAATTAAATCACACAAATCTCTTAAGAAGCAACAGACAATCCAATACCTTAATTTATTTAAAATAATTTCAGCTACCGATGATTCATGGGCTCAAAGAAAATATCACGAAAGCTAAACTTGAATTATTCTCATTCGAACGATATCACCAAAGGTGATCAAATTACTATGGATATTAACATCAATTTCACAACAACAATTAGAAAACACTTCAAAAGACCCACGTGAAAAGAATGAATTGATTCTTTCTCAAAAGAAGAGACAAATGGAAACGATTTTCACCAACTAGAAAACTCATCCACCACTAAATGATCGAACATGGGACCAAGAGAAGAAACCAATTAAGCAATGAACTCACAGAACATAAGTGGAGTCCACAGTTGAACGATAAGCCTCACAAGAATAGAATATCGAACCTTAACAGATAAGAACAAATAAGTATTCAAAATCAAGCACTTGCATCATCAAGAATCATTCTAACTTTGCAACATAACGTTACTCGATAAGCTTCATTTACCACATAAAAGCCCGAACCCTCAAAAGATCATGAACATAAAACTTGAAATTTGATCATTTAGAGAATATCACCATAGGTGATCAAATTACTACGAATTAACCTCATTCTCACAATTTTGACGATTTAATAACATCGACAACATACACTAGTACTGAGAATCATCAAACTTTATTACTCCATCCTAAAACTTCCCAAAGGGAATACAACCACAAGGTTGAAACAAATTTATTATAACAAGATTATGCTAAGCAATATCAATATCACAAGGCACGATAGCAAAGACTACTTACGAAATTAATCTACTCAACTATTGGTGTTGCTTAGCACCTTCTTCAGCGCTCATTAACAATCGATGATGGTATTTATCATGTGTGTACATACAAGACTAATTCCATTTGCAACCACATAACCATATGTAAACATAGATTCATATTTCACCTTTGTTCAGAAATCATTTCAAAACATGATTAAAGATTCACTAACATAATTTTCTATAAACAAGGTTTCATGAATCGATACACCAGCACCCATCTGGTCCTTCATACAAGTTTCAACAATTTTAACATACTAGGAAGTAGATAAATCTAGCTCTTATGTAAGATCTATAGGTTACGAATGGATATGGATAGTCTTTATTTAACATACACCATGAATCAAATACAAGGATATTTCAATTTAATCAATTTCACTCTCATGGATGGTAGTTAAGAATAACCGATTTGCACCATGCTAATAACCCAACTTGATAACTCATATCAGAACAATCTATTCGCTTAGTTATAACTTCTCATTTTAAGCATGACAAGACATCACAAAAGGATTCTAACACCTTATCGCAAAGAAAAGAGAGACTTCAAACCTCAACGTCAAGTAATCCAAAGAAACGATAAAGCCAAAGCTTTCCTGTGCAAACGGACTTACAAGCAGAAACTCTCACTAACCAAGCTATCAAACGAGTAAATGAGTCATTCTTTTTCAATGAGAAAGAAGGAGCAACCAAGAAAACATCAATCTTGCCAATTGACAACGATCATAAGTAGTAAAAGCAACTCAACAATAAAAGCAATAATTGTTTCAGAGAACCAAGAGGATCTATGGAAAACCATAACTATCATGGACCACAAACCCTGAGAAATTCATCAACCACCACAGACAAGAATTGCCAAATTCGAAATGAAGGAAGAGAACAACTTTCTAAAGTAACTCATACTTAGTACCAAACGATGATACTGGGTAACTACTCCTCTAACCACGCATCGCGAGCAGTGGTGTAACCCGTGAATCCTGCAGTAACAACCACGACCTCCACTTCTTATCATCCGATAACAACACGCTTCACCAAAATACTCAACTATGAATATATATAGGATCATCTCATGACAATCATATTATTAGTTCATAGATATTGAATATCATAGCGATCATATATTACCAACAAGGATGATAGTACGAAGCAATTCAACAATTGCTCAACAAAATGAAACATAACAATGATAATGCGTAAAGCAATGTAATTCCCAACCCCACCTATTGTGCACAGTGTGTCAATTTAATATTTTTTTCTATTAACCACGGACCTAAAGCCCACTCTGATACCAACTGTAACACCCTGGCTATCCGGAAACCAAGATGTCACCTAAAACATCTAACATACATCCATAATGCGGAAGAATTTGAAACAAGTATATCAACTAAAGACAAGATTAAGTTAAACAGATATGATGAAGGTATCCTTCCTTCACCTTTTAAGTTATTTAATTCTGATCATCAATAAAGAAGGTTCACACGTAGTAATAAATCAACATCCATGTGGAGAAGGTATCCTTCCTTCACCAATTATAATTTAATTATTAAAGTTCATCATTAACGAATGTAAGATGGAACTAAATTTAATCTTGAACATGAATAGGATGATGTGAACGAGTAGTGCGTGTCTACTCCCTCCCAAGTGAGCCAACATCGGGGTTACCTAAAATAAACAAACAACGCAAGAGTGAGTCCATGACTCAAACAACAAAGTGAAAGAGAAAGAACACATATACAAACAGACATCACCATTTAAGAATGCGAACCTTGCATCGAGTGAACACTTATGAAAACATGAAATGAATGAATGTAATCAAGGATGGACTGCACACATGCATATACGCAGATAGTGAGTGACACACCGTCGGTGTTCACTTAAGCCCGCACCTTAACAAAAGTGCGGGGATCCAAGTCCTATATGAAGAACGTTTCATATAGGTGTCCAAAGCTGCCCATACTGGAATTGATGGGTCTTACGTGCCCATACTTGGAATTGATGGGTCTTTCAATCCACTCCGTGGACGGGACATGACAATGTCCAAATTTGCCCACATTGGAATGGTGGGACTTACAATCCACTCCCGTGGGACATAACATGAATAAAAGGATGCATGATATGAACATGAACAGTGATAATACCATCTCTCAGATATACTCCATATAATGAAAGAACATAACCAATTCAAAGATCTCGGGTAACACAATATGTCACACTATATTCATGAAAACATTCACAATCACAACACTCAAAAGCAACAAAGTATTTGCCTTCTGCGTTGCGTGCGTTAGCGTGCAACGATGGCGCTCCCAAACCCGTAGCCTCGTGGCTAAACAATTAAATAACCGAAATAAGAACAACATAGAATCAACCCGAAATAAAAGTCTACAATACCCCCTTGAACTCCCAAGAAATCGCCATAAAACCTAATCTGAAAAACAGGTGCAACCCAAAAAGCGTGTCGGGACAGCAGCACGAAAATGACAGTAGTTAATGACATGGGACTCGAAATGAGATGAGTCCAGATCCTACCTCATCTTAACGAACATATCTATAACATTCAAGTTGATGAGATTTCCCAATTCGGCCAATAAACTTCTCTAATAAAGAAAACAAAACAGCAGCACAACTTCTGTCTGAACAAACAGGACAGCAATACTAAAACAACCATAACTTTTAATCTACAACTCCGAATTGAGCGTTCTTTAACAATATGAAAAGGCTATGAAATTATATACAATAACCTAGTTGACACGACATTCAAATTTTGCCTTTAACAAAAAGTGGCACACGGGTCAAAACTAAAGATAGAAACTGATATACAATCTGGACAGACTAACATACAATCTGGACAGTCACAATGAAAAGTGCATAACTTTTGATCTATAACTCCAAATGAAGTGTTCTTTATCAATCCTGAAAGCTAGTGATATCACCTTCAAAATTTGTTATGGGCAAGACCTCTGAATCACCCTCTAACTAGGCCATAAATCAACCTATACAGAGACTGCTAATTCTCGTCAGGATTCTGGACAGCAGATAGTAAATCTATCATAACTTTTGACTCGAAAGTCGGAATGAGGTGATCTTGGCGGCCACCGAAAGCTCAGAACAAGACCTACAACTCTCCAGGAGACACAAACTCCTGATTCGGCCTCTAAAGTCACGAAACAGTCCACGCAACATTCTGGTCAGAAACGAATTCTGCTCGCAGTAATACGTTCTAACCAAATATGCATCAAATCGCCTCTACCACTAATCAAAAGATGAGGGTCGGCATCCGATACCTTTGCAGCAACCAGGAAGTAGGCGGAAGACCCTCGGAGAAGGTGATCTCCCTCCTTCTCACCTCTTTTGCCCCAAGCAAGGTGCTGTCCTCCTCAATTTCCTTGCGCAACCGGGCTGGAGAAGGTCCAAGGCAGGTTGGGAGGCAAACCAGCAGGGACCAGCAACCAAGGAGGATGGGGGCGGCTCCTCGGGGCAGGGGCGTGAGGGGGAAGAGAGGAGGGTGGAAGGGGGCGGCGGCCATAGGAGGGAGGGAGTGGGAAAAGTGGGAGAGGTGGGGAGGTGCTAGGGTTTGAGGCCCCTTTGGCCGGCCACAAGATGGGCCTTTGGGCCCATCTCTAGTCTTGCTGCTCCCTCATGGGCCCCATGGCTGCCCCTCCACCCATAAGGCCTTCTCTTGGGTCTGCTGCCAAAGGCCCAGCCCAAAATCTGAAGAAACAGCAAACGCCGGAGATTTCTTCTTTTAATTTGAACTCGAATTTAAATCCGCATTGTTTTTCTTACCAAACAGAAACGGGATATTACAATAGGTTTATATATTACTGAGAATAGATCGCTACCTAATGCAAGTGATTTAATTGTGCTTAGAAACATGGGAAAGCACCAAGGAGAGGTATGTGGAGTCATGGACAAGCATGGAAGGCATAATGGAGGTCACCACGTCACTTTGGGTCCGAGGCAAGCAAGAGTTCGAGTTGGGTTCGTTCTGGATTCGAATTCGGACTACTGTGATAGCACTAAGTTCAACCGGCCGTAACTTCTTCATACGGACTCCGTTTGGGACATTCTTGGACTTTATTGAAAGCTTATCAAGTCTACTTTCCAATGGATCCAACCTCATCTTCAAATTCCAGCCGAGCCGGCCACAATCAACAAAACAATCTACATCTATTTTTGAGCCCGAGTCAAAAGGGTGCTGTGCCACCTCCTCTTGGGCCCATGGGCCTTGTAACCCTAGGGGCGTGCGTCCACTTCCTTGGCCGCCACCCCTGGTCATCTTCCCATATAGGAGCCGCAGCCTCCCTTTGCTAGAACTCAGATTTTGTTGAGTTTAGGTTTAGCCATTGTGCAAACTTCTGTTCTTCAGTTGTGTCAGACGACCACCTATCAAGAGAGCCTTCGGGATCCCACATTTCTTTTTCAATACCATCTACACTACAATTCCTATTTCTAATATCAAATTACCTATATTTTATTCTTGCTAGTTCTTCGATTTCTCACAGGAATTGAACCTCGTGTTCAGGTTGATCGTGCTTCCAGCACGGTCAATAATGTCTCGAAGTTGGTTCAACGATTGCTAAGTCGCAAGCATCGTCGTGCGGTTGTAGTCGGATCGCGAGAGTCATCTCCACCAAAATCGAGATTTACCAATCTCATCGAAAGATCGGGAACCCTGCCTGCATCACATGGGGGATCTTCTTCGAGTTTCAGTGGGTTTCCAAGGGTGATCTTCAATTCTTCGTTCATTTTTTTAGTCCTTTTCTATACAACTGTTGTCGTTTAGCGATTTGTGGTTCCACCTGAAATTGAATCTAAGATCTGTAGCCTTTTTTATCAGTAGTTTTCGTCTAGATCAGTGCAAAATTAGAACTTTGTGTCTCCTAGAGAATTGTGGAAAATGTTGTTAGGTTTCAGTAGGATCTGAGATCACCTAATTCGGAGTTGTAGTTTGGGAGATATGTTAGTTTTTTTACTGATGTCTAGAAATCCTGACGAGATTACAGCGGTCATCTTGTTTAAGAATTAAAGTTTTGCTAAATGCTGATTCAGGGGGTTCTCCCAACACGATTTCTGTAGGTAATTCCATTAGCTTTCAGGATTATTAAAGAACACCCTTTTTGGATTTTTAGAACAAAACTTATGTACGTTTTAATCTGGCTGTCCAAAGTGTATGTCAGATTCTAACGGTAGTTTTGAGTTGTGGGCTAAATTTTCTTAAGGCATAATCTGAGAGTCGGTCCAACTAGACTTTTGAGGTTCATATTCTTAGCTTTCCATATTGATAAAGAAATCAAAATTTAGTTCAGCCAATTAAAAGTTATAGTATTTCCCGTGCTGCTGTCCTTTCTGTCTGTCAGATTATAACTTTAGATTTTCAACTGAATATTAGACTTAGATGTGTTCAAAATTAGAGGATCTCACCAACTAGGTTATTGTAGATAATTTTGTTATCTTTTCATAGAATCTGATAATGCATGTTTATGATTTACAGAGCGAAAGTTATGTAATTTATAAGGCCGCTGTCCAGAGTAGTTTCCTAGTAATTTGTTGTCTTATTTGAGTAGATCAAATAGTTAAATCATGGGTTTTGGGGAAGGCATTATAGAGCGATGTGAGTAGTGTCATGTTACCATGTCATTCTTATTTTGAGTAACTTAATTGTGTACGCGGGGAGGCTTCATGATTAGTGGCATCTTCTTTGTCTCCTAACACGTCGCAACGCGAAAGGCAAATACAATTGAATTGTCTTGATTGTTATTTGTTCAATGTAAGACCCCGAAATCGAATATGTTTCTAAATTAAGAGATTATACCAGAGGCATAACTCTTAACAAGAAACAAGCCCGATTCCAGTTTCCCCAGATATGAGTCTCACATTAGTTCCCATGATCAAAGACTAATGTGCACATATCCTATACAACATTAGTACACAATCATACACAAGTCATACATACTCATAACATTAACCTTTATAAGACTGGTGTTCGGTACACAATTATACAAGTGACCCACAGTCAGCTAGAGTAGAAGTTTGCAGCAGAAAACAAATATAAACATTAAAAGTTCCAACTAGTTTGCCCATCACCTGCAGGCAACTGAGTGGAGGTAGAAATAACATCATTCGTTATTGTCGCCATAATCGGCACTAACAGATGGATCGTAAGCAAAATCGTCCTCACCTGCAACAAGTGATGAATATCACTGAGTACAAAAGGTACTCGCAAGACTTACACAAAACTAACAAAAGAAAGTGGTTAATAGAACCTAGCCAATAGATTAGTGGTTATACATGTTAAAGTCTATTCAAAGGAAAGCTGTAATGGCAGTAGTTTGGCATAAAGCAACAAGTTTTACTCCTACACTTTCAAATTTGCAAAGTCCATTTTGTAAACCCAATTTGGACCAGAAGAATTTAAGTGACTTTGATATAATCATAATTCAAAACATCTCATAGTGGCTGCCCACTATGATCAACTAACACGCATGAAGACCCATTCATGCCGATACCAAGTATCACCCTATCAAGTTTAAATTTTTGAGTCTAACAATGATGTCAATCAAAACAAGTGTCGTCCGTAACCATGGAAACGACTATTCGAATAGTTTTAACCCTGCAGGGGTGTACATCTTTACCCACACGACTTGATCAGCCCATAAGCCACCGGATAATAGCACACTTCCTTTGGTATGCTGGCCGGGGAAATCAAGACTCAGTATTTTTCAGCAAGAACATCTTATTGAGTTGAATGACCCATGCGAGACCTGATCCCACTTAGTACAAGTTTCTGATAGAACCTGCTAACTAGGGCATGCACGTTGTACCAGGAATGTTGACCCAATTAACAGAAAGTAAAACTGTGCTCACTACACATATTAAATTACAATCAAAGCCCTAAGAACAACATGATCAAACATATGTGTCCTTACACCACCTGTGATCCAACTCAATAAAATTTTCCCCTTACTTAACCAAGCGGCGCCCATACACCACGTATGGAAGTATGTATGGTACTTGCATTGACAGCCCAAAGTTCGGTCCTTGGTGATCCGGACAAGACTACCACATACCCAAATCTCACGCACGAAGACACCCTCACTAGCATCCACTTGTCTAGATCGAAAACATGGTTAAATTTGTAAATACTACACTTAACAAACAGATCCAAGATCTGAACCAAAGTAAAAATGACGAATTGTTTAGTGTTTCCCACAGTTGACGAGATAACCCCGTCAATTGACTACTATATCTAATGACCTGCATGGCTAAGCATTTATATAAAGACCATATATTCCAACACATGACTCCTATCTTAAGCATAAGTGTATGAACTGATTAAGGGTAAGCCACAATGATTAGGATATAACTAACTAGACTCACAAATTATTGATACACCAAAATAGCATGCACGCAAAAATCATTGCATTTCAAAATACTAAAGTACAAAAACTGGGATCAAAATGATGCAAGAGGATGCTTGCCTTGTTGATAAACCACTTGTTCACTCTCTGGTTGCTTAGAAATATAATCACTCACATCAGGGATTTCAAAATTTTAAAAAAGAATGGTCGCAAATGAACATCGAGAAAAATACCCCAAAAACTGAAATGCTGGAAAATGCATGACCAGTTTACAGAGGTATGGTTCTGTTTTCGAAGTGAACTTAGGTGAGAGTTGATGAGGACATCCCTAATTTGGATACAACCGTGTCTACACACACAGCTGATCCACAACAAATGTTACAAGGACCAATTAGTCGAGCTCGTGCTCGCCAACTTAATCACCACGTGAATTCGTTCATATGTTTATATATTACTGAGAATAGATCGCTACCTAATGCAAGTGATTTAATTGTGCTTAGGAATATGGGAAAGGACCAAGGAGAGGTATGTGGAGTCATGGACAAGCATAGGAGGCATAATGGAGGTCCTCACGTCACTTTGGGTCCGAGCTAAGCAAGAATTCGAGTTGGGCTCGTTCTGGATTCGAGTTCGGACTGCTGCAACAGCACTAAGTTCAAACGGACGTAACTTCTTCATACGGACTCCGTTTGGGACGTTCTTGGACTTCATTGAAAGCTTATCAAGTCTAATTTTTAATGGATCCAACCTCAGCTTCAAATTCCAATCGAGCCAGCCACAATAAACAAAACAATTCACGTCTATTTTTTTGTCCGAGCCAAAAATGGTGCTGCGCCACCTCCTCTTGGGCCCATGGGCCTTGTAACCCTAGGGGCGTGCGTCCACTTCCCTGGCTGCCACCCCTGGTCGTATTCCCATATAGGAGCCGCCGTTCCCTTGGCCAAAACTCGGATTTCGTTGAGTTTAGGTTTAGCCATTGTGCAAACTGCATTCTTGATTGTGTCGGAAGACCACTGTCAAAGCGACCGGATCCACCTTTGATTTTCAATACCATCTACGCTACATTCTTATTCGCAATATCAGATTGCCTATATTTTATTCTTGCTAGTTCTTCGATTGCTCGCAGGAATCGAAACTCGTGTTCAGGTTGATCGCGCTTCTAGCACGGTCAATAACATCTCGGAGTTGGTTCAACGATTGCTAAGGCGCAAGCGTCGTCGTACGGTTGTAGTCGGATCGCGAGAGTCACCTCCACCAAAATTGATAGTTATCAATCTCATCGAAAGATCGGGTACCCCGCCTCCATCAAGAGTTTGGTTCAGTTGGAGTTTAATTAAACTTTCTGTGTATTGTATCAGGTTAAAGTTCTTGATGTGCAAATAAATTAATTACAAAATTTTCTGTAATAGAGACATGTTTAAAAGCTATTCCAGACTAAAGTTTAGTGACAACTATAACTAACAAAATTCATTTCACTAGATTTGGAGTTAACAAAGTACTTAAGAATTTTAGAAGTTCAAACTATTTTTAGTGAAGAAATAAACCAGATTAAACCTTCTTTAGTACTAATCGACAGAGATTAAGGTTTAAAAATACTGATCTATTCTCTGGCCGAAAATCCGACAACATAGCGCTAGGTCCCGAGAGCTGGCTCTGCAACTCGCTGGAGCTGTGGTCCAAGGCGACGCAAACGAGGACCCAAAATGGATTCACAATAGCTCACTCGACCTAGTGTGGTCGGGCTTTGGCTGGCGGTGAGCTCTAGCAGTGGCGCGACAACGGGATGCAGCGGCACTATTACGGCACAAGCGGCTACGCTGACCCGACAACGATCTAAACGAATGGAAGCATGCTTAAGCACCTAAGGGTTATAAGGAAGCTACCTGAGCTAAGAAGGTGACTTGAGAGGCACTGAAGCTCGCCGGCGGCAAAGACCTAACGGCGACGATGCGAGTGCTGCGAGGAGAGAAAATCCTGGGCAACATCCAAGGAAGTGAGTGATCGAAATAGGTTAAGCATGCTCCAAAGATGGTGTAATTGAATAGAAACGCACCGTGTCAGAGATGAGAATGAAATACCCGAAGTTGACCGGAGATAGATAACATCCAAATTCCCGTTGATCCTATGAATCAAACGACAAATTGATTGAGGGGTTTTGCTCATAATATTTTAAGTCAATATATCACGCACAAGAAAAATGAAGGAGCTCACTGGAGCGAAGAAATCCACAACAGCGGCACTCCAAGCGCGCTCTGGACTGACAAAGGACAACCTCGGGGTCCAAAAGCTATGATCAAAACCAAGAACTCACATTAGCACCAAGGATAAGGCATGGTAAAAGAGAAAAAATGGCACGGAGACGAGAGGATACGCTTTGGTGAGACGGAAGAAACAATGGCCACACCGATTCTGCCGAGAGAAAGGCAAGGTGTTTTTAATGGTGCTTTTTACCAGAGAAGACGATGATGGTCAGTCGTGATAGCACTAGAGCAGGCCTTGTCATCATCTTGAGGCCAAGTGGCAATGCATGCAACGAAACTCATGGGTGCAAAGCCACCTCAGGCGCGACGTGCTCAGAGCTGGCACAGTGGCACGAAAAAGACGAAGGTGAGAAACTTATAAGTGGGCCATGGCTGCCAGTCTCAAAGAAACAATGTGATCGAGAGTGAAAAGACGCGAACGGTCCGATCTAGTTTCAAAGGTCCGGATAGAATACGTTGTTCGGCGGTCCGAATGTTTCAAATCCATGTGGACGGTCCGATCTAGAACGGACAGCCCTGATTGAGTGGATCAGCGTTCGGAGGTCCGAATGTCATGACTCATATTGACGGTCTGATTTAAATCTAATGGTCCCGCAGCAAAGCACACTCACTTTTCAAATGAATGACAACGACGTTGTCCGACTGAACATGAGTGGTCTAGATCGCACGGAGCGCTTGGATGATCCAAACGGCCAAAACCATGAGGATGGTCCAATTTAAATCAGACGGCCCGCGCGCGTTAGGTTCCACAAAAAGGAAGCACGCGGTTCGATTGAAGATGGACGACGTAGATCATGTGGGGCGCTCGGAGGTCCGAACGTCCCAAGTTATGTGGACGATTGGATCAAGATCCAATGGTCCCAAGATGATGCGCATTTTAAAACTCAACCGAAGGAAAAGAGTGCTATCTGATTAAAAAGGGACGGCCCAGATTGATTGAGGCTTTCGGTGGTCCGAACAGCCCGATTGACCTGGATAGTCCGATGCAAATCGGACGGCCCGCACACAACTAAGGTTTGGCTAGGTCAAAAGAACTTGGCCTAGGTCGTCCGAGTGGCACAATGTTGGGTCAAGCCAAGTCGTGTGGGTTTGGGTTGCTACAGTGCTAAGTGGCTCGGTTGGGTTTGACCAGTTTGACTAGAACCAAAATCTAACTTAAAAGTTTGACTGGAGGTTTAAAAAATATCAAATAAATTTATAACAATATGGAATTTTTTAGAGCAGCTACTGGGATGATATAGATCCCAAATAAACTTTGAAAACTCACTAAAGATGATTTAAATACATAGTTTAAAATACTTAACCGAATAGGTTTAGAGAAAGAACAAGGATTTTTCTTAAGCTCAAACTAAACCCTAGAAATTTGACAAAAATAATATTCCTTTGTTAAAAATAATCTAGTATTTGATTAAATTATTTCCCAGGGTTCTTTACAAGCATTAACTGCAGTTTTCATTTGGGAAGTTCCATTTCAAGTTTTAAATTTGTTTGAATTTGAGATTTTTAAATGCAACCTATTGTGCAAATGATCCAGAATGACATGTATGCTCATGAAATGCACCTAAAATCCATTAACTGAAATTGGGGCTGTGACATTCAAATTGATTGATGATTTCGCAATGTGTAGTCTTCACGAGGTGTGGTTAATTCCAGTATTACTTATTTACCTTCAAAATTGTTATACCATGATTCTTCGAGAGTATGTTTTACATTTCAATACATTCATTCATTCATTCATGATTCCCCACGGGAGTGGGTAGAAAAGACCCATCATTCCAATATGGGCAAGTAAGACACATCATTCCAATGTGGACAAATTGGATCCCCATTAGGAAATATTCTTCATACGGGCCTTGGATCCCCGCATTTTGGATAATGCGGGCCTGAGTGAACACCGACGGGTGTTCACTGGCTATACCGGTATAAGAAGAAGTGAAGAGCATACATTTCATACTTGCATAAGTTTCCAGCATTTTGTTTATGTATTCAGATATTGGAAATGACATATGTTTGTTCCATTGTTTTCTGTATTGTTCAATTGTATTTGTTAAGTCATGGATGTAATACCCCAAGTCTATTTAAGTGAAAAGAAAGAATTAGAGAGAAGGACCAACTAGAAAAAAAAGAATTAACAGAGGATTAGAGGGGGTTTCTGCAATTATTCGGCAACCTGAGCCTCAGGCTTTGGCCTAGGAGGCCCAAGAGGGGCCAGCCACCAATAAAAGGAGGGGGAAACCCTAGGGGTGGTACTGTAGCATGTCGTGCTACAGTAGCTGCCACTGCTACAGTGCCCCGTGAACAGTAGCCGCCCCGCCTCCTTGCGCCGTCTCCTTCGGGTGCTGCCGACCAAGAAGAAGACGAAGAGGAAGAGGAAGGGGAAGAGGGAAAGGATCTTCTTCATATGGGTTGCTCATCGTCTCCCTGCGATTCTTCAAGGGTAACCTCAATTCCCCTTTGATCCGATGCGTTTTTGGATAGTTAATCAAGATCGGTAATTATGGTCCGCTTAGGACAGATTTTGTTAGACAGTCATTTTGATGTAGTTAAGTGTGGATTCAGTTCTGGGCATCTCCTAGAGTATTGTAGAGGACGTCAATAGCTTTCGATGGAGTGCTAGATCACATTATTTGGACCCCTGTAGCAGAAGTTATGAATTTATTAGTGTGACTATTATGCGAATCTGTCAGTATTCTGACAGGTCTTAGTAATCTGACTTGAGAGATCAGTTAAAGAGCCAATTAGAGGATCTCAGTATAATGAAAGTTGTAGATAATTGTCGTAGATTTCAGGGAAGCCTAAGAACGCAAAATTTGGACAAACAAGCTGAAAGTTATGATTGTTTTAGTGTACTCTCCAGAGAACCTGACGTAAAATCGATGTTCTGTTAATTGGTATGATAGGGGTATTAGATGGCCAAATCAGGAAGGCCCACCAACTACGTTTAGTTGGGGAAATTGATAAGATTTCAATGAAGTCTAAGAACACCTCATTTGGACTCTTGTACGAAAATATATGAATTTTAGATTATGGCTTTCCACAAAGGGGACAAATCGAACTTTAGGGGTTGGAATTGGGAATGCGCTTGAGAGTGTAGCGAGTGCGGTTGTACTTTTGGCTAAGTTTTGGTTCAGTATGGTTTTCTTGGCATGCTTTATATTTATATTCAGGTGAGGGCACTACTACAGAAAACCTCATCACAGACGGTTTTTGAGCCGTCTGTGATAAAAGCTATCACAGACGGTTCGAAACAAGAGCCGTGCGCGGAAAACAGTATCCGCAGACGGTTGGAATAAGAGCGTGCGTGATATCAATATCACTGACGGTTCTTGTTCGAACCGTCAGCGATACTATTTCCTGAGCGGCTCTTGTTCCAAACCGTCTCGTGATAGCTTTTATTGCAAAAAAATATTGCCATTTTCACGGATACACTCATACACATACACTGCCATTTCCGAAGCCTCCCAAACATGGATTCATTGATACGCATACATAGATTCCCAACTCCTAAGCCTCCCAATAAATTTCTCAAGCCATGGATTCATGGATACACACATACACTCGATCATACACAAGTACCAACAGAAGTAGAATCTGGAGGAAAATTTAACAGAAATTTGGATATGAATCTAACACAAGTACCACAAGCTCATACATACAAATCTGGATCTGAATCTAATAGAAAATCATGATTGTTTTAGTGTACTCTCCAGAGAACCTGACGTAAAATCGATGTTCTGTTAATTGGTATGATAGGGGTATTAGATGGCCGAATCAGGAAGCGATGACTTGGAAAATCATGGTAAAATCAGATTTTACCATGACTTAGAATTTTTCTTACTCTCTGATTTTACCATGATTTTCCTTACTCTAAGCCATGGTATACCATGACTTGGAATTTTCCTTACTCTAAGCCACGGTATCTCTGATTTTACCATGAATTGGAATTTTTCTTACTCTAAGCCATGGTATACCATGATGTATACCATGACTTGGAATTTTCCTTACTCTAAGCTATGGTATCTCTGATTTTACCATGACTTGGAATTTTCCTTACTCTAAGCCATGGTAAAATCACAGAGTAAGGAAAATTTTAAGCCATGGTAAAATCAGAGAGTAAGAAAAATTCTAAGTCATGGTAAAATCAGAGAGTAAGAAAAATTTTAAGCTATAGTAAAATCAAAATCACAGGCGGTTGTTAATCTCAACAAATGCAGTGATGAGGTAGTTATCATCGCGGCGGTTGGTATCACGAACCGCTCATGAAGTATCATAGACGGTTCGTTATACTAGCCGCTGCGCGATGAGGTGTCCTCATCGAGACGGCTCCTTCTACCAACAAATGCGTGATACTTCACGGATGGTTGGTAGAAGGAGCCGTCGTGATGAGCACTATCACGGCGGTTCTTATTATGAACCGTCATGAAGTATCCTGACGGTTGGTAATAAGATCCGTCGTGATGAGCACTATCACAGACGGTTTTGAAGGGAACCGTCTGTATAAGTTCAATACAGACGGCTCCTTTGGAACCGTCTGTGATGAGGCGTCCAGTATGACCTGTTTTGTAGTAGTGGGGGTTGGTTCTAGGGGCAGCGCCCACTTCGCGTCTTTCATCCCTACACGGTTAAGGCAAGTACTCTGTTTGATAGAGTAATTATGAATTGGTTGACAATAAGTGCTATGTTTTGATACATATTAGCTATGCTTGGTTGATAGTGTGATATGTTGATTAAAGATGGTAAATGCTTATGATATGAATGATAGAAGTATGAATGAGTTAAATTCATAAGTGATGTTGCTGAGGAGGTATGATTATGATGAATCATTATTTGTGCATATGCATCATGTTGACAAAATGAAGACTTGGTCACATGGTGACCATGCATTTGTTGAGATCCCCGTCATGTATATGACGGGCTTGAGGTCCCCACACTTGTAGAGTGTGGGCTTGAGGTCCCCTTTACTTGTGGAGTATTGGGCAATTGGTCCCTGTGCTTGCGAGCACATGCATGGTATGTGGCGACGGTCGCATATCTCGCATTACCGCTGAAATACGAAAAAGAGTGGAAGAGAAAAGATGCATTGCATATTTGCATTCATACATCATGAGCTATATTTCCGAGTAAAGCTTTGGATTTGAATGTTGTTGCGGTAATTGTGAGGTTAATGATTCTTTTTGGTACTTGTTGAGTCTTTGGGCTCACTCTTGCTTTTGTTGTGGTTTTAGGTACCTGTTGCGAGATCGGCATGCATGGGAGGGAGTAGACTTGAGTTGGATTCACACACTGCCATGCACCCTTAAAACTTGATTAAATTTTGGAATGTCTTTTAGTAAATAAGCAAACTGTTTAAGTATTGATTATGGTTATGCCTCATGCATCAGGTTATTTTTAATAATGAGGAGTAACGTATCTTGGATATCCTTTAATATATTCTAGCTGATTAGCCTGTTTCTAATGCTTAGTGATGATATTGGATGTTGGAATATTTAGTTCTGATATTCTTTTATCTGTCGGAACCTCCGTATTGTTACCTATACAAAGGAGGTTCTGTCGAAATTTAACAAATTATCTTAGTTTAGATTTGTTTAATATTTCTTCAGTAGCATTCCAGATTCATGTTGGGCTGGGGTGTTACAGTTGGTATCGGAGCGGGCTATAGGTCCGTGGTGATTGGATTTACAATTTAGGCAACTTAATATGCTAAAATTTTGTAATGGTTAATGAACTTAAAAACCTGACACACTGGTGCACAGTAGGATGGGATGGGTCAAGCATTGCATTTACGCTTCTGTTATATTGTATTGATGATTCCTGTTATGAGATGACCTTATATGCCTATAATATGATTCTATGATTAGTATGAGTGATGGTAGCGCATGTTGAGAGGTTGAGGTCGTGGTTGTGGCCCTGGGCTTTACCAGGTCACACCATCTTTCGTGGTATGAGAACAGGGAAGTGGTTACCTCGAATGTCTTAGTACATGCGTCGATAGTGAATATCCTTAGAAAGTGGTTCTCTTTCTTAAGTTCAAATTTGGTCAACTCTTGTCCAGTAGTGGTTGATGAATTTCTTTTGGGTCAATAGTTCATTGCAGTTGGTGGGTTTCTTTGAGAAGGGTTCATGTGTTTTCATTGGCTTAATTTGTCCGTTAAAGCAATTACTGTTTTCCCAACTGTTGAGTTATTCTTGCGGCTGGTGGACTTGATTAGTTGTCAATTTTGACCTTTATATTGGAGTTTTGTCTTTCTCGTCGGGAAACATGACCCATTTATTCGCTTGATGTTTTTAGTTAATGAAAGTTTCCTTTTGCAAGTCTTTTAGTGTGTGGAAGCTTTGACTCAATAAAACTTCTTTGGGTATTTTGAGTGTAGAAGTTGAATGGTTCTCTTTTATGAAAGAAAATATTAAACCCTTCAGCGATGTCTTCTCGTGGTTAAGGCAGAGGTTATAATCAAAGAAATTCATGGATATGATATGAGTTATCAAGGTGGGTCTGTAGTGTAGTGCGTAATAAATCCTTACGAGTGTCCGTGGGAGTGAAATCAATCAAATTGATGTTGTTCTCTAGTAGTCCTTGATGAACTGTGATCAGGAGCATGACCACACTTAATTGGAATCAATAGAGTTATTAAGAAGTGTGGAACATTGGTGAAAAGGTTGATCATTAGAATTGTTTAGTTTGCTAAACTTGATAGATTATTGGGGTCTCAATGGATTAACCTAACTGTGTAGGAAGAGAAATATAATGATGTGTTCGACCGTTGTCTCAATAGATGATAATATGGAATTTTCTTTAATTGGCTATTTGACGATCTTATTTATGTTCATGGGAATACAAATAGAGAAATGACCATCACTTTGTCCATGCTTGAATGATCATCAATGGTTTATGATAGCCTCAAGATTGGAATTAGTGTGTACTAAAGTAGTGTGAGCATTCCGAATAGGAGAAGGGTTGAATTTTGAAAGTGATTTATTTACATGTATTCCATGAAGATGTATTGTGGCTACATGCCTTTGTTAAAAGAGGTTTGCATGATGGTGAAATTGTCGGATAATAGTATGTCGTTGATGAAGGGGTTTTGGTGTAACCTTTTAGATTGTGTAGTAGGTTCCCTCTAAAATAGAGTGGTTGTCATAGTGAGAGTGTAAGAATTTGGAATACACTCAATTGAGGATGAGATGATAAAGGGATATGTAACTTTTTGGTAAGCCTTTGGGCACTTTATAAAAGAAGAGTTGACGTTAACAAACATTGTTAAGAGTGAATTATTCTTGATGTTAATAACATGGTCTATAAGAGATTGTGACGCGTTGGAGTGGTGATGATTTGTAACAGCCCAAATTTCAAATTTCAGTAAGAATTAAAAGTTTATTTATTTTTGTGGAATTTTCTGAAATTTTAAAAGCTTTTTATAAATATTTTAAAGCCAAAACAAATTTATTTGCAAAATTAAAAGCCAACATAAAGTTGGAAATAATTTTATCAAGTCCAAAATAAGTATGGGAATTTCTGTGAATTTTTCCATAATTTTTGGAACTATTTTATTATTTTATAAAGCTTAAATGAATTAACAGAATTAAATCAAATAAGAAAGTCAAAAGAAAATCTAAAACTCGATTTGGGCCGAAACCCAAATCTTCGGCCCAAAACCATCCCGCGCGCAGCCCGCACGCGGCGCACACCGCCGCACCCCCCACCTCCTCTTTATCCACCGTTGGATCAACATCCAGCGACCCCGCCGCACACACGCGCCACATCTCACCGTGACCGCTGGATCTTGAATCAACGGTCGAGATCTTTTGTAACCTCCGCACAGTCCGAATATCATAATCAATGTGAGCCGTGCGATCTTAATCTAACGGCCAAAATCACCCACCTTCATCCACATCGCCCGAATGACCGTGACCGTTGGATCAAAATCCAACGGCCCATGCTCTTTGTCTTCCTCGTCGTCTTCTCCGCGCGAGTTCTTCGCTCGGCCGCCATTGCCGCCCACGCACGATCTCCAATAACGGACGCCTCCAACTGCTCCGTTCTTCGCGGGTGCGTGCACGAGACCGCGTCCACCTCCGCCGCATTTCCCCCACGTTCTCCCCTCTTCTCCGCGACGGTTTCGCCCACAACGCCGCAACCGCCACCGCATGACCCCCACCTCCTCCACGCCACCTCAGAGCCACCCAGCCCCTATAAAAGGCACCATCGGGATCGCATCTACGCCCTCATCTCATGTCCCCAACTCTCTTCCCCTCTCGAGCTCTACCACCGTCGTAATCAGAGTTTTAGGTATTCCGCCGCCGTCACTGTTTTTTGTGGTTTTCACCGCCGTCGACGTCGCCGAGCCGTCGCGATCTGCGCCATCGTCATCACCGACACTGGAGTTACCTCGAGGACCCCTTCATCGCTCCGGAGCGCCACCGGAACCCCGTTGTCATCAACACCCGAACCTCTCCGCCGCCAAAAGCTCGCCGCGGGCCAACTCCGACGACCATTGTGAGGACCCCAGTTTATTAGGTTTGTAATGCTTAACCAACCACGGTCTAGCATCACAAACCAAATAAAGCGATCCTCGAATATGTATACTTCGAGCGGTATACACACCGGTACAAATTAGACATCAACTCCATTCAAAACATAGAGTCCAAACATTACACTACAACGGAAGATAAACAAATAGTAACAATATTACAGGACAATGGCCGATCGCCACAAGATACACAAATAACAACAAAAAGACAGCGGAAGCAAAAGTGCCATAAGATGGCTATAAACAAAGCCAATCGGTGTGCCTTCAACCCACAAGGCATCGGCCAGGACCGCCAAGACTAGTCGTCACCACGGCGAGCAGCCTGACTCACAGTGAGGCCCACGAGGCTCACCTCCTTCCTCTGCAACAAAAACATTAAGCAAAGCACACGAGTACAAAGATTGTCTTTGTACCCGCAAGAGCGACGTGTGAACTAGCGGACTGTTCATATGCTACATGCGGGCTTATGCAGTGGAGGCCATATGTTTCATTTGCATAAAGCCAATTTTCATTTGCAATAATGTATCTGATTTTAAAGGCAAGTTTGCAATTCATTTTTAAGATTGAAATAATGAAGGATAATAATAAAAGCGAAAGATAAACAACCTAGAAGTGACTATCCCAATAGTCACCACAACAATAACACGAATCGGATCCGTACCACCCATCAAGTTTTAATTTAAATGTTGTAGTCTAGTTCTTGGGGCGTATCCGAGCGTGTCCATAACCTAGGACGAGGCTATTCGAATAGTTTTAACCTGCGGGGTGTACCAATGTACCCACACTTGGACGCCTTTAAGCCAAAACACACTTCGAAGGTATCTCGCACGGCTAAGTCCTCTGAGACTTTTTCCAATATTGTGTATTAACTACGAGCAGCTCGTATGGATAGAAACCCATACGCTTACATGGTAAAGCCGAAAAGACAACTACCCACTCGGGATAAAGCTTTTGGACAACTACCATGCTCCCACCTCCGTCCCTCCTGCGACCTCCTGCGACCGAGCCAATACACGCCAAAGTACTAGGTCAAGAGAGGTCCCATATACTCTAGTGTGGTTATACGCAAAATGCTCGATCTGTGGCGCCAAGTAACTCGGTCCTTAAGCGGCTGGGCACCTTTCGGTCACACCCAACAGATCACACAGTCTTACCATTGTGCCCAAGTCTAAATCATTTTGTTTTCATTTTAATTTTGCAAATAACATAGCAAAAGTGCTGAAACATAAAGTTGTAGTAAATTTTGTGTGATCAAGGTTCTGACTAAAGTCGATAACCTTGATTCTACCGATACTAAGCATGTCTAGCGTTGAAATCGTATCTACTAAGTGACAAGAAATCATCCAGTGATCTCTAATCACGACAAATAACCTAGGCTCAGGTAGTAGAGATCAATATTTTGTCTCTGAGGATATGCGACTACTGATTTAACTAATCAATTTAACACAAATTAAGCAATGCATACATACAATGAAACAAAATATTGATCTTTAAAATACTGGGATTAAACATGATCAAGCGCTTGCCTTGCTTTGTTGCTCAATATGGTGCGGAGGATCGTCCTCGGGGTTGCGCAAATATCGAATCCTAACGATTAACAAAACAGCGAATAAGAGCGAATAACACGGCAAAACTCAAACATCAATACAAACACCAACATACACACCAAGGCTAGACTATCACAAAGAATGACAAATAATTGCTGCGAGACCCATCCACTCATTTGCTAGGTTAACCTCAAAATCAAACTTCTAACACGCTTTAAACTTTGGACGGGCTTTGATGGTGATTGTGTGCACATCTATTATTTAATCATCAAGTTAATAAATCAACAACACTAGCTTCTCTAACTCAACTATTATAAGTGATATTCTGGAACCTACAAAAGCTACGACAATACTAACCAGTCAAATATCCAACTATGAGATGCTAAACAAAATTCCAATTGAGTTTGGGTATTTAATAAGATTGACTACTCATACTCCTAAGCAACATGCTCACATTATGCAAGGTTATCTGTCTGAGCTATGGCATCAAATCTAAGCGCATTGATAAATCCAAAGTATAGAAACGATAACATGATCACTAACTATCCCATGATCAAACATGACAACAAGAGCTTAGAAGCATGAAGATACTAACTCACGATTTCATGCTAACCATCACGACAAAAGGAGGCAACAAACCTAACAAAACCTATTAGCAAGCATGATACAAATTTTTAGTTTCTTGGCAGAGAAAATGACAAGAGAAAAACTCCAGGAAAACTTGCACTAATATACTTTCAAACCTCAATGACTAACTTTGATCACACATGAGAGCGAACTAAAGAACCATCATATGCATGATTAGCGGCTAACTAATTGGTTTTGAAGGAGTAGGCCCCACCGTCGAGCAGGAGAGGAGCACTGGCGAAAAAAACGAGAGGATCTCGGCGGCTCTGGACTGGATTCGCCGCCCGGTGATGGAGTGGCGGCGCGGCTTTGTGCGACGGGCAAATGGGTCGCGAGGACCACCGGCGGCGATGGTCGCGGGTTCGCCGGAGAAGCACGGTGGCGGCGGCGGCGGAGCTTAGCGGCGGCGGTGGGGTGACAAGGCGTGGCGCACTAGAGAGGAAGACAATGAAATTTAGCGCGCGCATGGGCATCGATGAGTTACCAAGAACTCACGGTGTGTGTGGCGGCGCAGAGGGCACCGGAGTGGCGGCGGCGAGAGCCCAGCGGCGCAAAGGCGATTAACGGCGGCGAGGCACGGGGTGAGCGAGAGGGCGAGTGAGAGAGTGGAGAAGAAAGGTGGAGTCGGTGGTGCTCACCGAGCGAAGAATTGAGCTGGAGCTCACGGAGAAGACGCGGCGGTGGAAAAAGCGGTTTCGGCCGGACTTGGAGAAGAAAGCCCACGCGCAGCTCCACGGTGTGAAACTCCGAATCTCTTGAGGGTTTGCTTCCACGGATGCTAGGCACACCGTGGCCTTCTCGGCGATGACCGGAGCTCACGGAGTGGTGAAATGCTCGAAGCGGCGCGGCGGCGCTACGGCTCTGGAGGCTCGATGGAGAAGAAAGGTAATGGGCGGCAGGTAGGAAAACCCTCGGTGGCCTTTGTAGGAGCGGCGGAGCGAGGCGAGGTGGCGGTGGGCGGTGAAAAGACAGGTGAAGCTAGGTGGCGCAGCGCATGTAAGCGGCCGGCGAGCCGAGCGGCGGCGGTGTGCTGGAGCATGGCGAAGTGGCGTGGCGAAACAACCTGCAGGTGGGACCGCTGTCATCGGCCCAGCCAACGGTGCGAACCGGTGGTTTGACTCGTCCGAATCGCTCGGCCGTTGGATCCGAGATGGGCGGTCGAGATTGATGTATGCATTCGGACAGTCGGTTGCGCGCGCCGCGTGGATCGTTCGATTTGCATCGGACGGTCACGATTGATTGGACTCACGCGGTGCAGCTAGTTGACGCGACCGAGTCAAGTGGCGCGATCGGACTCGAGCGAGGTTGGGTTCGGGCCGAGGAACAATACTTTTAAATTTTGATTTAAAAGACAGAGAAGGTTTGGGAATTTTTAGAGGTAGCTCTGAGCTCCAAAAATTTCGAAATTTTATGGTAGCTACTAGAGACAGAGAACAACCTTGTATAATTTTTCCAGAACTTTTATGCACTGCATTGTTCTAGAAAATTCACAAGCTGCTGTCCAGGAGTTTGACCAGATTTCAAACAGAGTTGACTTGGCCATTTGAAATAGCAAACAAAATCTAAAAATTGTGAAATAATTCAGGGAGGTAGATAGGATGATCAAGATGACAGGAAAAATATTCCTGGGGATGATTACAAGTTTGAAGGCTAAGAATCTGATAACAACAATTCCCAATCACAAGAATTAAATTCTACAAATTGGAAATTGCTAGGAAAATTGTAGAAACTTTCAAATGATTTGAAGAGACAACAAAGTTTTTATTTCTCCTCAAAATTTTACATTTGAAATACAAACCCTAGGTTAGGGCTGTTACAAATCTCCCCCTTACAGGGAATCTCGTCCAGAGATTACGATCACCTGAGGAGAAGAAGGGCGGAGTAATGTCTGCTCTGGAGGCGATCTTCCCGCTCCCAAGTGGCTTCATCCTCGGAGTGGTTTGACCACTGAACTTTAAGGAACTTGATCACGGTTCCTTGTTCTGCGTTCGGCTTCTTGAGGATACGAACGGGCGCTCACGATAAGACAGATCTTCACGCACATCGATATTTTCCAATGGTGTTTCCTCAAGCGGAATACGGAGGCACTTCTTTAATTGCGACACATGGAAAACATCATGCACCCCTTCCAGTGTAGCGGCAACTCCAACTTGTATGCAACAGCTCCACTTTCTTGGTGATGCGTCGGCCCGAGCATATCGAGCGGTTGCCCTTGACACGAAAGCAGCGATGTCCCTTCAGAGGTGAGACTTTGAGATACACAAAGTCATTGGGCTGAAACTCGGCTCGCGGCGACGCCGATCCGCATAGCTCTTCGCTCGGGCGAGCTACGCGCAAGTGCTCACGAATCAAGCGCACTTGACTTTCGGCTTCATTGATGGAATTGGGCCAAAGAAGCGCCTTTCACGATTCGACCGGTTCAGCGGTGTTACGCATCGCCTCCCATACAAAGCCTCAAGCGGTGCCATACCGGGGCGCTGGAAGGCACGTTGTTGTAGGAGAATTCGCAGCGGTAGGCACTTCTCCCAATTCTTCCCATAGGAAAGAACACAAGCACGGAGCATGTCTTCAAGCACACGGTTGACGCGCTCCGTCGACCATCGATCGAGGATGATAGGTGATTTGAATGAAAGACGGGTCCCCATGGCTTCTGCAGACTATGCCAAAACCGAGAGGTGAACAGCAGAACCACGATCGACACAATTGTTCGTGGCGCACCATGCGGACTCAATACGGGATATGTAAAGATCCGCTAAGCGATTCACATCAATCTTCGATCGCCTTTGGAAGGAAATGAGCCACCTTCGTCAATCGATCAATGATAACCCATAATGCATCCTTCCTGCGCGAGAGCACGGGCGGACCGGTGATAAAATCCATGCCTCTGAATCCCACTTCCATTCTGGTATAGGCAAGGGTTGAAGAAGACCTGCTGGACGCTGATGCTCGGCCTTGACGCGACAACATATGTCACATCTGGCCACGAACCTGGCAATCTCGCGCTTCATGCGAGTCCACGAAATCTCGCGAGATCTTGGTACATTTAGTGGCCGGGATGGATGGATAAAGGCGAATCATGGGCCTCCTGAAGAATCAAATCCCGCAACTCTGGGACCTTTGGGACCACAAGACGCTGCCCAAACCACACAACACCGTGCTCATCTTCTGTGAAACACTTGGCTGATCCATTCCTGATGTTCTGCTTGATTTTACCCACACCATCATCGATTCTTTGCTTGCGCCTTGATTTGATCCACCAAGGTTGGTTACTGTCAGGCGATGAGAACCGTGCTCAAGCAAACCCAAGTTGAGACGCTGAAATTCTGCAAGTAGTGCAGGTTGTTGCTCTTGGATCATCAAAGTATTGCAATACACTTTTCGGCTAAGTGCATCAGCAACCACATTGGCTTTGCCAGGATGATACTGAAGACCCATGTCATAATCTTTGATCAATTCTAGCCATCTCCTCTGCCTGAGGTTCAGATCTGGCTGAGTGAACAAGTATTTCAAACTCTTGTGGTCGGAATACACCTCACAGCGGTTACCGATCAAATAATGCCGCCAAATCTTGAGTGCATGAACCACCGCAGCAAGCTCTAAATCATGGGTGGGATAGTTGAGCTCGTGAGGTCTCAACTGCCTGGATGCATAGGCAACTGCCTTGCCTTCCTGCATAAGAACACATCCGAGCCCCCGACGAGAGGCATCGCAATAAATATCGAAGCTCTTGTGGATATCAGGAAGAGTAAGGTGGAGTGAAGTCAATCGCTGTTTGAGCTCCTGAAAGCTCTCATCTGCGAGAGGACCATACAAACTTCTTGTCCTTCTTAAGCAATTCAGTCATCGGCTTTGCGATTTTGGAGAAGTTCTCGATAAAGCGGCGGTAGTAGCCCGCTAAACCAAGAAAACTCCGCACATCAGTGACTGACTTGGGCTGCCCCCAAGATAGAACATCGTGACTTTCTTTGGGATCTCTGACTATTCCTCGGTGAAAGAACATGGCCCAAAATGCCACTTCCTTCAACGAGAACTCACATTTCTTGAACTTCGCATCGGTGATGCTCCATAACTTGCCCAAAACAATCTTGGATGCTCGGCATGCTCGCTTTAGTTTTGGAATAGATAAGAATGTCATCAATAAAACCACCACAAATTTGTCCAAATACTCCATGAATCACGAATTCATAAGGTTCATGAACAACGCTGGAGCATTGGTCAAACCGAAAGACATGGCGGTGTACTACTCGTGCAGGCCATAACGAGTAGTGAAAGCGTCTTGGAATATCCTCGACCACGATCCGGACTTGATGATGGCCGATCTCGAGATCAATCTTGGAGAACACGAGCTCGGACAAGCTGGTCAAAAGATCATCAATGCGGGCGGAGGATATTTGTTCTTCACCGTCACTTCATTGAGAGGGCGGTAATCAACACACATGCGCAAAGTCTTGTCCTTCTTCTTCACAAAGATCAGGACAACCCCAAGGAGATGGCTGGGACGGATGAAACCCTTTGCTTGGAGCTCACCAAGCTGCTTCTTCAATTCTTCTAGCTCATTGGGAGGCATCCGTCTGGCGCCTTGAAATCGGGTGATGCCAGGGCAGCAACTCGATGGCAAACTCGGATCTCGAACCGGAGGCATCCGGCAAATCTTGGAAAGACATCCACAAAGTCGGATACTATGGGGACATCTTGGAATTTGCAAGGTCGGCTTTGCTTCTAATGCACATAGATGTGGCCCTGCGTGCGCGAAAATCCGACACTGCTACTTTGAAGGGTGGTGAGATAGACAATCTTCTGGCACAATCGATATGCCCCAAGTGTTGGGACAACCAATCCATGCCAGAATCACATCGGACTCATTGGCGAAGCGAGGGATAAGATTTGCTAAAACCCCACTCCTTGGACTATGATAGGAACATCCCGACTTCAGAATCAGCTCTCATTTCCGCCCGAGAGCGGATGAGCAAAGAACCCCAAAGGTACACGATGAAGACTACTAGCGGCAGCAAATGATCTTGAAATAAAAGAATGCGATGCTCGAGAATCAAATAATCTGCGGCGGGGCGAGAATTAACAAGAAGTGTACCCATCACGACATCGGCGCCTCCCGAGCCTCCTCGGTGAAAGGTGGTTCACTCGACCATTGCTCGCACCACAGGTCTTACGAATAATCTTAGTCGGTGGGTGACCGCTCCCTGCCGCGTCCTCCATTAGGGCGGGGCTGCTGCAACACTACGAGGCGAGCATTGCGCATAATGGCCCTTGTTGTGGCGCGAAAAACAAGTCACCTCGGCGCGGATTGCGGAGACCGCTCTGCTGCTGGATCGCGGCGCGCGTGGTGGCTCACGGCTGCGGTGGGCGAGGCTGGTGCGAGATGGTCTCGCGCCGGTGGAGCAAAGAAGCGGGCCATTGGTGCCGCCCGGCCAGAAGGCTAACGAGGTGGTGTGAAGCGAGCGTCGCCTCCCATTTGCGCTGCGGGACTCACCAGCGCCTTCGCCTTATGCTCGGCAACAATGGCCTTATCTACCAAGGCACGAAAGTCTCGAGAAGTCCACAATGGATAGCTTGTCTGCGGCTCCTCGGACAAGCCATCCATAAACTTCTCTGCTTAGCCTCATCGAGGCCACCTCACCGGAGCATAACGAGCGGATGATTGAACTCGTGCGGTACTCCGTCCGCATTTGCGCCCTTGCGGCGAGAAAATCCTTTTCTTGACTTCATCGAGGCCATGCAGGATGTGGGCCCGACGAAAGCGGCCGGAACTCCTCCCACGCGACCACATGGCCCGCGGGTGCATGGCGAGATAGTTCTCCCACCATGAGAGTCTGCGCCCTCAAGCTGGTGGGGCGAAGAGCGCCTTATCCTGCGCGGCAGCGAGCTATGTTGAGCTTCCGCTCAACCATGCGCGACCAATCATCCGCATCTAGAGGGTCCTCGGGCGGGAGAAAGTCGGTGGCTGCGTGCGGAGGAACTCTGCAAGTCCCCGCGAGTGCGGTGGCGCCACCACCGGCAGGAGTGGAGGTATTCTAGCAATAACCTCCAAGATGCGCGTGCGGTCCATGCGGTTCGCTCGATCGGCGAGAACCTCACCATGGTTGGAGGGAAGCTCCTCATCATGACCAGCACTGGCGCCACGCGTTCTCCGGCCATCTGTTTTACTAAGACAAGTTAGCAACAAATTTAAGAGCAAGAAAACCCAAAATTCATGAAAGCGATCCGAGAAACAAGCACAAGGCAGGATAAAGATCAACCAGCAAAAATCAGACACATAACTACTCCCTTTACATCTTACCCTATTATCCCCACAAGTTTTAGTTGGATTAAACTTCATGGTTCTCCCCAAACTAATTCCACCGGTAGTAACTATCTTTTGAAAAGTGAAGAGAGAAACCAAGTTTCAAAACATAAATTAGAGTAAGATGAGAGTAGAAAGCTAAGATAGGTAAGGAATAAAATCTGAGAATCTGCCTAGGTTTTCATAAACCTTTTTATGATTTGAAAATAAGACTTTCAAAATATCCTAAGGACGACTATGCTTGGGTTACTACGGTCAGAATGGCTCTGATACCAACTTTGTGAGGACCCCAGTTTATTAGGTTTGTAATGCTTAACCAACCACCTGGTCCTAGCATCACAAACCAAATAAAGCGATCCTCAGATATGTATACTTCGAAGCGGTATACACACGGTACAAAATTAGACATCAACTCCATTCAAAACATAGAGTCCAAACATTACACTACAACGGAAGATAAACAAATAGTAACAATATTACAGACAATGGCCGACTGGCCACAAGATACACAAATAACAACAAAAAGACAGCGGAAGCAAAAGTGCCATAAGATGGCTATAAACAAAGCCAATCAGTGTGCCTTCAACCCACAAGGCATCGGCCGGACCGCCAAGACTAGTCGTCACCCACGGCGGCAACCTGACTCACGTAAGTGAGGCCACGAGGCTCACCTCCTTCCTCCGCAACAAAAACATTAAGCAAAGCACACGAGTACAAAGATTGTCTTTGTACGCAAGGCAGCGTGTGAACTAGCGGACTGTTCATATGCTACATGCGGGCTTGTGCGGTGGAGGCCATATGTTTCATTTGCATAAAGCCAATTTTCATTTGCAATAATGTAATCTGATTTTAAAGGCAAGTTTGCAATTCATTTTTAAGATTGAAATAATGATAAGGATAATAATAACAAAAGCGAAAGATAAACAACCTAGAAGTGACTATCCCAATAGTCACCACAACAATAACACGAATCCCAGATCCGTACCACCCATCAAGTTTTAATTTAAATGTTGTAGTCTAGTTCTTGGGGCGTATCCGGCGTGTCCATAACCTAGGGCGAGGCTATTGAATAGTTTTAACCTGCGAGGGTGTACCAATGTACCCACACTTGGACCGCCTTTAAGCCAAAACACACTTCGAAGGTATCTTTGCACGGCTAAGTCCTCGAGACTTTTCCAATATTGTGTATTAACTACGAGCGCTCGTATGGATAGAAACCCATACGCTTACATGGTAAAGCCGAAAGACAACTACCCACTCGGGATAAAGCTTTTGGACAACTACCATGCTCCCACCTCCGTCCCTCCTGCGACCTCCTGCGACCGGAGCCAATACACGCCAAAGTACTAGGTCAGAGAGGTCCCATATACTCTAGTGTGGTTAGCACGCAAAATGCTCGATGCGGTGGCGCAAGTAACTCGGTCCTTAAGCGGCTCGGGCACCTTTCGATCACACAACAGATCACACAGTCTTACCATTGTGCCCAAGTCTAAATCATTTTTGTTTTCATTTTTAATTTTGCAAATAACATAGCAAAAGTCTTTGAAACATAAAGTTGTAGTAAATTTTGTGTGATCAAGGTTCTGACTAAAGTCGATAACACTTGATTCTCTACCGATACTAAGCATGTCTAAGCGGTGAAATCGTATCTACTAAGTGACAAGAAATCATCCGATCTCTAATCACGACAAATAACCTAGGCTCGGTAGTAGAGATCAATATTTTGTCTACGAGGATATGCGACTACGGTTTAACTAATCAATTTAACACAAATTAAGCAATGCATACATACGGTGAAACAAAATATTGATCTTTAAAATCTTGGGATTAAACATGATCAAAGCGCTTGCCTTCTGCTGCTGTTGCTCAATATGGTGCGGAGGATCGTCCTCGGGGTTGCGCAAATATCGAATCCTAACGATTAACAAAGCAGAATAAGAGCGAATAACAAGGCAAAACTCAAACATCAATACAAACACCAACATACACACCAAGGCTAGACTATCACAAAGAATGACAAATAATTGCTGCAGAGACCCATCCACTCATTTGCTAGGTTAACCTCAAAATCAAACTTCTAACACGCTTTAAACTTTGGGCGGGCTTTGATGGTGATTGTGTGCACATCTATTATTTAATCATCAAGTTAATAAATCAACAACGACTAGCTTCTCTAACTCAACTATTATAAAGTGATATTCTGAACCTACAAAAGCTACGACAATACTAACAGTCAAATATCCAACTATGAGATGCTAAACAAAATTCCAATTGAGTTTGGGTATTTAATAAGATTCACTACTCATACTCTAAGCAACATGCTCACATTATGCAAGGTTATCTGTCTGACTGAGCTATGGCATCAAATCTAACTGCATTGATAAATCCAAAGTATAGAGACAGTAACATGATCATTAACTATCCATGATCAAACATGACAACAAGAGCTTAGAAGCATGAAGATACTAACTACTGATTTCATGCTAACCATCCACGACAAAAAGGAGGCAACAAACCTAACAAAACCTATTAGCAAGCATGATACAAATTTTTAGTTAGTTTCTTGTGAGAGAAAATGACAAGAGAGAAAAACTCCAAGGAAAACTTGCACTAATATACTTTCAAACCTCAATGACTAACTTTGATCACACATGAGAGCGAACTAAAGAACCATCATATGCATGATTAGCGACTAACTAATTGGTTTTGAAGAGTGGGCCCCAGCCGATCAGATGCAGAGAGCACTGGCGAAAAAACGAGAGGATCTCGGGCTCACGGACTGGATTCGCCGCGGTGATGGAGTGGCGGCGCGGCTGTGCGGCGGGCAAAATGGGTCGCGAGGACCGCGAAGCCGGCGATGGTCGCGGGTTCGCCGGAGCACGGTGGCGGGCTGCGGCGAGCTTAGCGGCGGCGATGGGGTGACAAGCGTGGCTGCACTAGAGAGGAAGACAATGAAATTTAGCGCGCGCATGGGCATCGATGAGTTACGAGAGAACTCACCGGTGTGCTGGCGGCAGCAGAGAACACCCGAGTGGCGGCGGCGAAGCCGCGGCGGCGCAAAGCGATTAACGGCGGCGGGCACAGGGTGAGCGAGAGGGCGAGTGAGAGTGGAGAAGAAAGGTGGAGTCGGTGGTGCTCACCGGCGAAGAATTGGTGGAGCTCACCGGAGAAAACCTTGGCGGTGGAAAAAGCGGTTTCGGCGGACTTGGAGAAGAAAGCCCACGCGGCTCCACGGTGGCGGAAACTCCGAATCTCTTGAGGTTTGCTTCCACGGGATACTAGGCACACCGTGGCCTTCTCAGCGATGGCCGGAGCTCACGGAGTGCATTTGAAATGCTCGGAAGCGGCGGCGGCGCGCTACGGCTCTGGGCTTCGATGGAGAAGAAAGGTAATGGAGGCGCGAGGTAGGAAAACCCTCGGTGGCCTTTGTAGGAGCGGCGGGAGCGGCGAGGTGAGGCGGTGGCGGTGAAAAGGCCGGTGAAGCTAGGTGGCGGCCCAGCATGTATGCGTGGCCGGCGCGAGCCTGCGAGCGGCGGTGCGCTGGAGCATGGCGAAGTGGCGTGGCGGAAACAACCTGCGAGTGGGACCGCCATCGCGGCCCAGCGAAACAGTGCGAACCGGTGGTTTGACTCGATCTGAATCGCTCGGCCGTTGGATCGAGATGGGCGGTCGAGATTGATGTATGCGACCGGACGGTCGGTTGCGCCGCGCAAGCGTGGATCGTTCGATTTGCATCGGACGGTCACGATTGATTGGACTCGCGCGGTGCAGCTAGTTGTGCGACCGAGTCAAGTGGCGTGGTCGGACTCGAGCAGAGGTTGGGTTCGGGCAGAGGCGATACTTTTAGAATTTTGATTTAAAAACAGAGAAGGTTTGGGAATTTTTAGAGGTAGCTCTGAGCTCCAAAAATTTCGAAATTTTATGGTAGCTACTAGAGACAGAGAACAACCTTGTATAATTTTTCCAGAACTTTTATGCACTGCATTGTTCTAGAGAAAATTCACAAGCTGCTGTCGAGGAGTTTGACCAGATTTCAAGCGAGTTGACTTGGCCATTTGAAATAGCAAACAAAATCTAAAAATTGTGAAATAATTCAGGGAGGTAGATAGGATGATCAAGATGACAGGAAAAATATTCCTAGGGGATGATTACAAGTTTGAAGGCTAAGAATCTGATAACAACAATTCCCAATCACAAGAATTAAATTCTACAAATTGGAAATTGCTAGGGAAAATTGTAGAAACTTTCAAATGATTTGAAGAGACAACAAAAGTTTTTATTTCTCCTCAAAATTTTACATTTGAAATACAAACCCTAGGTTAGGGCTGTTACAACCATTCACGTCCAAATCGGTACCAACATGTTCGTAATATCCCCCTCTACATTTTGCGACCACTCACCCTTGCCGTGGCGTGAACACCGTTGTCGTGCGCATCAGAAGGTCGTCGCAGTCGGCGGCGTGGCATGTCCATGGTGGCGTCCACCTCGGTGCTTCGCGCGTATGTGGCATCCCATGTGTCTGGCGATTCGGCGCCGCGCGTGTCGTGCGTGCCACCTCGAGCATGCCGGATCCCACTCGGCTCGGTGGAATCGATCCGCGTGAGCAGTGTCATGACACGATGGGGCCGCATGTCGAAATCATTTTAAATTCTTTTAAATTCCGAAAATCCCTCGCTGGCGTCAGCATTGCGCAATAAATAGATTTTTCAGTAGAAAAATAATTCGAGAAATTCAATTAAATTTCAAAATTAGGTTTAAAACTTCTAAAATTCATAACTTTTACATATGAACTCCAAATTGGGTGATTCAGATTGCAAAATTTATATAAAATTATAATCTAGCTAACTAAACCAAAATATTTAAATTTGGAGTTAATTTGAACTATGTTTTTGAATTTATTTGAATTTGAATATTGAATTTATCGTATTTTCGCGTTTAGAATTCGACGACTCCGGAGAGTTCGACCAATCTGAAGATTTAGAATTCAAAGACATCAACGAAGGCAAGTTACACCATTGACCATATTGCCCCCAGTATTATAAGTTATTTTTAGTTTTTAAATTATTTATCGCATGCATATGTTTGTATAAATATTTTAATGTCCTGTTTTACATATAGTTAATTCCATGTGTTATTGTATGGCCAATTTGAATGTTGTATCGACTACCTTGATACCATAGGCAAGATATTATGAAAATTAAACATATGCTTAGCAGAGCTTAGTTCACACTTACAGAATTTGGGAGGGTTTTCACTAAATCTCTTTCAAATTGTTTTAAACTTGATATTGTGGTATGGTCTTACCACATGGATTTATAAATAGAGTTTTATTCAAAATAAAATCAAAAATGGGTTTGGACTTGGGTGAAATGGTGGAATGGTGGAGTGCAGATTTATGCAGGATTGATCAGTTAAGATTAAGGTCCATGGTTTGTAGGAATGGCCTTAAGTCAATTGAGGACAGTCTTTGAGCCGCTTATTGCTATGCCATATCGTACTACCACATGTCTGTATGGGCAGGATTTGGCTAATTAATTTGTGATGTTCTAGTATATTTATGTCATGTGATTATGTGGGTGTCGGTTAGGCGTTTTATTCCCACTTGGCAGCTGTGAGGGCTTCAGGAGGGCGGTTAGTCAAAGGCGAAACCTTAGCGAGCATGAGTATACTAGGGCGAGAACATCGTAAAAACCTCATGGTAATTGCTCAGTCCACGCCTACGGGCGTGAATTGGCGACATAACGAGTATGTCACCTCGTGTGGGTAAAGTTGTACCAACTCTGCGAGTAGAAACTATTCGAATAGCGCGTCATGGTCATGGACATGCTAGCGGGCCACTTAAAGTTAGAATTATTTTTGGTTTTTAAATGCTTTATTAAAATGCTAAGGATGGTTAACCCTTAAGAAAAATTGGGCGGGAAGCCAAGTGTTAGGAGGGGATCCTTCACTAAATCATTGGAGGTTATCCACATTACAATATTGTCATTTTAAAATATGATTTTAGTCTTAGTATGAAACTACCTTAGAAATTACTATGATTATTTACACTGAAAATGCTGTTTATGCAAAACAACCCCTGCCATACTCACTTGTTACCTTATGCATGCATTTTAAATATTGGGTGTAACTTGCGAGCACGGAAGTTGTGCTCATCCTTGCTGAATAAATCTTATTCAGGAGAAGACTTCTTCCCAGCGGTGAGGATCGGACGAGTAGGCCTTTGACCCAGACGATTGCCTGTGGCGCATCGTGTGGTTCACCACTATTATTATGTTTCCGCTGTGTTTATCAATTGTCATTTGATACTGTTGTTCAGACTCATTTTGTATTAAACAATTATTTATTTTATGTCATTTACGATTTTGTGATATGAATGTGATATCCATTTTTGTGAGACTGTGTACACTAGAAATCCTGGACCGGTGTTTGAACACAGAGAATTCAGGATCCTTCGCTCCTGGGTTCGACAAAAGTGGTATCAGAGCCATATCGTATGAAGTCATGGCCCTGTAGAAATGGTAAAACCATTAAGGACTATTTTCAAAAATTTAAAATTATCTACCTGTCTTCCAGAGTCTTACTCTTCCTTTCTCTGTTAAAAGATTTCTAAACTCTTGTCTCTTCTAAAATTGTAGATGGCCAAGAGACCGACCCGCATCTCCCACGGGATCTTCGCTGGAGAATGGGTGGATATACTGTGGAAGATGATGCAACATCTAAATTTCAAGAAGAGGCCCACATACCAAGGGTACAAGTATATCGTGGGACAGCAGGAGCGCTAGAGAGTAGAGGTTATCCTCTACTCTAACTTGGCACCGGATACGTCATTCCACATCTTCGACGCCCCAATGCGTCGCGAGACTTTCACTGACGGCATTCAGGACGCAGCGAGAGAAGTCGTTCGCCGACTTCGTTATACCTATGACGCCTACCTTCGGGATACCGCATTCCAGTACTATCCCATGCACATCCCCACCCAGCTAGACAGTGCTTTCGGCTCAGTCGAGAATGAGGATATGCCGGAGATCACCTGTCGAACTCGGGAACGAAGGATCCCAAATTCTTTGTATTCATACACTAGTCCAGGATTTCTAGTGTACACAGTAAACAAAAGTGATAGCACAATCATATCACACATTTATTGATAATAATTCAGAGTTTATTACAAAAGGGCTGCGGCCAAAAGAAAAGAAATAACACAGCGGAAGTAAAGCAGTAGTAGGCCACACGACTTGCCACAGGCAATCGTGCGGGGCCATGACCTATTAAATCAAGATCCTCACCGTCGGGGAAAACATCTTCTCCTAAATAAGATTTATTCAGCAATAGTGAGCACAACTTCCGTGCTCGCAAATCACACCCAATATAGAAAGTTTAATGCATGCATAAAGTAAACAAAGGTAATGGCAGGGTGGTTTTGCATAAACAGCATTTTCAGATTATATATTATTAATACTTTTCTAAAGTAGTTTTAATATTGTAACTGAAATCAGTGACGAAAATGACAGTGATTAGTGGATGACCTCCACTAGTTGAATGGTGAAGGATATCCTCCTAACACTTGGCTAACCGCCCAATTTTTACCATAGGATTATCCATCCTAAAAATATCTGTTGAACACATTTTATAAATCAAAAATAATTCTAACTTAGAGTGGCTTTGCTAGCATGTCCATGACCGCGGACGCGGCTATTCGAATAGTTTTACACTCTGCGAGTTTATGCGGCTTTACCCACACGAGATAATATGCTTATAATGTCGGCCAATACACGCTTCGAGGGCGTGCGACTAAGCAATTACCATGAGGCCTTTACAAAGTAGTGTCTTAATGTATTCATGCCAGCTAAGGTTTCGCTACCATTGGACTAACCATCCTCAGGAGCCCCTCTTGCGCCAGTGGGACTAATGTCTAACCAACACCCACACATACAACATAGCACAAATAACACTAAGACCCACAAATTATTTAGCAAATCCTGCCCCACAGGACATGTGGTGAGTACGGTAGGCGTAGCAAAATACGCTCAAAGACCGGTCCTTAAGCGGCTGGGCGACTTCCAATTAAAATCTGGGTCGTAATCCTAACAGTTAGGCCGTGCATGAACTGCACCCACCATCCATCCATCTCGCTTAAGTCCAAACCCATTTTGTTTTATTTAGAGTTAAAACCTCTTTATAAACCTTTCGTGATAAAACAATACCACAGAAACACATTTTAAATTAAGTTGTAAAGATTTGACTAAATTCTCCCAAATTTGTAAATGTTATCTAAGCAAGGCTAAGCATTTGACAAATTTTATCTAAGGTGTCAAGGTATTCAGGTTTGATAATCAAATTGGCCATACCAAGGAGTTTGGAACAACTATATCTGAAATCGGGATATTCGGACATTTTTATAAACATATGCATGCAATAGTAATTTGAAAGCAGATAAATAAATACTTTAAAACAATAGGAACAATATGATCAATAGTGTAACTTGCCTTCGTTGAAGTTTTGAAACTCTAAATCGTCGGAAGAATCTAACTCTCCGGAGTCGTCGAAGTCTATACGCAAAAATACGACAAATTCAAATTCAAATTCAAATAAATTCAAAAACTCAGCTCAAATGAACTCTAAACTGAATTATTTTGGTTTAAATAGCTAGATTATGATTTTAGATAAATTTTGCAACTGGAATCACCCAATTTGGAGTTAGTATGCAAAAGTTATGAATTTTAGAAGTTTTAAACTAAATTCTGAAATTTATTGAATTCTTGAATTATTTTCTCTTGGAAATTCCATTCATTGCGCAATCTTGGCCTTGTGAGTAATTTCTGGGAATTAAAGAAATGAATTAATTTTTCGACTTGTGGACCCCATTTGGTAAGTGACTTGGTCCACGTGAACCCGATCTATGAACTTTCGGCCGAGGAGAGTGGGCGTGGTGAGGTGGCCAACCGCGTGGCGACCACGCGGCTTTAGCGCCGAGGTGGCGACACGGCGCCTCGTGGTCATGCCACGAGGTCGGTGTGGCGATGGCGCGGGCTCGGGCTCGGTGGCGTTCGCGCGCGGCGAGTCAAATGAGTGTGTGCATAATGTGGGGAACAATGCGAACTCGGGGACTACCAAAGCGGCGAGAGCGGGCGGAAAGGTCGTCGGCGGCGAGGTTTAGCGGCGGCGGCATCTGATGCGTCGGCGAAGAAGGCGTTCGAGGTCCTTTGGCGGAGTAGGTGGTAGCGACCGCTTCGCAGGTGCGGTGATCTTGATGGTACCGACGCAGAGTCGATGGAGCTCGGTGGCGTCGAGCGGAGAAAAGCTCCGAGTCGCCGTGAAGAAACTCAAAATCTGGGCGCTCTGGCGAGGTGAAGGGTACGGGTGGTGGCGGCGTGTTCGGTGAGTGGAGGGCACCTCGTGCTCCCTTTATAGGAGGCGGAGGAGGCGGGTGGTGGCGATCGTGGGCATGAGAAAAGGGAAAAGCGGCTGAAGTGGGGTGGCGTGATGAGGGTCTTCAATGCGCGTGATGGCGAGGAGTGGGGAAGAAACGGGCGGAGTTGGAGCTCGGTTGTGCGGCTTAATGGCGGCGATTCTTGGCGCGGTGCGGCGAGGGCGAAGGTGAGGAAGGCGATGATCTTTGGGCGTCCGATTTTGATCGGACGGTGGATATAGAACATGCGAACCGATGGTGGGTCGGCGCGACCGTTCGATCTCGATCTAATGGTTGAGATATAACGCGGGGTACGGTAAGCGGGGATCGGGCGCAGCCGTTGGATTTTAATCCAACGGTTGGGGACGATGGCGCGGCGATGCGGGCTGTCGTGGCGTGTGGAAAGGACGTGCGCGGCGATGCGGGCCGTTCGATCTCGATCTAATGGTTGAGATATAACGCGGGGTACGGTAAGTGGGTTTCGGCCCAAACACTGTTGGAAGATTTTGTTTCGATTTCTGATTTAATTAATTGCTGATAATTCATTTAGGCTTTAGAATATAGTACATTAAGTCCAAAAATTTTGAGAAAATTCATAGAAATTCTCTGGAGCATTTAGGACTTAAGAAAAATATTTCCAGCTATTATCTGGTAATAGATTTTGCACATAAATTTGTTTTAGCTTTAATTTGGTTAAGGAAAAGCTTTAAAAATTCCACAAAAATCCAATAATATAATTAAACCTTAATTTCAACTGGAATTTGAAATTTGGGCTGTTACAAACCTACCCCCTTAAAGGGAATCTCGACCCCGAGATTCAGACTTGGTTAGCAAACAGATCAGGGTAGTTGGCCTTGAGTTCTTCTTCACTCTCCCACGTGGCTTCGCTTTCTGGATGGTGACTCCACTGCACCTTGTACGATCTGATGATTCTGCTTTTGGTAACACGTTCTGCGACATCCAGAATTTTAATCGGTCGTTCCACGTAGGTGAGATCTTCTTGAAGGTCAAAGCTTTCCAGAAAGGTATGGTCTTCCGGTTCTCGCAGGCATTTCTTTAATTGCGACACGTGGAAGACGTTATGTACTGCTGACAGGGCTTCTGGCAGCTCTAGCTGATAAGCTACTTCTCCACGCTTTGCCAAGATCTTGTATGGCCCGATATGCACAGGTGCAAGTTTTCCTTTTATGCAGAATCGCCTTACACCTCTCGAGTGGGGTAACTCACGAGGTAGACAACATCTCCTACCTCAAAGCTTAGTTGCCTCAGCGGTTATCGGCATAACTCTTTTGTCGGGATTGGGCTACTTTGAGGCGCTCTGTATGGTTTCACTTTACTTTTAGCTTCTTTGATCAATTCGGTCCAAGGAGTGGCGTTCTCCTACCTCATCCCAAAGGAGCGGGGTTGGCATTTCCTACCATCTGAGCCTCGAATGGAGCCATCGCAAACTGTCTTGGTAGCTATTATTGTATGAGAACTCCGCATAGGGCGGATCCTTGTCCCAACCTTTTCCAAGTCTAATGCACACGCTCGAAGCATATCTTCAAGAACTTGGTTGGTGCGTTACGTTTGACCATCGATGCAGGGTGATACACCGTCTTTGAATTGAGTCGGTCCCCAAGGCTTCATGCGGACTTTTCGAAGCGAGAGGTGGGCGAGAACCTCGGTCGGACACAATCTTTTGGGTACTCCATGCGGCAGACAATTACGGCCATGTACAATTACGCTAGCTTGTCGCTCTGGTAGGTGGTCTTGACGGGAATAAAGTGAGCTACTTTAGTTAACGGTCAATTACTACCGGATGGAGTCATATCGATTGGGTCTGGGAAGTCGGTGATGAAATCCATACCTACTTCTTCCCACTTCCACTCGAATTGGCGATGCATTGCAACAAACCAGCGGGTCTTTGGTGCTCTGCCTTGACTCTTTGGCAAACATCACTGTGGCGATGAAATCAGCAATTTCACGCTTCATCTTGACCACCAATATTTTCTTTTAGATCTGGTACATTTTGGTGCTGCTAGGATGAATGGAGTATGGCGACTCATGAGCTTCTTTCAAGATCGAATTCTTTATCTCCCTTTGGTTAGGTACACGGATGCGGTTCCCAAACCACCTTGTTCCTTGCTTATCCTCGGAGAAACACAAGCTTTGCCTCTTCTCATATTCTTCTTGATTTCTTGGATATCTTCATCTTCTAATTGTGTTGTTCTGATCTGATCTTGAAGAGTCGGTTGAATCTCTAAGGCGTATACACAACCTTGATTGACAATTTCTAGGTTCAGTATTGCAATTCCTCATCTGACTCTGGTTGATTTCGTTGTACCGTGATGGTGTTGCAATAGGCCTTCCTGCTCAAGGCGTCTGCCACAACATTGGCTTTGCCCGGATGATAATGGATTCCGAGGTCATAATCCTTTATTAACTCCAGCCATCTTCTTTGTCGGAGGTTGAGCTCGGACTGCGTGAAAATGTATTTCAGGCTTTTATGGTCCGTGAAAATATCACAGTGTTACCAATGAGATAATGTCGCCAGATTTTCAGAGCATGCACAATTGCGGCTAATTCCAAATCATGAGTCGGATAATTCCCTTCATGCGGTCTCAACTGCCGGGATGCATAAGCTACAACCTTGCCTTCCTGCATCAGTACACAACCGAGGCCTTGATGGGATGCGTCACAGAATATCTCAAAGTCCTTGCGGATGTCCGGTAATATTAACACCGGTGCTGAGACTAGCCTATTTTTCAGCTCTTGGAAGCTTTCTTCACAGGCGCTTGACCATTCAAACTTCTTTTCTTTCTTTAGAAGTTGAGTCATGGGTTTTGCAAGTTTAGAGAAACCCTCGATGAACCGACGATAATAGCCTGCCAGTCCCAGAAAACTTCTCACCTCGGTGACTGATTTGGGCTATTTCCAGTCCATTACTGCCTCCACCTTGGCGGGTGTAATACCCCGAATATTTCTACGGAAGGAGAGTAAACGAAAAAGGAGTTTTTATGTAATACTCCAACTTATTGTAATGAAGGAAGCAGTGAAAAGAGAAATTAAACTTTAGACGAGGGAAAATCTGCAATTCTTTGACAACTTTGTGCTTGGGCTTTGGCCTAGGAGGCCCATGAGGGCGGCCACTAATAAAAGGAGGAAACCCTAGCCCACCAGCATGCACGCATTGCTACGGTGTTCCACCACCCTTCGGTGCGTGCCCTCCTTGCACTCCGTTGCTCTCTCTTGGTGGTGCTCTCCCATTCTTTGTCGGCCAAGGAGAAAGGTGGAGGAGAGAGGAGAAGAAGAGGAGATGAGCATCTAGCGGGGTATTTCAGCGAACACGCGTGTCTCCAAGGGCCGCGTGTCACGGGTTTGGGAGCGCCATCGTTGCTGCTAGCAGCGTCGCAACGCGGAAGGCAAGTACTTTGTTGGTTTTAAGTCTTTGTGATTGTGAATGTTTACATGAATATGATATGACATCTTGTGATACCGAAATCTTTGAATTGGTTATGTTCTATCAATATGTGGAGTAAATGCGAAAGATGATATTAGCATTGTTCATGTTCATATCATGCATCCTTTTATTCATGCTATGTCCACGGGAGTGGGCTGTAAGTCCACCATTCCAATGTGGACAGGTTTGGACATTGTCATGTCCCGTCCACGGGAGTGGATTGAAAGACCCATCAATTCCAGTATGGGCACGTAAGACCCATCAATTCCAGTATGGGCAGCTTTGGACACCTATATGAAACGTTCTTCATATAGGACTTGGATCCCGCACTTTTGTTAAGGTGCGGGCTTAAGTGAACACCGACGGGTGTGTCACTCGCTATCTGAGTATAAGCATGTGTGCGATCCATCCTTGAGTACATTTATTCATGCCATGCATTCCTAAGTTTTCATTCGATGTATGCTCATATTCTCTTATGATGATGACTTGTTCATATGTGTGTTATGTCCCTTTTACTGTACTTGCTGAGTCGTGGACTCACTCTTGCGTTGTTTGTTTATTTTAGGTAACCCCGATGTTGGCTCACTTGGGAGGAGTAGACACGCACTACTTGTTCACATCATCAATTCATGTTCAAGATTAAATTTAGTTCTATCTTACATTCGTAAATGATGAACTGTAATAATAAATTATAATTGGTGAAGGAAGGATACCTTCTCCACATTGATGTTAAATTATTCTTTGCATGTGAATTTTCATTATCAATGAACTGAAATAAATAGATTAGATGGTGAAGGAAGGATACCTTCATCATGTATTGATTGTTTTGATACTATCATTAGTTGATTTTATTCAAATTCTTCCGCATTATGGATGTATGTTAGATGTTTTAGGTGACATCTTGGCTTCCGAATAGCGTGGTGTTACGGTTGGTATCGAGCGGGCTTTAGGTCCGTGGTAATTAAGATATTAAAATGACACCGCGTACTGATGAGGTGGGGTTTGGGTAATCCGGCATATCCGTATTTCTAGTGATGTGATTCATCATGTTGAACTTGTAATATCCCAAAGTTAACCTGCTTTGGGACCCGTGCGTCATTATATAAAGAGATCGTGAAAACGCGATATTTTGGAGTTTTTAGGGAGGAGTCAAATCGCCATTTAAAAGGATTGTGGGGAAGTGGATTATAGAAAACCTAGCGATCTTTTCTCTTTTTTCCAATCGTGCGCCGGCAGAGCCATCGTCTTTTTCTGCACCTCTTTTCCTCCCTCTGCTGTGCTGTTCGGCGGCCGTGTGCGCGTGGTCGCTCGGCCAATCTTACGCGCAGTGCTCGCTTGTCCGTCGCGTAGCGCGCTTGCGGCGTGAAACTTCCGGCCAGCCGTTCATCGTCGTGCGTCGGTTTGTCTTATTGTTCCTTTGCTCTCTGTGATAGATGATGGGAAGTGATTGTTGGCATTCTATTGGTAGTTGGTTGTCTTTGCATGAAAGCATACGGTGGCATAGGAAGAGGATTAATTAATAGAGTACTATTTTTTATTATTTAATTGCTAGCTTTGTTGTGTGACTAATTAACGTCATGCCATGGCATGGCTTCTAGTGTTACGACTAGAAAAAAAGTAAGCATGCGGCTGGAAGATTAATTATTAGTGCAAGATTGATTTGTACGCATCGGCTGAATTGTTGCTGTGATTATTTAATTGGAGTAGTACAGGAGATGAATTAGATTGTGTTAATTAGTAGTGCAAGAACATATAGCATCTAGCGCTAGAATTATTTAGTAATGCAAGATCTTTTGTATGCATGCATTCCATTAGCACAGTAAGAGACAATATTAGCATGTTTCTAGTCGGGGAGATATCGAACAATAGATTAGTTTTGGTCTGCTCAGGACAGGTTTTAGTAATCTGACCTTTGCGATCAGTTAAAGAGAGAATTAGAGGATCTCAGTATAACGAAAGTTGTAGATAATTGTCGTAGCTTTCAGGGAAGCACAAGAACGTGGAATTTGGATAAACGAGCTAAAAATTATGATAGTTTTAGTGCTCTGTCCAGAAAGTCTGATGTGAAATCGATGTTTTGTTAATCAGCTTAAAAGTGATTTTAGATGGCCGAATCAGGGAGGCTCACCAACTAGGTTTAGTTGGGAAATTTGATTACCTTTCAATGAAGACCAATAACACCTAATTTGGACCACTGTACGGAAAGATATGAATTTTAGAACTTGACTGTTTTCAAAGGGCAGTTCAGTACTTAGGAAAGTGGGGTCGGGATCGCGTTGCAAACTGCTACTTGATGTGTTCGCTTATATAATTCATGTTTTTCATTGCTGTGGTCTTAGTTTATATTCTTAATGTATTAGGTGGGGGATTGGTACCGGAGGCAGCACCGTCTTCACGTCCTCCATTCTCACGCGGTTAAGGCAAGTGCATTGTTTGATTCGTGGTTGTGATTGATTGGTCATGTTTGTGTGCCTTTTTCGATATGTGGTAGCATAGTGAGATTGTTGGCTTGATGTTGGTTTAAGATTGGTGGATGCTTCAAATATGTCCATGCTCTATTGTCGTATGATGTTATTGTCTTGTGGTAATTTGATGATGAATAAATGATGAGCATGTGCATATTGAGATCATATTGAGGCTTAGTCACGTGGTGACCAAGTATATTTTCCTTTGAGATCCCGTCATGAATGTGGCGGGCCGAGATCCCACACTCGTGAAGTGTGGGCTTGAGGTCCCCATTACTTGCGGAGTAATGGGCAATTGGTCCTGTGCGTGCGCGCTGCGGCATGGGTATGCGGCGACGGTTGCATACTGCATTACGGTGTAATGCACAAAGAAAGATAAAGAGAAAGGACCCTTGAGCATTGCATCGCATGTGAAATGTTTTGTTGTTGATCTTATACATATTGATGCTGATGTTATAGCTTCTATTTACTGTACTTCTTTGAGTCTGTGGACTCACTCTTGCTTTATTGTCATTTTAGGTACCAGAGCCAAGAACGACATGCATGGGGAAGTAGCGCTAGTCACACACATGCCACATGAACTAAATAAAGTTGAATGATCTTCGGATCGTAATTGTTTTTAGTAAATGGGCGAGTTGCTCAAAGGTTTATTATATCTTGTCTCTTGAAGTGGTTTAAGTGTAATAATGTTGAGTAGTGAAACTTTATACTTCACTAGATTGATGGATACTTAGCTTGTCTTTAATTATCTTTTGATGTCTCTGGATGGTAGTTTGGTTAATTTATGATTCATTTGAATGTTGGAACCTCCGTGTAATTAACTTTACAAGGGAGGTTCTGCCGAAATTTATTAAGTTTGCTTTGATTACAATTATTAGGGTTTGTTTAGTAGCATTCGGGCTCATGTTGGGTGGGGTGTTGATTAGTATCGAGCGATTTGTAGGTCCGTGGTATATGAAAAGTTAAATTTGACACACTATGCACAGTAGGTGGGAATGGGTTAATGCATTGCATTACGCTACTATTGAGTTTTTTTATTTCTCTTGTGTGATAGCTACTAGTTAGACTATACTTGTGGTCCTAGTTGTTGTAAGTGCTTATTGTTTGATTGTTTCTTGTGATGTTTAGAAATGGCAGGGGTGGTGGCGAGGTCGTGGCGCGAGGGGGCCGGCGAGGCAGGCATCGCCCGCCGAAGTTGAGTCCGTAGTTGGAGAAGCTAGCCTGCGAGTCGGAGGAAGAGGTTGCTTCAGATGCAGGAGAACCAGACCCACCAGTGCGCTGTTGTCGCTCTGTGGTGGCCTGCAGCGGCACTGCGGTGTATGCCAGGGATTACATCAATGGAGCGCTTTGAGGTGGACACCTTCGACGGTCGAGCACGCTGTCGGCGCAGACTAATTGGCTGCGACACATGGAGAAACGCCAGGGCTCGGGATGACTTGAGAAATGAGGGCTCGGTTCGTGGCTTTCCAATTGAAGAGGCGGCGGATATCGGTGGGAAGGAGTCACGATGGCGGGACAGACTCATGGACGATTACAGGAACATTTTGTTGAGCATTTCGGGAAGAGGTTTTATCCGACTTCATATGTGGATCGAATGGAAGTCTCTTTGCGAGAACTTCAAGCGAGGTAAGATAGCGATGGACAGAGTATGAAGCGGGTTTTAACAACTTGGTTCGTTTTGTTCCAGCTGTGGCCACAAATGATGAAGAAAAAGCCAAGAGGTTTCGTAGGTGTAACACCCAGGTTCGTCATGAGCCTGGAATGCTACTAAACAACTCTAATAACTCTAAAGAAGACAATTCTAATAAAAATTTGTGAGAACCTCCTTGTAAAGTTAATTACATGAAGGTTCCAACACACAGAATAATCAAATATTAATTAAACTTCCATTCCAAATCATCAATGAATAATCAGAAACATGCTAAGAAACCATCATAACTAGAGAGGTATAACATTCCACTACTCCTCATTATTACATTTAATCCATAGCATAAGACAGATCATATTATTCAAAGATCAATAACTCTCTGAAGATCAATCATCCTTATTTAGTTCATGTGGTATGTGTGTGACTAGCAGCCTAATTTCCCCCATGCATGTCATTCTTGTCTCGGGTACCTAAACAACAATAAAAGCAAGAGTGAGTCCATAGACTCAGCAAGTACATTAAGAAACCATGGCAATAACACACATATAAAGGGAAATTAACATTAAAAACATCTCATATGCAAATGCAATGCTCAAGGACTTTTATCTTTAACTTTCTGTGTACATTACACCTGTAATGCAGAGTATGCGACCGCCGCCGCATACCCATGCTGTCTTGCGCGCGCACTGAGGACCAATTGCCGTTACTCCGCAAGTGCGGGGACCTCAAGCCCACACTCCACGAGTGAGGATCTCGGGCCCGTCACATTCATGGCGAGGATCTCAAAGGAAACATACTTGGGCACGCGTGACCAAGCCTCAACATGATATCTTTATGCAAATGCTTATCATGTAATCATCATCAAATTACCAAAATTCAACATCACTTAATCATAGTAAAGCATGAGCATCATTTGAACAATAACCATACTTAAGCATTCATTAAGTATACCATCTTGCAATGCATCCATACAGACAATTAACACACAATTTAGACAATCATTCAAAACAACAATGCACTTGCCTCAACCGTGCGAAGGTGGATGTCGGGAATGAGGTACTGCTCCCGAGCCAAACCCACACTGGACAACAATTGAGACAGGCTAAGGCTACCATAAGGGCCTAATAACGAAATCATAAACACAACATGAGTACATGGTCCACTAAGCGCAACCCCAACGTTAAAGCTAGCTGTCAGATTTCCTTTCCAGAGAACAGCCCCTTCGAAAAATCATAACTAAATGTACAGAAATCCAAATGGAGTGATCTTGGACATTCTGAAAAGGTTATTGAATTCCCCTTCTAAACCTAGTTGGTGAGGTTCTCTGATTCGGCCATTTCCTAGTCCTACCAATCTAAACAACAGAGTATCAATTTTCACGTCGGGTCTCTGGACAGCAACATTGAAACTATCATAACTTTCTCTACGTTCATCCGAATTTCATGATCTTTAGTTTTCCTGAAAGCTAGAAGGATTATCTACAACTTTCGTTATACTGGGGTTCTCAGATTTCCACTTTAACCATCACTTTTAATTGGTTTCTACAATCTGCCTAAATACTGACAGAGCAGTGGAACAGCAGACTTAGAAAAATCATAACTCTCTAACCGTTAATCAGTTTGAGTGAACTTGGCGGCCACTGAAAGCTAAGACAATAACCTACAACTCTCTAGGAGACCAAAACTCCAGATTCAACCTCTAACCACACGAAATTTACCCCGCAAGCCACTGGACGAAAATTGCATTACAGCAGGCCGACTACCACCTAAACAAAGACTAACCAAAATCTCTCCCAAGACTAATTATCCTTCAAGAACAGCGTGTTACCCTTGACGACGCTGCGAGCGAACCGGATGGCGATCCTTCCTCTTCCTCTTCTCCCTTCTCTTCTCCCTCCTTTCTTCCCTCCTTTCTTCCCTCCTTTCTTCCTCTATGGCCGGTGCAAGGAGGCTTCTTCTCCTCAAGGCCGGCGGCAATGGAGGAGGTTGGGGCGCAAGGGGGAGGAACCAGGAGGTGGTGCGCAAGGGGGAAGGAGAGGAGATGGGGCGGCCAAAGGGAGTGGGGGCTCGGCTAGGGTTTGGGGAAAAGTGGTGCCTTCCCCTTGGCCGGCCACCTAAGGCGTGATGGGCGGAGCCCAAGCCAGGTTGGCGAAAACGTGCTTTCACCCCGCTAGTTGCGAAAATCAACTCTTTCCTTTTGATCCTTTTACTATCTTGAGAAGTCCCTCCCGAAACTCTTTCTCGAACCTCTCGAGCTTTTGGGACATTACATTCTACCCCCCTTACACAGAATTCGTCCTCGAATTCTAACCCAGCCACGCCAAGGGACGGATACGAAAAAAGACTTAAAGCACAACACGCTTTGTAGAGAATAATTCGGATATTGCTCGCGCATCTGCCTCCAACTCCAGTGGCTTCTTTCTCGGATGCTGCTGCGACCAAAGAACTTTAACATACTTGAGCGTTTTGTTTCTCAAAACCTTCTCGATTTCTCAAGATCCATGCTGGCTTTGACTCAAGGTCAAATCTTGCTCTATGTGTAGAGGCTCTAGCGGTACATGATGCTCGGATCTCGCAAATACTTCCTCGGCATGGATACATGAAAAACATTGTGAACTCCACGCATAGACTCGCGAGTCTAAGCGATAAGCCAACTTCCGATTCGAGCCAAGATCGTGAATGGTCCTATGTACCTTGGGCTAAGTTTCCCTGCAGTGCCGAACCTCACCACACCTTTAGTGGGGACACTTTCAAGAGCACTGATCCCCACTTCAAATTCCAAGTCTCTTCTTCTCACGTCTGCATAACTTTTCATGCGCTCTCGAGTACATTAATAGGTTCTGTCTCACGAGCCACTCGCTCTCTGATCTTTTGTACCCAATCCGGACCCAAAGCGCCTTCTCACCCACGGCTTCCCGGCAAAGTGGGGACCTGCACTACGCCCATACAAAACCTCGAGCGGGCGGCTTTTATGCTTGAATGATAGCTGTTGTTATAAGCAAATTCTGCTAAGGGCAATTGATCCTCCAGCTACCCTTCAAGACAAAACACAAGTCCGCAACATGTCCTCCGAGTGCGGATAGTGCGTTCAAATGCTGCCCGATGCATGCGTGGATGGAATCTTTGTACTCAGACGGAGTTTGTGTGCCCAAGGCACTCTGTAAACTTTCCCAAAACTTGGAGACAAACTTGGCATCTCTGTGGAAATGATGGTCTTTGGCACCCATGTAATCTCACAATCTCCGCACATAGATGGGAGCTAAATCACTTCTTGAGTTAGTAGGCGAATTGGTATAAAGTGTGCGATTCTTGAGGCGATCCACTATCACCCACACTGCATCCTTACCCCTTGGTGACCGGGTAATGCAACTACAAAATCCATAGAAATATCGTCCCACGGCCATTGCGGAATCTCTAAAGGTTGCAACAACCTGCGGGGCGTTTATGTTCGCCTTCACTGTTGACAAACACCACATGAGGCCACATAATTAGCTATGTCCACCTTCATCCTTTTCCACGAAGTGCGCTTTAGATCACGATACATCTTCGTTTCACCGGATGAGCGATTATGCGAGTGCGATGTGCCTCTTTCGAATGTCATCCTTGACCTTCGCTTTACGTAGTGCGCAAAGCGGCCCTTAAACCGCAACGCACCACACCCATCAAGCTGAAATCTCCGTCCTTGCCCAAATCCAATCGCCAACCCTTTGCAATAATTGATCTTCTGTTGTGCCTCGCACCGCTCTGGAATGGCCGACTCAAGATCGCCGTGTTTCAACACGTGCGATCCCCGCATAGCAAAATGATATACCCATACGGTCAAAGTCGGCAATGAGATAATCCAATGTAGCGGGCGTTGCCTTGCGACTAAGAGCATTAGCCACCACATTTGCCTTTCGGGATGGTATTGAATAGATAGATCATAATCCTTAATTAGCTCCGACCACTGCGCGCCTTAAATTCAGATCTTTACGAGTGAAAATATACTTAAGACTCTTGTGATGCTGTAAAAACATCACAACCCTCACCATCAGATAATGCCTCCAAAGTTTGGGGCAAACACTCAGTTGCCAACTCTAAATCATGAGTTGGGTAATTGCATTCATGCTTCTTGGTGCCTTGGCGCATAAGCTATCACCTTCCCTTCTGCATAAGGACACAACCCAACCCAATCGAGGCGCATCAGTACATCTGTAAATCGCTTCGGGCTCGGGAAGTGTAAGGATAGGGCGGTCACGACTTTTCCTTAAGGGTTTGGAAACTATGCTCACGATCATCATCCCACGAACTTCACATCATACGTGAGTGCGGATAAGGGTTTAGCAATAATGGAGAAATCTGCACAAAGCGCGATAGTATCCGCCATGCGAGAAAGCTTCTCACTTCTTTGGCGTTGGTTGGCGTCTTCCATTCTACCTGTAGAAATCTTACTTGGGTCAGCTGTGATTCCCTTATCATTGATGACATGCCCAAATCCCACTTGGACATCCAAAACTACACTTTTGGTTTGGCATAAAATTTATGCTCCTTAGTGTTTCCAACACAAGCCTCGTGTGTCGCTCATGTTCACTTGGTCTTTGAATATATCAAGATATCATCTATAAAGACTACCACAAAATCATCCGGTATTCATGCAACATCCTGTTCATAGTCTCCATGAAAGCGCGGGCGTTCGTTAGTCAAAAGACATAACTTTAAATTCAAAATGCCCATACCTTGTAGAGAATGCCGTCTTCTAAATATCCTCCTTTGGACGGGGATTTGATTATAACTGATTGAAGGTCAATCTTTGAGAATACCTTGGCCTCTCAACTGATCAAATAGATCTTCTATACGAGGCAGAGGATACTTATTCTTGATGGTTAAGCGGTTAAAACACGATAATCAATACACATGCGCCAACTACCATCTTTCTTCTTGGTAAATAGAACAGGGCTCCCCATGGAACACTGCTTGGGACGAATGAGATCCTTTGCTTTTAAATCATCCAATGCTTCTTTAGTTCCTCCAGAGCGGACAGGCCAACCGGTGAGGGTCATAGAGGCAGTCGGGCGCTGGTACCAAATCAATTCTGAACTCTACGGGGCGAGGTGGGGCATCACTGGTAGTTCTGTTGGAAAAACATCCAGGAACTCCCGAGCGACCAAAATTTCTTCTGCACTCTGAGATGAACTCGGCTTCTCCACTAGAGACAAAAGAAACCCATTCTTAGCCGTCGGCCACCGGAAAAGACTAGCCATCACAAAAGTGAGTGAGATGGGCGCTACATTGGAATACTATCTCTGCCCAGACGGAGCTTGCGGGTTATTGTCTTCAAAAGCAGGAAATAATGACACGGTAATTATGCAGCAGTCCATCCCCAAGATGACATCAAATGGCTCCATCCTCATAACCATCAGTTAGCAATGAACTCTTCTCCATCTAACGAAATCACACAACAGGACAAAGCTGTAGAGCTAGAGAGAATTCCCCGGGAGAATTAACTAGAACCGGGCGAGCTATTGGCTGCAGACTCAAACTCGCCTTACTAACAAAATCTAGTGATACAAAAGAAAAGGTAGCCCAGATCAAGCAGAACAAGTGCCTCTCTGAATCCACCAGAGCGTACTGTCACCACATCGGGACGACTCACCGACTCTGCCGTCGGCATAGCGTAGAGGCTGGCTGCTTTGGGGCGGTAGGGCTCCAACACCAGTGCGGTGGTGCGGGAGCTGCTGGAGGTCTTGAAGGTGCTACTCTGGAAATGGAGCCACGGGAGGGGCGGCCAAAAATACAGCGGTGGAGCTCCTCCGGGAGCGAGGAAGTAAGGAGGCGGTGCCCAAGTTGGAGTAGGAGTAGCCGCTAACATCCGAACCGACCCTCGAGAAGAAGGCTCGCGTGCGCGCCGACAGCGCTGAGTTCCCACTTGATAATCTTGGCGGGATTCCGCCGACAAACCAATGCCTTATGGCCCTCCCGACCACAATGGCGACAAGACCAGAACCAGTGCACTCCAGCTCTATGCTCATGCCGCGCTTGAAGCACTTCATGCCTTGCCACGGGCCGGACGTAACCTAGGTGCAGTGTGCAGGCGCTCGAGAAGTGGAAGAAGGCGTGCCTGTGAACTTGGTCTTGAATGACCTGCGGACCTTTGAACCTCTTGGAAGTAGGCCTGGAAGGTCCCACCCCACCTTGCCAAAACCCCTCTTCGGCGCCACTGCTCCCTCGGATACCACAGCGCCTTCTCCTCCCGGCAACTCCTCACCAAGCTGCATCTCGGTTCCATGCCCACGGCTTGTTCGACCAGGAGCTGAAATCCATAACTCCAATGCTCCCAATACTGCGGAACTCTTGCACGAGCCCCGCGAAACCTCTTAGCTTTTCCTCATCATTTGTGGCCACAGCGGGAACAAAGCGAACCAGTTGTTAAAACACGCTTCGTACTCTGTCCTTATCATCTTCCACGCTTGAAGTTACGCAGGAGACTTCCATTCGCTCCACATATGAAGTGGATAAAACCTCTTCTGAAGTGCTCAACAAAATACTCCCGTGTGGCTGGTCCATGAGCTCTTGTCACGGCCATCGAACTCCTTCCCACGGATATCCTTTGCCCCTTCAATTGGAAGGCCACGAACCGAGCCCTCATTTGGATGTCATCCCTAGAGCTCAAGTGCCTCTCCATGTGTCGCAGCCAATTAGCTGCGTCGACAGGCGTGCCTGACCCGTCGAAGGTGTCCAGCCTCAAAGCGTTCCATTGATGTAATCCCATGGCATACGCCGCAGGTGCCACTGCAGGGGCCACCACAGGAGCGACAACAGGCGCAGCTGGCGGGGCCTGGTTCTCCTGTACCGCTGAAGCAACCTCTTCCTCTGACTCCGCAGGGCTAGCTTCTCCCACTACGAATTCGAACCTCGGCGGGGCGATGCGGCCTCGCCGGCTCCTGCCGGCCTCGACCACGACCTCGGCCTCCACCCCTTGCCATATCTAATCATCACAGCAAAACAATCAAACAATAAGCAATTTCATCATCTAGGACCACAAGAGAAATCAAAAATCTCAAAAACAGCATAATGCAATGCATTAACCCATTCCCACCTACTGTGCATAGTGTGTCAAATTTAACCTTTCATATTCCACGGACCTACAGCCCGCTCTGATACCAACTGTAACACCGGGTTAGTCATGAGCACGGAATGCTACTAAACAACTCTAATAACTCTAAAGAAGACAATTCTAATAAAAATTTTGAGAACCTCCTTGTAAAGTTAATTACATGAAGGTTCCAACACACAGAATAATCAAATATTAATTAAACTTCCATTCCAAATCATCAATGAATAATCAGAAACATGCTAAGAAACCATCATAACTAGAGAGGTATAACATTCCACTACTCCTCATTATTACATTTAATCCATAGCATAAGACGGATCATATTATTCAATGATCAATAACTCTCTGAAGATCAATCATCCTTATTTAGTTCATGTGGTATGTGTGTGACTAGTGACCTAATTTCCCCATGCATGTCATTCTTGTCTCGGGTACCTAAACAACAATAAAAGCAAGAGTGAGTCCATAGACTCAGCAAGTACATTAAGAAACCATGGCAATAACACACATATAAAGGAAATTAACATTAAAAACATCTCATATGCAAATGCAATGCTCAAGGACTTTTATCTTTAACTTTACGTGTACATTACACATGTAATGCAGTATCGACCGCCGCCGCATGCCCATGCTGTGCTTGCACGCCACGAGGACCAATTGCCGTTACTCCGCAAGTGCTTGGGGACCTCAACCCACACTCCACGAGTGAGGATCTCGGGCCCGTCACATTCATGACGGGGATCTCCAAAGGAAACATACTTGGGCACCGCGTGACCAAGCCTCAACATGATATCTTTATGCAAATGCTTATCATGTAATCATCATCAAATTACCAAAATTCAACATCACTTAATCATAGTAAAGCATGAGCATCATTTGAACAATAACCATACTTAAGCATTCATTAAGTATACCATCTTGCAATGCATCCATACAGCAATTAACACACAATTTAGACAATCATTCAAAACAACAATGCACTTGCCTCAACCGTGCGAAGGTGGATGTCGGGAATGAGGTACTGCTCCCGGAGCCAAACCCACACTGGACAACAATTGAGACAGGCTAAGGCTACCATAAGGGCCTAATAACGAAATCATAAACACAACATGAGTACATGGTCCACTAAGCGCAACCCCAACGTTAAAGCTAGCTGTCAGATTTCCTTTCCAGAGAACAGCCCCTTGAAAAATCATAACTAAATGTACAGAAATCCAAATGGAGTGATCTTGGACATTCTGAAAAGGTTATTGAATTCCCTTCTAAACCTAGTTGGTGAGGTTCTCTGATTCGGCCATTTCCTAGTCCTACCAATCTAAACAACAGAGTATCAATTTTCACGTCGGGTCTCTGGACAGCAACATTGAAACTATCATAACTTTCTCTACGTTCATCCGAATTTCATGATCTTTAGTTTTCCTGAAAGCTAGAAGGATTATCTACAACTTTCGTTATACTGGGGTTCTCAGATTTCCACTTTAACCATCACTTTTAATTGGTTTTCTACAATCTGCCTAAATACTGACAGAGCAGTGGAACAGCAGACTTAGAAAAATCATAACTCTCGAACCGTTAATCGGATTTGAGTGAACTTGGCGGCCACTGAAAGCTAAGACAATAACCTACAACTCTCTAGGAGACCAAAACTCCAGATTCAACCTCCAACCACACGAAATTTACCCCGCAAGCCACTGGACGAAAATTGCATTACAGCAGGCCGACTACCACCTAAACAAAGACTAACCAAAATCTCTCCCAAGACTAATTATCCTTCAAGAACAGCGTGTTACCCTTGACGACGCTGCCGAAGCGAACCCCGGATGGCGATCCTTCCCTCTTCCTCTTCTCCCTTCTCTTCTCCCTCCTTTCTTCCCTCCTTTCTTCCTCTATGGCGGTGCAAGGAGGCTTCTTCTCCTCAAGGCCGGCAGCAATGGAGGGAGGTTGGGGCGCAAGGGAGGAACCAGGAGGTGGTGCGCAAGGGAGGAAGGAGAGGAGATGGGGGCGGCCAAAGGGAGTGGGGGCTCGGCTAGGGTTTGGGGGAAAAGTGGTGCCTTCCCCCTTGGCCGGCCACCTAAGGCTGATGGGCGGGCCCAAGCCCAAGGTTGGCGAAAACGTGCTTTCACCCCTGCTAGTTGCGAAAATCAACTCTTTCCTTTTGATCCTTTTACTAATCTTGAGAAGTCCCTCCGAAACTCTTTCTCGAACCTCTCGAGCTTTTGGGACATTACGATGGGGGCTCGAGGCAAGAGTTCGGCAGTATTAGGAGCATTGGAGTTGCGGGATTTCAGTTCTCTGGTCGAACAAGCCGGGGGCATGGGCGGAGATGCGGCTTGGTGAGGAGCGCCGGGAGGCGGAAGGCGTTGTGGTTTACGAGTGCGGTGGCGGCCGAGAAAAGGGTTTTAGCGGTGGGGTGGGACCTTCCGAGGCCCACTTCCAAGAGGTTCAAAGGCGCGAAATCATTCAAGACCAAGTTCACGGGGCACGATCTTCTTCCACCTCATGGCGTCGGCGGTGCACCTAGGTTACGTCCGATCCGAGCGGGGCATGAAGTGCTTCAAGTGCGGCGGTGAGCATAGAGCTTGAGTGCGGTGGTTGGGTCTTGCCGCCATTGTGGTCGGGAGGGCCATAAGGCTTTGGTGCATCGGTGGAATCCGGCGATATCATCAGCGGGAACTGTTCGATGTCGGCCCGGCGCCAGCTTCTTCTCGGGGGTCGGTGCGGATGTTAGCGGCTACTCCTACTCGGACTTGGGCACTACCTCGACCATACCTTCTGCTCTGGAGAGCCCCGCCTGTGGTTTTGCCGCCTCCCGTGGCCCCATTTCCGGTTGTGGCGCCTTGGCACCTCCGGCGGTTGTCGTACCACCGTACGAGTGTGTCTGAGCCCCTACCGCCCGTGGCGGTCTCCTACGCTATGCCGGCGGCGAGTCGGTGAGTCGTCTGATGTGGTGGCAGTGCGCTCTTGGTGGATTGATGAGAGGCACTTGTTCTATTTGATTCGGGGCTACCTTTTCTTTTGTATCACTAGATTTTGTTAGTAAGGCGAATTTGAGTTTGCGACCAATAGCTCGATCGATTCTAGTTAATTCTCGGGGAATTCTTTCTAGCTCTCTGATTTGTCTGGTTGTGTGATTTCGTTAGATGGAGAAGAATTCATTGCTAATCGATGGTTATGAAGATGGAGCCGTTTGATGTTATCTTGGGGATGGACTGGTTGCATAATTACCGTCTTGTCATTTCTTGTTTTGGAAGACAATAACCACGCAAGCTCCGTGCAGGCGGGAGATAGTATTCAATGTAGCGCTCCATCTCACTCACTTTTTGTGATGGCTAGTCTTTTTCACGGGGCCGTGCGGCGAAGAATGGGTTTCTTTTGTCTCTAGTGGAGAAGCCGAGTTAAGTGCAGAGCGTGCGAGAAGATATTTTGGTCGTTCGGGAGTTCTGGATGTTTTCAGCGAGCTACGGGGATGCCACCACCTCGTCCGTATAGTTGAAATTGATTTGGTACGAGGCGCCCGACTGTCTCTATGACCCCTACGGTTGGCCCGTCCGTTCGGGAGGAACTAAAGAAGCGATTGGATGATTTAAAAGCAAAGGATCTTATTCATCCCAGTGTGTCTCCATGGGGAGCTCCTGTTCTTTTTACCAAGAAGAAGGATGGTAGTTGGTGCATGTGTATTGATTATCGTGCTCTTAACCAGCTAACCATCAAGAATAAATATCCTCTGCCTCGTATAGAAGATTTATTTGATCAGTTGAGAGGGGCCAAGGTGTTCTCAAAGATTGACCTTCAATCAGGTTATAATCAAATCCCTGTTCGAAAGGAGGATATTGAGAAGACGGCATTCTCCACAAGGTATGGGCATTATGAATTTAAAGTTATGTCTTTTGGACTAACAAACGCCCCTGCTGCTTTCATGGAGACAATGAACAGGATGTTACATGAATACCTGGATGATTTTGTTGTTGTCTTTATTGATGACATTTTGATATATTCAAAATGAAGTGAACATGGGCGACACACGAGGCTTGTGTTGGAGGCGCTAAAGGAGCATAAGTTTTATGCCAAAGCGAAAAAGTGCGAGTTTTGGATGTGCAAGTGGGGTTTAGGGCATGTCATCAATGATAAGGAATCACAGTTGATCCAAGTAAGATTTCTACGATGGTAGAATGGAAGCGCCAACCAATGTCAAAGAAGTGAGAAGCTTCCTCGGCATGGCGAGGATACTATCGGCGTTTTGTGCGAGATTTCTCCATTATTGCCAAACCTTTATCCGGACTCACGAGAAGGATGTGAAGTTTAGGTGGGGCGATGACTGTGGCGTAGCTTCCAAACCCTTAAGGAAATGTTGGTGACCGCCCTGTCCTTACACTTCCGAGCACGGGAGGCGATTTACGATGTACTCGATGCGTCGCGGATTAGGTTGGGTTGTGTCCTTATGCGGGGAAGGAAGGTGATAGCTTATGCGTCGAGGCGGTGAAGAAGCATGAATGAATTACCCAACTCATGATTTAGAGTTGGCGGTGTAGTGTTTGCCACAAGCTTTGGAGACACTATACGTATGGTGAGGGTTGTGATGTTTATCTGACCACAAGAGTCTTAAGTATATTTTCACACGAAAGATTTGAATTTAAGGCAGCGTAGGTGGTGGGCGATTAAAGATTATGACCTATCTATTCGGTACCATCCGGCAAGGCAAGCGTAGTGGTCGATGCTCTGAGTCGCAAGGCGGCGCTGCAACATGGATTATCTCATTGCTGACTTTGACCGTATGGGTATATCATTTTGCTATCGCGGGATTTGCGTGTTGAAACACTGGTGATCTTGGAGTCGGCCATTCCAGGCGGGTGCGGGAAGCACAACAGATGATCAGTTTTTGCGAGGGTCGAAAGCGTTTGGACATGGGCAAAGTCGGGATTTCAGTTTGGATGGGTGCAGGTGTTCGATTTAAAGGCCGCCTTTGTGTGCCACAAAAGCGGAAGTCAAGTGAAATTCGAGGAGGCTCATCGTACTCAGACACGGTACATCGAGCGAGACAAAGATGTACCGCGACCAAGCAGACTTTTGGTGGAAAAGGATGAAGGTAGACATTGCCAACTATGTAGCCTCTGTGGAGTTTGTCGGCAAGTGAAGGCGAGCACAAGCGTCTGCGAGATTATTGCGACCATTAGAGGTCCCCCAATGGCCTTGGGATGATATCTCTATGGACTTCGTTGTTGCGTTGCCTCGCCCACCGCGAGGTAAGGATGCGGTTTGGGTTATAGTGGATCGATTCAGTAAATCTGCACATTTTATTCCCATCCGCACGACCAATTCGGCTAGTGACCTGGCTCCTATCTATGTACGGGAAATTGAAAGATTGCATGGAGTACCAAAGACCATCATTTCGGCGAGGACGCCAAGTTCGTATCCAAGTTCGGGAGAGTTTGCAGAGTACAATGGGCACACAACTCCGTCTAAGTACAGCTTTCCATCCTCAAACAGATGGGCAGTCAGAGCGCACAATTCAGACCTTGGAGGACATGTTGCGGTCCTGTATCCTGTCCTGGAAGGGTAGTTGGGAGGATCAATTGCCATTAGCTGAGTTTGCGTACAACAACAGCTATCATTCAAGCATAAAAGCCGCTCCGTTCGAGGTTTTGTATGGGCGTAAGTGCAGGTCACCACTTTGCTGGGAAGCCGTGGGTGAGAAGGCAGTTTTGGGTCCGGATTGGGTACAAAAGACTGTAGACCGAGTGGCTCTGGTGAGACAGAACCTATTAGCAGCTCAGAGCAGACAGAAAAGTTATGCAGACGTGAGGAGAAGAGACTTGGAATTTGAAGTGGGGGGTCAGGTGCTCTTGAAAGTGTCCCCCACTAAAGGTGTGGTGAGGTTCGGTACCAGAGGGAAGCTTAGCCCAAGGTACATAGGACCATTCACGATCTTAGCTCGAATCGGGAAGCTGGCTTATCGTTTAGACCTGCCAGAGTCTATGCGTGGAGTGCACAATGTTTTTCATGTGTCCATGTTGAGGAAGTACTTGAGGGACCCGGAGCATCTCATTGCATTGGAACCCTAACAATTGAGCGAGATCATCCTTTGAGTCCAAACAGTCACAGTGCGGAAAGATCGAAAAAGCGGTTGAGGAACAAAACCACGAAGTATGTTAAGGTGCTTTGGTGCAGCAGATGAAAGGGAGGCCACTTGGGGGCTGAGTCTCGCATGCGCGAGCTTTATCGAACTTGTTCACCTCGGTGTGTTCTTTTGTTGTTTAATTTCAGTTGTGGTTGTTCTTGAGTAGAGCGTGGGTAGAATTCGAGTCGAATTCGATTAAGGGGTGGAATGTAATATCCCAAAGTTAACCTGTTGAGGACCCGTGCGTCATTATATAAAAGAGATACGTGAAAACGCGATATTTTGGAGTTTTTAGGAGGAGTCAAGTCTGCCATTTAAAAGGATTGTGGGGGAAGTGGATTATAGAAAACCCTAGCGGTCTTTTCTTTTTTTCCAATCGTGCGCGCTTGGCAGCCATCGTCTTTTCCTCCACCTCTTTTCCTCCACTCTGCGTCTTTGTTCGCCGTGCGTGCGCGTGGTCGCTAGGCCAATCTTACGCGCAGTGTCGCTTGTCCCGTCGCGTAGCGCTTGCGGCGTGGAAACTTCCAGCCAGCCCGTTCATCGTCGTGCGTTGGTTTGTCTTATTGTTCCTTTGCTCTACTGTGATAGATGATGGGAAGTGATTGTTGGCATTCTATTGGTAGTTGGTTGTGCTGCATGAAAGCATACGGTGGCATAGGAAGAGGATTAATTAATAGAGTACTATTTTTTATTATTTAATTGCTAGCTTTGTTGTGTGACTAATTAACGTCATGCCATGGCATGGCTTCTAGTGTTACGACTAGAAAAAAAGTAAGCATGCGGCTGGAAGATTAATTATTAGTGCAAGATTGATTTGTACGCATCGGCTGAATTGTTGCTGTGATTATTTAATTGGAGTAGTACAGGAGATGAATTAGATTGTGTTAATTAGTAGTGCAAGAACATATAGCATCTAGCGCTAGAATTATTTAGTAATGCAAGATCTTTTGTATGCATGCATTCCATTAGCACAGTAAGAGACAATATTAGCATGTTTCTAGTCGGGGAGATATCGAACAATAGATTAGTTTTGGTCTGCTCAGGACAGGTTTTTGTAATCTGACCTTTGCGATCAGTTAAAGAGAGAATTAGAGGATCTCAGTATAACGAAAGTTGTAGATAATTGTCGTAGCTTTCATGGAAGCACAAGAACGTGGAATTTGGATAAACGAGCTAAAAATTATGATAGTTTTAGTGCTCTGTCCAGAAAGTCTGATGTGAAATCGATGTTTTGTTAATCAGCTTAAAAGTGATTTTAGATGGCCGAATCAGGGAGGCTCACCAACTAGGTTTAGTTGGGAAATTTGATTACCTTTCAATGAAGACCAAGAACACCTAATTTGGACCAATGTACGGAAAGATATGAATTTTAGAACTTGACTGTTTTCAAAGGGCAGTTCAGTACTTAGGAAAGTGGGGTCGGGATCGCGTTGCAAACTGCTACTTGATGTGTTCGCTTATATAATTCATGTTTTTCATTGCTGTGGTCTTAGTTTATATTCTTAATGTATTAGGTGGGGGATTGGTACCGGAGGCAGCACCGTCTTCACGTCCTCCATTCTCACGCGGTTAAGGCAAGTGCATTGTTTGATTCGTGGTTGTGATTGATTGGTCATGTTTGTGTGCTTTTTCGATATGTGGTAGCATAGTGAGATTGTTGGCTTGATGTTGGCTTAAGATTGGTGGATGCTTCAAATATGTCCATGCTCTATTGTCGTATGATGTTATTGTCTTGTGGTAATTTGATGATGAATAAATGATGAGCATGTGCATATTGAGATCATATTGAGGCTTGGTCACGTGGTGACCAAGTATGTTTTCCTTTGAGATCCCCGTCATGAATGTGACGGGCCCGAGATCCCCACACTCGTGAAGTGTGGGCTTGAGGTCCCCATTACTTGCGGAGTAATGGGCAATTGGTCCACGTGCGCGTGCGCATGTGCATGGGTATGCGGCGGCGGTTGCATACTGCATACACGGTGTAATGCACAAAGAAAGATAAAGAGAAAGGACCCTTGAGCATTGCATCGCATGTGAAATGTTTTGTTGTTGATCTTATACATATTGATGCTTGATGTTATAGCTTCTATTTACAGTACTTGCGAGTCTGTGGACTCACTCTTGCTTTATTGTCATTTTAGGTACGAGCCAAGAACGACATGCATGGGAAGTAGACGCTAGTCACACACATGCCACATGAACTAAATAAAGTTGAATGATCTTGGATCGTAATTGTTTTTAGTAAATGGGCGAGTTGCTCAAAGGTTTATTATATCTTGTCTCTTGAAGTGGTTTAAGTGTAATAATGTTGAGTAGTGAAACTTTATACTTCACTAGATTGATGGATACTTAGCTTGTCTTTGATTATCTTTTGATGTCTCTCGGATGGTAGTTTGGTTAATTTATGATTCATTTGAATGTTGGAACCTCAGTGTAATTAACTTTACAAGGAGGTTCTGTAAAATTTATTAAGTTTGCTTTGATTACAATTATTAGGGTTTGTTTAGTAGCATTCCAGGCTCATGTTGGGCTGGGGTGTTACAGAACTGTTCTTGAATTGCTTCCGTACTATCATTCTTGTGGTTAATCTATGATCTGCTGTGATATTCAATATCTATGAACTAATTATATGATTGTCATGAGATGATCATGTATATTCATAATGGAGTATTTTGGTGAAGCGTGTTGCTAATGGATGATAAGAAGTGGGGTCGTGGTTGTTACTCAGGATTCACGAGTTACACCATTGTTCGCGTAACGTGGTTAGAGGAGTAGTTACCCCGAGTACCATAGTTTCAGGTGTTAAGCGTGAGTTGCTTTAGAAAGTTGTTCTTTTTTTTGATTTCTGAATTTGGCAATTCTTGTCCTATGGTGGTTGATGAATCTCTCCTGGGTTTGTGGTTCATGATAGTTTATGGTTTTCAATAGATCCCTCTTGGTTCTCTGAAACAAATATTGCTTTTCAACTGTTAAGTTGCTTTTACCACTTGTGGTCGTTGTCAATTGACAAGATTGATGTTTTCATGGTTGCTCCTTCTTTCTCATTGAAAAAGAATGACTCATTTACTCGTTTGATAGCTTGGTTAGTGAGAGTTTTCCTCTGTAAGTTCGTTTGCATGGGAAAGCTTTGGCTTTATGCGTTTCTTTTGGATTACTTCGAGCGTTGAGGTTTGAAGTCTCTCTTTTGCTGTAGTAAGGTGTTAGAATCCTTTTGTGATGTCTTGCCATGCTTAAAATGAGAAGTTATAACTAAACGAATAAATTGTTACGATATGAGTTACCAAGTTGGGTTATTAGCATGGTGTAAATCAATTATTCTTAACTACCATCCATGAAAGTGAAATTGATTAATTTGAAATGTCCTTGTATGTGATACATGGTGTAGGTTAAATAAAGACTGTCCATATCCGTTCAGAACCTATAGATCTTACGTAAGAGCTAGATTTGTCTATTTCCTGGTATGCTAAAATTGTTGAAACTTGCATAAAGGACCAGATGGGTGCTGGTGTATCGATTCGTGAAACCTTGTTTATAGAAAATTATGTTAGTGAATATTTAATCATGTTTTGAAATGATTTACGAACAAAGGTGAAATGTGAATCTATGTTTACATATGGTTATGTGATTACAAATGGAATTAGTCTTGTATGTACACACATGATTAATACCATCATCGATTGTTAATGATTGAAGAAGGTGTTAAGCAACACCAATAGTTGAGTAGATTAATTTCGTAAGTAGTCTTTGCTATCGTGCCTTGTGATATTGATATTGCTTAGCATAATCTTGTTATAATAAATTTGTTTCAACCTTGTGGTTTGTATTCCCTTTGGGAAGTTTTAGGATGGAGTAATAAAGTTTGATGACTCTCAGTACTAGTGTATGTTGTCGATGTTGTTAAATCGTCAAAATTGTGAGAATGAGGTTAATTCTCGTAGTAATTTGATCACCTATGGTGATATTCTCTAAATGATCAAATTTCAAGTCTTATGTTTATGATCTTTTGAGGGTTCAGGCTTTTATGTGGTAAATGAAGTTTATCGAGTAACGATATGTTGCAAAGTTATAATGGTTCTTCAGTGATGCAAGTGCTTTGATTTTGAATACTTATTTGTTCTTATCTGTTAAGATTCGATATTCTCTTCTTGTGAGGTTTATGCTTTCAACTGTGGACTTCACTTATGTTCTATAAGTTCATTGCTTAATTGGTTTCTTCCTTGGTCCCGTGTTGGTGCAAGTGGTAGATGAGTTTTCTAGTTGGTGAAAGTCGTTTCCATTTGTCTCTTCTTACGAGAAAGAATCAACCCATTCTTTTCACGTGGGTCTTTCAAGTGTTTTCTAATTGTTGTTGTGAAATTGATGTTAATACCCATAGTAATTTGATCGCCTTTGGTGGTATCGTTCGGATGAGAATATTTCAAGTTTAGCTTTGTGATATTTTCTTTGAGCTATTGAATCATTTGGTAGCTGAAATTATTTTAAATAAATTGAGGTATTGAATTATCTTGTTGCTTCTTAAGAGATTCATGTGATTGAATCTTAACGGTTCTGGTTTGAGTTGGCAACGTGAAGTCGCAATTAAAGAAAATTATTTTGGTTCCCTTAAAAGGAGATTAATCGCTTGCTTTTCATGAAATCCCGTAATTGGAAAAGTTTTGAGTTTGGTGATTGAGATTATTTGGATCTCATGTTTCTTGTGTAGTTGAGCAGTTACGAACAAATATGACGTATTGAAGAATTTCATTGGTTCTTAATTAGTCCTTGTGGTTTGGACTAAAGATCTTATCTTATGCGTTGTGGCAAGCGATGTTAGTCAAAGAATTAATTTCAGTGTTAAAGGAAAGAGTGCAGTAGGAATATTTGAGAATTTGAGTCTAGTTTTGTAACTTGTAGTTATTCGAATTGTTCATAAACTTTTTTGCTCTTTTCACATAAGAGTTGTCGAGTTTCAATCGCAATGTCATTTTTCTCTTATTGGTGGTTATTTGCTATTCCCTTTTGAGGATGCATACCCTCATTGTGAACTCAACTTTCGTTTTCCATATCTTCATTATCAGATTATTTCTTTTGGTTTCGTGCTCCTTGTGAGCGACAACATTTTCTGTGTGGTGAAACTTGCCTTGTTCGCCTCTTTCTTTTGAGAAAGGATCAACAATTTTGTGTTGCAAAGTTTTACAAAGCGTAAGTTGTCAATTGTTTAGTGGTGGTTAAGTGATTGTAGGGGTGAGATTTTTGCTACCAAGCTATTGGAGGAGTAATAGAAGATGAGTTGGTTTTGACTCGAACCTCTTGGAGGAAGTTGATTCAGATGGAATGTATGGCAAGTAAAAGCGTATAGTGTTCGACTAAGTAGGACCTATGGTATAGTGTAGTTCCAGAACTTTGTTTCATGTTGAAATGTTGGGGATTATCAAATGTATGGAAACCTTAATTAATTTTATAGAGTAACACAATTGGAAAGTATTGCGATGTTGTGTGAGTGATTCCTGATGATGTTAATGAGTGATTATGTCGGAATTGTGGGGATGTTAGAGATTTAATCCGATGATTTCACCATGTGTTATAAAAGGAATTCGTTGTAGGGGTCTTGGAGGTTAAATTTGGGCTTTCCATTTTCATGCTAGACTTTTGGTCGCCCAAAGATTTGTGTGTAGAGGAGATAGAAAGCGGAGTATTACGAGTAGTGGAATGATTGTCGATAGAACCCTTCGATGTAGTTCATGAGCGGGTATACTGAGGATTCGACGTGTTATTCTTGAAAGTTGGAGGTGATGATGTATTTGGTTTAAGCCTAATTTGAGGATGTTAAATTAAGAGGTTTGAGACCGTGTGGTATGCGATGAATTCGAATTCCAAGGTTGGAGAGATATTTTATTCCAAAAAGTGAAACCAAGGAAAAAGATGTCTTCTTGATTAGTGAAGCATTTTCTTTATTCTCGCATGAGCTTTGTCTTTGTTGACCAATGTCTTTCGTAAGTTGAGTTTGACTCAATTTTGGTATGTGTGGTTCTTATCGGTTTAGGAAGAATAAAGGATGTTTTTTATTTGGGCATTTAAAATTATTCCTCCTTTAGTTTTCGTGATGTTTATTCGCAAAGCGCCACTTGGAAGGTGGAAAGGTTTTCGTGATGAAATTCGATTTCGGATTTGACTCTTTAGTACCGAAGTGGTAACGCTTAGTTGCGATGTGAATCTTTCGTTTTCAGATGGGCTTTGTTGGTAAAAGAGTTTGCTTAAAGAGAGTTTTGTCATATGTTTCTGGTTAAAGGAGGTGATCCTTGCTTTAGTGAAGAGTTCGATTGAGAGGTGGAACACGAGTTCCGTGTTCTTTGTGCTTGTCGTGTGGTTCGGTATCATTGGGAAGGTTAACCCAAGATATATTGGGTTGTTTTAGCTAGTTGGCGTATCGCCGGGATCGTCTCGAGTCCTTACGCGAGTACGTAACGTCTTGTATGTTCTCGTGTTGAGTGAGTACAGGAGATCCGAGTTTGAGGTTTCGTTTGCGCCGTTGACCATCGAGTGAGATCTTACCGAGTTTTGTCCGATGAGTGTACTGGAAGTACGGGTTGAGTGTTAGATCGACGTCATGTTACGTCGTTGTGTTGTGGTATTTTCGGTCCGAGGAGAGGCTCACCGGGAAGTTGGAGTTTCGCGTGCATGAGCTTTAGGCGGTGTTGTTCTGGCAGTGCGTGGTTACCGTTGTTCGTTCTCGATCGTGATTGTTCTTTCGCTTAAGTGTGTTTAGATTCGGGTCGAATCCTGTTATGGGGGTAGAATGTAATACCCGAATATTTCTACGGAAGGAGAGTAAGCGAAAAGGGTTTTTCTGTAATACTCCAACTTATTGTAATGAAGGAAGCGGTGAAAAGAGAAATTAAACTTTAGACGAGGAAAATCTGCAATTCTTTGACAACTGGGCTTGGGCTTTGGCCTAGGAGGCCCATGAGGGGTCGGCCACTAATAAAGGGGAAACCCTAGCCCACCACCGTAGCACGCATTGCTACAGTGTTCCACCGCGCCACAATACCGCTACTGATCGTGCCCTCCTTGCACTCCGTTACTCTCTCTTGGTGGTGCTCTCCCATTCTTTGTCGGCCAAGGAGAAAGGTGGAGGAGAGAGAGAAGAAGAGGAGATGAGCATCTAGCGGGGTATTTCAGCGGCACGCGTGTCTCCAAGGGCCGCGAGTCTACGGGTTTGGGGCGCCATCGTTGCACGCTAACTTGCGCCGCAACGCGAAGGCAAGTACTTTGTTGGTTTTAAGTCTTTGTGATTGTGAATGTTTACATGAATATGATATGACATCTTGTGATACCGAAATCTTTGAATTGGTTATGTTCTATCAATATGTGGAGTAAATGCAGAAAGATGATATTAGCATTGTTCATGTTCATATCATGCATCCTTTTATTCATGCTATGTCCACGGAGTGGACTGTAAGTCCCACCATTCCAATGTGGACGAGTTTGGACATTGTCATGTCCGCCCACGGGAGTGGATTGAAAGACCCATCAATTCGGTAGAGGGCACGTAAGACCCATCAATTCCAAAGTATGGGCAGCTTTGGACACCTATATGAAACGTTCTTCATATAGGACTTGGATCCCGCACTTTTGTTAAGGTGCGGGCTTAAGTGAACACCGACGGTGTGTCACTCGCTATACCGAGTATAAGCATGTGTGCAGTCCATCCTTGAGTACATTCATTCATGCCATGCATTCCTAAGTTTTCATTCGATGTATGCTCATATTCTCTTATGATGATGACTTGTTCATATGTGTGTTATGTCCCTTTATCAGATTTTGCTTGAGTCGTGGACTCACTCTTGCGTTGTTTGTTTATTTTAGGTAACCCCGATGTTGGCTCACTTGGGAGGAGTAGACACGCACTACTTGTTCACATCATCCAATTCATGTTCAAGATTAAATTTAGTTCTATCTTACATTCGTAAATGATGAACTGTAATAATAAATTTATAATTGGTGAAGGAAGGATACCTTCTCCACATTGATGTTGAATTATTGCTGCATGTGAATTTTCATTATCAATGAACTGAAATAAATAGATTAGATGGCGAAGGAAGGATACCTTCATCATGTCTTGATTGTTTTGATACTATCATTAGTTGATTTTATTCAAATTCTTCCGCATTATGGATGTATGTTAGATGTTTTAGGTGACATCTTGGCTTCCGAATAGCCAGGGTGTTACAGCGGGGTCTACTGCAATTCCTCCTGCGGATACAATATGTCCAAGGAATGCAACTTGATTTAGCCAGAATTCACTTTTGCTGAACTTGGCATAAAGTTGGTGCTCCCTGAGCTTGCCAAGGATCATCCGGAGATGCTGTTCATGTTCTTCTTCATCCTTTGAATAGATGAGGATGTCGTCGATGAAGACGACTACGAATTTATCCAGGAATTCCATGAACACTTTGTTCATCATATTCATGAAGTAGGCAGGGGCGTTGGTTAGTCCGAAGGACATTACTGTAAATTCATACAGTCCATATCTGGTGGTGAAGGCGGTCTTCGGGATATCTTCCGGTCGATCTTGATTGGTGATAACGGATCTCGAGATCAATCTTTGAGAAAACACTTGCTCCCTTCCAGCGATCGAGCGGATCATCAATGCAGGCAGCGGATATTTGTTCTTGATTGTTACTTCGTTGAGTGGTCTGTAATCGACGCACATTCTCATACTATTATCTTTCTTCTTGACAAATAGTACTGGGGCTCCCCATGGTGAGGAACTGGGTCGAATGTACCCTTTGCTTCGCAACTCTTCAATTTGTTTATTTAGTTCTGCTAACTCGTTGGCTGGCATTCTGTAGGGCCGTTTCGAGATCGGAGCTGTCCCGAGGACTAGATCAATTAGGAACATGATGTCCCTATCCGGTGGCATGCCGGGTAGATCATCTGGAAAGACGTCGGGATACTCACGTGCCACGGGTATATCTTCAAGTTTCACTTCCTTCAAACTGGTGAGTATGGAACTTCCTCCGGTTCGAGTCTTGGGTTTGAATTCAACAGATAGGCCTTGATCATTTGTGAGGGTGATGGACCTATTGGCGCAGTCTATTTGACCGTGGTTTTTGGCTAGCCAGTCCATTCCAAGTATTACATCCAGACCTTGGGAGTGTAAAACTATCAGATCTGCTAGAAAGGATACTCCGGATATCTCAAGAGTAAGATTTGGGCATAAAGAATTGGTTCTCATTTCCGAGCCCGGGGAATGAATTATCATGGGAGTAGCTAAAGAGGATATAGGTAACCCATATGTTCCCACAAATTTATATGACACAAAAGAGTGTGAAGCTCCAGAATCAAATAGGACAGATGCTGGTATCGAATTAACTAGGAACGTACCGAGAACAACATCTGGTGCTGCCTGAGCTTCCTCGGCGGTGACATGGTTCACCCGTCCCTTAGTGAACTGGCTTGCTGGTCTGGTGATGCCGGTAGCGGGGACTCCTGAGGTTGGCCTTGCTGGTGCTATACCTTGTTGCTTCTTTGGGCATTTATTGGCATAATGCCCTGTCTCGTTGCAGTGGAAGCACGTGACTCGGGCCGAGGAGGTAAAGTGCTTCGCAGAACCGTCCTCCGATGAAGTGCCACGGAAGTTGGAGGGGTTGGAGCGGTGTGGCGGTGCCGGAGTGCGTGACGTGGAAGATTGAAACTTCCCACGTTGCTGCGGTTGCGGTGTGGAGATGCGAGGTTTGGGCAGACCTCCTACGTTGAACCTCTGAGCAGCCATTCTCCGCTTGCGGTTCTCCATTTCCATGTGCTTGGCCTCCTGCCTGATTGCTTTATCCACCAACTGCTGGAAGTCGGTGAAATTCTGAGAAATAAGTTGAACAGAGATATCGTCATTCAATCCCTCCAGGAGCCTTTCTTGTCTTTCCTCATCTCTGGCTACGTCGGCTGGGGCGTAGCGGGCGAGTTGATTGAAACGGTGAAGATACTCATTCACCGAACGGTTGCCCTGGCGGAGCGCGTGGAATTCCTTTTTCTTTAATGTCATCATCCCTGCCGGAATGTGTGCATGACGGAAGGCTTGCACAAAGTTGTCCCATGAAATGGTTTGAGCATCATTATGGCCGATCTGTAATTATCCCACCATTCGGATGCGGGACCATGGAGTTGGTGAGAGGCAAACAAAACCCTCTCACGATCGGAACACTGCATGATGTCCAACTTCTTTCCGATGGCTCGGAGCCAGTCATCGGCATCCATCGGTTCAGTACTGCTTGAGAAAGTCGACGGACGCATCCTTATAAACTCCTACATGGTCAACCTCTGGTTGTGCGGGGGTGGGGCCGGAGCTGCTGCTGCTGTAGCGGCCTGAGTGTTCTGAACGTTCTGCAGTGACTGGGCAAGAAGGTCAATCAGATGGGTCTGATTTGCCATCATCTAGCGCCAGTCGGGTCCTTTTGCCGGCGGTGGTGGCGGCTGCAGAATGTGGTCATCCTGGTGATCCGCATGATCGTTTCCTTGTCTGTTGGCGCTGCTGCTGCCATTGCCGTTCTTGCGGGTGGTCACTATCTGCGGGATCCTCCAAGGATTTAGAGGAGATAGCAAGGAATTCTAAGGGGGATAAATCTAAAATAGCTCAAGAACCAATAAACACACAACAAAGAACCAACTTTTCAAAATAGTTCCTTTATTCATTTATTTTATTAATGTATTATGGCTATCACATGGGTATTTGATAGCTCATAATTCGCAGCTAAGTTACGAATTAAAGAAAAAGTAAATATCTATGGGGTGGATGGGGTGTATTCGGGGGAATTGCTGGTACTGCCTTGGCCTGATTTGTAACTAGCCAGCTCCTCTTCGACTGCCTTCATCCGCTTCTGTATACTCTAAACTATCCTGGGTAGTACGCAAGTCGTCCAAGGCGTTTCCGTAGGCATAGTCCAGTGCCTTTGTTAAGTCCACCTGGTGCGTCAGCTCGGGGGAGTCTTCTTCCTTGGCGGTGCGGAAGACGCTGTCGAGTCGAGTCGGAAGATGCATCGGGTAATAGTGAAACCCGGTGCCGTTGAGGTAGCGGTCGTAGGTATGACGGAGTCGACGAACTGCTTCTCTCGCTGCATCCTGGATGCCATCCGCGAAGGTGTCACGCCTGATCGGAGCGTGGAAGGTGTGGAAGACCGTGTTCGGTGACAGGTTGGTGTAGATCAGTACTTCTACCCTCCAGAGACGTCGTTCTCCCACCTTGTACCGATAGCCCTGGAACGTTGGCCTCTTCTTGTACTCCAAGTGTTGCATCACTTCCCAGAGAAGCTCGGCCCAGTATCCAGCAATGACTCCGTGAGAGATAGCGTCCGGTACCTCGGCCATCTACAATTTTGAGGAATAGACGAGTCAGTAACCGTTTTAAAGAGAAGGGTTGAGAGATGACTCTGGATAGACTCAAAATAATTTTGATTTTTTTAAAAATAAGTCCTTAAGGACACTGTGGGGCCACGACCTACAGTCGATATGGCTCTGATACCACTTTTGTCGAACTCATACACTAGTCCAGGATTTCTAGTGTACACAGTAAACAAAAGTGATAGCACAATCATATCACACATTTATTGATAATAATTCAGAGTTTATTACAAAAAGGGCCTGCGGCCAAAAGAAAAGAAATAACACAGCGGAAGTAAAGCAGTAGTAGGCCACATGACTTGCCACAGGCAATCGTCTGGGGACGCAGCCTATTCGTCAAGATCCTCACCGTCGGGGAAAACGTCTTCTCCTGAATAAGATTTATTCAGCAATAGTGAGCACAACTTCCGTGCTCGCAAGTCACACCCAATATAGAAAGTTTAATGCATGCATAAAGTAAACAAAGGTAATGGCAGGGTGGTTTTGCATAAACAACATTTTCAGATTATATATTATTAATACTTTTCTAAAGCGGTTTAATATTGTAATCAAATCGTGTGAAAATAGCGATGATTAGTGGATGACCTCCACTAGTTGAATGGTGAAGGATATCCTCCTAACACTTGGCTAACCGCCCAATTTTTACCACAGGATTATCCATCCTAAAAATATCTGTTGAACACATTTTATAAATCAAAAACAATTCTAACTTAGAGTGGCTTTGCTAGCATGTCCATGACCATGACGCGCTATTCGAATAGTTTTACACTCTGCGAGTTTGTACAGCTTTACCCACACGAGATAATATGCTTATAATGTCGCCAATACACGCTTCGAGGCGCGCGACTAACCAATTACCATGAGGCCTTTACAAAGTAGTGTCTTAATGTATTCATGCCCGCTAAGGTTTCGCTACTATTGGACTAACCATCCTCCGGGAGCCCCCTCTTGCGCCAGGTGGGACTAATGTCTAACCAACACCCACACATACAACATAGCACAAATAACACTAAGACCCACAAATTATTTAGCCAAATCCTGCCCACACAAGACATGTGGTGGTACGGTAAGGCGTAGCAAAATACGCTCAAAGACCGGTCCTTAACTGACTCGGGAGACTTCCAATTAAAATCCTGGGTCGTAATCCTAACTGATTAGGCCGTGCATGAACTGCACCCACCATCCATCCATCTCGCCAAGTCCAAACCCATTTTGTTTTATTTAGAGTTAAAACCTCTTTATAAACCTTTCGTGATAAAACAATACCACAGAAACACATTTTAAATTAAGTTGTAAAGATTTGACTAAATTCTCCCAAATTTGTAAATGTTATCTAAGCAAGGCTAAGCATTTGACAAATTTTATCTAAGGTGTCAAGGTATTCAGGTTTGATAATCAAATTGGCCATACCAAGGAGTTTGGAACAACTATATCTGAAATCGGGATATTCGGACATTTTTATAAACATATGCATGCAATAGTAATTTGAAAACAGTAAATAAATACTTTAAAACAATAGGAACAATATGATCAATAGTGTAACTTGCCTTCGTTGAAGTTTTGAAACTCTAAATCGTCGGAAGAATCTAACTCTCCGGAGTCGTCGAAGTCTATACGCAAAAATACGACAAATTCAAATTCAAATTCAAATAAATTCAAAAACTCAGCTCAAATGAACTCTAAACTGAATTATTTTGGTTTAAATAGCTAGATTATGATTTTAGATAAATTTTGCAACTGGAATCACCCAATTTGGAGTTAGTATACAAAAGTTATGAATTTTAGAAGTTTTAAACTAAATTCTGAAATTTATTGAATTTACTGAATTATTTTTCTACTGGAAATTCCATTTATTGCGCAATGCTGACGCCAGCGAGGAATTTCTGGGAATTAAAAGAAATGAATTAATTTTTCTGACATGTCGACCCCACTGGTAAGTGACTTGGTCCACGTGAACCCAGTCTATGAACTTTCGGCTCCGAGGGAGGGGTGGACGTGGCTGAGGTGGCCAACACGTGGGCAGTGTAACACCCCAGGATCCACATCCATAATGTGAATCCACATTCATTTACAAGCTAATTAAAATACAAAGATATTAAGCATCAATATCCAATTCTCATAATGAACACAATTATAGCCTCAACCATATTTACTACCAAAGATAGTAAAATATTAACAACACAATCTTGATCAACTGCTTCATATTATTCACCACTACCACTACCAATGACAATAAAGTATTAACATGTTTTACCACATAACTTTACTATTTCTCACATCCACAACTGCTATCAACGATTACCACAAGAGAGAAGAATCTCATGCCACAATCACAACCTCTACCATACCACAAGGGATGAACCTCATTCCACAACCACAACCACATTACTCATACCACAAGAGACTCTCATGAGTCAATTTCCACATTGCAACTATGAAGTTGCGTTTGTTTCCAAAAATAACTTCACCTCAATATCTTGCACAAGTATGCAAATGATCTTTCCACAATGTAATGCATATGTATGCTATGCTCCACTGCACCTTTACCCAACAAGGTAAAGGTATGCATCGTCTACTGACAATGCACGATGTTGTACTTGCAGTCTGATCGCGGCTATAAGCGGCGACATCCACAATGCAAATGTCATGATATGTCATGAATGATATGATAATCATAAACCACAAGAATTTAACCACGAAGGTCAACAACATACTCATCATGAGTATTTTCTCATAATCCACATGTGTCTCATTAAGCACAATATCATTGTGTCATAAGACCATTACCACATAACCACACCCGATTCACCAAGATCAAAATCAATCGATCTAAAGGAACTCTACCACATAGACCACAACATGATCATCATGAATATAACCACAAAGAATTATCAATATGTCCACCTTGAGTTTATTTTCATATTCCGCATTTGGCTCATTAAGCAAATTACCACATGACTACCAACAACCCTTCCAACGCATGGCAAAAATGAATATTAATTTGCTACCACGACCTCATCCATAAAACATGCAACCATGGCATATAACTTCAAGTTATGAAAAAACATGTATATTGCAAGTAGTAAGAATAACAAGTTAAAGCGTAGCTCAGCCACTTGCATTTACTTGCTCGATCATATAAGCATTCATCCATCACAAGCATTAGGGTTAGCAATGTACTTGCCTTCCACGATGCGACGCGTTAGCCGGCAAAGGTGATACTCCTAAACCTGAGGCCTCACCTCCTAAACCAGTAAAATAATTTCAATAAGGACATAATATACCCAGCGCTACTAATCGGCATTCTACATCGCTTACTTGACGACTCAAAACGAGTTTACAAAGCTGAAACCGAAAAACAACGTTTCCTGCCATATACTGATTCTGGACAGCAGCACGGTAAATGACATAACTCATGAACTGGAAGTCAAAAAGAGGTAAACCCAATTTCTGTAGATTCTTAACTGAATAATCTACAATACTCTAGTTGACACGATAAACCAATTCGGCCAAAATATTAGGCTAACCATTGTCTGAACTTTCAGTACAGAAACTGCCTACACAATCGAACAGCAAAACTAAAATGACCATAACTTTTAATAGGTAACTCCAAATTGATCGTTCTTTATCAATATGAAAAGGTTATAGAATTACCTACAATAACCTAGTTGGGTGAACTTTCAGATTGTACCAAATTCCCTTTCATATTTTAGGAAATAACCAGACAGATTATTCTCGTCAGATTTCTGGCAGCAGATACTAAAACGACCATAACTTTTGACTCAGACCTCGGAATCGAGTGATCTTCGCGGCTACTGAAAGATAACGACATAAACCACATAACTATAGGAGATGGAAACTTAAACTTCAGCTTCTAAATACACGAAAATACCCACGCAAGGTACTGGACAGAATCGAATCTTCTGCAGTCCAACATTTATCCAACAATTCTAATCGGTTTCGCATCTACTATGGATCAAACAGCGGGGAAGGCATCTCGTTACCCTTGTAGAACCGCTAGCTTGCTGAACCAAATCCCACGCGAGTTCTTCTTCTCCTTTCCCTCCTTCTTCTCCTTCCTCTCCTTCTTCTCCTTCTTCTCTTTTTCCTTCTTGCGCAAAGGGGCAGCAACTTGGCAGAGGGGAGGCGCAAGGGGCAGCAACCTGGGATGAGGGGAGGCACAAGGAGGAGGTGTGGCGGCTTGGGGGGGGGGAAACAGGGGGAAGGGGGGTCGGCCAAGGGGTAAGGGGGTGCTAGGGCAAGAAAAAGGGGTGTGGCCACCCCTTGGGCCTCTCCCCTTGGCCCAAGGTGGTAAGCCCACCCTCCCTTACTATTTTTTAACTAATTAACAGCTATTTAATTGTTTAATTCAACCTAAAGCTGACTCACAATTTTAATAATCTTTCTTTCTTTCTTTCCCGCGATAAATTGATTAACCGGCGACTCTGCGTCACCACTTATAAAAAAAATAAAACCTACGCCGAACCAACGATCTGGGTACCACAGGCAGCCACGCGGCTTTTGGTGCCGAGGTGGCGCTGACCTGGCGCCTGCGTGGTCATGCCACGTAGGTCCGGTGAGCGGCGATGGCGCGGGCTCGGGCTCGCCGGCGTTCTACGCCGTGGCGAGTCAAATGAGTGTGTGCATAATGTAGAGGGGAACAATGCGAACTCAGGGACTACCAAAACGGCGGCGGAGCGGGGCGAAAAGGTCGTCGGCGACGGGGTTTGGCGGCGGCGGCGTACGGTCGTCGACAAAGAAGACGTTCCCGGGGTCCTTTGACGGAGTAGGTGGTAGCAGCAGCTTCGCACGGGTGCGGTGATGCTGATGGTACCGACGGCGAGAGTCGATGGAGCTCGGTGGCGTCGAGCGGAGAAGAAGCTCCCGAGGTCGCCGGTGAAGAAACTCAAAATCTGGGCGCTACGAGCGAGGTGAAGGGTACCGGGTGGTGGCGGCATGTTCAGTGAGTCGAGGGGCACCTCGTGCTCCCTTTTATAGGGGCGGAGGAGGCCGGGTGGTGGAGATCGTGTGCGCGGGCGCGGCGGCGGTAGTGGCGAGATTCCGGCGATCGTGGGCACGAGAAAAGGGAAAACGGCCGGAAGTGGGGCGGCGTGATGAGGGGTCTTCAATGCGCGTGATGGCGAGGGGAGTGGGGAAGAGAAACGGGCGGAGTTGGAGCTCGGTTGTGCGGCTTAATGGCGGCGGTTACTGGCGCGGCTGTGCGGGGACGAAGGTGAGGAAGACGATGATGCTGGGCCGTCCGATTTTGATCGGACGGTGGATATAGAACATGCGAACCGGTAAGCTGGGGTCGGCCGCAGCCGTTCGATCTCGATCTAATGGTTGAGATATAACGCAGGGTACGGTAAGGGGGGTCGGGCGCAGCCGTTGGATTTTAATAAAACGGTTGGGGACAATGGCGCGGCGATGCGGGCCGTGCGCGCGTGGAAAGGACGTGGGCCGAGCTGGGTTTCGGCCCAAACACTGTTGGAAGATTTTGTTTCGATTTATGATTTAATTAATTGCTGATAATTCATTTAGGCTTTAGAATATAGTACATTAAGTCCAAAAATTTTGAGAAAATTCACAGAAATTCTCTAGAGCATTTAGGACTTAAGAAAAATATTTCCAGCTATTATCTGGTAATAGATTTTGCACATAAATTTGTTTTAGTTTTAATTTGGTTAAGGAAAAGCTTTAAAAATTCCACAAAAATCCAATAAAATAATTAAACCTTAATTTCAACTGGAATTTGAAATTTGGGCTGTTACATCACCCATCAGGTGGAATTAGATAAGGCGATGGATTACGCCTATGGCAATACCCTAGACGAGCTGTATCTAGTCCAGGGGAGATTAGAAGCCGCAGAGGAGAAACTGAGAGCAACCGAAGCGGAATTAGCTCTCTACAAGGCAGGCCAAGGCAGTACCTGCAACTCCCCTAACTACACCCTATCCACGACATAGATATTGCTTTTCCCTTTAGTTCGTTTGTTAGCTGCGAATTATGAGCTACTAACCTTCTGTGGTAGCCATAATCAAATGAATAAAATAAAGAACTACTTTGAAAAAGGAAAATTTGATTCTTTGTCTTGTAATTGTGTGCTTTTTTGGGCTAATATAAATTTATTTCCCCTTAGTGCTATCTTTCTTTCCTTTCCTAAGTATTACAGAAAAATTCGGCAGATGGTGGCCACCCGCACTGGAAGTGGCAGCGTTCAAGGTCAGGGCAACGAGAACGCCGACAATCAGGAGCAACCTGTCCAGCAGCCTCCCCCACCGCCAGCAGTAGGACCGGATTGGCAACAGATGATGGCTAACCAGACCCATCTCATCGACTTACTAGCCCAGTCGCTCAGCATCTCTCAGAACATCCAAGCCGCAAAGCAGCCACCGCCAGAACTCAGGCACCAGCACACCCTCCTCAGCGGGTGACCATGTCGGAGTTCATGCGTATGCGTCCTCCGACCTTCTCCAGTAGCCCCGAGCCAATGGATGCTGACGATTGGCTTCGTGCAATCGGAAAGAAGCTGGACATCGCCCAATGCACTGATCGCGAAAGGATCCTGTTCGCCTCCCATCAACTCAACGGACCAGCTTCGGAGTGGTGGGACAATTTCTGTATCTTCCACGCCAATGCCTAGGCCATCTCGTGGGACGAGTTCGTAAGAGCCTTCCGTCATGCCCACATCCCTGCCGGCATGATGACATTGAAGTAAAAGGAGTTCCATGCCGTTCGTCAAGGCAATCGCTCGGTGAGCGAGTACCTTCACCGATTCAACCAGTTGGCTCGCTACGCACCAGCTGACGTAGCCCGGGACGAGGACCGACAGGAGAGGTTCATGGAAGGACTGAATGATGACATCTCCGTCCAACTGATCTCCCAGAACTTCACCGACTTCCAATAGTTGGTGGAGAAGGCGATCCGCCAGGAGGCCAAGCATCAGGAGATGGAGAACCGCAAGCGGAGGATGGCCGCTCAGAGGTTTAATGCAGGAGGCCTTCCCAAGCCTCGATTCATTCAGCCGCAGCCACCGCAGTGTGGGAAGTTCCAGACTTCCACATCCCGAGTCCCAGTGAAGAACCAACGCCCCAACACCTCCAACTTTCGCAGCGCATCAACTGGAGGGCAATTTTAGCAAAAGAGCTCCGCTCCCTCAGCTGCAGGAGTGACCTGTTTCCACTGCAACGAAACAGGGCACTACGCCAATAGATGCCCCAAGAAGCAGTAGGCAGCGGCATCTTCCAAGCCAGCACCAGGAGCCACAGCCACTGGCGGCACTACAAAGCCGTCAGGACAATTTATCAAGGGACGTGTGAACCATGTCACAGCTGAGGAAGCCCAGGCAGCGCCGGATGTTGTACTTGGTATGTTCCTTGTCAACTCAATACCAGCTTCAGTGCTATTTGATTCCGGAGCTTCGCATTCTTTTGTATCAAATAAGTTTGTGGGCAAAAATGGGTTAACTATATCCCCCTTAACCAATGCTATGATAATCCATTCCCCGGGCTCAGAAATGAGGAGTAGTTCTCTATGCCCGAACCTCACTCTTGAGATATCCGGAGTATCCTTCCTAGCAGACTTGATAGTCTTACATTCCCAAGGTTTGGATGTAATTCTTGGAATGGACTGGCTAGCCAAGAACAATGGACAAATAGACTGTGCCAATAGGTCTATCGCTCTCACCAATGGAGAAGGAATTTCAGTCAAGTTCAAGCCCAAGACCCGCACCAAAGGAAGTTCTATCCTCACCAGCATGAAGGAAGTGAAACTTGAAGACATACCTGTAGTCCGAGAATATTCTAATGTCTTTCCTGATGATCTACCTGGCATGCCACCAGATAGGGACGTAATGTTCTTAATTGACTTAGTCCCAGGGACAGCTCCAATATCGAAGCGACCCTATAGAATGCCAACCAGTGAGTTAGCAGAATTGAAGAAACAGATTGAAGAATTGCGAAGCAAAGGGTACATCCGACCTAGCTCATCACCTTGGGGAGCACCAGTATTGTTCGTCAAGAAAAAGGACAATAGCATGAGGACGTGTGTTGATTACAGATCACTCAATGAGGTGACGATCAAGAACAAGTACCGTTACCGGGATAGATGATACATTCGATCGGTGAAAGGAGCAAGTGTCTTCTCGAAGATTGATTTGAGATCTGGCTATCACCAACTGAAGATCAGACCAAAAGATATTCCGAAGACAGCCTTCACCACCAGATATGGACTGTACGAGTTTACAGTGATGTCTTTCGGTTTGACGAACGCCCCTGCTTACTTCATGAATATGATGAACAAAGTGTTCATGGAATTCTTGGATAAGTTCATGGTTGTTTTCATCGATGACATTCTCATCTACTCGAAGGATGAAGAAGAACATGAGAAGCATCTCAGAATGATTCTGGATAAACTCAGGGAGCACCAGCTGTATGCCAAATTCAGCAAAAGTGAATTTTGGCTAAGTCAAGTGGCATTCCTTGGGCATATTGTGTCAGTAGGAGGAATTGCAGTAGATCCTGCCAAGGTTGAAGCAGTATCGGATTGAAAGCAACCCAGGACAGTCACGGAAGTGAGAAGTTTCCTTGGACTAGCGGGTTACTACCGCAGGTTCATCAAAAATTTCTCTAAGATTGCAAGACCCATGACTCAACTTCTGAAGAAGGAAAAGAAGTTTGAATGGACAGATGTTTGTGAAGAAAGTTTCCAAGACCTGAAGAGGAGATTAGTCTCAGTACCTGTGCTAGTCTTACCTGATATCCGTAAGGATTCTGAAATTTTCTACGACGCATCCCGTCAAGGTCTCGCATGTGTGTTAATGCAGGAAGGCAAAGTAGTGGCTTATGCATCCAGGTAATTGAGGCCACACGAAGGAAATTATCCTGTAATACCCTGAACGTCGTTTCGGCTTCGGATTTAAATTAATCGCGAGTCACCGGTTATTCAGTAAATCGTGGGAAAAGGAAATTAAAATGTAAGTTAGCATTAAATTGGGAAAAACAAAGAGATTTAATTTATTAAAAAATAGTCTAGGGAGGGCGGGCTTGACACCTTGGGCCCGGAGGGCCCATGGGGTGGCCGCACCCCCTCCCCCTTTGCCCTAGCTGCCACTCCCCTTTTTATTTCCCTTGGCTGCACCTCCCTCCCTTTTCCCCTCCCTGGCCGCCACTTTCCAGCCCCCTCCCTCCCCCATGGCTGCTGCCCCTTGTGCAAGAAGAAAAAGGAGAAGAGGAAGGAGAAGAGGAAGGAGAGGAAGAGAAGGAAGGAGAAGAGAGGAAGAGGAGAAGAAAAGAGGGTGATCTCCAAGGTTAGGTAATTTTCCCCATCCCAAATTCCTGATTTCTGCTGTAATTAGGGTTCATAGCACGGGATTTGATGGGGATTAGCATTTAGGTTCTCCAATTAGAGAGTTCCTGCTGATTGCCCGTAGATCAATTCGCGCAGCGCAGTTGTTTGCGCGGTTTACACCCATGAAACGATTTTTCCTGCAGTTTGTCCCAAAAGCAAAAACGTAGAGGACGACGATGCGCATCTACTGTATTTTTTTCAGATTTGTTGGCCACGTAATTTACTCTTACCAGGATCTGGAATCTCGCTGTCCATCAGGGTTGCAGACAGGGACAGACCACTGTTCAGATGGGAATTAGGGATAGTATATGAATTCTATATTTTTGGCCACCATTGAGAAAGTTTTAGGGAATTTAGTAAGCTACTTGCTGTATAAAAATAAAAAAATTTAGAGCCATACTCTGTTGTTGGGAAGCTTTTGAACCTGACTGTCCTGACTGACAGAATAGAGGATGATCTTTGTTTTGAGCATTTAGTTACCCCATGCTAAGAACAAAATAAAAATATATGATCTACATGAAAAGTGTAGGTATTTAAGTGAGGAATCCAGATATATATCTTTTGCTGTGATTTATTTTATACTTTTAAAGATATGAAATGTTAAGCAGCACCGCTGCGATGGGATTAGTGTAGAACCGTTATGCGGAAAGGTTGTTGTGGGATTTGGGGCTTAGCGACACCTTTGCTTCTTAAGAATCATTTAAGTGTTGTTGTATGGTTCTAAGGTGTACTTTTGAACAGGTGGTTTTGCTCTGATCGATGCGTGATTGTGTCGTCACGGTAGAGGCAAGTAAATGTAGCGGTTGTGCTACGGTTTAACTCGTTATTCTTACTACTTGCAATATACATGTTTTTCATAACTTGAAGTTATATGCCTTGGTTGCATGTTTTATGGATGATGTGAGGACCCCAGTTTATTTGGTTTGTAATGCTTAACCAACCACCGGTCCTAGCATCACAAATCAAATAAATCGATCCTCGAGATATGTATACTTCCCAAAGCGATATACACCGGTACAAAATTAGACATCAACTCCATTCCACACATAGAGTCCAAACACCACACTTCCAAACGGAAGATAAACAAATAGTAACAATATTACAGACAATGGCGGTGGCCACAAGATACACAAATAACAACAAAAAGACAATGAAGCAAAGTGCCATAAGATGGCTATAAACAAAGCCAATCGGTGTGCCTTCAACCCACAAGGCATCCGGCCGGACCGCCAAGCCTAGTCGTCACCCACGGCGACAAAGATGACTCACGAAGTGAGGACCACGAGGCTCACCTTCTTCCTCTGCAACAAAAACATTAAGCAAAGCACACGAGTACAAAGATTGTCTTTGTACCGCAAGACCGACGTGTGAACTAGCGGCACTGTTCATATGCTACATGCAAGGCTTGTTTAGTGGAGGCCATATGTTTTATTTGCATAAAGCCAATTTTCATTTGCAATAAGGTAATACGGTTTGAAGGCAAGTTTGCAATTCATTTTTAAGATTGAAATAACAAAGAAGGATATTAATAACAATAGCGAAAGATAAACAACCTAGAAGTGACTATCCCAATAGTCACCCCAACAATAGCACGAATCCCGTTCGCACCACCCATCAAGTTTTAATTTAAATGTTGTAGTCTAGTTCTTACGGGCGATCCGAGCGTGTCCATAACCTAGGACGAGGCTATTCGAATAGTTTTAACCTGCGGGGTGTACCAATGTACACACACTTGCATCGCCTTTAAGCCAAAGCACACTTCCGAAGGTATGCGCAGCACTAAGTCCTACGAGGCTGTTTCCAATATTGTGTATCAACCCGAGCCGCTCGTATGGGTAGAAACACCATACGCTACATGGTAAAGCCGAAAGACAACTACCCACTCGGGATAAAGCTTTTGGACAACTACCATGCTCCCACCTCCATCCTCCTGCGACCTCCTGCGACCGGAGCCAATACACGCCAAAGTACTAGGTCAAGAGAGATCCCATATACTCTAGTGTGGTTAGCACGCAAAATGCTCAAGACGGTGGCAAGTAACTCGGTCCTTAAGTGACTCGGGCACCTTCCAGACACACCCAACAGATCACACCGGTCTTACCATTGTGCCCAAGTCTAAACCATTTTTGTTTTCATTTTTAGTTTTGCAGATAAACATAGCAGAAATGCTAAAACATAAAGTTATAGTAAATTTTGTGTGATCAAGGTTACCGACTAAAGTCGATAACCGCTCAGTTCTACCGATAGCTAAGCATGTCTAAGCAAGTTGACCCGAATCTACTAAGTGACAAGAGATCATCCAGCGATCTCTAATCACGACAAATAACTTAGGCTCGTGTAGTAGAGATCCATATTTTGTCTACGGGATATGCAACACGGATTTAACTAACCATTTTAACACAAATTAAGCGATGCATACATACAATTGAAACAAAATATTAAACTTTAAAATACTGGGATTAATCATGATCAAACCGCTTATTCAGTTGTCGTTGCTCAATATGGTGCGGAGGATCGTCCTCGTGGTTGCCGCAAATATCGAATCCTAACGATTAACAAAACAATAATAAGAAACGAATAACACCGCAAAACTCAAACATCTATACAAACACCAACATATACACCAAGGCTAGACTATCACAAAGAATGACAAATAATTGCTGCAGAGACCCATCCACTCATTTGCTAGGTTAACCTCAAAATCAAACTTCTAACACGCTTTAAACTTTGGACAGGCTTTGATGGTGATTGTGTGCACATCTATTATTTAATCATCAAGTTAATAAATCAACAACAGCTAGGTTCTCTAACTCAACCATTACAAGTCGATATTACGTAACCTACAAAAGCTATTGACAATACTGACTAGTCAATTATCCAACTATGAGGTGCTAAACAAAATTCTAATTATGGTTGGCCTTAATAAAATTTCAGGTACTAACACACCTAAGCATTACACCAACATATAGGAAGGTTAACAATTACAGCATGCTATCACTACAAGACCTTACTACACGGGTAATGAGGGAAAGACAATTACGAGACAAACCACTAGATTCATTAATGACTTCTTTAGATCACTTATGCCAACAAGGGTTTAAAAATCCGAGAATCACGAACCGACATAATTCCATACCAAACACTATTTCCTAAGGAACTCATCAAGGCCTAAATAGCAAGCATGAAACCAATTTTCGACATCGACAACGTAAAAACGACAAATGTGGAAATATACAGAGAACTAGAACTAAAATGCTTTCAAACCTCTAATACCAATATTGATCAAGCATGAGAGTGAACTAAAGAACAATCATAATCATGATTAGCAGCTAACTAATTGGTTTTGAAGGAGTGGGCCCCACCGCCGCGATGCAGAGAGGGAATAACGAGAAGAACAGGGAGGCTCGGCCGCTTTGGACTGAACTTGCCGGCGAGGAAGTGTGGCGCGGCCGTGCGACGGCAAATGGGTCGCTTGAGGACCCGACCGGCGGCGATGGTCGCGGTTCACGAGAAGCACGGTGGCGGCGCTGCGACGGAGCTTGGCGGCGGTGGGGTGACAAGGCGCGATCGCACTAGAGAGGAAGACAATGAAATTTAGCGCGCATGGGCATCGATGAGTTACTCAGAACTCACCGGCGTGTTTGGCGACGACGAGAGAGGCACCGAGTGGCCCGGCGACGAGCCCACGGCGCGCAAGGCGATTAACGGCGGCGGAGCACTGGGGTGAACGAGAGGACGAGTGAGAGAGTGGAGAAGAAAGGTGGAGTCCAGGTGGTGCTCACCGAGCGAAGAATTGAGCTGGAGCTCACCGGAGAAGACGCGTCGGTGGAAAAGGCGGTTTCGGCCGGACTTGGAGAAGAAAGGCCACGCGCAGCTCCACAAGCGATGAAACCCGAAATTCCTTGAGGGGTTTACTTCGAGGATGTGGAACACGCCAGGACGCGGTCCGCCGTGCTCGGAGATCACCGGAGCGGCGAGAACGCTGAGGCGTCGCAGCGCGCCACGGCTCCTGGAGCTCAGTGGAGAAGAACGGCAATGGAGACGAAAACGAGGTAGGGAAAGCCTTCGGAGGGTTTTGTAGGAGCAGGCGGAGGCGGCGAGGTGAGACGGTGGGCGGTGAAAAGACCGGTGAGGTGAGGTGGCAGCACGCATGTAGGCGGCCGGGCGAGAGCGCTGCGCGAGCGGTGCGCGGAGCCGGGCGCAGTGACGTGGCGGAAATGGCACGGCGGTATGGCCCACAAGTCAGCGGCAGCAAGAAACGGCGCGAGCCCGCAAAGTTAGACTCGATCAATATCGCCCGACCGTTGGATCCGAGATGGACGGTCGGGATTGATGTATGCATTGGACAGTCGGTTGCGACGCAACGTGGATCGCTCGATTTGCATCGGACGGTCACGATCGATTGGACTCACGCGCGGTGCAGCTAGTTGACGCGACCAGAGTCAAGTGGCGCGGTCGGACTCGAGCCGAGGTTGGGTTCGGCCCGAGGAACAAGATTTTTAGAATTTGATTTAAAAGACGAGAGAAGGTTTGGGAATTTTAGAGGTAGCTCCTGAGCTCCAAAAATTTCGAAATTTTTATGGTAGCTACTAGAGACAGAGAAAAACCTTGTATAATTTTTCCAGAACTTTTATGCACTGCATTGTTCTAGAGAAAATTCACAAGCTGCTGTACAGGAGTTTGACCAGATTTCAAACAGAGTTGACTTGGCCATTTGAAATAGCAAACAAAATCTAAAAATTGTGAAATAATTCAGGAGGTAGATAGGATGATCAAGATGCTAGGAAAAATAGTTTCAGAGGATGATCACAAGTTTGAAGGCTAAGAATTTGTGACAACAATCTCCATTCACAAGAATTTAATTCTAGAAAATGGAACTTGCTAGGAAAATGTAGGAACTTTCAAATGATTTGAAGAGACAACAAAAGTTTTTATTTCTCCTCAAAATTTTACATTTGAAATACAAACCCTAAGTTAGGGCTGTTACAAATCTCCCCTTACAGAATCTCGCACCAGAGATTCGATCACCGGAGAAGAAGGATGGGTAATCGCCGAGACGATCTTCCCGCTCCCACGTGGCTTCATCCTCGGAGTGGTTTGACCATCGAACTTTAAGGAACTTGATCACACGGTTCCTTGTTCGCGCTCAGCTTCTTCGAGGATACGAACGGGCGCCACGATAAGACAGATCTTCCGCACATCGATATTTTCCAATGGTGTTTCCTCAACCGAACACGGAGGCACTTCTTCAATTGCGACACATGGAAAACATCATGCACCCTTCAAGTGTAGCCGCAATTTAACTTGTATGCAACAGCTCCCACTCTATCGATGATGCGGTAGGGTCCGACATACCGAGGAGCCAATTTGCCCTTGACGCCAAACGACGATGACCTTTCAGAGGTGAGACTTTGAGATACACAAAGTCGCTGGCCGAAACTCACCACGGCGACGCCGACCGCATAGCTCTTCGCGCTCGATCGAGCTACGCGCGCAAGTGCTCACGAATCGATCGCACTTGACTTTCCTCATTGATCGAATCCGCCAAAGAACCGCCTTTCACCGCCGACCAGTTCAATGGTGTTCGCAGCGCCGCCCATACAAGGCCTCAAACGGTGCCATACCGAGACCGCCCGAAGCGTTGTTGTAGGAGAATTCGCAAGCGGTAGGCACTTCTCCCAATTCTTTCCGTAGGAGAGAACACAAGCACGGAGCATATCTTCTAGAACTTGTTGACTCGCTCCGCCGACCATCGACCCGAGGATGATAGGTCGAGTGAAGGAAAGACGGTACCCATGGCCTCCTCGCAGTCGTGCCAAAATCGGAAGTGAAAGAGAGCCACGATCCGACACTATCGCTCGTGGCACACCATGCGCATCACAATGCGGATATGTAAAGATCCGCTAGCCGATTCACATCAATCTTCGATCGCGACCGAAGGAAATGGGCCACCTTCGTCAATCGATCAATTATAACCCATAATGCATCCTTCCCGAAGAAGCACGGGCGGACCGATGATAAAATCCATGCCTGCGTAATCCCACTTCCATTCTCGAATAGGTAAGGGTGAAGAAGACCCACCGACGCCGATGCTCGCCTTGACGCGACAACATACGCCACATCCGCCACGAACCCGCAATCTCGCGCTTCATGCGAGTCCACCGTAATCTCGACGCAGATCTTGGTACATCTTGGTAGCCCCGGATGGATGGACAAAGGCGAATCATGGGCTTCCGAAGGATCAAATCCCGCAACTCGGGATCTTTGGGACCACGAGACGCTGCCCAAACCATACAACACCGTGTTCATCTTCAGGAAACACTTGGTTGAACCATCACGATGTTTCGCTGATTTTACCCACGCCATCATCGATTCTTCGTGTCGCTTGATCCGATCCACCAAGATTGGTTGCACAACCAAGGCGACAAGGGAACCATGCTCAACCAAACCCAAGTTGAGACGCTGAATTTCGCAGAAGCGCAGAGTTGTCGCTCTTGGATCATCAAAGTATTGCAATACACCTTTCGACTAAGTGCATCAAGAACCACATTGGCTTTGCCGTGATGATACGAATACCCATGTCATAATCTTTGATTAATTCTAGCCATCTCCTCGCTCGAGGTTCAGATCTGGCCGAGTGAATAAGTATTTCAAACTCTTGTGGTCGAATACACCTCACGTGCGTTACCGATCAAATAATGCCGCCAAATCTTGAGTGCATGAACCACCGCAGAAGCTCTAAATCATGGGTGGGATAGTTGAGCTCGTGAGGTCTCAATCGCCGATGCATAGGCAACCGCCTTGCCTTCTGCATAAGAACACACCCAAGTCCCCGACGAGAGGCATCGCAATAAATATCGAAGCTCTTGCGGATATCGGGAAGAGTGAGGACTGAGTGAAGTCAATCGCCGCTTGAGCTCCCAAAGCTCTCATCACAAGCGAGAGGACCATACAAACTTCTTGTCCTTCTTAAGCAATTGGTCATCGGCTTTGCGATTTTGGAGAAGTTCTCGATAAAGCGGCGATAGTAGCCCGCTAAACCAAGAAAACTCCGCACATCGATGGATCGACGGCTGGCCCAAGATAGAACATCGCCGACTTTCTTTGGGATCCACGACTATGCCTCCATTGAAAGAACATGGCCCAAGAATGCCACTTCCTTCAACGAACTCACATTTGTTGAACTTTGCATATAGGTCGATGTTCCGCAACTTGCCCAAAACAATCTTCAGATGCTCAAAGATGCTCGCTTGATCTTGGAATAGATAAGAATGTCATCAATAAAACCACCACAAATTTGTCCAAATACTCCATGAATACGGAATTCATAAGGTTCATGAACAATATTTGGAGCATTGGTCAAACCAAAAGACATGACGGTGTACTCGCATGCACCATAACGAGTAGTGAAGGCCGTCTTGAATATCCTCACACGATCCGGACTTGATGATAGCCCGATCTCGATCAATCTTGGAGAACACTTGAGCTCCGGCACAACCGGTCGAAAAGATCATCAATGCGGGCGAGGATATTTGTTCTTCACCGTCACCTCATTGAGAGGACGGTAATCAACACACATGCGCAAAGTCTTGTCCTTCTTCTTCACAAAGATCACCGGACAACCCCAAGGAGATGAACTGGGACGGATGAAACCTTTGCTTGGAGCTCGCCAAGTCGCTTCTTCAATTCTTCTAGCTCATTGGGAGGCATCCGATACGGCGCTTCAAATCGGAGCGATGCACGGGCAGCAACTCGATGGCAAACTCAGATCTCGAACCGGGGCATCGGGCAAATCTTCGGAAAGACATCCACAAAGTCGAGATACTACGGAACATCTTGAATTTGCAAGGTGGCTTTGCTTCTAATGCACATAGACACGGGCCCCGGCTGTGGCGAAACCCGACTTGCTCACAGAAGGGTCTGGTAAGATAGACAATCTTCCCGCACAATCGATTTGCCCCAAGTGTTGGGACAACCAATCCATGCCAAGGATCACATCCGACTCATTGAATCGAGGTAATGAGATTTGCCAAAAATCCCACTCCTTCAACTATGATAGAAACATCCCGACATCAGAATCGGCTCTCATTTCCGACCCCGAGAGCGGATGAGCAAAGGAACTCCCAAAGGAACACAAACAAGACCACTAACAGCAGCAAATGATCTTGAAATAAAAGAATGCGATGCTCCGAATCAAATAATACTGCAGCAGGACGAGAATTAACAAGAAGTGTACCAATCACGACATCCGCGCCTCCGAGCCTCCTCGGTGAAAGGTGGTTCACTCGACATTGCCGCACCTCAGGTCTTCGAATAATCTTCTCGTCGCGGTGATCGCTCCCCGCCGCGTCCTCCATTAGGACGCAGGGCTCGCCAACACTCGAGGCGTGCATTCGCATAATGGCCCTTGTTGTGGCAATAAAACAAGTCACCTCGCCGCCGGATTGCGAGACCGCTCTGTTGCTGGATCGCAGCGCACGTGGGTGAAACACGGCTGCGGTGGGCGAGGAGCTGGTGCAGATGGTCTTGCGCCGGTGGAGCAAAAGAACGGGCCATCGTGCCGCCCCACCGAGGACGAACGAGGTGGTGTGAGCGCATCGATGCCTCCCATTTGCGCTATGGACTCACCCAGCGCCTTCGCCTTATGCTCAGCAACAATGGCCTTATCTACCAAGGCCTGAAAGTCGAGAAGTCCACAATGGATAGCTTGTCCTGCAGCTCCTCAGACAAGCCATCCATAAACTTCTCCCGCTTAGCCTCAATCTGAGGCCACCTCCCCGAGCATAACGAGCCAGATGATTGAACTCGTACAGGTACTCCGTCACAGACTTGCGCCCTTGCTTGAGCGCGAGGAACTCCTTCTTCTTCAGCTTCATCAGGCCGTCAGGGATGTGGGCCCGACGAAAAGCTGACCTGAACTCCTCCCACGCGACCACATGGCCCGCGGGCTGCATGGCGAGATAGTTCTCCCACCATGAGAGTGCCGCGCCCTCAAGCTGGTGGGACGCGAAGAGCGCCTTGTCCTGCGCCTGGCACTGAGCTATGTTGAGCTTTCGCTCAACCATGCGCAGCCAATCGTCCGCATCGAGAGGGTCCTCAGAGCGGGAGAAAGTCGGCGGCTGCGTACGGAGGAACTCTGCAAGTCCCCCGCGAGTCTGGTGGCCGCCACCACCGGCAGGAGTGGAGGTATTCCTAGCAATAACCTCCAAGATGCGTGTCTGGTCCATGCGGTTTCGCTCGATCTGAGCGAGCACCTCAGCCATGGTCGGAGGAGGGAAGCTCCTCATCATGACCCACCTCACGACTACCACGCGTTCTCCCGCCATCCTGTTTACTAAGACAAGTTAGCAACAAATTTAAGAGCAAGAAAGCCCAAAATTCATGAAAGATCCAGAAACAAACACAAGGCGGGATAAAGTTCGACCGGCAAAAATCGGACACATAGCAACTCATACATATCTTACCCTTATGCTCCCACAAATTTTACTTAGACTTAATTTCTATGGTTCTCCCAAAGACCGATTCTACCAGTAGTAACTATCTTTTGAAAGGAAAGAGAGAAACCAAGTTTTAAACTCAAATTAGAGTAAGATGAGAGTAGAAGGCTAAGATAGGTAAGGAGTAAAATCGAGAATCGCCTAGGTTTTCATAAACCCTTTTATACTTTGAAATTAAGCTTTTTCAAAATATCCTAAAGACGACTATGCTTGGGTTGCTACAGTCGAATGGCTCGATACCAACTTTGTGAGGACCCAGTTTATTTGGTTTGTAATGCTTAACCAACCACCGGTCCTAGCATCACAAATCAAATAAATCGATCCTCGAGATATGTATACTTCCTGAGCAAGATACACACCCCGGTACAAAATTAGACATCAACTCCATTCCACACATAGAGTCCAAACACCACACTTCCAAGCGGAAGATAAACAAATAGTAACAATATTACGGACAATGGCCGATCGCCACAAGATACACAAATAACAACAAAAAGACAATGAAGCAAAAGTGCCATAAGATGGCTATAAACAAAGCCAATCGGTGTGCCTTCAACCCACAAGGCATCGGCCAGGACCGCCAAGCCTAGTCGTCACCCACGGCGACAAAGACACTCACGTAGTGAGGACCCACGAGGCTCACCTTCTTCCTCTGCAACAAAAACATTAAGCAAAGCACCGAGTACAAAGATTGTCTTTGTACCCGCAAGACCGACGTGTGAACTAGCGACTGTTCATATGCTACATGCAGCTTGTTTAGTGGAGGCCATATGTTTTATTTGCATAAAGCCAATTTTCATTTGCAATAAGGTAATACGGTTTGAAGGCAAGTTTGCAATTCATTTTTAAGATTGAAATAACAAGAAGGATATTAATAACAATAGCGAAAGATAAACAACCTAGAAGTGACTATCCCAATAGTCACCCCAACAATAGCACGAATCCCAGATTCGTACCACCCATCAAGTTTTAATTTAAATGTTGTAGTCTAGTTCTTACGGGGCGTATCCGAGCGTGTCCATAACCTAGGACGAGGCTATTCGAATAGTTTTAACCCTGCAGGGGTGTACCAATGTACCCACACTTCGGACCGCCTTTAAGCCAAAGCACACTTCCGAAGGTATGCTGCACTGACTAAGTCCTACGAGACTGTTTCCAATATTGTGTATCAACCCGAGCCGCTCGTATGGGTAGAAACACCATACGCTTACATGGTAAAGCCGAAAGACAACTACCCACTCAGGATAAAGCTTTTGGACAACTACCATGCTCCCACCTCCATCCTCCTGCGACCTCCTGCGACCCGGAGCCAATACACGCCAAAGTAATAGGTCAAGAGAGGTCCCATATACTCTAGTGTGGTTAGCACGCAAAATGCTCGAAGACGGTGGCGCAAGTAACTCGGTCCTTAATTGACTCTGCACCTTTCCGCACACACCCAACAGATCACACCAGTCTTACCATTGTGCCCAAGTCTAAACCATTTTTGTTTTCATTTTTAGTTTTGCAGATAAACATAGCGAAATGCTAAAACATAAAGTTATAGTAAATTTTGTGTGATCAAGGTTACCGACTAAAGTCGATAACCGCCCAGCTTCTACCGATAGCTAAGCATGTCTAAGCAAGTTGACCCGAATCTACTAAGTGACAAGAGATCATCCAATGATCTCTAATCACAGAAATAACTTAGGCTCGTGTAGTAGAGATCCATATTTTGTCTACAGGATATGCAACTACGGATTTAACTAACCATTTTAACACAAATTAAGCGATGCATACATACAATTTGAAACAAAATATTAAACTTTAAAATCTGGATTAATCATGATCAAACCTGCTTTTCGTTGTTGTTGCTCAATATGGTGCGGAGGATCGCCCTCGTGGTTGCCGCAAATATCGAATCCTAACGATTAACAAAACAGCGAATAAGAACGAATAACACCGCAAAACTCAAACATCTATACAAACACCAACATATACACCAAGGCTAGACTATCACAAAGAATGACAAATAATTGCCGCAGAGACCCATCCACTCATTTGCTAGGTTAACCTCAAAATCAAACTTCTAACACGCTTTAAACTTTGGACGGAGCTTTGATGGTGATTGTGTGCACATCTATTATTTAATCATCAAGTTAATAAATCAACAACGGCTAGGTTCTCTAACTCAACCATTACAAGTCGATATTACGGAACCTACAAAAGCTATTGACAATATCGACTAGTCAATTATCCAACTATGAGGTGCTAAACAAAATTCTAATTATGGTTGGCCTTAATAAAATTTCAGGTACTAACACACCTAAGCATTACACCAACATATAGGAAGGTTAACAATTACAAAGATGCTATCACTACAAGACCTTACTACACTGTAATGTAGGAAAGACAATTACAGAGACAAACCACTAGATTCATTAAACTTCTTTAGATCACTTATGCCAACAAGGGTTTAAAAATCCGTAATCACGAACCGACATAATTCCATACCAAACACTATTTCCTAAGGAACTCATCAAGGCCTAAATAGCAAGCATGAAACCAATTTTCGACATCGACAATGAAACGACAACAGGGAAATATACAGAGAACTAGAACTAAAATGCTTTCAAACCTCTAATACCAATATTGATCAAGCATGAGAGTGAACTAAAGAACAATCATAATCATGATTAGCAGCTAACTAATTGGTTTTGAAGGAGTGGGCCCCACCGCCGATGCAGCAGAGGGAATAACAAGAACAGGAGGCTCGGGCTGCTTTGGACCTGAACTTGCCGCCGGCGAGGAAGTGACGGCGCGGGCTGTGCGACGGGCAAAATGGGTCGCTTGAGGACCACTGAAGCTGACAGTGGTCGCGGGTTCGCCGGAGAAGCACGGTGGCGGCTGCGACGAGCTTGGCGGCCGCATGGGGTGACAAGCGCGATCGCACTAGAGAGGAAGACAATGAAATTTAGCGCGCGCGCATGGGCATCGATGAGTTACCAGAACTCACCGGCGTGCTTGGCGACGACAGAGAGGCACCGGAGTGGCCGCGGCGACGAGCCCACGGCGCAAGAAGGCGATTAACGGCGACGAGAGCCCGGGTGAACGAGAGGACGAGTGAGAGAGTGGAGAAGAAAGGTGGAGTCCAGGTGGTGCTCACCGAGCGAAGAATTGAGCTGGAGCTCACCGGAGAAGACGCGTCGGTGGAAAAGGCGGTTTCGGGCGGACTTGGAGAAGAAAGGCCACGCGCAGCTCCACAGCGATGAAACCCGAAATTCCTTGAGGGGTTTACTTCCAGTGGATGTGGAACACGCCGTGGACGCTGTCTCGCCGTGCTCGAGATCACCGGAGCGGCGAGAACGCCAGAGGCGCAGCGGCGCCACGGCTCCTGAGCTCGGTGGAGAAGAACGGCAATGGAGACGAAACGAGGTAGGAAAGCCTTCGAGGGTTTTGTAGGAGCAAAGCGAGGCGGCGAGGTGAGACGGTGGGCGGTGAAAAGACCGGTGAGGTGAGGTGGCAAGACGCATGTAGGCGGCGGCCGGCGAGAGCGCTACGGGCGAAGCGGCGCTGAGCTGGCGCGGCGGCGTGGCGGAAATGGCTCGGCAGGTATGGCCCACAAGTCGCGGCAGAAGCAAAACGGCGCGAGCCCGAGTTAGACTCGATCAATATCGCCCGACCGCTGGATCCGAGATGGACGGTCGGGATTGATGTATGCATTCGGACAGTCGGTTGCGACGCAACGTGGATCGCTCGATTTGCATCGGACGGTCACGATCGATTGGACTCACGCGCGGTGCAGCTAGTTGACGCGACCGAGTCAAGTGGCGCGGTCGGACTCGAGCCAGAGGTTGGGTTCGGGCCCGAGGAACAGTACTTTTAGAATTTGATTTAAAAGACAGAGAAGGTTTGGGGAATTTTTAGAGGTAGCTCCTGAGCTCCAAAAATTTCGAAATTTTTATGGTAGCTACTAGAGACAGAGAAGAACCTCGTATAATTTTTCCAGAACTTTTATGCACTGCATTGTTCTAGAGAAAATTCACAAGCTGCTGTACAGGAGTTTGACCAGATTTCAAACAGAGTTGACTTGGCCATTTGAAATAGCAAACAAAATCTAAAAATTGTGAAATAATTCAGGGAGGTAGATAGGATGATCAAGATGCTAGGAAAAATAGTTTCAGAGGATGATCACAAGTTTGAAGGCTAAGAATTTGCTGACAACAATCTCCATTCACAAGAATTTAATTCTAGAAAATGGAACTTGCTAGGGAAAATGTAGGAACTTTCAAATGATTTGAAGAGACAACAAAAGTTTTTATTTCTCCTCAAAATTTTACATTTGAAATACAAACCCTAAGTTAGGGCTGTTACAGATGAGGTCGTGGTAGCAAATTAATATTCATTTTTGCCATGCGTTGGAAGAGTTGTTGGTAGTCATGTGGTAATTTGCTTAATGAGCCAAATGCGGAATATGAAAATAAACTCAAGGTGGACATATTGATAATTACTTGTGGTTATATTCATGATGATCATGTTGTGGTCTATGTGGTAGAGTTCCATTTAGATCGATTGATTTTGATCTTGGTGAATCGGGTGTGGGTTATGTGGTAATGGTCTTATGACACAATGGTATTGTGCTTATTGAGACACATGTGGATTATGAGAAAATATTCATGATGAGTATGTTGTTGACCTTCGTGGTTAAATTCTTGTGGTTTATGATTATCATATCATTCATGACATATCATGACATTTGCATTGTGGATGTCGCCGCTTATAGCCGCGATCGTACCAGTACAACATCGTGCATTGCCGTAGCACGATGCATACTTTTACCTTGTTGGGTAAAGGTGCAGTGGAGCATAGCATACATATGCATTACATTGTGGAAAGATCATTTGCATACTTATGCAAGATATTTGCATACTTATGCAAGATATTGTGGTGAAGTTATATTACAAACAACTGCAACTTTATAGTTGTAATGTGGAATTGGCTCATGAGAGTCACTTGTGTTGTGAGGAAAGTGGCGATGGTCGTGGATTGGGGTTCATCCCTTGTGGTATGGTAGTGGTTGTGATTGTGGCATGAGATTCTACTCTCTTGTGGTAATTGTTGATAGCAGTTGTGGATGCGAGATATAGTAAAGTTATGAGGTAAAACTTGTTAATGCTTTATTGTCGTTGGTAGTGGTAGTGGTGAATAATATGAAGAAGTTAATCAAGATTCATTTGCTAATATTTTACTATTGATGGTAGTAAATATGGTTGAGGCTATAATTGTGATCATTATGGGAAATGGATATTGATGCTTAATATCTTTGTAGTTTAATTAACTTGTAATGAATGTGGATGCACATTATGGATGTGGACATGTGGATACTGTAATGATGTTGTATATTTGTTTGTAGTCTGAATAGCCTGTTAAATAGTTTGTTTGCTGAGATTTTTATCTCACCCTTGTTTTTTTCCCCTACAGGTGATTGTTGAGCATTCATGGGTTGGGTAGAGCGGCACCACAATAATGCACTTGGTTCATCAACTCATGCTGTAATAAAGTCGATGAAATTCTAGTCAAATGCTTAGCTATTCGTGGGTGAATATTTTATTTAATAATGATGGACTTGTGAACTATTTCTTTGATTAATCTGCTAGAGGTTGTTTTAATTATTGAACTTGTTACCGTTATCTTTGTTTCCTTAGTTGCTTATGCTTCCGCTAATGCTTCATGTCTAGAAATTGTTGCGAATAAATTATCTTGAAATTTCAAGCTAATGAGTGGTTTAGTAGCATTCCAGGTAATGTGGGTCCCGGGTGTTACTGATTGGTATCGAGCGGGCTTTAGGTCCGTGGTAATTAAAAATATTAAATTGACACCTTTGGTGCACGTAGGATGGGATGGGTCAAGCATTGCATTCATGCTTTGACATGTTATATTGATTATTCATGCTATGAGATAATCTTGTATGTTTATGTGTTGTTTCTATGATCGCTATGAGTGAGGATAGTCAATGATAAGAGGTAGGGTTTGCGGTGTTGCCATGGGCATTGCCAGTTTATACCCCGTTCGTGGTGCGGGATATTGATGCGATTACCTCGGGTAACTTAGTTGCGGATGTCATGGGTAAGTTTCTTAGAAAAGTGTTATCCTCCTTGAATTGATGTTGGCGATTCTTGGCCTATTGCGATTAATGATTTTCTCTCGGGTTAGTTGTTTATTGCGCTTGTTGGGTGTCAATAGGCCTCCAATTGTTCTTGAGACCAAGTATTGTTTCTTTCTCGATTGATGGGTTGTTTGACTGCTCGTGAGCAGTGCTTTTGGAGAGACTGGTATTTTCCGTGTTGTTCCATCTTTCTTGCTGGAAAACATGACTCTTGTATTTCGTTTGATATTTTGAGAGAGAATCAAAGCTTTACGTGGGAAGTTCATTAACTTGTGGAAGCATTGGCTCTATGCATTTGTTTTGAAGTTTGATTTCTCTCTAGAAGGAGTGTTAAAACCCCTTTGTGATGTTTTGTTGTGTTTAAGTAGTAGGTGGAAATTATGTAAATAATTGATAGATTGTGAATTATCAAGTTGAAAAGTTAGCGTGGTACATCATTAATTTCTACTAACATCCTTAGAAGTGAAGTTGATTAATATGATGTTGTCCTGTTGTAGTTTCTTGAAGATTTGTGGCTAAGAATTTAGCGATACATGTGTAGAACTCATGCATTTATTAAGGAATATGAAAAACAATTGTTTTGACTATTGTAGTTGTTTAATTTTCCCAACTTGTTGGATAGATTGGATTGATCGATCTTAAGTAATTAATCTGACCATTCAGGATGGTCAAGTAAGGAGGTGTTGGAATATTGCCTTAATAAGATTAACCTTTAATATGTTCTCTCTTTACATACTTGATGAGCATGTACAACTGTTAAATTTATGTAAATTTTACCATGCTAAATTGTTGAAACACGTATACAGAAATGGATGAAGGTTGATGTATTGACTTGTGGAATCTTGTCTTATAAAGCTGGTATTATTGATGTTTGAAGTTATTTTATTTTAATATCTTAACATAAGGTGGAGTATTGAATCTGTGCTCTTTATTGTCTTTGTGATTGCAAATTAGAGATAGGATCATTAATGCTATGCTGATGAAAAATTAATAATCAATTATTGACATCAATGGCTAGAGTGTAATTAGTTTTTGCTAAACTAGAGTTGAGCATCAGTACGAGATAAATGTATGAAATCTAATAAGAGATTCATACTAGCATGTTTTGTGAGGTTGTTATGTTCTAATATCATCTTGTTAAAGAGTTTGTTTTAATATGATGGCTTATGCACTAGGTTTAACTAGATTAAGTAATTGGAATCTTATTTGGATAATAAGAACATGATGAAGTGATTTATGGTGTTCCTTTTGGAAAAATATGAAGGAGTGAGATGATATGATGATTTTTTTTGCAAAGAATGTTTTATCTTGTTGTGAATACAATCCATAGCATGTAGTTGTGATTATGGTGTTGAATGTTTTAAAAATAAAGGAATTTGTTAATTCCATAATACTAATTGAATTGAAGGGTGTGAGATTTACTGTTGGAATCTTTTGGACCTTATGACTTGTGTGATAGCCGAGGTTGCTTTGAGTAAAGCGACATGTTGAATGATCTTTTTGGTTTTTATCTGAATCTCGTGTTGTGGTCTTCAAGCATCCTTTGTTGGAATTGGCGGGATGCTGTTATAAAAGAAAAATTGCTTCTTATTGAAAGAAAAAGTTGTACTATAAGTATTTGAGGTACAGATGATCTATCTTGTGTTTTCCAACCTCAATGCTATCTATTTTTTTCCCTTGGTCTTTTGGCTACTGTGAATGATAGCAATTTTCTGTATGCTGGAATTTATTTCTTCTTACCTCTTCTTCTAAGAACATGGTAATTGTTGTGGGTTGCGAAGACTTTTGTTGCGTGATGACAACTTAATAGTGGTAGTGTAGTGATGTTTTTGTGGGAGCCTTAAATATCACAATATTTAAGATATAATGGATGATATATTATTTTCATGGAATAATCCTTGGGAAGGGTATGTTTTAAATAGAATGTTTATCTTAAAGCCAAGCGATTTTTTTTTATGTTAAGAAATGAGTGTTTGTTAATTGTGGTATAGTAGGGCGTTCACCTGAGGTTTTCCCTATCTTATATGGGAAGTTGGTTGTAAGAACTTGGAAGCTGAGTTTGGGCTTCACCTTCATTATGCTAGAATTTTTTTAGAGGCCCAGTGTCTCTGTGTTGGAATAGTGGATCAGAGTGGAATCCAAATAGTGTGATGGTCGGGATAGCATTCTTGAGGTGCGAGAATTGAGTATGTGTGGGTGTGATATGAATCCCGAGTTGTTATCCTTAAGGGACTGAAGTGCGTTAGGAATTATTTGTCAAAATAATTCGTTGGTCATGGTTTTGGCTAGAGTATGATTTGGGGCCAGAGAGTCTACCTACAATGGTGTAGATGATGTACTCAATTGAGCTAATTGTTGAGGTGGCCAACTTGAGATAAATGAGTTGGTGTGTTGGGCAATGATTTGAAAATCCTTGGTTCAAGGAAGTGAAATTATTAAAAGAAATGAATTGGGAAATTATTGTTATGTCAAGTAGTGAGATGCTCTCTTGATTCTTGTTTATCTTTGTGTGTTTATGGCGAGTCCATTTGCAAATTGAGTTGACTTATGTTGAGGCGTAGTCTTTTCCAGTTAGGAAAAGAAATTGATTGTTTTGGTCTGTCGAGTGATTTTCACTCTTAGCTTATGTGGTGTGGTTCTCCAATTGTCTACTTGATGAGTAGAAATATTTTGTGGTGAATCCTTTGATTTGGATCGTGGTCCCTTGAAGGAAAGCTGGTTGCTAGTGTGATGCTTGAGAGTTCTTTACTCTTCTGTTGCTGGGTTCTATTTGCAAAAGATACCGTTGTGCTTCTAGTAGATTGATGTGAGTGGAATTTGTGATCAAATTCTTTAAAAAGGGTTTATTGTGTTATCCCGAGTATATGTAATAAGAGAAAAGTGTTTTAAGAAAGAGGATGGTTTTAGAAAGTGGTCTTAATAGTTATTGCGGGAAATTTTGCCAAGAATGGCAGGACCTGTTGGCCGCTCAGAGTTGACCGAAGAGTTATGCGGACGTTAGGCTTAGACCAACGTGAATGGTGGACTTGCCGGAACTGGCCGTGAGGAAGAGAGCCATCAAGTATGTGAAGGCCCTCTGGACGAATCAGTCCAAGCGGGAGACGACGTGGAACCTTGAAGACCGGATGCATAATAAGAGCCCGAGCTCTTCAAGGCGGAGAGTACCCGTAGTTGTGGTTCCCTTGGGATGCTCTATCCTGTAACGTCCCAAAATTTGGCTTTTCAAAAATCTTTTGAGTAGTTTAGGTCCTTGGAAAATTTCACTAATTTTATTTGAATTAATAAAGCTTAATTGGGAATTTTATAAATTCAAAATATTTAATTTGACTAATATGAACGTTAATTAAATAAAAACCTGTGTTATTTGGCTTCCTTATCTTTCAAGGAATTTTTGGGTATTTTCTGAGATTTTTCTGGATTTGTTTGCTATTTATTTGACCTCCTTGATTTTTGGGATTTCTTTTAATTCCAAAAATCAGCTTTTCCTCTCTCCTGCCCACGTGCTACAGTACCCCCGCGGTACTGTTCATCTTCCAGAACCGAACGCAACAGAGAGTTCGTATCGTGTCCGTTTCAAACTCCAATCTTCAAATTTCCATATCTTCCTCTACGGTGCATATAAAAGCGAGCCGTTTGCGCTCACACGTCCGTGTTGATCCCCTCTTCCAATCCCCTGAATTGGTTTCCTCCAAACCGATATATTTTCGCCGCAATCTCCAAAAAACCGAGCTCCAACCGAAGGTCTTCTCCGGCGAACTAAGGCTTCATCCGACATCCTCCGGCCGAACCGTCTACGGCGTTAGCTTTGCATCGTCGCGTTCTACGTCATGGTTCCTTCCTCTTCGCCCGAAGATCACCAGAGCACCGTCGGCCATGTCAAGCCCTAAAGCCGAAACGTGTTCATCGCGTTCCTCGCTTCCTCGGTGAGTTTCTCCAAAATCCGACCGCGTCATCTTGTGCCTCTCGTCAATACCTATCTTTCCCCTCTTGTAGATTCAAGTTTCATCCACCGTGCGCCGAGAATCGGACATTCTCTCACCTCTTGTTCGTCGTCCTTCTCTAGCCAATTACTCCGCAACCGTTGATCCCCGGCCTTCAACTCCACCACCGTTGAGTTTGCGTCGCCGCGTTCTACGCCGTGCTCACCTCCCTTTTTGCAGAGCATTGCCGGAAGTGTTACGCGCCTGTGAGGCCGCCGTCGTCGGTGTTCTTCGCGTCGCTGCCGTCGCATGGAGCAAAATCTTGATGTCCGGACCGCGTCATCATCTCCGGCTCGTCGTTTCCTTTCCGTCTTACCCCTTCACCACCATTGGTTCGTCTCCAATCACCAACGGCTCTATGCGCCATAATCAATTTGTAACTTTGTCACTGTTCATGTCTGTAGAACGTGAATTCACCTCTGTTTAGGTCGCTCCTTCACTGGTGTGTGAACCAAACATATACATCATATATATTCCTTCATTCTTTGCTTTACCTTCTCAGTACCAAATCTTTGTCATCTCTTTGCTGTCAACGCCTTGCGCCATGAATCGGACCGATGCATGTAGTAATTCTCCAATGCATGCTTCTCTGTTAATTCTTTCTTTCTCTCTTCCATGTCGACCCCACATATCATCCACCCACATTAAAATCCTAATTATTTATCTCACTTACATGCGGGTCCCGTATGTTAGTCAAACCTTGGTCAACCCTATTCATGATCTTGGTCCACCGTGGACTAGCATATCTCCGTGGACCTGGTTCATAGACCAGTGGCCCACATGTCAACCCCTAATCCTATTTTTGAGAATTTATTTAATTCTTGAAAAGTCATTTATCTTATTGGTCCCACTTGTCACTCTCTCTACCTTATTTCTGGAATTATTTTAATTCTAGAAATCCATAAATATCAGTCGGTCCCACCTATCATACACTCATTCTTTTTCTAATATTTTCGGAATAGAATATTCTGAGAATATTCCGTAGAGCTTTTTCATCATTTCATGTGAATTCCAATCTTCCAAAAGCCATATCTTCTTCATCCGAATTCCGATTGAACTCATTCAAGTTCCTAAATTCATCTAAATTCATTATCTACCTTCCAGTACCATCCAATTTCAATTTGGAGTTTATTTGATTTGTCTTTTTGAATTTGGTTTGTTTTGTGCTTTCAATTAATCCAATTTGTTATATCCACTTTGTCTATTGTATGTCATAATCTTTTGTCACCCTAGATTGGTTCATATTTAGTTGGTGCTATGGTATTACCAACGTGGGTTGGTTAGTACGAGTAGATTGCTTAGTCTTGCTACGAGTCTCACATCTCATGTAAGTTGCAAATATTATATGTGACTAGGTGACTATGGAACTTTGTGTAAAACTGTGTGCTGTGTGCTATTACTTTGTGATGGCATGTGTTGCACTAAAACCAACTGGGTGGTAAAGGATTTGGACTGAGGCAAGTGGTGGAGACTGTGTGACATGGTGGACTGTGTGGTGGGAATGATAATCTGTGTGGCTTAGTTAGAAAATGGAAGTCTTGCCTTGGTCAATTAAGGACTTAACTTTGTGCGCCATTGAACTGAGCCTTACTGTACGACCACATGCCTTGTATGGGACGGGCCTAACTTAGTAAGTTATGGATTCTCGGCATTGATGTTCAGGTGGTAGGTTAGGCTATGTGATAGGGTGGAGGTGTGACTACTTGGTGGTTGCATTGCGGGACGATTCGTCGCTTCCCTGTCCAACGGTGTGTGTTATGCACGGCCTATGTGAGATGTATAACGGTTTGTAAGCACATCGGGAACGTCAATGTTTGAGATAAAGTTTCTGAAAGGTTTTGTTGTGATCAGCTCTGATCTAGTTGATTGCATCTTGTGGGTAAAGTGTACAACCTCTGCAGAGTGTTAAACAATCTATTCGAATAGCCGCGTCCGCGGTCATAGACAATGCTCGGGGATTTCACACGAGGGGTAGTTTTCATAAAACAATTGGGAAGGGATAGCTGTGTGATTTAAGTCATATGGTTGTGTGAACGAATTTGATTAGGCTATGTGTCTTTGTGAAAACAAATGTTAAATTAATATTGTCTATTTGTTTTGAATTATGCTTTCAATCTATTATTCATATTCAATTGCAAATGTTGCATTTCTGCAAAATAACCACAGAAGCCATTTCCTTTGGAATAAGCCTGCATCTATACATTGCATTCTGTGGTATGACTTGCGAGTACGGTTGTGTACTCACGCTTGTTGTAAAACTTGCGCCCAAACCTACAGAAATGGAGGAATCGTCGGTCAACAAGGTCTACTTCAAGGATCGAGAAGAACTAGGTCGCGCACCCCAGCCGATTGCCTGTGGGCATATGGATGGGCTTCACTGAAGTGATTCCATTTCGTTCCGCTGCAGCTTCATTGAGCTATTCGCCTTCTGAGGCATTAATTGTAAGCTTTGACCTTAAGGTCTTTACTCTGATATTTATTGTTATTTGCCTATTTATTAGTCATCCTTGTATATGGAAATGATATTTCATCGATGTTGCCACTGTGTGCACTAGCTTGATCCTGGACTAGTGTAGTATACACAGAGGGTCCATAATTGTAATTTTGGGTCCCGACAGAGGTGGTATCAGAGCCAGGTTCGACTGTAGGTCGTGACCTTAGTTAGAATTGCCGTTGTAAGGAAAAGTTCAAAACTTATTTTGCAAATGGAAAATCTTAATGATGTGCTATTCTCATCTTGTCTAGCTTCTATACTCTTCCATTCTATTCCTTTCGCATCTATATTCGTCCTCACCATTTTGAGTATTAAATTGGACTCTCTCCCCTCATAACTTCTATAGTCATCGTTATTCGTGCTAAATGTCTTGGTGGATGCCCAAGAGCAGTTTTGAGCAACTGTTTGAAGACCACGCAACAAACAACAACGTGTCAACATCTCCCAAGTGTTCAAGACAAGTGCGTCGCAAAAATTCAAGACTAAGAAGAAGTTGTACGTCGCCTCCATCTTTCTTCAAGCTTCGCCTCCAAGGATCGCAAGCAGTCAACGTTTGATGAAGACCGTGACCAGTTCGAGTTTTCTTCAGACCAACCATATAGGATAAATCAGTGTAGGTTCCTCCCGTGTGTTGAGCCAAGTCGCCTGTTAAGTTAGAGTTTAATCGACTAGACGATTAGATCTTTGTTTCCCTTCTTGGTGTAGTTTGGTGTGAGTTTTATGCTTCTTAATAGCTTTTGGCTATTTGTGTGTTCCTTGGTGTTCTTTGGGTTAAACCCGCCCCTTAGTAGATTCTCTTCCCTTACCTTGTGCTTTTCCCTCGCATCTATTAGCCCTGGTCAGCCAGCAGATGGAGAACCCCAGTGAAGCCAGCCTTGTCAGTAATCTCGAGACGGTTTGTACCACCACACTGTCAATCCCAAAGTGGGCGATTGTCGCATCGGGAGTAGCAGATCCAGTCATGGAACAATTCTTGGTAGCTCAGACTCAATCCATGAACGCGATGATGCAAAACATGAACAACATGGTGACTCGTAGGATCGACCACCGCTACCTTAGTTAATTTGATGAATCGAATAATCAAGCAAGTCATCGCATCGCCGCCGATGTCGATGCAGAGCGCACGATGACCAACAACAATCTCCAGTGCCAGTAGTGACACATCAGGACCCGAGCCAGTTTCCTGCCACCCAGAATCAACTCATGCCAGCAACAATGCGATCGTCGGACATTAGTAATGTTTGCAATGGTGCACAACTCGTTGCCATCCCAAAGACACACCTTCAGTTCAAGTTTGCAAAGTTCTTAAGGACCAAGACGCCCGTCTTTGAAGGATCAACCATACTCAAGGATGCAGAATCTTGGATTCGCACAATAGAAGAAAAGCTAGCTGTTGTGCAATGCAATGATAATGAAAAAGTTTTCTATGCTACTCATCATTTAGAAGGAGTTGCATTAAATTGGTGGGAAAAATTTCGCACTGCCCCATCAGGACGAGCACACCATCACTTGGGTAGAGTTCACCATCGTTCTGTGCCAACAACATGCGATATCAAGCATAAGTGATCAAGAAAAATCTACTATTTTGATATCCTACACCAAATCTAGCCGTTGTCAGTTGAAGTGCTGCCAACCAGATAAGTCAGAAGATTGTGCATGTACCCACTGCGGAGAAATAGGCCATAGTGCCGATGAGCACAATATCAATTATTCCAGTTGCGAAGGAAACCATTCCGTTGGAAAATGTCCTATGAGTAAGATCACATGTTTCTTGTGTGAAAGCTATGATCATTGTCCGAGCCAGTGCCCTATGTATTCCATGTTGACTTCTGCAATGCAACGTTAGCGAGAAAAGTTTCGAGCTACTGTCAGAACATTAGCAAAAGAAGGCAAACCATTATCAGTACAAGATATGTCAGCTAAAGAATCACAAAGGCAGGATGTTGACCTTGGCAACCCACCGCAAAAGAGAAGCGAGCCAGTATCAACAAGAGTGTGTTTTGAATGTGGTGAGCAAGGCCACTATGCCAAAAGATGCCCTACAAAGCGACTATCCTTCTTGAAGGTTGAAGAACATCAGAATAATCGTTCTGCCTTGACCTCTTTAGAAAAGTTGCAAGGTTCGACACGTTTATGCTACAACTGTCGTGGAAAATGTCACTACGCCAGCCAGTGTCCTCAGTGGAACCAGTCACTCACTCCAATATGCAGAATGCCAGAAGTCAGTTCAGTCAAGATTTTAACTCCCAGAGCAGGTGGTAACGCATCAGGATCCGTGTGTCCAACGAAGCAGTCAAAAAAGAGACGTTTGAATGATGATGTTACTAAGAAAGTCTAGATTGGTCATACCAGATCATGCAGTGTCATGCCTCTGTTAGTAGCAGTAAAATCAGAGAATCATTGTAACCTTTCCTTTGTTGGAGAGCTAAAAATGTGGACATCTTTGCATGCAAGTTACGGAGAAAAAGAAATTGTGGATATTAAATCATTGGATACATTTCCAAGAGTCTGCCTTTACAAGTTGAGTAATCAAACATTGAGTCATGTTGATTGAAGGCCGTAGAGCCGTAACTATGGAATGTGATGTTGAATTCTAACTCATCATTTTGCATAGCAGTGAGACAATAGTAAATGATTGAAGAATCTAATCATTGGATAATGTGAGTATCCGTAAAGGAGTATGCAATTGTCATTGCAAGTGATCTATACAGCATGCAACTGTATTAGAAGTTAAGTCTGTCTTTGACTTGGTACCCAGGATTTTCCAATTCCAGAAGGAATTACGTCACAGATGAATTATGACAAAAGTTGCCAACGAGTTTGCAGAGATGATAGAGTAGATCAGATGACTTTATCAGATAAAGGCAGTGTCAAACCCATCAGCCTAGCAGTGTCAGTTGAATACCAGTGAAGCAGTCATTTCGAGACAGTGTTAGTTGAAGATCAGTGAGACAGTCGTTTCAAGTTAACCAAGACCCCTCACCGGTTGTAAGAAGAGAAGTTCACCCAGATCGCTAGAAGTGAACTGAGTTGGTAAAAATTTCAGAGGAGATTAATCACAACTCTAGTGTTCATACTACCAGATAACAGAAAGAGCCTTGATAGCTTTTATCACGGAACATCCAAGAATTGGTGTGTTAAGAAGTTCAGGTGGTGAATTATCTTAGTCATAATTCGAAGTTGCTACCGTGGAGCAACAAAGACGATTATTGGATTGAGAACCGTGAAGTCGAAATCCGTTCCCTCTAGCCAGACCAGTACAGCGGCAGATACTTTGAATCAAAAGAGCTATCGCAAGAATCTGTTGATCAGTCAGCGTAAGTACCTGTGTAATTCGGAAATTGGATCTTGAGTCAATTGCAAGGATATCTGTTGAAACCCAGAATTTGAACTGATGCTAGAAATCAGTGTTGACCAGACAGTGAAATGACAGTTTTATCAAGGAAATTCGTCCTCACGTAAAGCAAAGGAAAGCGTGAGAACCCGCTGAAGGCGAACAGAACGATCCACAAATCAATGAGCATAGTTGTGTATCTAATGAGAAAAAAATTCAAGTAGTTGATGCTCAAACCAACATTCGAGTGCAAGCATTTCATTTTCCCTAAAGGTACCAAGTGTACAAAGATATGAAAGTTGCATTGTGTTGACCCAAAATAAAGTAAAATATCATAGAATGGGTTGCTATGTGTTTGGTATGTCAGAAAGTCAGCCAAAAGGTTGGAGGCCAGTCATAGTACTTCTATCCCTGAGAACTCAGAAATGGGATCTCCCAGGACCCAATCGGGATATAATTTCTTGAAAGGTGATCGTTGATCATTTAACAGAAGTTTGCCGCTTCCTGCCTGTCCAGATCATCTAGCCTGGAGACCGTCTAGCAGAGGGGTATACGACAGAGGTTGTATACGACAGAGATAGTATTCGTCAACATGGGTGCCGTATTAGAGCTACAGAGATGGTCAATTTGCACGACATGTCAGAGAAGTTAGTATCAGACCAAGGATCCTAGCTTACCTTGTATTAGCGGCAGAATCTGTATGAAGCTTAGATGGTCATTGCAGTTCAGCATGGTGTATCGCCCGAATCAACGGACAGATTGAAAGAAACAGTGAGTTGTGCCTTAACTCAGAGTACCAAGTCGCGCAAGTAAGTGTTATGTGCAGAGTTTTCCTATGACTCAGATGTCAGCCAGTCGCAATTGTCACCATCTGAAATTCACAGTGGTTGATTGTGTAAGTCATCGCTCAGCTAGGAGCAGATCAAATTACAAAGTATGTAGATGTTGCATTAATCATGAAGCAGAAGACCAAGGGTCCTTAATCTTAAATAGAATTTAAGTAACAGTGTTCAAGAAGAAAAGCTATGCAGATTATACAGATTATCACCTTCGCAGCCATGTCTATCTTCAGAATACCTGTTGAAGTTCTGTGCTAAGAATTGTATGACAGAGTTGACAAAAGTGTGTCAGTTAGTTCAGATTCTGAACCGCGGAAGAAGAGATAGTTTGCCAATCTGAGTTGCCAGTCAGCAGCAGGATTTCCTCCAACAGTGCCTTCAAGCACCGATCAAGCAACCCCGGTAGAGGCAATCAAGTTTCAAGATGTCTTTCAGTCAAGAGCCAGTTTGTCAAGTTTTCAGTGAAGCGATAAGTTTAGCAAGAAGCAAGGCGTTGTTCTGTAAGTGGTCAGAAGAGCGATTCTGTCAAAGTCAAAGCAATTTGAAAGCAGGAAGTGGACCCGAAGGCTGAGTTCCTGATCCTATTCTATAGCCAGCCTGAATCTCGGGGACGAGATTCCTTTAAGGGGGGAGGTTTGTAACGTCCCAAAATTTGGCTTTTCAAAAATCTTTTGAGTAGTTTAGGTCCTTGGAAAATTTCACTAATTTTATTTGAATTAATAAAGCTTAATTGGGAATTTTATAAATTAAAAATATTTAATTTGACTAATCTGAACGTTAATTAAATAAAAACCTGTGTTATTTGGCTTCCTTGTCTTTCAAGGAATTTTTGGGTATTTTCTGAGATTTTCCTGGATTTGTTTGCTATTTATTTGACCTCCTTGATTTTTGGGATTTCTTTTAATTCCAAAATCAGCTTTTCTCTCTCCCCGCCACGTGCTACAGTACCCCGCGGTACTGTTCATCTTCGTAACCGAACGCAGCAGAGAGTTCAGTATCATGTCCGTTTCAAACTCCAATCTTCAAATTTCCATATCTTCCTCTACGGTGCATATAAAAGCGAGCCGTTTGCGCCACGCGTCCGTGTTGATCCTCTTCCAATCCCCGAATTGGTTTCCTCTAAACCGATCTATTTTCGCGCAATCTGCAAAAACCGAGCCCAACCGAAGGTCTTCTCCGGCGAACTACGGCTTCATCCGACGTCCTCGGCCGAACCGCTTCTGGCGTTGGCCGCATCGTCGCGTTCTACGTCATGGTTCCTTCCTCTTCGCGAAGATCACCGAGCACCGTCGGCCATGTCAAGCCCTAAAGCGAAACGTGTTCATCGCGTTCCTCGCTTCTCGGTGAGTTTCTCCAAAATCCGACCGTGTCATCTTGTGCCTCTCGTCAATACCTATCTTTCCCTCTTGTAGATTCAAGTTTCATCCACGTGCACCGAATCGGACATTCTCTCACCTCTTGTTCGCCGTCCTTCTCGCCAATTACTCGCAACCGCTGATCCCCGCCTTCAACTCCACCACCGTTGAGTTCGCGTCCCGCGTTCTACGCCGTGCTCACCTCCCTTTTTGCAGAGCATCACCGGAAGTGTTACGCGCCCGTGAGGCCGCCGTCGTCGGCGTTCTTCGCGTCGCTGCCGTCGCATGGAGCAAAATCTTGATGTCCGGACCGCGTCATCATCTCCGGCTCGTCGTTTCCTTTCCGTCTTACCCCTTCGCCACCATTGGTTCGTCTCCAATCACCAACGGCTCTATGCGCCATAATCAGTATGTAACTTTGTCACTATTCATGTCTGTAGAACGTGAATTCACCTCTGTTTAGGTCGCTCCTTCACTGGTGTGTGAACCAAACATATACATCATATATATTCCTTCATTCTTTGCTTTACCTTCTCAGTACCAAATCTTTGTCATCTCTTTGCTGTCAACACCTTGCGCCATGAATCGGACCGATGCATGTAGTAATTCTCCAATGCATGCTTCTCTGTTAATTCTTTCTTTCTCTTTGTCATGCAAGGAAATAATATATCTCCTCTCACTTCCATGTCGATCCCACATATCATCCACCCACATTAAAATCCTAATTATTTATCTCACTTACATGCGGGTCCCGTATGTTAGTCAAACCTTGGTCAACCCTATTCATGAGCTTGGTCCACCGTGGACTAGCATATCTCCGTGGACCTGGTCCATAGACCAGTGGCCCACATGTCAACCCCTAATCCTATTTTCGAGAATTTATTTAATTCTTGAAAAGTCATTTATCTTATTGGTCCCACCTGTCACTCTCTCTACCTTATTTCTGGAATTATTTTAATTCTAGAAATCCATAAATATCAGTCGGTCCCACCTATCATACACTCATTCTTTTTCTAATATTTTTGGAATAGAATATTCTGAGAATATTCCGTAGAGCTTTTTCATCATTTCATGTGAATTCCAATCTTCCAAAAGCCATATCTTCTTCATCCGAATTCCGATTGAACTCATTCAAGTTCCTAAATTCATCTAAATTCATTATCTACCTTCCAGTACCATCCAATTTCAATTTGGAGTTTATTTGATTTGTCTTTTTGAATTTGGTTTGTTTTGTGCTTTCTTTCTCGTTAGACGCCGAAGTCCGGGAATCGTCCGAAGGAGCTGAAGATCAAGCAAGTAGAAGATTGAAGATAAAATAAGACCATCATTGCTATAGCAAGGCAAGTTATACCTTTGATCATATTGAACCCAGTTTTTAAAATTACTTTGATTCAAATTATTGCATTTACTTTAAGTAATTATTTAAATGCTTTTGGGTTTAGCTATTAATCCAATTTGTTATATCCACTTTGTCTATTGTATGTCATAATCTTTTGTCACCCTAGATTGGTTCATATTTAGTTGGTGCTATGGTATTACCAACGTGGGTTGGTTAGTACGAGTAGATTGCTTAGTCATGCTACGAGTCTCACATCTCATGTAAGTTGCAAATATTATATGTGACTAAGTGACTATGGAACTTTGTGTAAAGCTGTGTGCTGTGTGCTATTACTTTGTGATGGCATGTGTTGCACTAAAACCAACTGGGTGGTAAAGGATTTGGACTGAGGCAAGTGGTGGAGACTGTGTGACATGGTGGACTATGTGGTGGGAATGATAATCTGTGTGGCTTAGTTAGAAAATGGAAGTCTTGCCTTGGTCAATTAAGGACTTAACTTTGTGCGCCATTGAACTGAGCCTTACTGTACGACCACATGCCTGGTATGGGACGGGCCTAACTTAGTAAGTTATGGATTCTCGGCATTGATGTTCAGGTGGTAGGTTAGGCTATGTGATAGGGTGGAGGTGTGACTACTTGGTGGTTGCATTGCGGGACGATTCGTCGCTTCCCTGTCCAACGGTGTGTGTTATTCACGGCCTATGTGAGATGTATAACGGTTTGTAAGCACATCGGGAACGTCAATGTTTGAGATAAAGTTTCTGAAAGGTTTTGTTGTGATCAGCTCTGATCTAGTTGATTGCATCTTGTGGGTAAAGTGTACAACCTCTGCAGAGTGTTAAACAATCTATTCGAATAGCCGCGTCCGCGGTCATGGACAATGCTCGGGGATTTCACACGAGGGGTAGTTTTCATAAAACAATTGGGAAGGGACAGCTGTGTGATTTAAGTCATATGGCTGTGTGAAAGAATTTGATTAGGCTATGTGTCTTTGTGAAAACAAATGTTAAATTAATATTGTCTATTTGTTTTGAATTATGCTTTCAATCTATTATTCATATTCAATTGCAAATGTTGCATTTCTGCAAAATAACCACAGAAGCCATTTCCTTTGGAATAAGCCTGCATCTATACATTGCATTCTGTGGTATGACTTATGTAGTGCGGTTGTGTACTCACGCTTGTTGTAAAACTTGCGCCCAAACCTACAGAAATGGAGGAATCGTCGGTCAACAAGGTCTACTTCAAGGATCGAGAAGAACTAGGTCGCGCACCCCAGCCGATTGCCTGTGGGCATATGGATGGGCTTCACTGAAGTTATTCCGTTTCGTTCATTGCGACTTCATTGAGCTATTCGCCTTCTGAGGCATTAATTGTAAGCTTTGACCTTAAGGTCTTTACTCTGATATTTATTGTTATTTGCCTATTTTTTAGTCATCCTTGTATATGGAAATGATATTTCATCGATGTTGCCACTGTGTGCACTAAGTGATCCTGGACTAGTGCAGTATACACAGAGGGTCCAGAATTGTAATTTTGTGTCCCGACATATCCTTTGGTTGCTTTTTTTTCTTCATTGATCTTTTGTCTCGTGCGTTGAGGAGTTAAATTCGAGGACGAATCCTTTTTAGGTGGGGAGAATGTAATACCCTGAACGTCGTTTCGGCTTTGGATTTAAATTAATCGCGGAGTCACCGGTTATTCAGTAAATCGTGGGAAAAGGAAATTAAAATGTAAGTTAGCATTAAATTGGGAAAAACAAAGAGATTTAATTTATTAAAAAATAGTCTAGGGAGGGCGGGCTTGACACCTTGGGCCCGGAGGGCCCAAGGGGTGGCCGCACCCCCTCCCCCTTTGCCCTAGCTGCCACTCCCCCTTTTATTTCCCCTTGGCTGCACCTCCCTCCCCTTTTTCCCCCTCCCTATCCGCCACTTTCCAGCCCCCTCCCTCTCCCATGGCTGCTGCCCCTTGTGCAAGAAGAAAAAGGAGAAGAGGAAGGAGAAGAGGATGGAGAGGAAGAGAAGGAAGGAGAGGAGAGGAAGAGGAGAAGAAAAAGAGGGTGATCCCCAAGGTTAGGTAATTTTTCCCAATCCCAAATCCCCTGATTTCTGCTGTAATTAGGGTTCATAGCACGGGATTTGATGGGGATTAGCATTTTGGTTCTCCAATTAGAGAGTTCCTGCTGATTGCCCGTAGATCAATTCGCGCTGCGCAGTTGTTTGCGCGGTTTAGACCCATGAAACAATTTTTCCTGCAGTTTGTCCCAAAAGGAAAAACGTAGAGGACGACGATGTGCATCTACTGTATTTTTTTCAGATTTGTTGGCCGCGTAATTTAGTCGTACCAGGATCTGAAATCTCGCTGTCCATCAGGGTTGCAGACAGGGACAGACCACTGTTCAGATGGGAATTAGGGATAGTATATGAATTCTATATTTTTGGCCACCATTGAGAAAGTTGTAGGGAATTTAGTAAGCTAGTTTCTGTATAAAAATAAAAAAATTTAGAGCCATACTCTGTTGTTGGGAAGTTTTTGAACCTGACTGTCCTGACTGCCAGAACAGAGGAGGATCTCTATTTTGAGCATTTAGTTACCCCATGCTAAGGACAAAATAAAAATATATGATCTACATGAAAAGTGTAGGTATTTAAGTGAGGAATCCAGATATCTATCTTTTGCTGTGATTAGTTTTATACTTTTAAAGATATGAAAATGTTAAGCAGCGCCGCTGCAGTGGGATTAGTGTAGAACCGTTACGCGGGAAAGGTTGTTGTGGGATTTCGGGGCTTAGCGACACCTTTGCTTCTTAAGAATCATTTTTGAGTGTTGTTGTATGGTTCTGAGGTGTACTTTTGAACAGGTGATTTTGCTCCTGATCGTACGTGATTGCGTCGCTTCGCCGGTAGAGGCAAGTAAATGTAGCGGTTGTGCTACGGTTTAACTCGTTATTCTTACTACTTGCAATATACATGTTTTTCATAACTTGAAGTTATATGCCATGGTTGCATGTTTTATGGATGAGGTCGTGGTAGCAAATTAATATTCATTTTTGCCATGCGTTGGAAGAGTTGTTGGTAGTCATGTGGTAATTTACTTAATGAGCCAAATGCGGAATATGAAAATAAACTCAAGGTGGACATATTGATAATTCCTTGTGGTTATATTCATGATGATCATGTTGTGGTCTATGTGGTAGAGTTCCATTTATATCGATTGATTTTGATCTTGGTGAATCGGGTGTGGGTTATGTGGTAATGGTCTTATGACACAATGGTATTGTGCTTATTGAGACACATGTGGATTATGAGAAAATATTCATGATGAGTATGTTGTTGACCTTCGTGGTTAAATTCTTGTGGTTTATGATTATCATATCGTTCATGACATATCATGACATTTGCATTGTGGATGTCGCCGCTTATAGCGCGATCGCACGGTACAACATCGTGCATTGCCGTAGCACGATGCATACTTTTACCTTGTTGGGTAAAGGTGCAGTGGAGCATAGCATACATATGCATTACATTGTGGAAAGATCATTTGCATACTTGTGCAAGATATTGTGGTGAAGTTATATTACAAACAACTGCAACTTTATAGTTGTAATTTGGAATTGGCTCATGAGAGTCACTTGTGGTGTGAGGAAAGTGGCGATGGTCGTGGATTGGGGTTCATCCCTTGTGGTATGGTAGTGGTTGTGATTGTGGCAAGAGATTCTACTCTCTTGTGTTAATTGTTGATAGCAGTTGTGGATGTGAGAAATAGTAAAGTTATGAGGTAAAACTTGTTAATGCTTTATTGTCATTGGTAGTGGTAGTGGTGAATAATATGAAGAAGTTAATCAAGATTCATTTGCTAATATTTTACTATTGATGGTAGTAAATATGGTTGAGGCTATAATTGTGATCATTATGGGAAATGGATATTGATACTTAATATCTTTGTAGTTTAATTAACTTGTAATGAATGTGGATGCACATTATGGATGTGGACATGTGGATACTGTAATGATGTTGTATATTTGTTTGTAGTCTGAATAACCTGTTAAACAGTTTGCTTGCTGAGATTTTTATCTCACCCTTGTTTTTTCCCCTACAGGTGATTGTTGAGCATTCATGGGTTGGGTAGAGCGGCACCACAATAATGCACTTGGTTCATCAACTCATGTTGTAATAAAGTCGATGAAATTCTAGTCAAATGCTTAGCTATTCGTGGGTGAATATTTTATTTAATAATGATGGACTTGTGAACTATTTCTTTGATTAATCTGCTAGAGGTTGTTTTAATTATTGAACTTGTTACCGTTATCTTTGTTCCCTTAGTTGCTTATGCTTCCGCTTAATGCTTCATGTCTAGAAATTGTTGACAGAATAAATTATCTTGAAATTTCTGGCTAGCTGAGTGGTTTAGTAGCATTCCAGGGTAATGTGGGTCCTGGGGTGTTACATATCCGACACATGATCTTGAGTTAGCAGCGATTGTGCATGCTTTGAAGATCTGGCGAGATTATCTCGTTGGTAATCGTTGTGAGATTTTCACGGATCACAAGAGTCTGAAATATATCTTCACGTGGCAGAATTAAACCTTCGGTAGAGAAGATGGCTAGAGTTGATAAAAGATTATGATCTTGGGATTCATTATCATCCGGGCAAAGCAAATGTATTTGCAGATGCCTTGAGCAGAAAGGTCTATTGTAATACCATGATGGTGCAGAAGGATCAACCAGAACTACACGAAGAATTGAAGCGTCTAAACTTGGAGATTGTCAGTCAAGGTTGTGTGAATGCTTTGGAAGTACAACCAACTCTTCAAGGTCAGATCAGAGAAAAACAACTAGAAGATGAAGACATTAAGGAGATCAAGAAGAATATGCGAAGGGGCAAGGCTCCAGGATTCGCTGAAGATGAGCAGGGAACTGTGTGGTTTGGGAACCGCATTTGTGTACCTAACCAATAGGAGATAAAACAGTCAATTCTGAAGGAAGCTAATGAATCACTGTAATACCCCGAAAGTGTGATAAGCTAGTAGTCGGGAAAGATTATTTTATTCGGGAGAGAAGTAAATGAAAATACGGGAAGGACCTGCTGGTAAATGCTCAAATTCAACAGTTTGTGAGGGGGATTTTCGCAGAATTAACCCAACCTGGGCTTTGGGCCTGGCCCATGGGGGGCAAGGGGGGTGGCCGGCCAAGGGGGGGCGCCACTTTTCCCCCCTCCCAACCCTAGCCGCACCCCACCTCCTCCTCCTCCCCCATTGTGGCCGCACCACTTCCTCTCCCCCACTCCCCTCCATCAGCCCCTCCTCCATGGCATCACCCTCCTGCTGGCCGGCCCAAGGCATCCCCGTTCTCGCTGCTGTCCAAGGGGGAGAAGGAGAAGGAGTTCCCGGTGGAGATCGGTTCTAGGTGGAAGAAGGAGGCGAAGAGTGGAGATCTTCTTCGTGGGTGTAACCCGTCATCTTCCTGCGATCATACAAGGGTAACGTCGCGTGTTCTTCATTGGTGGAGGTGTCATAGTTGCGGTTGGTGCCGTTGGATAGATTGTTTTGCGTCGGTTTAATAGATCGTGTTTTGTCCAGTAGCTTGCGTGGTCGATTTCATGTGTTAGAGGCAGAATTAGGAGTTTGGATCTCCTAGAGAGTTGTAGGTTATGTTCTTAGCTTTCGTTGGCCGCCAAGATCGCCCAAATCCGATTAACGGTCTGGGAGTTATGATTTTCTAGTGTTGCTGTCCTGTTGTTCTGTCAGAATCTGGACAGTCTGGGGAAAACCAGTTAGAACTGTTAATTAAAGGGAGAATCAGGGGACCTCAGTATAACGAAAAATGTGGGAAATTTCTGTACCTTTTGATAGAGATAAAGAACGCAAGATTTGGACTTTTGTAGCAAAAGTTATGGAGGTTTTAGCGTACTGTCCAGAGAACCCGACGTGAATTCTGAGGTCTGAAATATTGGTTTGTTAGGGGCAGTTAAGGGCAAAATCAGAAGGGCTCCCCAACTAGGTTTATTTAGATGATTTGATAACCTTTCAGTGAAGACCAAGAACACCTAATTTGGACCACTGTACAAAAGATATGAATTTTAGAACTTGACTGTGTTCAGAGGGCAGTTCAGCACTTAGGAAAGTGGGGTCGGGATCGCGTTGCAATCCGCTACTTGTTGTGCTCGTGTATTTAATTCTTGTTTTTCGTTACTGTGGTCTTAGTTTATATTCTTAATGTATTAGGTGGGGATTGGTACGGAGGCAGCACCGTCTTCACGTCCTCCTTTCTCACGCGGTTAAGGCAAGTGCATTTATGCGGTTCGTGGTTGTGTTTGATTGGTCATGATTGTGTGCTTCTCGATATGTGGTAGCATAGTGAGATTGTTGGCTTGATGTTGATTTAAGATTGATGGATGCTTCATATATGTCCATGCTCTATTATTATATGTTGTTACTGTCTTGTGGTAATTTGATGATGATTAAATGATGAGCATGTGCATATTGAGAGCATATTGAGGCTTGGTCACGGTGACCAAGCATGTTTCCCTTTGAGATCCCCGTCATGAATGTGACGGACCCGAGATCCCCATACTCGTGGAGTATGGGCTTGAGGTCCCCATTACTTGCGGAGTAATGGGCAATTGGTCCCTCTGCGTGCGCGCACAGGCATGGGTATGCGGCGACGGTTGCATACTCTACATTACCGGTGTAATGCACACAGAAAGATAAAGAGAAAGGATCCTTGAGCATTGCATTTGCATGTGAGATGTTTTATTATTGCTCTTCTGTATATGGATGCTGATGTTATGGATTGATTTATGTGTCTCTTTATTTATGTACTTGCTGAGTCTGTGGACTCACTCTTGCTTTTATTGTTGTTTTAGGTACCCAAGCCAAGAACGACATGCATGGGGGAAAGTAGTTTGGTAGTCACGCACATGCCACATGAATTAAATAAAGTTGAATAATCTTCAGATCGTATTTGTTTTTAGTAATTGGGCAAGGTGCTCAAAGGTTTTTATGTCTTGTCTCTTGTAGTGGTTTAAATGTAATAATGTTGAGTAGTGGAACTTCTTGCCTCTCTATTATGTTAGACACTTAGCATGTCTTTGATTATCTTTTGATGTCTCTGGATGATAGTTTAGTTAATATTTGGATTATCTGTAAGTTGGAACCTCCGTGTAATTAACTTTACAAGGGAGGTTCTGCCGAAATTTATTAAGATTGCCTTGATTAGAATTATTAGGGTTTGTTTAGTAGCATTTCAGGCTCATGTTGGGCTGGGGTGTTACAGTTGGTATCAGAGCGGGCTGTAGGTCCGTGGTGAACAGATTAACGACTTAGGTAACTTAGCTTGTTAAAAATTTGCTAATGGTTAATTAACTGAAAACCTGACACACTGGTGCACAGTAGGATGGGATGGGTCAAGCATTGCATTTACGCTTCTGTTATATTGTATTGATGATTCCTATTATGAGATGACCTTATATACCTATAATATGATTATATGATTAGAATGAGTGATGGTAGCGCGTGTTGAGAGGTTGAGGTCGTGGTTGTGGCCCTTGGCTTTACCAGGTCACACCATCTTTTGTGGTATGAGATCAGGGAAGTGGTTATTTGGATGTCTTAGTACAGGTGTCGATAGTGTGTATCTTTAGAAACTTGTTCTCTTCCTTGAGTTCGAATTTGGTCAACTCTTGTCCAGTAGTGGTTGATGAGGTTCTTTTGGGTCAATAGTTCATTGCAGTTGGTGGGTTTCTTTGAGAAGGATTGATGTGCTTTCATTGGCTTAACTTGTCCCTTAAAACAATTACTGTTTTTCCAATTGTTGAGTTAATCCTGCGGTGGTGGACTTGGTTAGTTGTCAATATTGACCCTTGTATTGGAGTTTTGTCTTTCATCAAAATCGTGACCCATCTATTTCGCTTGATGATTTGGATAGTGAAAGTTTCCTTTTGCAAGTCCTGTAGTGCGTAGAAGTTTTGATTCAATATATCTCTTTTGGGTATTTTGAGTGTTGAAGTTGAAAGGTTCTTTTATGAAAGAAAATGCTAAACCCTCTAGCGATGTCGTCTCGTGGTTAAGTGAGCAGATTATAATCGGAGAAATTAGTGGGTATGATATGGGTTATGAAGTTGGAGTGCAGTAGTGTGGTATATAATCGATCTTAATTAAGGTCCTTATCAAGGAAAGTTGAATAAGTGGAGGTTGTCCTCTAGTAGTTTTTGATGAGCTGTGACTATGAGTATGACAATATTTAGTTGGAATCAATAGAGTTATTAAGAGGTGTGGTATTTTGATGAATTGGTATGATCGTTAGGATTGTGGAATCAGGTAGATTTATTAGATAGCATGGAGTAATGCATCTCTATGGATTAGCCTACCCATTAGTGATGGTTATGTTAAGAATGTGTTTGAACGATGCCATAGAGGATATCAAATTTGGAAATTTTCATAAGCTGGTTACTTGATGATCATACATAATTGCTAGATTGAAACATGTATATTAGATTAGACGAACGTTGAGGTAGCATGTTGTGAAACCTGTTATGCAGCGATGAGATTATTAAATGTTGACTTTGTGTTTATAGATGGTTGTGTGATTACAAATGTAAGTAGGACCCTATTTGTATACATGATACATACAATTGACAATTGTTAATGACAGTTGGAGCGGGTGTGAGTAACACTAATGGTTGAGTGGATGAATGAGTAAGTGGCCTCGATAGTGTGCTTTGCGAAAGTTTCATTTGATAGTATGAACTAGTTAAAATAGGTTTGTTTCAACCTTGTGGCTTGTATTTCTTTTGGAGAAATTTATGATGAGATAAGAGGCTATGATGAGTCTCGCTAAGAGTGTATTGTTACATTACTAGTGTGATTGTCGAAGGGATTATGTTGATAATATTGAATGTTTTGTATAAAGGATTTGGATCGCTGCTTGGATGTTGATTAATTGAATATGTTTCTAGTTCGCATTTGTGATCTTTCGACCTCATGTTGATGTGATAGCTGAATTTGTTTAGAGCAAAGTGACGTGTTGAGAGGTTTTATTAGTTCCTAAGTGGGTTAGGTGTTGTGATCTTCAAATACTCTTTGTCGAATTGCCATGGTGATGTCAGAACCAACGAAAGTCGAGTGAAGTAGAAGTAGTTGAGATTGAAGTAAAGTTTTCATAACTTGCAGATTATTGAAGTTTGTCTAAAACTTTTGTTCTTTCCCATAAGAGTTTTCCAATTCTAAAAGCGGTGTTTTATTCTCGTTTGAGGTTTGATATTCTCTGCTTGTGGGACGTGCGCCTCAACTTTGATCATATCTTTTGGTTTTCCGACAGTTCTATCTTATTGTTTCTCTTGATCTTGTAACTACTGTAAGTGGTAACGTTTTCCTTTGTGCTGAAATTTAATTCTATTTGCCTCTTCTTCTAAGAAAGGGTTAACCGAATTGTATTGTAAAGTCTCGTAGGTGGTGTTTTGGCATCTAGATAGTGGTGGTCTAGTAAATGGTTTGGTGAACCCTTAGGTGTCGGAGTTGTGCGAGGGGCACGGAGTAATAAATTGATTTATTAGAATAATCCTTGGAGAGGATTTGAGTTAAAAGAATATTTGTCTCTGGAGCTATGATTTCGTTGTCGCAACTAGTAGGACCTATAGCAAGATATAGTCCAAGATTTGGTGTTCTTTTTGACCGAGCATTAGAATTAGCAAGTATGGAAATCTGGATCAATGTATTAGAGTATCGCAATTTGGTAGTATTGCGATGCTATGAAAGTTATTCTTGATGATGTGGTTTAATGAGAGTGGGATTACAAAGTAATCGAATCGCCACGTCAATTAATGGGATAATGGAAAACGTTGAGTAACGTCAAGAGTGATTTGGCTTTAAATGAGTAACCTTCTGAGAGTTATAATCTCTGTAAAGGTAAACTGGTCAAGAAAATGTTTTCATGATGATGTTAATGAGTGAGTATGTTGGAATTGTGGGATTTTAGGATTTAATCTGAGGATTTCCTATCTTGTACATGAGAATTTCGTTGCAAGAGTCTTAGAGGTTAAATTTGGGATTTGCAATATTATGCTAGAACTTTGATCGCCCAATGATAATGTGAAGAAGTAGTATAAGGGTGGATTTGAATAGTGGGATGATCATTGATAGAAATCTTTTGATGAAATACATGAGACGATGTGAAGTGAATTCGAGTTATTCATTCTTAAGGATTGAGGTAACGTGATTATGTGTGAAGATCCATTTTAGGATGTCGCCGGTTATCTATCAAAGTAATGCATCGGTAGAGGAGTTGACTAGAGTATTGTTTCGTGGAGTTGATAGAGCCTCTCTACGAGGTGTGGTTGATGTATTTCTGTTTGAGCATAGTGTTAAGAATGCCAAGTTAAGAGAGATGGGTTAGTGTGTTATGCGTTGAATGGGATTCCAAAAGTTGAGAGAAATTTTGTTTCTAAAGGAGAAATTGAAAAAAAATTATTTCCTCGAGTACTGAAACACTCTATGAGTTTTTGCCAGATGTCTTTCTCAAACTGAACCTGGCTCTATGTTGGCTTGTGCGGTTCTTATCAGGTTAGAAAGAACAAAACAAATGATTAGTTTGATCATTTGAGTGATTTCTCTTTTGGCGGACGTGTTATTTATTTGCAAACTTTCTAATTTGAGGATGGAAAGGTTTTTTTTGATGGATTTCCGATTCTGGATTTGATTCTTTGACTACCGAGCTGGTAACGCATAGTTGCGATGTGAGTCTTTTATTTCCAGATGGGTTTTGTTGGTTCAAGAGTTTGCTCAAAGGGATTTCGGTTGTGTTTTTATGGTCAAAGGAGGTGATCCTTGATTCATTGAAGAGTTCTATTGAGAGGTGGAACGAGAGTTACGTGGTTCAGGTGTTTGTTGTGTGGTTCGGTGTTAAGGAAAAGATAGCCCAAGGTACCTTGTTTTGTTCTAGTTAGCTACGGAGTTTGAAAGTTGGCATATCGTTAGGACCGTTTGGGTCCATACACAGATACGCAACATCAGGCGTGTTTGGTGCCAAGTGAGTACCTGAGAGATATAGAGGTTGAGTTTTGTTAACGTCATTGATCTTCGAGCAGGATCTTACCTTTGGGTCTCTCTTGATGAATATTCTCAGAAATGTCGAGTCGAGCGTCAGTACAAACGTCGTTTTTCGTTCCGGTGTTGTGGTCTCAACGGTTTGAGAGAGAGGCCACTTGAGAGTTGGAGTCTCGTGTGAGCGAGTTTAGCAAGAGTTGATCGCGTTGGTCTGTTGTTAAGTGCTAGTTGCAGTTACTTCTGCGTAGTTGGCGTTAGATTCGGGGTCGAATCCTGTTAAGGGGGGTAGAATGTAATACCCCGAAAGTGTGATAAGCTAGTAGTCGGAAAGATTATTTTATTGGGAGAGAAGTAAATGAAAATACGGAAGGACCTGCTGGTAAATGCTCAAATTCAACAGTTTGTGAGGGGGATTTTCGCAGAATTAACCCAACCTGGGCTTTGGGCCTGGCCCATGGGGGGCAAGGGGGGTGGCCGGCCAAGGGGGGGCGCCACTTTTCCCCCCTCCCAACCCTAGCCGCACCCCACCTCCTCCTCCTCCCCCATTGTGGCCGCACCACTTCCTCTCCCCCACTCCCCACGCCCCCTCCCCTCCATCAGCCCCTCCTCCATGGCATCACCCTCCTGCTGGCCGGCCAAGGCATCCCCGTTCTCGCTGCTGTCCAAGGGGGAGAAGGAGAAGGAGTTCCCCGGTGGAGATCGGTTCTAGGTGGAAGAAGGAGGCGAAGAGTGGAGATCTTCTTCGTGGGTGTAACCCGTCATCTTCCTGCGATCATACAAGGGTAACGTCGCGTGTTCTTCATTGGTGGAGGTGTCATAGTTGCGGTTGGTGCCGTTGGATAGATTGTTTTGCGTCGGTTTAATAGATCGTGTTTTGTCCAGTAGCTTGCGTGGTCGATTTCATGTTGTTATAGGCAGAATTAGGAGTTTGGATCTCCTAGAGAGTTGTAGGTTATGTTCTTAGCTTTCGTTGGCCGCCAAGATCGCCCAAATCCGATTAACGGTCTGGGAGTTATGATTTTTCTAGTGTTGCTGTCCTGTTGTTCTGTCAGAATCTGGACAGTCTGGGGAAAACCGGTTAGAACTGTTAATTAAAGGGAGAATCAGGGGACCTCAGTATAACGAAAAATGTGGGAAATTTCTGTACCTTTTGATAGAGATAAATAACGCAAGATTTGGACTTTTGTAGCAAAAGTTATGGAGGTTTTAGCGTACTGTCCAGAGAACCCGACGTGAATTCTGAGGTCTGAAATATTGGTTTGTTAGGGGCAGTTAAGGGCAAAATCAGAAGGGCTCCTCAACTAGGTTTATTTAGATGATTTGATAACCTTTCAGTGAAGACCAAGAACACCTAATTTGGACCACTGTACAAAAGATATGAATTTTAGAACTTGACTGTGTTCAGAGGGCAGTTCAGCACTTAGAAAGTGGGGTCGGGATCGCGTTGCAATCCGCTACTTGTTGTGCTCGTGTATTTAATTCTTGTTTTTCGTTACTGTGGTCTTAGTTTATATTCTTAATGTATTAGGTGGGGATTGGTACCGAGGCAGCACCGTCTTCACGTCCTCCTTTCTCACGCGGTTAAGGCAAGTGCATTTGTCCAGTTCGTGGTTGTGTTTGATTGGTCATGATTGTGTGCTTCTCGATATGTGGTAGCATAGTGAGATTGTTGGCTTGATGTTGATTTAAGATTGATGGATGCTTCATATATGTCCATGCTCTATTATTATATGTTGTTACTGTCTTGTGGTAATTTGATGATGATTAAATGATGAGCATGTGCATATTGAGAGCATATTGAGGCTTAGTCACGCAGTGACCAAGCATGTTTCCTTTGAGATCCCGTCATGAATGTGACGGACCGAGATCCCCATACTGCGTGGAGTATGGGTTGAGGTCCCCATTACTTGCGGAGTAATGGGCAATTGGTCCCCGTGCGTGCGCGCGCATGAGCATGGGTATGCGGCGACGGTTGCATACTCGCATTACGGTGTAATGCACACGTAAAGATAAAGAGAAAGGATCCTTGAGCATTGCATTTGCATGTGAGATGTTTTATTATTGCTCTTACGTATATGGATCTCGATGTTATGGATTGATTTATGTGTCTCTTTATTTATGTACTTGCTGAGTCCGTGGACTCACTCTTGCTTTTATTGTTGTTTTAGGTACCCAAGCCAAGAACGACATGCATGGGGGAAAGTAGTTTGGTAGTCACGCACATGCCACATGAATTAAATAAAGTTGAATAATCTTCAGATCGTATTTGTTTTTAGTAATTGGGCAAGGTGCTCAAAGGTTTTTTATGTCTTGTCTCTTGTAGTGGTTTAAATGTAATAATGTTGAGTAGTGGAACTTCTTGCCTCTCTATTATGTTAGACACTTAGCATGTCTTTGATTATCTTTTGATGTCTCTGGATGATAGTTTAGTTAATATTTGGATTATCTGTAAGTTGGAACCTCCGTGTAATTAACTTTACAAGGGAGGTTCTGCCGAAATTTATTAAGATTGCCTTGATTAGAATTATTAGGGTTTGTTTAGTAGCATTTCAGGCTCATGTTGGGCTGGGGTGTTACAATCACCTTACTCCATTCACCCCAGAAGCACCAAGATGTACCAGATCCAAGGAAAATCGGTGGGTTAGCATGAAGCGAAATTGCCGAGTTCGTGCTTTCTTTGTGATGTGTGTCAGCGAGTTAAGGCAGAACATCAGAGACCAGTTGGATTGTTGCAGCCACTACCAATTCCAGAATGGAAGTGGGAAGAAATTAGCATGGATTTCATCACCGGACTCCCTAGAGCCCAATCAGGATATGATTCTATTTGGGTGATAATTGATCGATTGACCAAAGTAGCTCACTTCATTCCTGTCAAGACTACATACAGAAGCAGCCAGTTGGGAGAGTTATATGTGGCCAGGATTGTTTGTCTACACGGAGTACCCAAGAAGATCGTGTCTGACAGAGGTTCTCAGTTTACATCGAGATTCTGGCAGAGTCTGCATGAAGCCTTAGGCACCAGACTCAACTTCAGTATAGCCTATCATCCTCAGACAGATGGCCAGACGGAACGCACCAATAAAGTCCTCGAGGATATGCTTCGAGCCTGTGCCCTGGAATTTGGACAAAGTTGGGACAAGAATTTGCCGTATGCAGAATTCTCGTACAACAATAGCTATCAAGCCAGTTTGCAAATGGCTCCATTTGAGGCTTTGTATGGCAGAAAGTGCGTAACTCCATACGTGGATGAAGTAGGAGAACATCAGCTCTTTGGACCTGAGTTAATCAAGGATGCTGAAAGTAAGGTAAAAGCCATAAGAGAGCATCTGAGAGTGGCACGAACCCGACAAAAGAGTTATGCTGATAACCGTCGGAGGGACTTAAACTTTGAGGTAGGAGATTTTGTCTATCTCAGAGTTACTCCACTCAGAGGAGTAAGAAGATTTCGGACAAAAGGAAAACTCACGCCCAGATTTGTGGGACCATACAAAATTCTAGCCAAAAGAGGTGATGTGGCATATCAGTTTGAGCTGCCAGAAGCCTTGTCAGCAGTGCACGATGTCTTCCATGTATCCCAGTTGAGGAAATGCCTGCAAGCGCCAGAAGACCATACCTTCCTGGAAAGCTTTGACCTTCGAGAAGATCTCACCTACGTGGAGCGACCAATCAAGATTATGGATGTCGCAGAACGTGTCACCAGAAGCCGAATCATCAGATCATACAAGGTGCAGTGGAGCCATCACCCAGAGAGTGAAGCCACATGGGAGAAGAAAGAAGACCTCAAGACCAACTACCACGACCTGTTTGCTGACCAAGCCTGAATCTCGGGTCGAGATTCCCTTAAGGGGGGTAGGTTTGTAACAACCCAAATTTCAAATTTCAGTAAGAATTAAAAGTTTATTTATTTTTGTGGAATTTTCTAAAATTTTAAAAGCTTTTTATAAATATTTTAAAGCCAAAACAAATTTATTTGCAAAATTAAAAGCCAACATAAAGTTGGAAATAATTTTATCAAGTCAAAAATAAGTATGGGAATTTCTGTGAATTTTTTCATAATTTTTGGAACTATTTTATTATTTTCTAAAGCCTAAATGAATTAACAGAATTAAATCAAATAAGAAAGTAAAAAGAAAATCTAAAACTCGATTTGGGCCGAAACCCAAATCTTCGGCCCAAAACCATCCCGCGCGCAGCCCGCACGCGGCCCACACCGCCGCACCCCCCTCCTCTTTATCCACCGTTGGATCAACATCCAGCGACCGCGCCGCACACACGTGCCCCATCTCATCGTGACTGCTGGACCTTGAATCAACGGTCGGGATCTTTTGTAACCTCCGCACAGTCCGAATATCATAATCAATGTGAGTCGTGCGATCTTAATCTAACGGCCAGAATCACCCACCTTCTTCCATGTCGCCCTAATGATCGTGACCGTTGGATCAAAATCCAATGGCCCATGCTCTTCGTCTTCCTCGTCGTCTTCTCCGCGCGAGTTCTTCACTCGGCCACCATTGCCACCCACGTACGATCTCCAATAACGGACGCCACCAACTGCTCCGTTCTTCGCGGGTGCGTGCACGAGACCGCGTCCACCTCCGCCGCATTTCCCCCACGTTATCCCCTCTTCTCCGCGACGGTTTCGCCCACAACGCCGCAACCGCCGCCGCATGACCCCCACCTCCTCCACGCCACCTCATAACCACCCAGCCCCTATAAAAGGCACCATCGGGATCGCATCTACGCCCTCATCTCATGTCCCCAACTCTCTTCCCCTCTCGAGCTCTACCACCGTCGTAATCGGAGTTTTAGGTATTCCGCCGCCGTCACTGTTTTTTGTGGTTTTCGCCGCCGTCGACGTCGCCGAGCCGTCGCGGTCTGCGCCATCGTCATCACCGACACTGGAGTTACCTCGAGGACCCCTTCATCGCTCCGGAGCGCCACCGGAACCCCGTTGTCATCAACACCCGAACCTCTCCGCCGCCAAAAGCTCGCCGCCGGCCAACTCCGACGACCATTCACGTCCAAATCGGTACCAACATGTTCGCAATATCCCCCTCTACATTTTGCGACCACTCACCCTTGCCGGAAAGCCGCTGAACGCCGTTGTCGTACGCATCCGAGGGTCGTCGCCGTCAAGCTGACGTGGCATGTCCACGGTGGCGTCCACCTCGGTGCTCGCACGTATGTGGCATCCCATGTGTCTGCTGATTCGGCGCCACGCGTGTGCGTGCGTGCCACCTCAGGCGCACCGGATCCCACTCGGCTCGGTGGAATCAGTCCACCGTGAGCCGTGTCTATGACACGTGGGGCCCGCATGTCAGAAATCATTTTAAATTCTTTTAAATTCCGAAAATCCCTCGCCGGCGTCAGCATTGCGCAATAAATAGATTTTTCAGTAGAAAAATAATTCGAGAAATTCAATTAAATTTCAAAATTAGGTTTAAAACTTCTAAAATTCATAACTTTTACATATGAACTCCAAATTGGGTGATTCAGATTGCAAAATTTATATAAAATTATAATCTAGCTAACTAAACAAAAATATTTAAATTTGGAGTTAATTTGAACTATGTTTTTGAATTTATTTGAATTTGAATATTGAATTTGTCGTATTTTCGCGTTTAGAATTCGACGACTCCGGAGAGTTCGACCAATCTGAAGATTTAGAATTCCAATACATCAACGAAGGCAAGTTACACCATTGACCATATTGCCCCCAGTATTATAAGTTATTTTTAGTTTTTAAATTCTTTATCGCATGCATATGTTTGTATAAATATTTTAATGTCCTGTTTTACATATAGTTAATTCCATGTGTTATTGTATGGCCAATTTGAATGTTGTATCTGACTACCTTGATACCATAGGCAAGATATTATGAAAATTAAACATATGCTTAGCCAGGCTTAGTTCACACTTACAGAATTTGGGAGGGTTTTCACTAAATCTCTTTCAAATTGTTTTAAACTTGATATTGTGGTATGGTCTTACCACATGGATTTATAAATTGAGTTTTATTCAAAATAAAATCAAAAATGGGTTTGGACTTGGGCGAAATGGTCGGAATGGTGGGTGCAGATTTATGCACGGGATTGATCTGGTTAAGATTAAGGTCCATGGTTTGTAGGAATGACGCCCAAGTAAATTGAGGACCGGTCTTTGAGCCGCTTATTGCTATGCCATATCGTACTACCACATGTCCTGTATGGGCAGGATTTGGCTACTTAATTTGTGATGTTCTAGTATATTTATGTCATGTGATTATGTGGGTGTCGGTTAGACGTTTTATTCCCACTTGGCGCAAGAGGGGGCTTCCGGAGGACGGTTAGTCCAAAGGGGCGAAACCTTAGCAGGCATGAGTATACTAGGACAGAACATCGTAAAGGCCTCATGGTAATTGCTCAGTCACACGCCTACGGAAGCGTGAATTGGCCGACATAACGAGCATGTCACCTCGTGTGGGTAAAGTTGTACCAACTCTGCAGAGTAGAAACTATTCGAATAGCCGCGTCCGCGGTCATGGACATGCTAGCAGGGCCACTTAAAGTTAGAATTGTTTTTGGTTTTTAAATGCTTTATTAAAATGCTGAGGATGGTTAACCCTTAAGAAAAATTGGGCGGGAAGCCAAGTGTTAGGAGGGGATCCTTCACTAAATCATTGGAGGTTATCCACATTACAATATTGTGATTTTAAAATATGATTTTAGTCTTAGTATGAAACTGCCTTAGAAATTACTATGATTATTTACACTGAAAATGTTGTTTATGCAAAATATCCCCTACCATACTCACTTGTTACCTTATGCATGCATTTTAAATATTGGGTGTAACTTGCGAGCACGGAAGTTGTGCTCATCCTTGCTGAATAAATCTTATTCAGGAGAAGACTTCTTCCCCGACGGTGAGTATCCGGACGAGTAGGCCTTTGACCTAGATGATTGCCTGTGGCGCATCGTGTGGTTCACCACTATTATTATGTTTCCGCTGTATTTATCAATTGTCATTTGATACTGTTGTTCAGACAAATTTTGTATTAAATAATTATTTATTTTATGTCATTTACGATTTCGTGATATGAATGTGATATCCATTTTTGTGAGACTGTGTACACTGGAAATCCTGGACCGGTGTTTGAACATAGAGAATTCGGGATCCTTCGCTCCCGGGTTCGACATGATTCTTCTAAAGAGAAAGTAAGTTGATTGCTTTTTGTAATATCGGATAAATGAAATGTTTGTAGTTTTGCATTCGTGATCCTTTGGGATTTCATGATTCATGTAGTAGATGAAATTAGTTTGAGCAATATGACATTTTGGAAGGTTCTGATTGGTTCCTAAGTGATTAATGTGATTCAGTTTTAAAGGCACTTCATGTTTGGGTTGATAAGTAATGATGTAATCAAAGAGAATTGCTTTATTTGTTGACGGAAAATGAGTACCATAAGTATTTGAGGTTGGAGTTAAGAATTGTAATCTGCAACCTTTCTGTCATTACAGCTTAAGAGTTTCTTGGGTTTCTATAGCAATGTTTTATTATGATTTATGGAGGTTTAAAAATTCTTTCTTAAGGGACATGTGCCCTCGACTGTGGACTCGTGTTTTATTTTCCGAGATCATTACTATTTGACTGTTTCTCTTGGTCTCGTGCCCCCTCCGACGAGCAAAGTTTTCTTGTGTGTTGAAACTTGTATTTGTTTGATTCTTCTATTTTGAGAAAGGATTTAACCTTCTTGTGTTGCCAAGTCTCATAGAGTGTAATATGGCGATAGGTTGGTGGTGGATAAGTATATAGTAGTGGTGAGATTTTGGAAACCAGCCTATGTGAAGAACAGTAGAAGGTGAATTGGTTTTGACTTATAACTTCTTTGAGAGAATTCTATGGAATGTTTGTCATTGGAATACAATTGATTAGTGGTACAAGTAGGGGAACCTATGGCAAATTATAATCCAAGAACTTTTGTCCATGTTGGAATGATGGGATTATTGAAAGTATGGAATCTTGATAAATTTATTAGAGTATCGTGATTGGATAATTAACTTTACGAGGTTGTGTAGGTGATTTATGATGATGTGGTTTAATGAGAGGAAATTAGCAAAGTAATCTAATCATTACGACAATTAAAGAGACAACAAGGGTTGTGGAGTTGTTGTCAAGTATGACCCTATGAGAGTTAAATTATTTCCAAGGATATCTTGGTCAAAGAATATATTTATTTATTGACGTTAGTGATTGAGTATCTTTGAACCTTGGTCAATCAGTTAGGGTTTTGTGAACGGTTATATTGTGGTTGTGTAACTAAATTGGATTGGTGTGGATTAGAGAAGGTCTAAGATTGGTGAAATAAATTGCCTAGGGGTAGTTACTTGATTAGTGATGAATATTGATATTAATGACTGAGGTTAAAGTTGAGCTGTGCAAAATTTTAGTAAATGAATTTGAGGATTTCCTATCAATTATACTAAAAATTCACAGTAAGAGACTTGGAGGTTGATTTTGGGCTTTGCATTTTATGCTAGGACCTTGGAGACCCAATATTATGTGTAGAGGTGGATGGATAGAAGCGAATTTTGAATAGTATGTTGATCTTTGATAGAATACTTTGGGTAAAGTAAAGGAGTATGTGTGCTGAGAATTTGAAGTTGATTATCTTTAACAGACTGAGATAATGGGGTTGAGGGTGAAAAATCTTTATTGAGGTATTGGAAACTTTTTGTCAAGATAATTCCCTGGTACAGGAGTGGACTAGAGAATCCTTTTGTGGATTAGTAGAGTCCCTCTAAATAGGTATGGTTGTCCTTTTCGGTTTGAGGATCATTTTGGGATTGTCAGTTAAGAGGAAAGAGTTAGTGTGATAGTTCTTAACACCCATGATTTGGAAAAGGATTTATTTCTTAAAAGAACATCTGAGAAAAGAATGTTCTATCGAGTAGAGAAGTGCTCTAGTTGTTCTTGGTTGAGTTGGGTTTTATGACGGAGAACATGTACAATTTGAGTTGCCTATTGGTTGGCAAGGTGGTTCTTTCCGGTTTTGGAAAAAAAAGTGTTTGATTTGGGCATTCGAGCGAATTTTCTTTTGGCTTATGTGGTGCTCAGTTGCAAACTGCCGAGTTGGAAGGATGGAAGGTTTTCATGAAGAATCTCTGATTTTGGATTTGAGTGTTTCGGAGGAAAGTTGGAATTACATTATGAAACCTTTATTTTCGGTTGAATCTAATTATTAAAGTTGACTAAAATAAGTTGTGTTGTGTGTCCCTATTTAATGGATGATCTCCTTGTTATGATGAAGAGATCGACTGAGCGATAGAACAAGAGTTCCATATGTTTACGTGCAAGTTTTGTGGTTTGGACCCGAAGAGATAGATAGCCTAAACTATATTTGATTGTTCTGGAAGATGTGGGGATTTTGGAAGATGGTAAATTGCTAGAACTATCTCGAGTCCTAGAGCGGGGAATATAACATTTTGTATGACCTGGTGTTGAGAGGAGGCTTGAGGTATTTTGAGCGTGAGGTTTCATAACATCTGTTAACGAGCGAGTGATATCGCATCTTCAAGTCCTATCCGTTAAGTGGTTCTGGTCAGGTCGGTACGTGTGACGAGGCATAATATGTTAGTTGCATCAAGGCGCGGTGGTCCCATATGTCCAAGAGGAAAATGATTTGGATGCTAGAGGTCTCGCATGCACGAGCCTTATGCAGAGTCGTTCACGCCGTGTATGTGTTAACTGTAATACCCCAAAAATTAAATCGGGAGAGAATAATTAAATCGGGAGAGAATAATTAAAATCGGGGGAATATTTCTTTTAGCAAAGCGATTGAACAGGAGAAAGAGGGGTTTTAATGTAATACTCCAATTTATTCTACGAAAGAAAGCGTTCAAAAGAGAAATTAGACATAAAAAAGGGGGATTTCTGCAGTTTTTCGGCAACTTGGGCCATGGGCCTTGGCCTAGAAGGCCCATGAGGGGTCGGCCACCAATAAAAGGAAGGGAGAAAACCCTAAATGCACTGTAGCTACAGTGCCACCGCACTGTAGCACGACTACTGTAGCACACCTCTCCTCCATGGTGGTGCCCCCCTCCATTGGTGCCTCCCTTCCTCGCCGTCGGTGCTCCCTGCTGCCGATCAAGTGAAGAAAGGAGAGGAGATCAACCTCGTGGGGAGAGTTCATCATCTTGCTGCGATTCTACAAGGGTAACGTCGCGTGTTCTTCGTTGTTTGATGCGTAATAGTTGCGGTTGATGTCGTTTGGTAGATTGATTTGCGTCGGTTTAATAGATCGCGTTCTGTCCAGATTATTGCGCGGTCAGTTTCGGGTGTTTAGAGGCAGAATTAGGAGTTTTGGTCTCCTAGAGTTATGTAGATAATGTTCTTAGCTTTCAGTGGCCGCCAAGAACACCAAAATCCGATTAACGGTTAGAATGTTATGAATTGTTTAGTGCCGCTGTCTGGTTAATCTGTCAACATTCTGACAGTCTGTAGAAAACTGAGTTAATCTATTATTTAAAAACTAAATCAGAGGATCTCAGTATAACGAAAAATGTAGGTAATTTCTATACCTTTTCATAGAGATAAAGAACGCAAGATTTGGACCTTCGTAGCAAAAGTTATGGTGGTTTTAGTGTACTGTCCAGAGAAACCGACGTGAAAATTGTTGTTCTGTAGGTTGGCTTGGTAGAGGCAATAGTTGGCATAATCAAAAGGGCTCCCCAACTAAGTTTATTTAGGTAATATAATTACCTTTCCAGAAAGTCCAAGAACATCCTATTTGGACTCGAGCAGAAAGTTATGTATTTTAGAAGTTGATCTGTCCGTAGTGAACACCAAAACGATCGCTAGAAATTGGAAGATTTGAAAATGCTTGGAAGTTTAGAGAGTTCAATTGTGTTGTTATTTATGCTTTTGGTCCAGTATGTTGGTCTTAGATTGCGTTATCTCTATGTTCAGTGGGAGCGAGATCCCGGGGCAGCGCCACTAGCGCCCACCGTCTCGCACTGGTTGAGGCAAGTATCAAGTTATTGTATTATTATGCTTGTATGTCGTGTATTGTTTGTGTTTGGGTCATAATAGCCATGAATGGATGATATTGTGATGAGTACCAAATTATCTTGGTGGTTGCAAGTACTCTGTTTGATAGAGTAATTATGAATTGTTTGACAGTGAGTGCTATGTTTTGATACATATTAGCTATGCTTAGTTGATAGTGTGATATGTTGATTAAAGATGGTAAATGCTTATGATATGAATGATAGAAGTATGAATGAGTTAAATTCATAAGTGATATTGCTGAGGAGGTATGATTATGATGATTCATGATGTGTGCATATGCATCATGTTGACAAAATAAAGACTTGGTCACGTGGTGACCAAGCATTTGTTGAGATCCCCGTCATGTATATGACGGGCTTGAGGTCCCCACACTTGTGGAGTGTGGGCTTGAGGTCCCCTTTACTTGTGGAGTATTGGGCAATTGGTCCCTATGCTTGCGAGCACAGGCATGGTATGCGGCGACGGTCGCATATCTCGCATTACCGGTGAAATGCGACAAAGAGTGAAAGAGAAAAGTTGCATTGCATATTCGCATACATACCTCATGAGATATGTTTTTGTGTAAAGCTTTGGAATGGAATGTTGATGATGTAAATGTGAGATTAATGTTTCATTATTGGTACTTGCTGAGTCTTTGGACTCACCCTTGCTTTTGTTGTTGTTTTAGGTACCACTTGCAAGAATGGCATGCATGGGAGGGAGTAGACTTGAGTTGGACACACACACTACCTGTAATACTCCGGAAGTGTGAGAAGTTAAAAATCGGGTTAAATCAATTTAATCGGTAGCGCTTAATTTTATTCGGGGGCTTGTTTTTTCGTCAAATCTTGTTTAGAGAAGGGGGATTACTGGTTTTTCTTGGCTTTTTGGGCTTGGGCTGTGGCCAGGTGGGCTGGCCGGTCCACCTCTTGAGGGGGGAGGCATCATGGGCCTAAAGCCCATGCGCCCACACCCCTAACCCTAGCCGGCCACCCCTTTCCCCTCTCCCTCCCCTTGGCCGCCACCTTCTTCCTCCCACCCCTTGGCCGCACCTTCCTGCAGCCCCAGGCGACCTCCTCCCTCCATTGGTGGCAGCCGGCCCTTCTTCCTCCATTGGTGGCAGCAACCTCCTCTTCCTCCCTTTACGCTGCCGGCCAGATCAAGGGGAGAGGAAAGGGTAATTCTTCGCGGGGATTTGATCCGCATCTTCCTAAGGGACTTCAAGGGTAATGAGGTGTTTTCCCCGCTGATTGTTGATGATTAGCTATGAAACCGATTAGTTTTGTTTGGATTAAAATCTGTCTGCAGAAGTTTTGTTTCTGTCCAGATTGTTGCGGGGTCTGTTTCGTGGTTTTAGAGGCCGAATCTGAGATGATCATCTCCTGGAGTTATGTAGGTCTTGTTCTTAGCTTTCGTTGGCCGCCAAGATCACCTCATTCCGACTTTCGAGTCAAAGTTATGATAAATTTATTATCTGCTGTCCAGAATCCTGACGAGAATTAGCAGTCTCTGTTTAGGTTGATATATGGCCTAGTTAGAGGGTGATTCAGAGGTCTTGCCCATAACAAATTTTGAAGGTGATGTCACTAGCTTTTAGGATTGATAAAGAACACCTCATTTGGATTTATAGATCAAAAGTTATGCACTTTTCAATGTGACTGTCCAGATTGTAGATCAGTCTGTCCAGATTGTATGTCAGTTTCTATCTTTAGTTTTGACCCGTGTGCCACTTTTTGTTAAAGGCAAAATTTGAATGTCGTGCCAACTAGTTTATTGTAGGTAATTTCATAACCTTTTCAGATTGTTAAAGAACGCTCAATTCGGAGTTGTAGATTAAAAGTTATGGTTGTTTTAGTATTGCTGTCCTGTTTGTTCAGACAGAAGCTGTGCTGCTGTTTTGTTTTCTTTATTAGAGAAGTTTATTGGCCGAATTGGGAAATCTCATCAACTTGAATGTTATAGATATGTTCGTTAAGATGAGGTAGGATCTGGACTCATCTCATTTCGAGTCCCACGTCATTAACTACTGTCATTTTCGTGCTGCTGTCCCGACACGTTTTTGGATTGCAGCCTGTTTTCAGATTAGGTTTTATGGCGATTCCTTGGGAGTTCAAGGGGGGTATTGTAGACTATTAATTCGGGTTGGATTCTATGTTGTTCTTATTTCGGTTATTTAATTGTTTAGGCCACGAGGCTACGGGTTTGGGAGCGCCATCGTTGCACGCTAACGCTTGCGCAACGCCGAAGGCAAGTACTTTGTTGCTTTTGAGTCTTGTGATTGTGAATGTTTTCATGAATATAGTGTGACATATTGTGTTACCCGAGATGCTGAATTGGTTATGTTCTTTCATTATGTGGAGTATATCTTGAGAGATGGTATTATCACTGTTCATGTTCATATCATGCATCCTTTTATTCATGTTATGTCCACGGAGTGGATTGTAAGTCCCACCATTCCAATGTGGACAAATTTGGACATTGTCATGTCCGCCCACGGGAGTGGATTGAAAGACCCATCAATTCCAGTATGGGCAGCTTTGGACACCTATATGAAACGTTCTTCATATAGGACTTGGATCCCGCACTTTTGTTAAGGTGCGGGCTTAAGTGAACACCGACGGGTGTGTCACTCACTATACCGTATAAGCATGTGTACATCCATCCTTGATTGCATTCATTCATTTCAAGTATTTCTTAAGTACTCAATCGATTCAATGTTCGCATTCTTAAATGGTGATATCCTGTTTGTATATATGTTCTGTTTCTTTCACTCGCATTTTGCCGAGTCGTGGACTCACTCTTGCGTTGTTTGTTTATTTTAGGTAACCCCGATGTTGGCTCACTTGGGAGGAGTAGACACGCACTACTTGTTCACAACATCAAATTCATGTTCAAGACTAAATTTTAGTTCCATATTTCATTCGTTAATGATGAACTGTAATAATTAAACTATAATTGGAGAAGGAAGGATACCTTCTCCACGATGATGTTGATTTATTACTGAATGCGAACCTTCTTTATTGATTATCGGTATTAAATAACTTAGAAGATGAAGGAAGGATACCTTCACCATGTCTGTTTATGTTAATCTTGTCTTTTGGTTGATATAACTATTTCATATTATTCCGCAATGTGTAGATTGTTAGAGTAATTAGGTGGCATCTTGGCTTTGAATAGCCGGGTGTTACAATGTTAGTATGAGCGGCTTTAGGTCCGTGGTTAATAGAAGAACATTAAAATGACACACTTTGTACGATGAGGTGGGGTTGGGAATCTATTGCTTCCGCATTTCTATTGTTATGTTTAATTCGTTGAGCAATTGTTGAGTTGCTTCGTATTATCTTCCTTGTTGGTAATATATGATCTCGCTATGATATTCAATATCTATGAACTAATTCTATGATTGTCATGAGATGATCTTGTATATTCATAATTGAGTATTTTGGTGAAGCGTGTTGTTATCGGATGATAAGAAGTGGAGGTCGTGGTTGTTACTCTGGGATTCACGGGTTACACCTTGTTTCGCGAGACGTGGTTAGAGGAGTAGTTAACCCAGTATCATAGTTTCAGTGCTAAGTGTGAGTTGCTTTAGAAAGTTGTTCTCTTCCTTCATTTCTGAATTTGGCAATTCTTGTCTGTGGAGGTTGATGAATTTCTCACAGGTTTGTGGTTCATGATAGTTTCGGTTTTCAATAGATCCTCTTGGTTCTCTGAAACAATTATTGCTTTTCGACTGTTGAGTTGTTTTTACTACTTGTGGTCGTTGTCAATTGGCAAGATTGATGTTTTCATGGTTGCTCCTTATTTCTCATTGAAAAAGAATGACTCATTTACTCGTTTGACAGCTTGGTTAGTGAGAGTTTTCCGCTGTAAGTTCGTTTGCATGGGAAAGCTTTGGCTTTATGCGTTTCTTTTGGATTACTTCGAGCGTTGAGGTTTGAAGTCTCTCTTTTGCTGTAGTAAGGTGTTAGAATCCCTTTTGTGATGTCTTGCCATGCTTAAATTGAGAATTTATAACTAAGCGAATAAATTGTTACGATATGAGTTACCAAGTTGGGTTATTAGCATGGTGCAAATCAACTATTCTTAACTACCATCTATGAAGGTGAAATTGATTAATTTGAAATATCCTTGTATTTGATACATGCTGTATGTTAAATAAAGACTGTCCATATCTGTTCAGAACCTATAGATCTTACATAAGAGCTAGATTTATCTATTCCATGGTATGCTAAAATTGTTGAAACTTGTATAAAGGACCGGATGGGTGCCGGTGTATCGATTCGGGAAACCTTGTTTATAGAAAATTATGTTAGTGAATCTTTAATCTTGTTTTGAAATGATTTCTATGTTTATATATGGTTATGTGTTTGCAAATGGAATTAGTACCGTATGTTCATACATGATTAATACAATCATCAATTGTTAATGAGCACTGAAGAAGGTGTTGAGCAACACCAATAGTTGAGTAGATGGATCTCGTAAGTAGTCTTTGATAACGTGCCTTGAGATATTGTTATTGCTTAGCATAATCTGGTTATAATAAATTTGTTTCAACCTTGTGGTTTGTGTTCCTTTGGGAAGTTTTAGGATGGAGTAATAAAGTTTGATGATTCTCAAGTACTACGTATGTTGTCGATGTTATTAACAGTCAAAATGTGAGAATGAGGTTAATTCTCGTGAGAAATTTGATCACCCATGGTGATATTTCCTAAATGATCAAATTTCATGTTTGTGTTCATTATCTTTTGGGGTTCAGGCTTTATGTGGTAAATGAAGTTTATCAGTATCGATATGTTGCAAAGTTATAATGGTTCTTGATGATGCAAGTGCTTGATTTTGAATACTTATTTGTTCTTATCTGTTAAGATTCGATATTCTCTTCTTGTGAGGCTTATGCTTTCAATCGTGGACTTCACTTATGTTCTATAAGTTCATTGCCTAATTGGTTTCTCCTTGGTCCCGTGTTCGGTCAAGAGTGGTAGATGAGTTTTCTAGTTGGTGAAAGTCGTTTCCATTTGTCTCTTCTTTTGAGAAAGAATCAACCCATTCTTTTCACGTGGGTCTTACTGAAGTGTTTTCAAATTGTTGTTGTGAGAATTGAAGTTAATATCGTTTAGATGAGAATATTTCAAGTTTAGCTTTAGTGATATTTTTCTTTGGGTTCTTGAATCATCGATAGCTGAAATTATTTTAAATAAACTAAGGTATTGAATTGTCTTGTTGCTTCTTAAGAGTTTTGTGTGACTTAATTTTAAAGACTTTTTAGTCTAAGTGGGCAACATGAGGTTGCAATCAAAGAAGTTATGTTGGTTCCTTTAAGAGGAGAATAATCGCTTGCTTTTCATGAATTCCGTAATTGGAAATGTTTGAGTTTGGTGGTGAGATTATTTGGATCTCATGTTTAGTGTGTAGTTGAATTGTTCGAACAAATAGGACGTATTGAGGAATTTCATTGGTTCTTATTTAGTCAGTGTGGTTTGGTCTAAAGACCTTATCTTGTTCATTGTGGCAAGCGATGTTAGTCAAAGAATTAATTTGAGTGTTAAAGGAAAGAGTGCAGAGGAATATTTGAGCAATTGAGTCAAGTTTTGTAACTCGTGGTTATTTGAATTGTTCATAAATTTTTGTTGTTTTCACTCAAGAGTTGTCAAGTTCCAATCGCAATGTCATTTTCTTATTGGTTGTTATTTGCTATTTCCATTTTGAGGTGATGCGTGCCCTCATTGTGAACTCAACTTTCGTTTTCCCGGATCTTTTTACAGATTATTTCTTTTGGTCTCGTGCTCCTTGTGGCGACAACATTTTCTGTGTGGTGAAAGTTGCTCTTGTTCGCCTCTTTCTTTTGAGAAAGGATCAACCGTTTTGTGCTATAAAGTTTTACAAATCGTGAGTTGTTAATTGTTTGGTGGTGGTTAAGTGATTGTAGGGGTGAGATTTTGCTACCCAAATATTGGAGGAGTAATAGAAAATGAGTTGGTTTTGACTGAACCTCTTGGAGGAAGTTGATTGAGATGGAATGTATGGTTTCAAGTAAAATTGTATATTGTTCGACTAAGGAGGACCTATGGTATAGTGTAGTTCCGAACCTTGGTTCATGTTGAAATGTTAGGGATTATCAAATGTATGGAAACCGTAATCAATTTTATAGAGTAACACTATTGAAAGTATCGCGATGTTGTATGAGTGATTCTGATGAGGTCGAGTGAGTGAGTATGTCGAATTGTGGGGATCTTAGAGATTTAATCCGATGATTTCATTATTTGTTATAAGAGGAATTCGTTGTAGAGGTCTCGAGAGGTTAAATTTGGGCTTTCCATTTTCATGCTAAACTTTTGGTCGACCAAAGATTTGTGTGTAGAGGAGATAGAAAAGCTGGAGTATTCGAGTAGTGGAATGATTGTCGATAGAACCCTTACGATGTAGTTCATGGCGGGTGTCTGAGGATTCGATGTGTTATTCTGAAAGTTGGAGGTGATGAGATTGCATGGGTTTTGAGGTGCTTTGGTGCCTTCTATCAAATTAATGTCATCAGTTGAATGAGTTGTCTAGAGTGTTAGTGGAATCAATAGAGTCTCTCTACAAAGGTGTGGATGATGTATTTGGTTTAAGCCTAATTTGAGGATGTTAAATTAAGGGTTTGAGACCGTGCGGTATCACGATGAATTGGATTCCAAAGTTTGAGAGAAATTTTATTCCTAAAAGAGGCGAGAAAATTGGTACTTCCTCAAAGAAGTGACACGTTTCATTGATTCTTGTTTGAGCTTTGTGTTTTGGGCGAATGTCTTTATAAGTTGAGCACGACGTTTATGTTGGCATGTGTGGTTCTTATCGGTTCGGGAAGAATAAAGGAAGTTTTGATTTGGGCATTCAAGTGTTTTCTCCTTTGGTTTTCGTGGCGTTTATTCGCAAATTGCCACTTGGAAATTGGAAAGGTTTTCTTGATGAAATTCGATTTAGATTTTGCTCTTGATACCATTGGTAACGTATAGTTGTGACGTGAATCTTTCTTATTCAGATATGTTTCTTTGGTAAAAGAGTTTGCTTAAAAAGAATTCGATTGTATGTTTAGTTAATGGAGGTGATCCTTGTTTTGATGAAGAGTTCAATTGAGAGGTGGAACAAGAGTTCCGTGTTCTTTGTGCATGTTGTGTGGTTCGGCATCAATGGGAAGTTTAACCCGAGTTCATTGGGTTCTTTTGCTAGTCGTATCGCGGGATTGTCTCGAGTGCGTGTGCGAGATGCGTGGCGTTTCGTATGTTTTCGTGTTGAGTGGGTACTTGGGAGATCCGAGTTTGAGGTTTCGTTTGCGCCGTTGACCATCGAGTAAGGTGCGCCCGAGTTTCACGTCGTGAACTTTAACGATGTTGTTCAGCAGTGCGTGGTTACCGTTGTTGTTTTGATCGTGGTTGTTCTTTCGCTAAGTGTGTTTAGATTCGGGTCGAATCCGTTAAGAGGGTAGAATGTAATACTCAGGAAGTGTGAGAAGTTAAAAATCGGGTTAAATCAATTTAATCGGTAGCGCTTAATTTTATTCGGGGCTTGTTTTTCGTCAAATCTTGTTTAGAGAAGGGGATTACTGGTTTTCTTGGCTTTTTGGGCTTGGGTGTGGCGGTGGGCTGGCGGTCCACCTCTTGAGGGAGGCATCATGGGCCTAAAGCCCATGCGCCCCACACCCCTAACCCTAGCCGCCACCCTTTTCCCTCTCCTCCCCCTTGGCCGCCACCTTCTTCCTCCCACCTCCCTTGGCGCACCTTCCTGCAGCCCCAGGCGACCTCCTCCCTCCATTGGTGGCAGCCGGCCCTTCTTCCTCCATTGGTGGCAGCAACCTCCTCTTCCTCCCTTGGCGCTGCCGGCCGAATCAAGGGAGAGGAAAGGGTAATTCTTCGCGGGGGATTTGATCCGCATCTTCCTAAGGGACTTCAAGGGTAATGAGGTGTTTTCCCCGCTGATTGTTGATGATTAGCTATGAAACCGATTAGTTTTGTTTGGATTAAAATCTGTCTGCAGAAGTTTTGTTTCTGTCCAGATTGTTGCGGGTCTGTTTCGTGGTTTTAGAGGCCGAATCTGAGATGATCATCTCCTGGAGTTATGTAGGTCTTGTTCTTAGCTTTCGTTGGCCGCCAAGATCACCTCATTCCGACTTTCGAGTCAAAGTTATGATAAATTTATTATCTGCTGTCCAGAATCCTGACGAGAATTAGCAGTCTCTGTTTAGGTTGATATATGGCCTAGTTAGAGGGTGATTCAGAGGTCTTGCCCATAACAAATTTTGAAGGTGATGTCACTAGCTTTTAGGATTGATAAAGAACACCTCATTTGGATTTATAGATCAAAAGTTATGCACTTTTCAATGTGACTGTCCAGATTGTAGATCAGTCTGTCCAGATTGTATGTCAGTTTCTATCTTTAGTTTTGACCCGTGTGCCACTTTTGTTAAAGGCAAAATTTGAATGTCGTGCCAACTAGTTTATTGTAGGTAATTTCATAACCTTTTCAGATTGTTAAAGAACGCTCAATTCGGAGTTGTAGATTAAAAGTTATGGTTGTTTTAGTATTGCTGTCCTGTTTGTTCAGACAGAAGCTGTGCTGCTGTTTTGTTTTCTTTATTAGAGAAGTTTATTGGCCGAATTGGGAAATCTCATCAACTTGAATGTTATAGATATGTTCGTTAAGATGAGGTAGGATCTGGACTCATCTCATTTCGAGTCCCGTCATTAACTACTGTCATTTTCGTGCTGCTGTCCCGACACGTTTTGGATTGCAGCCTGTTTTTCAGATTAGGTTTTATGGCGATTCCTTGGGAGTTCAAGGGGGTATTGTAGACTATTAATTGGGTTGGATTCTATGTTGTTCTTATTTGGTTATTTAATTGTTTAGGCCACGAGGCTACGGGTTTGGGAGCGCCATCGTTGCACGCTAACGCTTGTCAACGCTTGAAGGCAAGTACTTTGTTGCTTTTGAGTCTTGTGATTGTGAATGTTTTCATGAATATAGTGTGACATATTGTGTTACCCGAGAGATCTTTGAATTGGTTATGTTCTTTCATTATGTGGAGTATATCTTGAGAGATGGTATTATCACTGTTCATGTTCATATCATGCATCCTTTTATTCATGTTATGTCCACGGGAGTGGATTGTAAGTCCCACCATTCCAATGTGGACAAATTTGGACATTGTCATGTCCCGTCCACGGGAGTGGATTGAAAGACCCATCAATTCCAGTATGGGCAGCTTTGGACACCTATATGAAACGTTCTTCATATAGGACTTGGATCCCGCACTTTTGTTAAGGTGCGGGCTTAAGTGAACACCGACGGGTGTGTCACTCACTATCTGGTATAAGCATGTGTACAGTCCATCCTTGATTGCATTCATTCATTTCAAGTATTTCTTAAGTACTCAATCGATTCAATGTTCGCATTCTTAAATGGTGATATCCTGTTTGTATATATGTTCTGTTTCTTTCACTGTACTTGCTGAGTCGTGGACTCACTCTTGCGTTGTTTGTTTATTTTAGGTAACCCCTGATGTTGGCTCACTTGGGAGGGAGTAGACACGCACTACTTGTTCACAACATCAAATTCATGTTCAAGACTAAATTTTAGTTCCATATTTCATTCGTTAATGATGAACTGTAATAATTAAACTATAATTGGAGAAGGAAGGATACCTTCTCCACGATGATGTTGATTTATTACTGAATGCGAACCTTCTTTATTGATTATCAGTATTAAATAACTTAGAAGATGAAGGAAGGATACCTTCACCATGTCCTGTTTATGTTAATGCTGTCTTTTGGTTGATATAACTATTTCATATTATTCCGCAATGTGTAGATTGTTAGAGTAATTAGGTGGCATCTTGGCTTTCGAATAGCCGGGGTGTTACACTACCATCCACCTTAAAAGTTGATAAATTTTTAGTTCATACTTTAATAAAGGAGCAACCTGCTTAGAGATTGTTTATGATTATGCTTCATGCATTGGATTAAGTGTAATAATGATAGGTAGTGTCTTTTGGATATCTCTGGTTATGCTAGTTGCTTTCATGTTTTGAATGCCTATTGATTATGCTGAATGTTGGATTAATTATATACGTTTTATTCAAATATTGGAACCTCCTGGTAGTTAATAATACAGGGGAGGTTCTGCCAAAAATTTGGTAGGATGTTTTGGCTTAGAATTGTTTAAATGTTAGTTTGGTAGCATTCCAGGCTCAATGCTGAGCTGGGGTGTTACATTAACGCTTGTTAAGTTCAGTTTCGGTGCTCATTCAAGTGGATCAGTGAGATGAATTCGGGGTCGAATTCTGTTTAAGGGGGTTAGAATGTAATACCCCAAGTCTATTTAAGTGAAAAGAAAGAATTAGAGAGAAGGACCAACTAGAAAAAAAAGAATTAACAGAGGATTAGAGGGGGGTTTCTGCAATTATTCGGCAACCTGAGCCTCAGGCTTTGGCCTAGGAGGGCCAGCCACCAATAAAAGGAGGGGGGAACCCTAGGGGTGGTATTGTAGCACGTTGTGCTACAGTAGCTATCACTGCTACAGTACCCCTGTGAACAGTAGCCGCCCCGCCTCCTTGCGTCGTCTCCTTCGGGTGCTGCCGACCAAGAAGAAGAAGAAGAAGACGAAGAGGAAGAGGAAGGGGAAGAGGGAGAGGATCTTCTTCGTATTGGTGGCTCATCATCTCCTTGCGATTCTTCAAGGATAACCTCAATTCCCCTTTGATCCGATGCGTTTTTGGATAGTTAATCAAGATTGGTAATTATGGTCCGCTCAGGATAGATTTCGTTAGATAGTCGTTTTGATGTAGTTAAGTGCGGATTCAGTTCTGGGCATCTGCTAGAGTATTGTAGAGGACGTCAATAGCTTTCGATGAAGTGCTAGATCACATTATTTGGACCTCTTTAGCAGAAGTTATGAATTTATTAGTGTGACTGTTCTGCGAATCTGTCAATATTCTGACAGGTTTTAGTAATCTGACTTGAGAGATCAGTTAAAGAGCCAATTAGAGGATCTCAGTATAATGAAAGTTGTAGATAATTATCGTAGCTTTCAGGGAAGCCTAAGAACGCAAAATGTGGACAAACAAGCTGAAAGTTATGATAGTTTTAGTGTACTCTCCAGAGAACCTGACGTAAAATCGATGTTCTGTTAATTGGTATGATAGGGGTATTAGATGGCCGAATCAGGAAGGCCCACCAACTAAGTTTAGTTGGAGAAATTGATAAGCTTTCAATGAAGTCTAAGAATACCTCATTTGGACTCCTGTACGAAAATATATGAATTTTAGATTATGGCTTTCCACAGAGGGGACAAATCGAACTTTAGGAGTTGGAATTGGGAATGCGCTTGAGAGTGTAGCGAGTGCGGTTGTGTTTTTGGCTAAGTTTTGGTTCAGTATGGTTTTCTTCGCATGCTTTATATTTATATTCAGGTGAGGGATTGGTTCCAGGGCAGCGCCCACTTCGCGTCTTTCGTCCCTGCACGGTTAAGGCAAGTACTCTGTTTAATAGAGTAATTATGAATTGGTTGACGGTGAGTGCTATGTTTTGATACATATTAGCTATGCTTGGTTGATAGTGTGATATGTTGATTAAAGATGGTAAATGCTTATGATATGAATGATAGAAGTATGAATGAGTTAAATTCATAAGTGATGTTGCTGAGGAGGTATGATTGTGATGATTCATGATTTGTGCATATGCATCATGTTGACAAAATGAAGACTTGGTCACATGGTGACCATGCATTTGTTGAGATCCCCGTCATGTATATGACGGGCTTGGGCTTGAGGTCCCCACACTTGTAGAGTGTGGGCTTGAGGTCCCCTTTACTTACGGAGTATTGGACAATTGGTCCTTGTGCTTGCGAGCACAGGCATGGTATGTGGCGACGGTCGCATATCTCGCATTACCGGTGAAATGCGAAAAAGAGTGGAAGAGAAAAGATGCATTGCATATTTGCATTCATACATCATGAGCTATATTTCCGAGTAAGCTTTGGATTTGAATCTTATTGCGATAATTGTGAGGTTAATGATTCTTTTTGGTACTTGCTGAGTCTTTGGGCTCACTCTTGCTTTTGTTGTGTTTTTTAGGTACCTGTTGCGAGATCGGCATGCATGAGAGGGAGTAGACTTGAGTTGGATTCACACACTGCCACGCACCCTTAAAACTTGATTAAATTTTGGAATGTCTTTTAGTAAATAAGCAAACTGCTTAAGTATTGATTATAGTTATGCCTCATGCATCAGGTTATTTGTAATAATGAGGAGTAACGTATTTTGGATATCCTTGAATATATTCTAGCTGGTTAGCCTGTTTCTAATGCTTAGTGATGATATTGGATGTTGGAATATCTAGTTATGAACCTCCGTATAGTTACCTATACAAAGGAGGTTCTGCCGAAATTTAACAAATTGTCCTAGTTTAGATTTGTTTAATATTTCTTCAGTAGAATTCCAGGTTCATGTTGGGGTGGGGTGTTACAGTGGACTCACTCTTGCTAGTTTGTTTGTTTTAGGTAAATGCTAAAGATGACATGATTTTGGGAGGGAGTAGTCACATGGATAACTTCACTTATTTCACATATTTCACTTTTATTTAATAAACCTGCTATTATCATTCAGTTGAGAATTTTGGAATTGTAATAATTGGTGACCTGATGGTTGATATTGTCCATCGTTATGATTTGGTTGAACTAGACTATGCTTTAGGTTCATTTTAATTATTCTTGATACCTTTCTCTTGAATAGTATATTATGATTGGACAAATAAAGTTTGTTAAGTTTTTGAAATTTTAATACAAACTTTATATTCGTTCTCTTGTCTGTTGATCTGTAACCGTCATTAGTTGTTGAAGTGTTGAAAGTAAACTGTATTGTTGTTGTGTGTTAGAGTTTAGGTAACATTTTGGCTTTCACATAGCCAGGCATAGCCAGGGTGTTACAGTTGGTATCAGAGTCAGGTTTAGGTCCGTGGTGAATAGGTTAACAACTTAGGTAAACTAATTTCTAGAAATTATTCATGGTTAATTAACCTAAAACTTGACACACTGGTGCACTGTAGGATGGAATGGGTCAAGCAATGCATTTCCGTTTCTGTTATGTTGGAATGTTAATCTATGATATGATATGATCTTCTATACCTATGAATTTATTCTATGATTGTTGTGAGATGATTTTGTATACTCATAATTGGTTATTTTGGTTATGTGTGATGATGGTTGATGTTGAGACGCTGAGGTCGTGGTTGTGGCCGTGGGCTTTGCCAGGTTGCATCACTGTTCGTGGTATAAGAATAGAGAAGAATTACCTCAATTACCATAGTTATAGGTGTTGAGGGTGAGATTCTTTAGAAAAGTTGTTCTCTTCTTTGAGCTTGAATTTTGGCCAATTCTGGTTATAGTTGCGGATGATGAATTTTTCTTGAGTTAGTGTTTACATTACAACTGATGAGTTTTTGTTGGTCTTTCTTGGTTCCCTAAAGTGATTACTTGTTCCCCTGACTGCTGATCTATTGTTATTTTTGTGTGAACGTCGGTTATCAACAAGATTGATCTTTTCATGGGAGTTTTGCCTTTCTTATTGGAAAATATGACTCATTTACTCGCTTGGTATTCCAGATACTGAAAGTTTTCTGTTACAAGTTCTTTAACATATGAAAGCTTTGGCTTTATGTATTTCTTTTGGAGTATTTCGAGTGCTGAAGTTTAATGCCTCTTTTCTGAAAGGAGTTAAAAACCTTTAGTGATGTCTAGTCATGCTTAACTAAGAGGTTTTAATTAAAGGAATTAATTGGTATTGTATGAGTTATCAGGCTGGGTTAGTAGCATGGTGCGAATAAAGTATTCTTAACTAACCTCCATGAAAGTGAAATTGATTAATTGGAAATGTTTTTGTATTTGATACATGATGAATTTTAAATAAGGGTATGTCCATATCTGTTCAGAACCTATGATTTGTTAAGAAGTATGGAATGTTGGTGAACCGGTTTGATCATTAAGATCGAGTAATATGCTAAATTTGTTAGATGAATTGGGATTTAGGTCCTCTTTCGGTTATTCTAAGTACTAGTGATGGTTATGTTAAGGATGCATTCGAAGGTTGTCTTGGTAAATATTAATCTTGAATCTGTTTTCTATTTAGATACTTGATGAACTTATTCAAATGCTTGATCCACCAAATTTTTGCCATGCTAAACTGATGTTATATGTATTAATAAATGAATGAAGGTAGATGTATTGCCTTGTGAAACCTTGTCTTATGTATCTTATATTATTGAAGTTAAATATATTTTGTTCTAATTTCTGAACATAAGGTAGAATGTTGAATCTATACTCATATCTGTTTTGTGATTGCAAACAGATGTGAGACCATGAATGCTTCCATGATTAAATAATCATCAACTGTTAGCAGTAATGGTCAGAGTGCTATTACCGTGTGCTAAATTGGCGTTGAGCGTAAGTAAGGGTTTAATGGACGAAATCTAATAAGTGATTCATATTGGTGTGTTTTGTGAGATTGTCATGTACTAGTATGATCTTTGTTAAAAGAGTTTTGTTTCAACATTATGGCTTGCGCACTAGGTTTCTTTTCTAGAACAAGTTGTTATTGCAATCTTATTATGATAACGTAAATTTTATGACATGATTTGTTGTGTTTCTTTTTGGAAGATTTATTGATACGATAGTAAGGTATATTGAATTTTGCCAAGAATCTATGATATTGATGTTAATAAAATGGTCAGTAATTTGAGGGTGATGTTGATTCTTTTGTAGAGAAAGAAATTTGATCACCTTTCATGATATCTCTTAAATTAAAATATTTCAAGTTTTGCATTCATGATCTTTTGGAGTTAAAGATTTATGTGGTAGTTGAAATTTGTTGAGTAAAGTAATGTGTTTGCAAAGTTCTTTTGGAGTTACCGCAATCACTAGCAGGAATACATGATTTCATTCATGTTTCGCAGTTGAAGAAGTGTCTTCGGGTGCCGTAAGAACAAACCTCTTTAGATTCAATTGAGTTAAAAGAAGATCTCACCTACAAGGAGCAACAAATCAAGGTTTTATATGTCGCAGAGTGTAAGACCAGAAGCAAGACCGTTCATTTTTGCAAAGTGCAGTGGAGCAACCACTCAGAAGGAGAAGCAATGTGGGAGCATGAGGAAGAGCTGAAAGCCGAGTTCCTTAGCCTTTTCTCTAGGTAGCCTGAATCTCGGGGTCGGGATTCCTTTAAGGGGGGATCTTTGTAACATTCCAATTTTCTGAGCTTTAAAAAAATCTTTTGAATAGTTTAGTCTCTGGAAAATTCACCCAATAGTTTATTTGAATTTTAATTAAAAGCTTAATATGGACTTTCAGTATCAAAACAATTTAATATGGTTAATGTCAACATCAACAATTATCAAAACTATTTTATTTAGGTTCTATGTGCTTGGATATATTTTCTAGATTTTTCTAGAATTTTTTCGAGTTTATTTGCTATTTTCTAATTGCCATTTGTATTTTTGCTATTTTCTAAATTAGAAAATCTATTTAAAATCTCTGAATCAATTTGGGCCGAATATATTCAGCCCAATTTCTTTTTCTCTAAGTGTGGCCCGCTTCGCGGCCCAGCTCGCGTGGCCTGTTTCCTTCCGCTCCAGCCCACGCACACGCGCTCCTTGCTCTCGCTGACTAGTAGGTCCCACCGCGTCACCTCCTTCCTCTCATCATCTTCTCCGCGCGAGTGTCACCCTAGACCGTTGTGGCTGGAGCTCAAGCTTCGTCCGACAAAATCAAATCTCCAACTAAAGTATCTCAGGATTTTGCGTCAAACCCTATCCCATATCTCCCCGTATCCAAAACTGTTAGAATCTTATCTTGAATCCCTTTCTATCTCTAAAAACCACAGAGTCCGAAAACAATACAATTTGGGGATTCCTTATCCTAGCCCGATCTTGCAGCATAAATAGCCCCATTAGGATCGCATTCTCACCCTCATCACGAACCCCTGATCAATTCCACCTTTGGAATGCTAGCACCGCCGCAATAGGAGTTTTAGGGTATCGGAGCTGAAGCTCGTTTTCTTCGAATTGCGCTACCATCCTTGCCGCCCTATCGACGTTGTCTACACCACCGGGTCCGTCGTCACCAGAGCTACCTTGCGCACCAATCCCCGCCGCTGAAGCGTCACCGGAGTGACTTCCCGACAAAACCTGAAGCTTCTTCTCCGCTTGAAGCTCGTCGCCGACCAACACCATTCACCCCGACGACCAGTGAGCACTTAAATGAGTTCGCATTAGCCTCCTCTACCTGCTGGTACCATCCACTGTCGATGAGGAGCTGTCAGTCGCCGATGACCATAGGGACCCGAGCCCTCGCCGTCAGTTGTTGACGTGGTCGTCAATGTGTGTAGCCACCTTAGCACCCGAGCCTGCATGTCATCCTATGTGGCGCCACGTCAGCATGTGCGTGTCACCGAACCCCAGCCCTAGATCCAATCCCGTGTGGATCTGTTCCACCGTACACATTGAGCCCACATGTCAGCCTCTCCACCATTTTTCCTAGATTTCTTTTAATTTCCTAAATCAAGGCTGACGTCATCATTATGTCATATTCTGGATTATTTTGAATAGAAAAATAATTCGGAATATTCCAGAAATTTCTTTTTGAGTATTTCTTTAATTTAGATCTTCCAAAAACCATATCTTCTTCATCCGAACTCCGATTGAGCCCATTGAAATTTCTAAATTCATATAAATTTGAGCTCTATTTAACTGAGATTTTTATTTAATTGTACAAGTTTTTTTTTCTCTCTGTTTTATTTTTTTTATTTGCTTCGTTTGCGAGTAGATGTTGCTACTTGGGAGATTTTGAAGAAGAAGAAGTTCAGCAAAACCAAGACCTGTACCAAGATCTATTCTAAGGCAAGTTGTACCTTTGATCATGTTGAACCCAGTTTTCAAAATTACTTTGATTCAAATATTGCATTTACTTTAAGTAATTATTTAAATGCTTTCAGATTAGTTATTCATCCAAATTGTTTATATCCACCTTATCTATAGTTATGTCATGATTTTTTGTCACCCTAGATTGGTTTATTATTTAGTTATTATGATCATAGTACCAATGTGAGTTGGTTAGATATCAGTAGTTTGCTTAGCCATGCTACAAGTCACATCTCATGTTAGTTGCAAATGTTAATTTGACTAAGTGATTATGAAACTTTCTGATAAAACTGTGCTGTGTGTCATTACTCGTTGGTGGTATGTGTTGCACTTAATCAATAGGGTGAGAAAATATTTAGACTGAGGCAAGTGGTCAAAACTGTGTGACATGGTGGAGCTTTGTGACTGGGAATGATAATCTTCATAGCATAGTTTGAAATTGGAAGTCTTGCCTTGGTCAATTAGGACTTAACTTTGTGCGCCATCGAACTGAGCCTTACTGTACAACCACATGCCTAATGGGATGGGCCTAACTTAGTAATTTGTGGATTCTTGGTATTGATTACTCAAGTGGTAGGTTAGTAATGGGTGGAGGTGTGGATTGTTCTGAAAGTCACATCGCGGGATGGTTCGCCGCTTCCCTGTCCAACGGTGTGTGTCGTGCCAAAGCACTGTGTTTGGGTTGGACAATGGGAAAGCACATCGGGAATGTCAATTGTTGAGATGAAACTTATGAAATGTTTTGTTATGATTAGTGCTTGCTAAACTGGTTATATCATGTGGGTAAATTGTACAATGTCTGCAGAGTGTTAAACAAGCTATTCGAATAGCCACGTCCGCGGTCATCGACATGCTCGGGGATTTCACACGACGGTTAGATTTTCATAAAATATAGTGTTAAACAATCTCTCATCTGAAGGGACATCTACGATTCGGTGCCAAAGGCAGGTTAGCTCCTCGATATATCGGACTTTACCACATCATCGAGAAGAAAGGAGCTGTTGCCTACAAGTTGGAATTGCCTGCTGCACTTTCAGAGTTACACGATGTATTCCACGTGTCCAAATTGAAGAAATGCCTTTGCATCCCATCCAAGGAAGCTCCTCTAGAAGGTCTTGATGTACAAGAAGATCTGACCTACCGGGAGCGTCCGTTTCGCATCCTCAAAGAAGCTGAACGAAGGATAAAGAATCATGCCATCAAATTTCTTAAAGTTTAATGGACAAATCATACCGAGGATGAAGCAATTTGGGAATGGCAGGATCACCTTCGTGCTGACTACCATCTTTCTTTTTCGAGTAAACGGAGTCTCGAGACAAGATTCTTGTAAGGGTGAGATTTGTAACATCCCAATCCTGGGTTTGCATTTTAAATGGATAAAATTGAGAAGATTTTAAAACTTTTGATGCGCCATGCTGTTATTTGGGTTATCTGGATTTTCATTCTTTGGTTCTAGTGAGTTTCAAAAACCTAATGCTTCAATTGACTAGAAGCATAACCCTTGAAAACTTTTGAAACAAAATCTTGTGATCAGTCCTTAGAAATAATTTTCCTAGGTTCTGGATCATCTTAGTGACTCCTCTGAAAAACTTCAAAGTTTCTAGAATTATTTTGCTATTTTAAAGTGGCCAGTCAATCCAGTTTGATCCTTGGTCAAAACCCAAGGAGAGAACCTTGAATCATTTCTAGACTGAAATGCATTGAATGAAAAACTCTGGAGATTTTACACAAGGTTGTGACCAATGTTAGTAGCCTCCCATAAAAATTTAGGATTTTTGGAGCTAAGCTTCTAAGTCTAAAAATTCCTGGAGCTCTCATCCTTATTTCCAAAAACACAGCTTAGCACTGTTCCTCCGACCACTTGGTCCGATCGGACCCTCCGATCATCTTTGAGCACTACTCATCTACGGTACTACTCATCTTCAAGTACGGTTCATCTTCGAGTACTACTTATCTTTGAGTACTGCTCATCTACGATTTCGACCAGGCACTCAATTTCGACCACCCAATTGGTTTTCGACCAGTTACTCAGTTTCGACCACCTCTTGATTCTGACCAGTCCATCTGACTAGGTCCGACGCGTCCGACCAGGTCCGACCCAACCCTTCCGACTAAGTCAAACCCAGTCACCTAAGCCAACCCCGACCCAACCCTCTTACCTAGGCAGCTGACTGGTGGGGCCCCGTTGTAGTTCTTCATCTCCACGTGGACGCCATGCCCTCGCCAACGTTCTCCGCTTATACATTAGTGCCAACTGTCGTGCCCCTGGTTTTTGACGAGCGCTAGTGGTTTCACCCGCGGTTCTGCACTCACCCATGCCCCGTCGCCTCACTATCCCCTCTCTTTCACTCAACTCGCCCTTGGCAGTGAGCCATGAACCGAGCTTAGCGTCGAGCGCGCCTCCTCGCTATTCTCCACCCTAGCCCCTATTTAAACCTTCAAAGCTTCTCCTTCTTCCTTTTCGTCACCCCGAGACACCTAGCTCCATCTTCTCTTTTTCTTTCTCAAGGTCAAAACCTAGAGAGTGAGCTCTAGCTCATCGCCGAGACGCCGCCGTCACCCCCAACGACGTTTCGGCCGCCACAGGGGTTCCTGCTCATTCCTCTTCACATCATCTTGTGTTCCTAAGCACAAGGACCCTATCCTCTAACTTAATCGGGTTTTGGTTCACAGGAATTGATGCAATTAGGAATTTCTCATCTCGGGCTGAAAACAGTCCCTTTTGTCCCCAACTCCGGTAAGACGCTCCACTCTTCATTTGATTGCTTTGTACCATCTCAGAGCCATACCTGAGCTTCCTCTACTACCTGAGCCTAGGTTATTTGCTATGATTAGAGTCCGTTGGATGGGCTTTTGTCACTTAGTAGGTTTCGGGTCTAAATTGCTTAGCCATGCTTAGCTTTCGGTAGAAATGGGCGATCATCGACTTAGTCGATGATTTTGATCACAAAAATATTGATATTATTTCATTATGTCCAGCCATTGTGATTTGTTAATTTGCAACTCAAAAACTGAAAATAAAAATTAAATCTTGACTTGGGCACAATAGTGTTGGTGATATGCCCTAGAGGCAATCATGGAGATGATTGTATCACGTATATGTTTATGAGTTCTTGAATAAATGTTATTTTGTTCCTTGAATGAATCATTAGTTCTGAAGATCAACGAGTATGTGACTTGTTGGTGAAACACTTCGACTTATATGATGTCGTTCTAAAAGTATCCCTGGTCGAATGTCATTGATCGGAACACCGGTGACTCTCGACGATACATGTATTGATTGATGATCATGTTTCACCGATCATGGATATGGGGATATCAAATCAATAATGTAAACACATGTTAGAGAACATGGGGTTGGAATGACACACCTTGAGACACTATAGAGATTGTTACGATTCTATGTGTCATTAGTTGGTCTCAAGCAATGATGATGTATAATCCTTAGACACGAGATCGCATGGTTCTCTACATGTGTAATAGCACTCTTAGGGGTTGCCAAACGCTACTCGTGAATCGGTAGTTATAAAGGTAGCTTTCGGGTATGCTATGAAACATGCGGAGGATGTGACTGGTCGGATATGGATTTGCCCCTCTAACATAGCGGGAGAGATGTCTGGGCCTCAAGTAGTCGGATAAAGAAAGTGCATGGCGTGCCACTAGTGGTCGAAGAGTTCGACCACGTAAGGTTATCCGACAACTCGATCGAGAAAGTATTGAGCAGTCCATGGATGACACACTATCTCACTGAAGTTCAAACCGGATATCGTGAGGCAAAAGGAGAATCTGGAGTAAGTCCTTAGTTCGATCGGATCCGGACAAGTCGTATGATGATACGAGCAAGTCGTAGGCGATCGAACGAAATCCTGAGTGGTCGAAACCTGGTCGTAAGGGTTTACGAACTGGTCGTGACCGAGTACGAACTGGTCGTATAAAGATAAGACATGGTCGTAAGTGATGAGGACCTAGTCATAGATCATATTGCATTAAGGTTCGTCCGATATAATTTGTGTGTATTCGGGAATCGTTATGTCCTGCTAGGGACCGCTACGACTCGTGATCGGAAAGGTTTTCCGAGTCACAACCGATTACACATAAACCTAACGGGTCACACACTTAATGGGATGGAACAAACCAGAACGAATACGATTCGTTAAAAGTGTTCGGATAGGATCCGACACAGGGCACTATATAAGGAGATGCTTGAGGCTAGTTTTGGTGTGACAAGAGAGACACGTGAGTTGTTTCCACAAAAGCCCTAAACCACCATCTTCTTGAGAGAGCCTTCCCGTGCGACTTGGTGCTAGCACACCGGCGTACGGTTGTTCCTTCTCTAGACGTGTGGATACCGTAGAGGCGCCATCTGCGGTCCTTTGTTGCGGCGAGGACGATCCGTGATCTTCACAGGCGTGGAAGCTGCTGGAGGAGACGATCGACTACGAGAACGTTGGACGATCATCTACGACCACTACATCGGCGCGTTCATCGTCGGACTAGGCTACTCCGACTCTACTTCTGCTGCACTGCGCTCCTAGTGGTAATGATCTGTGATCATATATCTGTAATACCACGAAAGTGTGTTAAGCCTTAATCGGGGGAGATTAAATATTCGGGAGAGAATTCAATGGTTTTCGGAAAGGACCTTTTGGTTAATTTCGCAGTTCAATAGTTGAAAAGGGGGGCACCACTCCCCCCCAAACCGTAACCGCAACCCCTCCTCCCCACTTCCCCCACGCCCCCACCCCTCTCCCCCTTGGTGGCCGCCACTCCCCCTCTCTCACGCCTCCCCTCCCTGGTTACCTCCCCCTTCCACCCCTCCCAAGCATCCCTCAAAGTCCCCCCATTGCTGCTATCCAAAGGAAGAAGGACAACCCCCCCCCATTGCGGCTGGCTAAGGAGGAAGAGAAGGAGGAGGAGAAGAGGGAAGGAAGAGGGGAGAAGAGAAGGGAGAAGAGAAGAAAGCGGGATCCCATCCGGTGTTCGTTATCTTCAGCTGCGCCAAGGGTAACTAGCTTCGTTTGTTGTTGTGTGTTTAGTCGTAGAACCGAAATCAAGTAGTTTTGGCAAGATTGAAGTCGGTCTGTTAAAGTTGCAATTCTGTCCAGAATGTTGCGCGGCCAATTTCATGTGGTTACAGGCAGAATTAGGAGTTTGGATCTCCTAGAGAGTTGTAGGTTATGTTCTTAGCTTTCGTTCGCCGCCAAGATCGCCCAAATCGGATTAACGTTCTGGGAGATATGATTTTTCTAATGCTGCTGTCCCGTGGTTCTGTCAGTTTCTGGCAGTCCGTAGTAATTTGGTTAAAACTGCTATTTAAAAGAAGAATCAGGGGATCTCAGTATAACGAAAAATGTGGGTAATTTCTGTACCTTTTCATAGAGATAAAGAACATGAGATTTGGACTTTCGTAGCAAAAGTTATGGTGGTTTTAGCGTACTGTCCAGAGAACCCGACGAGAATTCTGTCGTCTGATGTTTGGTTTGATAGGGGAAATTAAGGGCAGAATCAAGAGGGCTCCTCAACTAGGTTTATTTAGGTAATCCAATTACCTTTTAAGAAAGTCTAAGAGCATCTTAATTGGTCTCTTGAGCAGGAAATTGTGTATTTTAGAATTTGGCTGTTTTCAGTAAGCACCAAAACGATCGCTAGAAATTGGGGGGGTTTTGTTAACACTTGAGAGTTAGCGAGTTTTGTTGTGTTATCATTTATGCTCTTGGTCCAACGTGTTGGCCTTAGATTGGGATACCTTTATGTTCAGGTGGGAGCGCGGTTCCAGGGGCAGCACCCTCTTCGCGTCCACCGTTCTCGCCGATTGAGGCAAGTATTCGGGCTATTGTATATTTATGCTTGTATGCTGTGACTGTTTGTGTTTGGCTCATAATAGCTATGCATGGATGTTATGGTGATGAGTTCCAATTTATCTTGGTGAATGCAAGTACTCTGTTTGAGTGACTAATTATGACTGTTTGATAGAGGATGCTAATACTTTGATGCGTAATAACCATGGAAGGTTGATAGTATGGTAAGTAAGATTAAGGATGAAGGATACTAGAGAAATGATTAGTTGATATTTATGAGTGATTGTTCAAGTGTGCTAGTATTATGATTAAATGTGCTATTCATGGATGCTAGAATGCTATGAATATCAATGATGTGGTATGCTAGAAGTATGAATAAGTTTATTCATGTATGATGTTGTTGTTAATGCTTACATGTTAATGATAATATGTTGAGTTCCTGCATATGAAGAACGTTATCATGGTGCATATGCATGTTGAGAGCATACAGGTGCCTTGGTCACGTGGTGACCAAGCACATCTGATTGAGTCCCCGTCATGTAAATGACGGGGTTGAGGTCCCCACATTCGTGGAATGTGGGCTATGAGCAAAGAGGTCCCCATCATTAAGATGATGGGCAATGGTCCCTATACATGTGGTGTATAGGCTCTTGGTCCCTGTGCCAGTGGGCACAGGCAAGGGTACACAGCGACGGTTGTATACCCCGCATTACCGGTAAAATGCGAAAAGAGATAAAGTTGAGAAAGGTGCATTGCATTGGTTGCATACACATGAGCATGAAGGCTTTACTTTGGTGCATTGTTTATCTTGGATTGTTGATGCTATGAATGATAACTTGCTTAGCCTTGTTGGTACTTGCTGAGTCTTTGGGCTCACTCTTGCTTTGATGTGTTTTAGGTACAACTGGCAAGACCCGCATGCATGGGAGGGGGTAGATGTTTGGATGCACGCACTACCACTCAACCATAAGAATTACTTATAGATGGTTTGAGTTTGATTAAGCTGTAATAATGAGAATAGCAAATTTTGGTTATGTTTATGAGATTATCTGCATGCTTGAATGAACTCGATTATGAAGACATTGATAAATGCCATGATTAATTGTTGGAACCTCGGTATAGTGACTATACAAAGGAGGTTTTGCTTGAAAATTTGTAATTGGTCTTAGTTTAGTTTAGTTTAATTTAATTTTAGTAGCATTCGGGCTCAATCTTTGGTGGGGGTATTCTGATTAGTATCGAGCGGGCTTTAGGTCCGTGGATAATAGAAAAATATTAAATTGACACACTGTGCACAGTAGGTGGGATTGGGAATTACATTGCTTCCGCATTATCTATTGCTATGTTTCATTTGTTGGCAGTTGTTGAATTGCCTCTGTGCTATCTTTCTTGTTGTTAATCTATGAAATGAGATGTTATGATATTCTATATCTATTAATCTATTCTATGATTGCCATGAGATGATCATGTATAATCATATTTGATTATATTGTTTTTGCGTGTCGATAATGGTTGTTAAGCATGTGGAGACTGTGGTTGTGACCTTGGACTTTGTCAGGTTATACCACCATTCGTGGTAGCGAATAGAGTAGTTACCCGATTACCTAGTTGCGAGGAGTTGAGCGTGAGCTGCTTTGGAAAGTTGTTTTCCTTCTTGACCTCAATCTTGGTAAATTCTTGATCTGTGGTGGATGATGAATTTCTCTGGGGTTCTTGGTTTATGGGAGTTGTTGAGTGTCAATGGTCTGTAATGGTTCTCTGAAACAATTATTGTTTTCATTTGTTGAGTCGCTTTTGCTATTTGTGATCTTTCTCAATTGGCAATTATTGATAATTTCTTGGTTGTTCCTTCTTTCTCTTTAGCAAAGAATGACTCATTTATTCGTTTGATAGTTGGGTATTGAGAGTTTGAAGTTGCAAGTTTGTTAGCATGGAAAGCTTGGCTCACGTGTTCCTTTTGGATTATTCGAGTGTTGAAGTTTAAGGCATCTCTTTTCGTTGGAAATTGTTAAAATCTTTTTTGTGATGCCTCGTTATGGTAAATCAGAGATTGTAATCAAATAACTTGATATGGTATGGGTATCAAGATGAGTCATTGTTATGGTGCACAATTAATATTAATTAGTAACCTTGGAAGTGAAATTGATTAAGTTGATGTTGTCTTTTCCTAGTTTTTGATGAACGATATATATGAGTAGTGATTGAGAGATATCAAGAAGTATGGAACTTTGATGAACTAGTCTGGTCATTAAAAATTTTAGGTTGCTAAACTTGTTGGGTTCTTTGGTTCCCATGGATTAATTTAATTGTGTGGAAAGAAAAAAATTAGAGGGAATACCAGATTTACGTATTCCTTAGTATGATTAGTTCTTTGGGCTGTGTATAAGCTGGTTGATGGATTGAATATCGGTGGATCTAGAATCTATGAGAAGAGTTCTATGTAGTTCTTCTGTATAGAATGACGCGATGAATTTGGTTGTAACGTTGTTAAGACTTTTGATCGATAGAAGATTTCGACTTTTGAAGTTTTAGCGTATTTTTGCTGAAATCCAAATATGAGGAGGAACAGTTGGATACGTGTTTGTTAATATCCATGTGATTTGGGAATAAAAGTAGGTAGCAACTAGATTTCATAATGAAGCCAGTTGATAACAACAATGGTTGTAGTATAACGGTTATGTGTTGCAGTTTGAAGTTAAGCATCGCTAAAAGTTGAACTGATATGATATAATAGGTGGCTTATGCCCACATGATTGTGAAATAACCGGATGAAATTGTGTCCTTGATGAAAGGGTTTTGGTAGGAGCTTTTCAATTGTATGGTAGACCCTTCTAAACTTAAGAGGTTGATGTAGTGATGTTGTGCAGTTTTGGTATACTCTCATTTTGAAGATGGGATAAAAGGTAGTATGGAATAATTTGGTGAAACTTTGGGGGTTTTCTAATGGAATAGTTGATGATAAATATTCATATTCAGAGTATATTATTCTTGATGTTAGTAAAATTATCTGCAAGAAATGGTGACTTGTGTGTGTGGTGAGTGAGTTGCTTTGAGTAAAGTGACATGTTGAAAAATTTTATTGGTTCTTAAGTGGTTCCTATGACTTGGTCTTAAGAGCTTATTCTGTTTAAGCTAGCAAGGTGATGTAGTAATCACGAAAATAACCTTCCTTGTTAAAGGAATGAGTCAAGTATAAGTAATTGAGCTTTAAGTCTCGTTTCGCATCTTGCAGTCTATTTGAGAGTGCTTAAACCTTGTGCGATTGTTCCTTAAGAGTATATCTTTTTTTCAAAGGGCTTTACCTTCTTCTCATTTGTGGTTTGGTATTCGCTTTGGTAGGGATTGAGCCTCATTGTTGACATTCCCTTATGTTTTTAGTACTTTGCTTAAGTGTGATTTTCCTTGGTCTTGTGTTCATCGGGTGGCACATGTTTTCCAAGTTGTCGAAAAATTGATTCCATTTGCTCTTTCTTTTGAGGAAGAATCAACCAATTCGTTTCACTGAGTCTTTTGAGGTGTTGAATAATTGTAGTGGTGAAACTATGGGTTGTAAGTTATTCCATGTCTTTTGGAGGATGAAATAATTTCTTAATATAGTTCTTTGAAAGAAGTCTAACTCAATGGAATTTTATCTTATGAGGTTAAACTGATTGCATTATTCTGACTAGTAGAACCTATAGTGAGTGTGATCCAAGATCTTAGGTTCACTTGATGGAACATTAGAATTACTGAAAGTATAGAAATATTGATCAATTTTATAGAGTATTGCAATTTGGTAGTATTGCAAGGCTATGAGAGTTAAACTTGATGATGTGATTTAATGAGAGTGGGATTATAAAGTAATCGAATCGTCATGTCAATTAATGGGATAATGGAAGATGTTGAGTAATGTCAAGAGTGATTTGGCTCTAAATGAGTAACCCTCTGAGAGTTATAATCCTTGTAATAGTTAACTGGTCAAGAAAATATTTTCATGATGATTTTAATGAGTGAGTATGTTGGAATTGTGGATTTTTAGGGATTTAATCTGAGGATTTCCCTATACTTTATATGAGAATTTCGTTGCAAAAGTCTTGGAGGTTAAATTTGGGCTTTGCATTGTTATGCTAGAACTTTGAACGCCCATTGATAATGTGAAAAAGTAGTAAAAGGGTGGATTTCGAACAGTGGGATGATCATTGATAGAAATATTTTTTTTTATGAAATACATGAGAAAATGTGATGTGAATTCCGAGTTGTCCATTTTTGAGGAGTGAGGTAACGTGATTACGTGTGAAGATTCATTTTGGGATGCATCAGAAGTTATCTATTAAAGTAATTCTGTCAGTAAAGGAAATCGGTTAGAGAATGTTTTGTAAGAACATCAGAGTCCCGTTTCAAAGGTGTGGACAAGGTGTTTCGATTTGGGTTGGCATTGAGATCGCCAAGTTAAGAGTAACAGGTTAGTGTGTTGTGCGATGAATGGGGATTCCAAAAAGTTGAGAGAAACTTTATTTCTAAAGGAGAAATTGAGAAAAGATTATTTCCTCGAGTACTGAATCACTCTCTTGATCTTGTTTGAGCTATGAGTTTATGACGGGTGTCTTTCGTAATTTGGGCTTGACTTTATGTTGGCTTGTGTGGTTCTTATCTATTCAGAAAGAATAAAAGAAATGATGGAATTGGATATTCGAGTGATTTCTCTTTTGGCGATCGTGGTGTTTATTTGCAGATTTTCTAATTTAAAGGTGGAAAGATTTTCGTGATAAATCTTCGATTCTGAATTTGACTCTTTTTAGTACCAAGTTGGTAACGTTTGGTCGCGATGAGAGTCCTTCATTTTCAGTTGGGCTATGTTGGTAAAAGAGTGTGTTTAAAGTGAGTTCTGTCGTGTGGTTCGGTATCTTTGGGAAGTTTAACCCAAGATACATTGGCTTGTTCTCGCTAGTTGGCGTATCGCCAGGTTTGTCTCGAGTCCGTGCGCGGAGTATGTAACGTCTTGTATGTTGGTGTTGAGTGAGTACCTGGGAGATCTAGAGTTTGAGGTTTCGTTTGCGCCGTTGACCATCGAGTGAGGTCTTACCCTCGAGTCTTGTCCGATGAGTGTACCTGGAATGTCGAGTTGAGCGTTAGTGCAGACGTCGATTTACGTCCTGGTGTTGTGGTCTCTTCTGTTGGAGAGATAGGCCACTTGAGAGTTGAAGTCTCGCGTGAGCGAGTTTAGTAAGAGTTGATCGCGTTGGTATCTGTTGTTAAGTTCTAGTCGCGGTTTTCTTTCGTGTAGATTGGCGTTTAGATTCGGGGTCGAATCCTGTTAAGGGGGGTAGAATGTAATACCCCGAAAGTGTGTTAAGCCTTAATCGGGGGAGATTAAATATTCGAGAGAGAATTCAATGGTTTTCGGAAAGGACCTTTTGGTTAATTTCGTAGTTCAATAGTTGAAAAGGGGGGCACCACTCCCCCCCAAACCGTAACCGCAACCCCTCCTCCCCACTTCCCCCACGCCCCCACCCCTCTCCCCCTTGGTGGCCACCACTCCCCCTCTCTCACGCCTCCCCTCCCTGGTTACCTCCCCCTTCCACCCCTCCCAAGCATCCCTCAAAGTCCCCCCATTGCTGCTGTCCAAAGGAAGAAGAAGGACACCCCCACCATTGCGGCTGGCTAAGGAGGAAGAGAAGGAGGAGGAGAAGAGGGAAGGAAGAGGGGAGAAGAGAAGGGAGAAGAGAAGAAAGCGGGATCCCATCCGGAGTTCGTGATCTTCAGCTGCGCCAAGGGTAACTAGCTTCGTTTGTTGTTGTGTGTTTAGTCGTAGAACCGAAATCAAGTAGTTTTGGCAAGATTGAAGTCGGTCTGTTAAAGTTGCAATTCTATCCAGAATGTTGCGCGGCCAATTTCATGTGGTTAGATGCAGAATTAGGAGTTTGGATCTCCTAGAGAGTTGTAGGTTATGTTCTTAGCTTTCGTTGGCCGCCAAGATCGCCCAAATCGGATTAACGGTCTGGGAGATATGATTTTTCTAATGCTGCTGTCCCGTGGTTCTGTCAGTTTCTGGCAGTCCGTAGTAATTTGGTTAAAACTGCTATTTAAAAGGAGAATCAGGGGATCTCAGTATAACGAAAAATGTGGGTAATTTCTGTACCTTTTCATAGAGATAAAGAACATGAGATTTGGACTTTCGTAGCAAAAGTTATGGTGGTTTTAGCGTACTGTCCAGAGAACCCGACGAGAATTCTGTCGTCTGATGTTTGGTTTGATAGGGGAAATTAAGGGCAGAATCAAGAGGGCTCCTCAACTAGGTTTATTTAGGTAATCCAATTACCTTTTAAGAAAGTCTAAGAGCATCTTAATTGGACTCTTGAGCAGGAAGTTGTGTATTTTAGAATTTGGCTGTTTTCAGTAAGCACCAAAATGATCGCTAGAAATTGGGGGTTTTTGTTAACACTTGAGAGTTAGCTAGTTTTGTTGTGTTATCATTTATGCTCTTGGTCCAGCGTGTTGGCCTTAGATTGGGATACCTTTATGCTCAGGTGGGAGCGCGGTTCCAGGGCAGCACCCTCTTCGCGTCCACCGTTCTCGCACAGTTGAGGCAAGTATTCGGGCTATTGTATATTTATGCTTGTATGCTGTGACTGTTTGTGTTTGGCTCATAATAGCTATGCATGGATGTTATGGTGATGAGTTCCAATTTATCTTGGTGAATGCAAGTACTCTGTTTGAGTGACTAATTATGACTGTTTGATAGAGGATGCTAATACTTTGATGCGTAATAACCATGCAAGGTTGATAGTATGGTAAGTAAGATTAAGGATGAAGGATACTAGAGAAATGATTAATTGATATTCATGAGTGATTGTTCAAGTGTGCTAGTATTATGATTAAATGTGCTATTCATGGGTGCTAGAATGCTATGAATATCAATGATGTGGTATGCTAGAAGTATGAATAAGTTTATTCATGTATGATGTTGTTGTTAATGCTTACATGTTAATGATAATATGTTGAGTTCTGCATATGAAGAACGTTATCATGGTGCATATGCATGTTGAGAGCATCACAGTGCCTTGGTCACGTGGTGACCAAGCACATCTGATTGAGTCCCGTCATGTAAATGACGGGTTGAAATCCCCACATTCGTGGAATGTGGGCTATGAGCAAAGAGGTCCCCATCATTAAGATGATGGGCAATGGTCCCTATACATGTGGTGTATAGGCTCTTGGTCCCTGTGCGGTGGGCACGAGCAAGGGAAGTACAATCGACGGTTGTATACCCGCATTCTGGTAAAATGCGAAAAGAGATAAAGTTGAGAAAGGTGCATTGCATTGGTTGCATACACATGAGCATGAAGGCTTTACTTTGGTGCATTGTTTATCTTGGATTGTTGATGCTATGAATGATAACTTGCTTAGCCTTGTTGGTACTTTTGAGTCTTTAGGCTCACTCTTGCTTTGATGTGTTTTAGGTACAAGCGGCAAGACCGCATGCATGGGAGGAGTAGATGTTTGGATGCACGCACTACCACTCAACCATAAAATTACTTATAGATGGTTTGAGTTTTGATTAAGCTGTAATAATGATAATAGCAAATTTTGGTTATGTTTATGAGATTATCCTGCATGCTTGAATGAACCTGATTATGAAGACATTGATAAATGCCATGATTAATTGTTGGAACCTCGGTATAGCTGACTATACAAAGGAGGTTTTGCCGAAAATTTGTAATTGGTCTTAGTTTAGTTTAGTTTAATTTAATTTTAGTAGCATTCCAGGCTCAATGCTGAGCTGGGGTGTTACAATATCTTGCTTGGCATCCTGGTTTACGTGGTAGAAATTTTGTTTTATGGCTAGCGTAGCCTACCCGTATCCCTACAAATGGTATGTTGGTGTGATCTGTTGGGTGTGATTTGGATTGGTGCCTAAGTCCCTAAGGACCGAGTTACTTGTGTCACTAAGCCAAGCGCTTATTGCGTGCTAACCACACGGGAGGGATATGGGACCTCTCTTGGCTAAGTACTTTGGGAGGTGTTAATTCAAGGTCGCAGGTGGTCAAAACTGTTTTTATAAGGGGAAGAGCACCTGCAGTTGCTGCGGCTGGGCCGGTGCACCCTACCCTTTCGGGTTGTCGCGACTCTTAATTAGCATCGTTCATTGGAACTGTCTCGTTAGACTTAGCCATGCCTGCATACCCAAGGAAGTGTGCTAACCGTGGCTGGTGGAAAGGCGGTCTATTGTGTGGGCACATTGGTACACCCCTGCAGGGTTTTGAAACTATTCGAATAGCCTCGTCCTAGGTTATGGACATGCTTGGTAAGGTCGTGCAAGAACTAGACTACAACCTTTTAAACACTTAAAACTTGACTTGGGTGGTATGAATGGGTAATTCATGCTATTGTTGTGGTGACTATTGGGATAGTCACTTCTAGGTTGTTATTCTATGTGTTATTATGTTCCTGCTGATATTTCAACAATAAAAATGAATTGCAAACTTGCTCTTTTAAACGTATTACATTATTTGCAAACAAAATTTGCGTTGTGCTAAAAATGAGACATATGGCCTCCACCAAATCAGCTTGCATGTAGCACATGAATAGGTCTGCTATTCCACACGTCAGTCTTGCGAGTACAATTTTGTACTCATTTGCTTTGCTTAATAATATTTGTTGCAGAGGAAGAAGGTGAGCCCCAAGGGCCTCACTTTTGCGAGTTGTGCTATGGAGGGGTTTGGGACGATTAGTTTGGCGGACCGGTTGGTTGCCTTGTGGGTAAAAGGCACGCCGATTGGCTTTTATTTATCGCCATCTTATAGCACTTTTGTTTCCGCTGCTTAATTAGTCTTTAGCTTGTCATTTGGCCGGTCGGCCCTCTTTTGTAATAACTTTTACTGTATGGCTACTGTCTATTAATGAGTTGTTTTGGATTCTATGTCTTGTATGGGATTGATGCATAATTTTGTGAAAAGAGGTGTGTATACTGCATTTTTGGGAAGTATACATATCTCGAGGCTTAGTTATTTGATTTGTGATGCTAGGACCATTTGAAAGGTTAAGCATTACAAGCCAAACAAACTGGGGTCCTCACACTTGGTCCAACCAAGTCAACTGGGTTGGGCTCGGGCTCGAACCCGAGTCTGACTCGAACCAGAGTTTTAATTTTTGGTTTTTGGAAGAGCTGCACTTTGGAGAATTGTTTGAGCTAGCAAAACAACTTCAAAAATTCTGAAATTTTTACAGGAGTTTGCCAACTAAAGTATTGACCTTGCATAAATTTTCAGAGGCTTTGGTGCTGTGGATTTTCCTCCAAAAATTTAACAAGGTGCTGAGCTAGGGTTTGACTGCAGGTCAAACAAGTTTGACTGACCCTTAAAAATATTCCAACAATTTCTAAAAATTGTGAAATTTTTCAGAGGGCTACACATCAACCCAAGAATTTAGGAAACTTATTTCCAGGAGATGATCAAAAGGTTTGACAAGATTGTTTTTGAAATCTCAAGATTTGGATCAAAAGACTTGTGACTTTGTATTTCCATAACTCTTGTACAATAATTGTTTAGTACACGCAGGAAATACATGATGTAAGAAAAAGTTTTAATTTCTACTCATTTTCTTACATTTGAAAGACAAGTCTGAAACTTGGGATGTTACACGGGCTCTCCAAAATGCCATCGAAAATTTGCTTATCCCTTTTTTGCCACTCGTTCTCAACTTCTCTCCTATTTTTGCCACTCCCGTCAGTTGACCATGGACTTGACCATTAACTTAGACGCAAAAAAACAATTTTGCCCCTAAGTGAAGTTGGTAGTGCTGAGATCTTTAAGGAATTATTTGACATAGTAATATAGTTCCAAAAATTACGAAATTTTAGAGGAAGTTCCTGAGATAGTGTATGTAACATCCCAAAATTTCCAAAATGCAAAAAAATACAAGACTTTTTAAACTTTTGTATGATTATACATTTGTCGTTCAGTTTATGCAATCTTTGTGAGTTACTTAATTTGCATTTATTTTGCAGGCACAAGTAATGAGAAATAAAAACCCTAAGAACATAAATCCTAAAGACGCGAACCTAGAAGCGAAAAACTCTAATACAGAAATTATAAGCGATTAACCTAAGATGTTGCCTGTTAAATAATACTAAAGTAAAACATAGGTCAAAGACACATTGAACCTAAAATCTCCGAATTTATTTTGCTAACCTAAATCCAAATCCTAACCCACGTCTTGTTCCTCCGACCGGACCATTTCGCCACTCGGGTCTGGCCGAGCCAGTTCGCACCAAGCGACGCCGCACGCATGAGTGCCGCGTCGAGCCGCCGTTCCTCGCCACCCATGCCGCTCTCTCTCCGGCGGCGACCTCGAACCTCCTCGCCGCGTTGCGGCCGCCGCTGCCGTCGCCCGACGATCGCCCTCAAATCCATTGCCCATACCGCCGGCGACACGGCCCGCTCGCCATCGCCGTGTGCATCGCCCCACCGGCAGGCCATCTTCTCTACGTATCCGCCCAAGCCTGCACATGCAACTCGCCAGCAAACCACCACCACGCCCCCGGATTTTTGACCGCGCCCATAGTTCGCCTTCGGCTTCACCCACGCAACTGCTTTTCTCGCCGGCTGACCCCTCCACACGTCTGCCCCGTCTTTTGATCGCCGTGCATGCTCGCCACGCACCCGCGCACGGTCACCACCGCCTTTGTCGAGCCACACCGAGAGCAACGCCCCTCTTTGCTTCAGCCGAGCCTGGGCATCTCACTTCCTTTTTGTATCCATTCCTCCTCCCTCACATATCCATTCCTCCCCTCTCCAGGCTCCACTCCACGAACGGTGTCGGTGAATGCGCTGCCACCTCCGGCCGGCGCCTCAGCCGCCGCTGCTGCTCCGGCTCCTTCCTCCTCTGCTGCTGCGCCGGCCGCCACCCCTGGCCCCTCTCCCCGCTCAACCCGGCCCGGCCGCACCTCCTTCCCCCTAGATCCGGCCGCCTCCCCTGGTCCATGGTGCCGCCGCCGGCCTCAGCAAGCCCGCCACCCTCCTCTACTGCCGTCGCCCCACCTGGTGCCTCTCCTCCTCTGCGCCCAGCTGCCCGGCTGCTCCACCGTCGCCGCCTTCCGGTTGCCCGACGGTGCCGGCTCCGTCTTCCTCTCGCCTCCCGATCCATGGCACCACCGGATCTACATCGGCTTCGTCTCCCTCCACCGACCCGGCCCAGCTCCCCTGCATCGTGTGCCGCCACCCGTGCCACTCCCCTCTGCTGCTGGTGCCGCTGCAGCTCCTCCACACCGTGGCCACCGCCTGTGATCGCCTGCTGGTTCCGACCACCGCGGCAAGCCCATCCGAGTCACCCGGTTTCTTCTTGTTGCCCTCACGTGTTTGTGTAAATGCCTCAAAGCATGTATTGTTTCTCTGCAGGTGGAGCTCGCCTCGGCCATCCCCTGTCCCTTTCATCCGTGCTCAACTGCCGCCGTCAACCCTCCTCGCCGACGGTCAAGCCTCTTGGCCTAGTGTTTTTGTCACTGCTGTTCGTCACCTAATGTCCAAATTGCTAGCTTCAGGTTTCCTTCACTGCAATTTGTGCTCTCCATTGTGTGTTTGGTTTTGGATTAGATTGATTATCATGTCAGTGTTGAGACTGGTACTTGAAAAGATCTTGATTCAATTAGCCCTTTTTAGCTAATCGTGATGTATTGATTCTGAGAGTCTGTGTATAATAACACTGTGATGTTGGCTTAGAGTTGATTTGTGGTTGAATTGGATTTGTAGGATTTCTTGCTAGTATAAACTTATACCTCTATTACATCAATTAGTGATTGGTTTAGGATTTTAAAGGGTAGTCGAATGGCAAGTTAACAATTTTTGAGTAGTAAGGCAATAAGTTATCGCATTTGAAAAATTTATTAGTGGTGCTTGGATTGTGCATAGTTAAGTGTCGATAAGGCCTAATTTGGTTAGAAATCGAGTAGCATTTAGTAGTTGGCTAATTAGTTAGTCGGTGTTCCAATAGCAAATTTGTAGGTCTAAATGAACTTATAGCAGTGAAATTTGCATAGAGTAGTTAGCTATTTAAATGGAGGTAGTATGCTTCTTAGATAATAGATCTTCGGATAGAAGCTGATGAAATGATGAGTTGTGTTACATGTTGTAACATTCAGTGGACTCCATTTTTGTCTACTTCTCTGTAGTCTCTTTAGCTCTCTGTGTGTATGAGTGGTAGTAGGGCTCATTCCATTAAGTTGGTTAGTAGAAGCATGATTAAATCGATTAATTTGTAAGTACTCGATTAGTAAACTATCATCTAGTCAAGGAAAGGTTTAGTGAAACTAAGTAATCTAAGAGGAGAACATATAAGAGGATTGATTTTGTTGTATGATCATCGTGGATGCGTACATAAAATGCCCGAGAGAGTGCTTGTGAGCATTAGGTGGCGGTTAAGGAAAATAGCATCACCTAAGCTCTAGGTATCGTCCGTCGTCATACGTTCTCAGTAGCAATAACGTGACAACTATCAGATTTGCAGATAGGATTATGGCTTGTGTAACACCCCAGCTCAGCATTTAGCCTGGAATGCTACCAAACTAACATTAAACAATTCTAAGCCAAAACATCCTACCAAATTTTTGGCGAACCTCCCTGTATTATTAACTACGGGAGGTTCCAATATTTGAATAAAGCGTATATAATTAATCCAACATTCAGCATAATCAATAGTCATTCAAAACATGAAAGCAACTAGCATATCAGAGATATCCAAAAGACACTACCTATCATTATTACACTTAATCCAATGCATGAAGCATAATCATAAACAATCTCTAAGCGAGTTGCTCCTTTATTAAAGTATGAACTAAAAATTTATCAACTTTTAAGGTGGATGGTAGTGTGTGTGTCCAACTCAAGTCTACTCCTCCCATGCATGCCATTCTTGCAAGTGGTACCTAAAAACACAACAAAAGCAAGGGTGAGTCCAAAGACTCGCAAGTACCAATAATGAAACATTAATCTCACATTTACATCATCAACATTCCATTCCAAAGCTTTACACAAAACATATCTCATGAGGTATGTATGCGAATATGCAATGCAACTTTTCTCTTTCACTCTTTGTCGCATTTCACCGAATGCGAGATATGCGACCGTCGCCACATACCATGCTGTGCTCGCAAGCACGGGGACCAATTGCCCAATACTCCGCAAGTAAAGGGGACCTCAAGCCCACACTCCACAAGTGTGGGGACCTCAAGCCCGTCATATACATGACGGGGATCTCAACAAATGGTTGGTCACCACGTGACCAAGTCTTTATTTTGTCAACATGATGCATATGCACACATCATGAATCATCATAATCATACCTCCTCGGCAATATCACTTATGAATTTAACTCATTCATACTTCTATCATTCATATCATAAGCATTTACCATCTTTAATCAACATATCCACTATCAACTAAGCATAGCTAATATGTATCAAAACATAGCACTCACTTGTCAAACAATTCATAATTACTCTATCAAGCAGTACTTGCAACCACCAAGATAATTTGGTACTCATCACAATATCATCCATTCATGGCTATTATGACCCAAACACAAACGATCCACGATACAAGCATAATAATACAATAACTCGGATACTTGCCTCAACAGTGCAAGAACGGTGGGCCTTGAAGTGGCGCCGCCCTAGGATCTCGCTCCCACCTGAACATAGAGATAACCCAATCTAAGACCAACATACTGGACCAAAAGCATAAATAACAACACAATTGAACTCTCTAAACTTCCAAGCATTTTCCAATCTTCCAATTTCTAGCGATCGCTTTTGGTGTTCACTGCGGACAGTGAACTTCTAAAATACATAACTTTCTGCTCCGGAGTCCAAATAGGATGTTCTTGGACTTTCTGGAAAGTTAATTAAATTACCTAAATAAACTTAGTTGGGGAGCCCTTTTGATTATGCCAACTATTGACTCTACCAAGCCAACCTACAGAACAACAATTTTCACGTCGATTTCTCTGGACAGTACACTAAAACCACCATAACTTTTGCTACGAAGGTCCAAATCTTGCGTTCTTTATCTCTATGAAAAGGTATAGAAATTACCTACATTTTTCGTTAGACTGAGATCCTCTGATTTCGTCATTAAATAATATATTAACTCAGTTTTCTACGGACTGTCAGAATGTTGACAGATTAACCAGACAGCGGCACTAAACAATTCATAACTTTCTAACCGTTAATAAGATTTTGGCGTTCTTGGCGGGCAATGAAAGCTAAGAACATTATCTACATAACTCTAGGAGACCAAAACTCCTAATTCGGCCTCTAAACACCCGAAACTGACCGCGCAATAATCTGGACAGAACGCAATCTATTAAACCGACGCAAATCAATCTACCAAACGACATCAACCGCAACTATTACGCATCAAACAACGAAGAACACGCGACGTTACCCTTGTAGAATCGCAGCAAGATGATGAACTCTCCCCACGAGGTTGATCTCCTCTCCTTTCTTCACTTGATCGGCAGCAGGGAGCACCGACTGCGAGGAAGGGAGGCACCAATGGAGGGGGGCACCACCATGGAGGAGAGGTGTGCTACAGTAGCCATGCTACAGTGCGGAGACACTGTAGCTACAGTGCACCTAGGGTTTTCCCCTTCCTTTTATTGGTGGCCGACCCTCATGGGCCTCTGGGCCAAGGCCCAAGGCCCAAGTTAGAAAAACAGCGAAACCCCCTTTTTATGTCTAATTTCTCTTTTGAGCGCTTTCTTTCGTAGAATAAATTGAAGTATTACATTAAAACCCCTCTTTCTCTGTTCAATCGCTTTGCTAAAAGAAATATTCCCCGATTTTAATTATTCTCTCCGATTTAATTATTCTCTCCCGATTTAATTTTGGGGTATTACATTCTACCCTCCTTAAGCAATTCGACCCGAATTCTATTAAACCTCAACACAAAAAAACAACGCTAAAAGATTTACTAACATTACTATGTACCGCCGTGAAAAACTTTGGATAAAGCTCGCGCATGCGAGACTCCAATTCCCAAGTCGCCTCCTCTCGGGCTAATGGGACAAAGGCACCTTGACACAAACCAACGACTTGTGCCTCGGCACTCGCTCGACCTCTCTAACAACGCACGGGATGCTACTCAAAGGTCGGCGGCTCATGAAACTTCAAACTTGGACCTCTCGGTACTCACTCAAAGACTGGGACAAACAAGGCGATGTGTACTTCGCGCTTGGACTCACTACGGTCCTAACGTTTTGCCAACTAGCGAAAACAACCCAATATACCTTGGGCAACCCCTAGTGGTACCGAACCACGCAACATGTGCATAGAACATCGAACTTTTGTTCCACCTATTAAGCGGACTTTTTCACCCAAAGAAAGATCGCCTCCTTTAACGAGGGACACATTAACACACTCTTACACCGACATAGCCCAACTGAAAAAATGAAGGACTATCATCGCAACCAAGTGTTACCAACTCAGTACTAAAAAGAGTCAAGTTCAGAATCGAAGATTTATCACGAAAATCTTTCCACCTTCAAATTAGACAATTTGCAAATAAACACCACATCCGCCAAAGGAGAAATCACTCGAATAACCAAATCCAACATTTCTTTTATTCTTTCTGAACTGATAAGAACCACACATACCAACATAAAGCCAAGCTCAACTTTGCAAAAGACAAAGGTCAACAGCATAGAACTTAAACGAAAATCAGGAAAACAATTCACTCCTTGAGGAAGCATCAATTTAACAGTTTCTCTTCTAGGACCAAAATTTCCCTCAAGCTATGGAATCCCAATCATCGCACAACACACTAACTTGTTACTCTTAACTTGGCGATCTCAACGCCAAGCCCAAATCGAAACGCCTTGTCTACACCTTTGAAGAGGGACTCTGATGATTTCACAAAACATTCTCTAACCGATTCCCTTTACTGATAGAATTCATTTGACAGATGGCACTCAGAAAGTATCCCCAAATTAGATCTCTCACGATCATATCACCTCAACCCTTTTTAGGACAAACATTTCAGATTCCACATCACACACTCTCATGTACTACATCGGAAGGGTGTTATCAACGATCATCCCACATTCTTAATCCACCCTTATTCTACTTCCTCTGCACATAATCTTTGGGCGACTCAAAGTTCTAGCATAACAATGCAAAGTCCACATTTAACCTCCAAGACTCTTGCAACTAACTTCTCATATAAAGGATAGGGAAATCCTTACTTGTGTTCTTTTAGCCCTTGAGCACTTAACCAACAGTAGCAACAGGTCTTTTTGATATATTGTACCTAGTGTTAAAGCATTAAGATTAGCAACCTTTGGTATGGTCTTTAGCTTAAAGTCTTAAGATTATGCTTTCATTTGAAAATCCAGGATAGATTGTTGACATCATGAAATTGGTTAAGCTTCACAATTACAAAACTAATTTAAATAAACTCCTAACCAACTAATTTGTTGTTCCTAATTTCATAATCTATCTTCGGTGTTATTGTTTTTGGATACTGTTGGCGTTCTGGTGTTTATTTGCTGTTTTTCGCTTTGGCAGTTTTTATCGTTAGATGACGTTGATTATCGAGAGTGACCCTCTGCAGCAAGTCGATTATCTTTAGCAAGGCAAAGGCAAGCAGTTTGATCATATCCAGTTCATTCCCATTATTTTCAAGTCTAATATTTTGTTTAACCTGTATGTATGCATGCTTTTGTGTCAATGATTAATTTTATCGATTAGAGGTAGTTAATCCTATTGCATTGTTGCCTTGAAATTGTTCACCCCTGCCACTACCTTAGGAATATTATCCTCACTGGTGAATTAGAGCGCGGTGAATGATTTAGGGCCTTTTATTTGTCTTTGCGATATGATGCTTAGCAATGCTTAGATACCGGTAGATTTGGGCGGTTATCGACTTAGTCGGTAACCTTGATCACATAAAAACTATGATATCTTTATATTTCAGCCTCTGTGCTATGATTACTTGTGAAAACTAAAAACTAAAAACAAAATGATTTCGACTTGGGCATAATGGTAAGATGGTGTGCTTTTGGGTGTGACTGGAAAGGTGCCCGAGTCAACAAGGACCGAACATCTTGTTACACTAAACCAAGCATTTTGCGTGCTAACCACACTAGAGGGTATGGGACCTCTCTTGACCTAGTACTTTGGCGTGTATTGGCTCCGGTTCGCAGGAGGTCGCAGGAGGGATGGTGTTGGGAGCATGGTAGTTGTCCGAAAAGCTTTATCCTGAGTGGGTAGTTGTCTTTTCGGCTTTACCATGTCAGCGTATGGATTTCTATCCATACGAGCGGCTCGTAGTTGATACACAATATTGGAAAACGTCTTGTTAGACTTAGCCGTGCCTGCATACCAAAGGAAGTATGCTAACCGTGGCTGGTGGAAAGGCGGTCTAAAGTGTGGGTACATTGGTACACCCCTGCAGGGTTAAAACTATTCGAATAGCCTCGTCCTAGGTTATGGACACGCTTGGCAAGGTCTTTCAAGAGTTAGACTACAACCTTTTAATTAAAACTTGATGGGTTGGTATGAGCAGTGTTCATACTATTGTTGTGATGGCCAATGGGTTGGTCATCTCCGGATGTCTTTATGTTACTACTTCTTTGTATCATTTGTTATTTCTACAAATAAAATTTGAATTGTTAAAACGCCTTCAAACTATTACATTATTGCAAAAGAAAAGCGGCTTTATGCTAAAAGTAAGTCAGAGCCCCTCCACTTAAATAAAGCTTGCATGTAGTTAAATTATAGTTACATACCCTACACGTCGGTCTTGCTAGTACAAAAATAATTTTTGTACTCGGATGCTTTGCTTAATGTTTTGTTGCAGAGGAAGAAGGTGAGCCCCAAGGGCTTCCCTTTTGTGAGATGTCTTTGCGGGTTTGACGACTAGCTTAGCGGCCGGTTGGTTGCCTTGTGTGTAAAGGCACACTAATTGGCTCTTTTATTTATCGCCATCTTATGGCTTTTGCTTCCGCTGTGTAGATTGTTATTTATCTTGTAAGTTCAATCTGTTGTATATTATGTAGTTTTGATATTGTAACCTCTCGTGTATGGAATTGATGCTTGATTTTGTAACAGGTGTGTATCTTGCATTTAGGAAGTATACATATCACGAGGCTTGGTTTATTTGAATTGTAATGCTAGGGTCAATGGAAGGCTAAGCATTACAAGTCGAATAAATCGGGGTCCCCACAGTGTAGATTATTGTGTAATTTTTATAGGGTTTTATTTTCAATATGTTTTTCTCTAAAAATATTTCAAATTCAACCAAAACTTAAAAGATTTTTAGAGAAAAACATGTTGCAAATAAAACTCTATAAAAATTACAAAATAATCTACAGTATGTCAAGAACTTCCCATAAAAATTTCATAATTTTTGAAACTATATCCTATATCAAACAATTTCCTAAAAATCTCAGCATACTTAGGGGCAAAATCATCTTTTTGCGGCCAAGTTAACGGCCAAGTCAACAGTCAACTCACAGGAGTGGCAAAAAAGGGAGAGAAGTTAAGATCGAGTGGCAACAAAGGGAAGAGAAATTTTTCGATGGCATTTTGGAGAGGCAGCCAACTTCCAATGATAAATAAGGAATTAATCCTAAGAAATTTGGAGAGTGACAAACAATGCCAGCTCTCTTTGGGCATGAAAAGTGATAGCTGTCAATAGAGAAAAGAAAAGGAAGGTTAAAAGAAGTTAGCTTCAAAAGAAAAACAGAAAGACCGATTAAGCGGACAGGATGTAGTAACGTTCATTCTTTGTCTAGGGTAACAAAACTTGCTAGCTGTATGTTCCAGTTGCATGTTTTAGGAACCAGTGATATATATCTTTTTATGTCTACAAATATAAAAATGGCCCTCATAAGAACAATCTAAAACATAGAATGTAGATGACAAACAACAAATACACTTGTATCCTACTCAAACTATTCAGCGAAAATCTGAAGAGCATATAGTGGCATGGCAAACTTGAGGAACTGGTATTTCAAGGGAAACTTGTAGACAAAATACACAAGCAGTATTAACAAAAAAAAATACATATTATGCAGTAGAATGATGTTAGCACTCAAAAATTGATCTGCGCTCAGATTTCTCTCATGTCAGTGCTCAAAAACTGACTGCGGATCATTTAAAAATACATACTATACATTATACAAAAATGGAATAACCTAGGGAAGACTTGTGGACCTCTTTGATGTAAACTACGTGGTAAGACACGGGATTTGAGACTAAAAAATCTGAATCTTTGGGACAGGGAGACACAAAGAATAGAGTATTATCGAAAGCAAATTGCATGATAGAGCATAGTTATCAAGGCATCGCCTAGGCGGAGACACAAAGAATAGAGTATTATCGAAAGCAAATTGCATGATAGAGCATAGTTATCAAGGCATCGCCTAGGTGACGCCTAGGCGTCCTAGCGCTCTAGGGTGGACGCCAAGGGTCATCTCCTAGGTCTCCCCCGCCTTGCCCTAGAGCCGCCTTGCCGGGCGGCGCAGGGTAGCGATCAAAGCTTGGGGTGGCGCGGTCCAAGCTCGTTGGAGTGGATCTGGGTGTCGGGTTGCTCAGGGCGGCGCAGCCCGAGCTCAGCCGGCGTGGTGTGACGCAGATCTGGGGGTAGGGGCTCGGGGTGGCGACCGGAGCGTGGTGCGGCGATCGGCCTGTGCCGAGGCCAAGGCAGGGGAGGTGCAGCCCGAGGCGGCACGGTCCAAGCGTCGGGCAGTGTGTGGCAGCGAGCAGAGCTCGGGGCAGCAGCCGAGGCTCGAGTGTAGGAGCAGCGCCGGTGAGGAGGAAGAAGATGCGAAGAAGAGCAAAGCTGAGAAGCAAGAAACGAGCCGAATTGAGAGGAGGGAGATGGTTGCCTACTTTATGGTCTTCTTTATGGGCATCTCGGGAAGGGAAGAGCATCTCGAGCAGCTGGGCAGCTGGGCATGGCACAGTCATTGAGGATCTAATTGCTATGTAACAAAGAGATACTCTTCTCTAGTACGTGGTTTTGTCTTGCATTCTACTTCTCTGTTCCGGACTCCAACTTTCAAGTATTTCATGGTGTTTTTCACCGGATAAACACACTGTCTAACACATCGTCTGATCATCGCCTAGTGCCTCCGGAGCACCTCGCCTCGCCTTGTCACCGTGACAACATAGCGATAGAGTAGATCTCCTTTCCATGGAATAAGAAATTTGGAAAGCGGTAAACAGTGACAGCGCTCTTCGGTCATCCAAAGTGATAGCTGCCTATGGAGAAAAGAAAAGGAAGATAAAAGAAGTGAGCTTCAAAAGACAAACAGAAAGACAGATTAAGAGGATAGGATCTAGTAATGTTAAATCTCTATCTAGGGTAGCAAAACTTGCTCATTTTGTGCTACAGTTTCATGTTTAAGGAACTGGTGTGATCCTTTTTTTAATGACTACAAATATAAAAACGTCCCTAATAAGAACAACTAAAAATATATAATGAAGATGGCCAAATCTAAAGAAACCTATAGCCTAATCTAACTGATCAGTGAAAACTTTAAGTACACATAGTGTTATGCTCCAGCTACATGTCCTAGGAACCTGTGATATGTTTTTTTGTATGCGTACCAATATCAAAACACCCCTAATAAGTACAACTAGAAATATAGAAGGAAGATGACCAAAAATAAATAAACCTGTAGACTAATCAAACTGATCAGCGAAAATTTGAAGAACACATAGCGTCATTGCAGACCCGAGGAGCTGTTACCGCAAGGAAAAATGCAAACAAAATAGCAAACCAGTACCTAAAAAAGATTGTATATCATGCAGTAGAATGATGTCAGGACGATTCGTATTATTGCTCAGGACCAACATCAGCATAAATCAACGGAACTCGTTCCTAATAGTTTTGGAGACCTTCACTCGTTCATCCATTCTGCCATCCAAACTGTGGAAGCACTGAGCAAGAGGTTCTTTTTGCCTAACAGTAATCGAATTCAAAAGCAGGTACCTGGAACACAATCCCAGTCTAGGGTAGCAAAACCTACAAGTTCTATGCTCCAGTTTCATGTTTAAGGAACTGGTGTTTTTTTAATGACTACAAATACAAAAATGTTCCTAATAAGAAAAACTTAAAATATAGAATGAAGATGACCAAATATCAAAGAACCTGTGGCCTAATCTAACTGATCAGCGAAAATTCAAAGAACACAGAGTGTTATGCTCCAGTTTCATGTCCTACGAACTTTTGATAGATCCTTTTTCTATGCGTACAAATATAAGAACGTCCCTAATAAGAACACCTAGAAATATAGAATGAAGATGACCAAAATTAAATAGACCGATAGACTAATCTAACTGAGCAGCGAACATTTGAAGAACACATAGTATCATTGTAGACCCGAGGAGCTGGTACCTCAAGGAAAAATGCAAACAAAATACCAAACCAGAAACTGGGAAAAATTCATATCATGCAGTAGAATGATGTTAGGACAATTTGTATCACAGCTTGGCTAGGCTGAACTCGCACGCACCATATGAAGAAATCGATCTGTTTCTACAAAGCAATCCAAGGAAATTAGCAATCATATGGTAAAAACGTAACTAAACACACATACTTAGATAGAGAGAGAGAGAGAGCTGTGATGCTTCAGGGGGATTGCTGTGGTTCAGTTGGTGTGACCCTCAAGTCCAGCGTAGGTCATGGATGCGTGGCTGGCATGGTCTTGTGTCGCTGCCATGTATCCGTGCTGTCGTGAATCTTCACCAGCACCTTTGACCGTGGAGACGGCGCGGGCGTTGCGGGCGAAGAGGAGCAAGGGGTGCCGGGGGTGGTGTGGTCGAAGGGGACGGGCTAGGGCATGGGGCACAGGGAGATAGGTGGGTTAGTGCAGCGCACGGGAGGGGTAGGTCTAGGGTCAGGGGCGTGGAGTTTGGGCAGGCCGATCTAGCCCTTCCGTGCCTAAGCAAGGCGGCGGAGGATGGCCGCGGCGGGGATGAGGAAACACTGGAGAGGATGAGGAGGATGAGGGGCATGGGAGAGAGGAGGCGAAGCAGCAGCGGGGAGGAGGAGGAGGAGCTAGTGAGGCAGCGTGAGGGAATGAATGAATGTAATCAAAGGATGGACTGCACACATGCTTATACCGGTATAGCGAGTGACACACCCGTCGGTGTTCACTTAAGCCCGCACCTTAACAAAAGTGCGGGGATCCAAGTCCTATATGAAGAACGTTTCATATAGGTGTCCAAAGTCTGCCCATCTTTGGAATTGATGGGTCTTACGTGCCCATCTTTGGAATTGATGGGTCTTTCATTCCACTCCCGTGGACGGGACATGACAATGTCCAAATCGCCCACTTTGGAATGGTGGGACTTACAATCCACTCCGTGGACATAACATGAATAAAAGGATGCATGATATGAACATGAACAGTGATAATATCCTCTCTCAGCATATACTCAACATATTGAAAGAACATAACCAGTTCAGCAATTCTAGTAACACAAGATGTCACATCATATTCATGTAAACATTTGTGACAGCCCAAATTTTGAAGAAATTAAAATTTATGTATTTTGTGGATTTTCTGGATTTTCAGAAGTTTTTCCTTAATCAATTTAAGCTAATCAAATTTATGTGCAAAATATATTACCACAAAACAGCTGGAAATAATTTATTTAAGTCCTAAATGCTCCAGATAATTTCTGTGAATTTTCTCAGAATTTTTGGACTTAAATTACTTTATTCTAAAGCTAAATTGAATTATCAGTATTTAATTAAATCAGAAATCAAAAGAAATTACAAAAACAGTGTCTGGGCCGAAACCCACTCGGCCCAGACCATTTCCCGCGCGCGCACGGCCCGCTCCACCCGCGCCTCTCCTCTCTCTGACTGCCAGCGGGACCCACCTGTCAGTCTCTTCCTCTCTCCCACTCTCACGCCGTTTCGGTCGCTGTCAGCCGTTGGATTTAAATCCAACGGCCAGAACGCAATGAAACATTCGGACGACTCCAACATCCCCAACCACCGGTGACCGTTAGATCTAAATCCAACGGCTACGCCCAAACCCAACTTACCGTTTCGCTCCTTCTAATCTCAACCGGCCGATCAAGATCCAACGGCGGTGCCTAGCTCCAGCGTACCGCTTCGCACATTCTATCTCCACCGTTCGATCAACATCGGACTGCTCTCCGTCGTCGTCTTCCTTTCCTTTCTTCCTCCTTCCCCTTTCCTTTTATCGCCGCATCGTCCGCCATGGAAACAAATCGGGAGCTTCCCAAAACCGTGTCAATCGGGCATTAAGCTCCAGGATTTTGCATGCAATCGAACCCTCGGTCAATCCCGCACCCGACTGCACCTCTCACCTTTCCTTTCTTCGCCCAAATCTCCTAATCACCGCCGGCATCTCCGCTCGGCCTTCTTGGGCGTTACGCATTGTAGGCACCCCGCGCCTATAAATAGGAGCGTCGAGCGTCTCACCACCGCAACACAACGCCGTCACCCACATCCCTATGTTCCGCTCGAGCGCCTAATTCCGAGGATCCCGTCGCGAAACCTCTCGGTTTTTCTCGATTCGGCGCCACCATAGACGCCACGACCCGCCGACCGACATCGACATCGCCACGACGTTGCGAAGCCGGAGCCGCCACCCACTCTGCTGGAGAACCGCCGGAACGCCCACCTCGTCGTCAACCTCAAACCAGCGCCGCTGATCCTCGTCGCCGGCAACCTTTTCGCCACGCTCCGCCGCCGTCTTGGTAACGCACGTGATCGCACTGCTCCCCTCTCCATTTTGGGCACGTCCATTTAGCTCGCCGGGCGTGAAACGCCGGCAAGCTTGCAACCGTAGCGCCGCCGCTCGCCTTGACTACGTGGCCTTGCCACGTAGGCGCCAGGTCGACGCCACCTCAACATCAAGGCTCACGTGGCTGCCAGGTCAGCCCGAGCGTGCCACCACCCCGCACCACCCGAGCCCGAGTCTTCGGTGGACTCAGTCCATGAGCACCGTGCCACTTACAGTGGGGCCCGCATGTCAGGATTTTAATTAAATTCTTTTAATTCCGAAATCTGGTTCGCTGACGTCAGCTTGCGCAATAAATAGAATTTCCTTTAGAAAAATAATTCAGAGAATTCAATTAAATTCCAGATTTTGTATTAAACTTCTAAAATTCATAACTTTTGCATATGAACTCCAAATTGTGTGGTTCAAATTGCAAAATTTGTCTAAAATCATAATCTAGCTAACTAAAGTAAAATATTTCAATTTGGAGGTAATTTGAATTGTCTTTTTGAATTTATTTGAATTTGAGTTGATTTTGTCGTGATTTCACGTATAGACCTCGACGACTCCGGAGAGTTAGATCCTTCCGACGATTTAGAATTTCAAGACTGCAACGAAGGCAAGTTACGCTATTGATCATATTGTTCCCAGTATTTTAAATTATTTAATTCCTGTTTTAAATTACTATTGCATGCATATGTTTATATACTTGTTAAAAAGTCTTGTTTATACATAGTTACTCCAATCTCCATTGTATGGCCAATTTGATTTTTGAATATGAATACCATGACACCCCTAGGCAAAGTTCTATTAAAATTTGTCATATGCTTAGCCATGCTTAGACCACTTTTATTTGGGAAGGTTTAGCCAAATCCTTTACAATTTGATTTTAAATTTATTTCTTGGTATTGTTTTACCACGGAAGGCTTTTATGAGTTTTCACTCTAAATAAAATAAAATGGGTTTGGACTTGGGCGTGATGGATGTATGTGTAGGGATACGGGTAGGCTACACTAGCGCAAATTAAAAAAAATTCTACCCGTAAACCAAGATCACTGCGATTATAGATCACGGTCTTACCACTAGACGCGCAGTGCGGAAGTTGATGCGCGGCGGGCGGTGTAGTCGTACCAAGTTGATGCAAGACGTCGAGGCGAGTAGTCGTACTACTTCCTCGTCCTCGTCGTGGCGCCCCACGTCTGCCTCCTTTCTTGCGGTTCGTCCCAACGCCACACATGCGGCGCCTCAAAGGTATCCACACGTGACGGGAGGAAGCGACGCACGCGGACTACTAGATCCGCGCGAGCGACTAGGGCGTGGGAGGGTGGCGCCGTGGTTTGGGGATGTCACGAAAAACTCAACCTCAACCGGCGCGCCGCCCTCCTTTTATAGACGTCCTTATAATGGGCTTCTACGAATAGAGGTCCATTATGACTCAATGCCCAGTCTAATTCGGATCCAATCCGAATTAGGCTTCAGCCCCTTAAGTGTGTGACCCTATAGGTTCATGTATGTTTAGACATGACGCAAGTACACATACTTGGTCAATAGTTGGTAGCGGCCTCTAGCAAGACGTGCCAACTCCTAAACGCACGTAAAGATCATATCGGACGAACCATCACAACGTTATGTACATGCCAATCCCTTTGCCTCACGATATTTGGTCGAGCTCCAAGCTGACCACTCTTTCTCGATCCTGTGATCCGGAATCCCTTACTAGGTTAACTCTTAACCTTAAGTAGCATGGCCATGCATTTCTGGATCCGATCACTCGAGGGGCCCAGAGATATCTCTCTCAGGTAGAGAGGGGCAAATCCCATCTCGACTGACCATGCCTCGCAGCATGCTTCATGACAAACCCGAAAGCTACCTTTATAACTACCCGATTCATTTGAGTAGCGTTTGATAGCCCTAAGTAGGTCGATTCACATCTCAAGTACATGCGACAATCTCAGGTCTAAGGACAAGGCGTACACATTGTGTAGAGAGAACCATAAGAATAATTACTATGTCTCATGTTGGGTCGGTCCAACCCCATGTTCTAAACATGTGTCCACATTATTGGTTTGACATCTCCATGTCTATGACCTGTGAAACATGGTCATCAACCGATACATGTGCTAATCAATCATTCACGTGTGTCCTCACATGAACTCCGACTAGGGACAACTTTAGAATAACCATACAAGTAAAGAGTTTCACAAACAAGTCACATACTTGTTAATCAACACGAAGGCAATATTCAAGGAACATTTATTAAATCATGGATACAATGAAATATCATCATCAATATGATTGCCTCTAGGCATATCTCCAACATCTCCCACTTGCACTAGAGTCAATCTAGAAGATATCTAATACCCATAGCTCTTGTGTGCGCCTCATGCTTAGGTGTGGGAGAGGCTTCGTCAAAGGATCGAAATATTCAAATCAGTGTGTATTTTGCATATCTTTAAATCTCCTCGATTAAGGATCTCTCGAATGAGATGAAACCGCGCGAGATGTGTTTGTTCTTTTGGTGATTCCTCGGCTCCTTGGCTTGCGCAATGGCCCCACTTGTTATCACAAGAAAGATCCAGAGGACTGCACGCACTAGGAACCACACCTAGTTTAGTTATGAACTTCCTTATCCAAACACCTTCTTTTGCTGCTTCAGAAGCCGCAATGTACTCGGCCTCCGTTGTAGAGTCAGCAACAGTCTCCTGCTTGGAACTCTTCCAACTTACCGCACCACCGTTCAAAAGGAACACAAAACCCGATTGCGATTTGTAATCATCTTTGTCGGTTTGGAAGCTTGCATCGGTGTAACCATTTACAACGAGCTCTTCCTCACCTCCGTAGACTAGGAACACATCCTTAGTTCTTCTCAAATACTTGAGGATGTTTTTAACATTGTCCAAATGACTCTCACCGATCACCGTATCTGCCAGTAACACTTAGAGCATAGGAAACATCTGGCGAGTACATATCATAGCATACATGATAGATCCAATGGCCGAAGCATATGGAATCTTACTCATGCGATCTCGCCATCGCTTGTCGAAGGACACCGAGTCTTGCCAAGATTTATGCCATGAGACATGGGCAAGAACCCTTTCTTTGCCTCCTCCATGTTGAACCGTTTCAACACTTTGTCAATGTAAGTACTCGGCTTAATCCTATTAGCCTTTTGATCTATCTCTATAGATCTTAATACCCAAAATATATGCCGCTTCCCTAAGTCCTTCATTGAGAAACTATTTTTCAGTGAGGTCTTAACGGACTCGAGCATAGGAATATCATTTCCAATCGGTAATATGTCATCTACATATAATATTAGAAATACGAGTGAGCTCCCACTTGTCTTCTTGTAAACACAAGATTCTTCTTCGTTTTGATGAAGTCAAACCTTTGACTACTTCATCAAAACGAATGTTCCAACTCCGAGATGCTTGCTTCAATCCATAAATGGATTTTTGAAGTTTGCATACTTTTCTAGCATTGTTTGGATCGACAAAACCCTCGTCTGTATCATATACACGTCCTCGGTTAAATTTCCATTAAGGAAAGCGTTTTGACATCCATCCGCCATATCTCATAGTCGAAATATGCAGCAATAGCTAGAATGATCCGTATTGATTTAAGCATCGCTCTGAGAAAGTCTCATCGTAGTCAACTCCTTGAACTTGCCGAAACCTTTTGCGACAAGTCGAGCTTTATGGATATGAACATTTCCATCCATATCAATCTTCCTTTTATAGATCCATTTGCACTCTATGGTTTTAACACCATCAGCGGGTCAACCAAATTCCAAACTTGATTGTCTCCCATGGATGCTATCTCTGATCTCATGGCACTATGCCATTTCTCGTAGTCCGGTCCATCATTGCTTCCGCATAGGTCGTAGGCTCATCATTGTCTAACAATAACATATCTCGCGCATTGCGAGCCTTCCGACCTTCGTGGTGGTGGTGCTTCCTTTGCCATGGGTTCTCAACTTGTTCTCGCCACATGGGCATCATTCGTCGAGTCTTCCCGATTGGTTCATCTTGAACTTCTTCAAGCCGCACTGTTCTTCCACTTGTGTCCTGTTGAGAAACTCTTTTCTAGGAAAACACCACTTGAGCGACAAACACTTTGCCCTCTAGTCGGTTGTAGAAGTAATATCCAAAGGTTTCCTTCGGATATCCCACTTAAAATGCATTTATCCGACTTGGGTGTGAGCTTGTCCGATCAGAGTCGCTGACAAACGCCTCACATCCCCAAATCTTTAGAAAAGACAAACGTGACTCTTCCTATCCATATCTCATATGGTGTCTTAACTACGGATTTAGACGGTACCCTATTAAGTGTGAAAGCTGCCGTTTCTAGAGCGTAACCCCAAAAGGATAATGGTAACTGATTGGCTCATCATCGATCGAACCATGTCCAACAAGGTCCGACACGCGCTCGGATACCCGTTTCTTTGAGGCGTTCGGCGGTGTTAGTCGTGGAACAATTCGCAACTCTTCGATGATTGCTAAATTCATGACTCAAATACTCGCCACCACGATCGATCGCAGAGCCTTAATTTTCTTGGCACGTTGATTTTCAACCTCATTCGGAACTCTTTGAACTTTTCAAAAGTTTCGGACTTATGCTTCATTAAGTAGACATAGCCATATCTACTAAAATCATCGATGAAAGTTATGAAGTAATGAAATCCACCTCTAGCGATCGTGCTCATTGGTCCACATACATCGCATGTATGATTTCCAATAAGTCCGACGCCTCTCAAAAGAACCTTTGAAAGGTGATTTGGTCATCTTACCAAGCAAACAAGCTTCACATGTCTCGTATGATTCAAAATCAAACGGTTAGAAGACCATCACATGGAGCTTCTTCATGCGCTTTTCACTTATGTGACCCAAACGACAATGCCAAACATAGGTGGGATTCAAATCATTAGGTCGAAGTCTTTTAGCATTTATGTTAAAGATAGGCGCATCATCAAGATTTAAAATAAATAACCCATTCACAATGGGCGCAAAAGCCATAAACATTCCATTTTTAGAGATCAAACAACCATTGTCTTTACTTGCAAATGAATAACCATCTCTCATCAAACATGAGGGGGATAAAATGTTTCGACTCATACTAGGAACATAATAACAATTATTCAATTCCATAATAAATCTTGAAGGAAGCTGAAGTTGCATGGTGCCGACGGTCAACGCAAAGAACCCTTGCTTTATTTCCGACGCTAAAATCAACTTCACCTCTTGCGACTCCTCTACTTCTTATTAGCCCTGCATCGAGTTGCAAATGTGAGCAACTCGATCGGTATCAAATACCCAAGAGTTAATAGGAGAATCATGCGAGAAAATGTCTAAAACATTTATAACAAGTGTACCATGGGTAGAAGTCTTACTTCCACCTTCTTCTTGCATTCATCTAATCCATGTACTTCTTGCGCTTCTCTTCCAGTGGCGATTTCTTTACAATAGAAGCATCTGTCTCACCTCAGTCCAAAGATTAGGCTTAGGCGTTGGCTTGAGATCATATCTTTAACCTTGCCCTTATTCTTGGCCATGGCTTACCCTTTTCTTGAAGCTAGACTTGTTCTCGCATGTACCATCACATGGCTAGGTCCTCGCACACTTCTTAATGTCACTCTCTGTTTTGAGCATCCCACAAAGCTCATTAAGGCCCTTATCCGCCCCATGCATATGGTAGTTCAAATGAAATGCCCATAGCTAGGTGGAAGAGACGCTAAAATAAAATCGGTTGCCAACTCTTGGCCAATTGGAAAACCAAGTTTATCCAAAGTCCGATCAGTAACCAACCATTTTGATCACATGTGGGCCTACTGGTGCACCTTCGTTAACATGCATTCGAGAAAAGCCTTAGATACATTGAACCGTTCGGTCTGGCTTGTGTTCGAACATGTCCTTAAGCGCTATGATCATATCATACGCTTCAGTCCTCAAACCGCTTTTGAAGGTCGTTCCATGCATGCAAGCATAAGACGACTAATCTCAAGAGAGTCATCACATGCTTTCTTGTAGGCATTTTTAACAAAGAAGCAGACGCATTGTTAGCGTGTTCTTCCGGGATTGGGGTATCGAGCGTTTTCCTTTTATCCGCCCCGAGAACAATTTCGGGTTACGGACCAAATCAATAGTTTGTTCCATTTAATTTCTCTTTCTCAAGAATCGATCGCAAAGCAAAAGGGTGTGCGTGGTTGCTAGATGCCATTGATCTACAATAGGAAATGCAAAATACTAAGACAAATAAAACCATGATAGAGTAAATCGTATTAAACAAATTTAATAGAATGTACTCCCACTAAAATCAACATCCCTCTGTTGATTCTTAGCGATTCAAGATCCGCAATTAACGAGTCTACTAGTGAGCTTTTGCATCACCGCTAGGAGACAAGGTAATTCGTAAGCAACACCTTGCTAATCATATCTCTATATGACTCTTGTTGTTGGGTGACATCTCTATGCCCCGACGCCCAACCTTTATGCCCCAAGGCCCATAACCTTTATGATAACCTTGTTAAGTTCACCAATCCTTATGCATGTAAGTATCCGATACAAAACCCATCTAGTCAAGGAAAGTTGATGGTGCCTAATTTTATAGACCCACCATCAATTTACAAGACATGGGATGGTGCAAAGTTTAATTGGGAGGGCATATGTTTAACTTAACATTTTGTGAGGATCGCTACACTTCTACCATTCAAACATACATAGGAGTAAAACAACAGAATAGCATTCACAAAGTTGTGACTCAAGATGGCCCATTTTCTCATGGTGATCTCCATCGCCATAGAATCATCCACCATGATGATCTCCATCTCCATGGTTCATGTGTGCCATCCCTCCAAGTGATGTGTCCTCCGAGTACTACTATAAGCTATTACTCATGTGACCTAGTAATAAAATACATGGATACTAGGAATCATCACAAGTCGGCACGCAGCCGTTAATACAATACTTTGACAACACAATGGCTCCACCGTGTTGCCGCATCACGACACGCAGAGTCATGCAAATATTACAAACATGCATCACATACACATTAGGCCATACGGTCACATACATCCTGCAAAAACAAGTTTATGCATAGAATCGCAATCTACGGATAGGGGTCGAGGGGTTCCCTCTCGGGTTCGAAGGCAGCGCTACCGCGCCCGACCTTCGTGAAAAAGCAGATCCAATCTATGCAATTTTTACATAGGATTTTGATCGGCAAATCATATTTACCACAAATCGACTACTGTTCCGATTCGACCAATTTGTACTGATCTTCGCATGCCGCAACCGGTTTTACGTGTCACTGTCTACCCCGATGGCGAATCCGACCGGTAGGGGTATGTTGTTTCACGACCTTAGCAGCATGATCACGGTACATCGATTATTAATCTAGGTTCAGATTCGATCAATCATATTGATCTTCGCATGCGCAACCGGTTTTACGTGTCACCGCTTCTACCCGATGGCGAATCCGACCGGTAGGGTATGTTGTTTCACGACCTTAGCGGCATGATCACTAAACCGCACCAATCCATTACCAGAACTATACAATCGATCACATCGATCATACCGATTTACATATCGCCATATGCAAATCACCCGAACCTATAACATGACAGCAACCGCTCTGATACCACTGTAGGGAAACGGGTAGGCTACACTAGCGCAAATTAAAAAATTCTACCCGTAAACCAAGATCACTGCAGTTATAGATCACGGTCTTACCACTAGACGCGCAGGTGCGGAAGTTGATGCAGCGCGTCAGGCGATGTAGTCGTACCAAGTTGTTGCGAAGACGTCGGCGCGAGTAGTCGTACTACTTCCTCGTCCTCGCCGTGGCGCCCCACGCATGCCTCCTTTCTTGCGGTTCGTCCCAACGCCACGGATGCGGCGCCCCAAAGGTATCCACACGTGCACGGAGGAAGCGACGACGCGGACTACTAGATCGCGCGAGCGACTAGGGCGTGGGAGGGTGGCGCTGTGGTTTGGGGATGTCACGAAAAACTCAACCTCAACCGGCGCCCGCCTCCTTTTATAGACGTCCTTATAATGGGCTTCTACGAATAGAGGTCCATTATGACTCAATGCCCACCTAATTCGGATCCAATCCGAATTAGGCTTCACTTCTTAAGTGTGTGACCCTATAGGTTCACGTATGTTTAGACATGACGCAAGTACACATACTTGGTCAATAGTTGGTAGCGACCTCTAGCAAGACGTGCCAACTCCTAAACGCACGTAAAGATCATATCGGACGAACCATCACAACGTTATGTACATGCCAATCCCTTTGCCTCACGATATTTGGTCGAGCTCCAAGCTGACCACTCTTTCTCGATCACGTGATCCGAATCCCTTACTAGGTTAACTCTTAACCTTAAGTAGCATGGCCATGCATTTCGGATCCGATCACTCGAGGCCCAGATATCTCTCGGGTAGAGAGGGCAAATCCCATCTCGATCGACCATGCCTCGCAAAGATGCTTCATGACAAACCCAAAGCTACCTTTATAACTACCGATGCCATTTGAGTAGCGCTTGATAGCCCCTAAGTAGGTCGATTCACATCTCAAGTACATGCGACAATCTCGGGTCTAAGGACAAAGCGTATACATTGTGTAGAGAGAACCATAAGAATAATTACTATGTCTCATGTTGGGTCGGTCCAACCCCATGTTCTAAACATGTGTCCACATTATTGGTTTGACATCTCCATGTCTATGACTCGTGAAACATGGTCATCAACCGATACATGTGCTAATCAATCATTCACGTGTGTCCTCACATGAACTCCGACTAGGGACAACTTTAGAATAACCATACAAGTAAAGAGTTTCACAAACAAGTCACATACTTGTTAATCAACACAAAGGCAATATTCAAGGAACATTTATTAAATCATGGATACAATGAAATATCATCATCAATATGATTGCCTCTAGGCATATCTCCAACAAGATGGTGGGTGCAGGTTCATGCAGGCCTAACTGTTAGGATTACGCCCATGGGTTTATTTAAATGGAAAGTCGCCAAGCCGATTAAGGACCGGTCTTTGAGCGTATTTTGCTACGCCTTACCGTACCACCACATGTCTGGAATGGGACAGATTTGGCTAAATAATCTGTGGTATCTTAGTGATATTTATGCTATGTTGTATGTGTGGGTATTGGTTAGACATTAGTCCCACCGGGCGCAAGAGGGGGCTGCCGGAGGATGGTTAGTCCAATGGTAGTGAAACCTTAGCGGGCATAAATACATTAAGATACATCTTTGTAACGGCCTCATGATAATTGCTTAGTCACACGCCTTCGGAAGCGTGCATTGGCCGACATTAAAAGCATATTATCTCGTGTGGGTAAAGCTGTACAAACTCTGCAGAGTAGAAACTATTCGAATAGCGCGTCATGGTCATGGACATGCTAGCAAAGCCACTCTAAGTTAGACTTGTTTTTGGTTTATAAAATGATTTCCACAGATGTTTTTAGGATGGATAATCCTATGGTAAAAATTGGGCGGTTAGCCAAATTGTCAGGAGGGTATCCTTCACTATTCATTTATTGGAGGTTATCCACGATTCATTGTCATCTTAATCACTGATTTCAAGTATGTTATTAAAATTGGCCTTAAGAAAACTATTAATGGTATTCAATCTGAAAATGTTGTTTATGCAAAACAACCCTGACATTATCCTTTGTTTACCCCATGCATGCATTAATCTTCAATATTGGGTGTAACTTGCAAGCACGGTAGTTGTGCTTACTCTTGCTGAATAATCTTTATTCAGGAGAAGACCTCTATCAGGACGGTGAGGACCTGGACGAATAGGCTACGTCCCCGCACGATTGCTCGTGGCAAGTCGTGTGGCCTACTCATCGCTTTTTTTTTTGTGTTATTTCTTTTCATTTGGCCTCGTGCCCGCTTGTAATAAAACTCGAGATAATATTAATAAAGAGCGTGATATGATTTTGCTATCACTTTTGATGACCGTACACTGGAAATCTGGACTAGTGTATAAACACAACAATTCGGATCCTTCGCTTCCGGTTCGACAAAGTGGTATCAGAGCCATATCGACTGTAGGTCGTGGCCCCACAAAGGTCCTAAGGACTTATTTTCAAAAACTAAAACTATTTTGAGTCTATCCAGAGTCATTTCTCAACCCTTCTCTTCAAAACGGTTACTGACTTATCTATTCCTCAAAATTGTAGATGGCCGAGGTACCGGACGCTATCTCTCACGGAGTCATTGCCGGATACTGGGCTGAACTTCTCTGGGAAGTGATGCAACACTTGGACTACAAGAAGAGGCCAACGTTCCAGGGCTATCGGTACAAGGTGGGGGAACGACACCTCTGGAGGGTGGAAGTACTGATTTACTCCGACCTGTCGCCGAACACGGTCTTCCACACCTTCCACGCACCGATCAGACGCGACACCTTCGCGGATGGTATTCAAGATGCAGCAAGAGAAGCAGTTCGTCGACTCCGCCACAGCTACGACCGCTACCTCAACGGCACCGGGTTTCACTATTACCCGATGCATCTGCCGACCAGACTCGACAGCGTCTTCCGCACCGCCAAGGAAGAAGATTCCCCCGAGCTAACGCACCAGGTGGACTTAACGAAGGCACTGGATTATGTCTACGGGAATACCCTGGAGGACCTGCGTACCGCGCAAGACGGCTTGGAGTACGCAGAAGCAAGGATCAAGACATTGGAAGCGAATCAAGCTAGCTACAAGGTGGCGAGGGTAGCTCCAATGAGATAGACTATACCCCAGCCCCATAGATGCTTCATTAGTCCAATGCGTTAGTTGCGTAATTATGAGCTATCATTTACCCTTGTGATAGCCATAATCCATTAATAAAATAAATGAATAAAAGAATTATTTTGAAAAGTGGGTTCTTTGTTGTGTATTTATTGGTTCTTGGGCTATTTTAGATTTATCCCCCTTAGAATCTCTACCATCTTATCTAAATCCTTGGAGGATCCCGCAGATGGTGACTACCCGCAGAAAGCAACAGCAGCAAAGAAAGGCCGAGGACAAGGAAACGATCAGGCGGATCATCAGAATAACCACATTCCGCAGCCACCACCACCGCCGGCAGAAGGACCCGATTGGCGCCAGATGATGGCCAATCAGACCCATCTGATTGACCTTCTCGCCCAATCGCTGCAAAATGTGCAGAATGCCTGCCGCCATCAGAGCAAAGAAGCAGATTCCGCCCACCTCCGCATAATCAAAGGCTCACTATGTCGGAGTTTATGAGGATGCGCCCGCCGACATTCTCAAGCAGCACTGAACCAATGGACGCCGACGACTGGCTTCGGGCTATTGGAAAGAAATTAGACATCAGTCAGTGCTCTGATCGTGAGAGGGTTCTGTTTGCCTCTCACCAGCTGACTGGCCCCGCATCAGAATGGTGGGACAATTACTGCATCGCCCATGATGATGCTCAATCTATTTCATGGGCCAACTTTGTGCAAGCCTTCCGTCATGCACACATTTCGGCGGGGATGATGACACTGAAGAAGAAGGAGTTCCACGCGATCGCGCTAAGGCAACCGAACGGTGAATGAGTATCTTCACCGCTTCAATCGCCTTGGCCGCCACGCCCACCGACGAGCGCGAGATGACGGCGAGCATGTGAAAGGTTCTGGAAGGCCTAAACGATGATATTTCGCCCAACTTATCTCTCGTAATTTCACCGACTTTCAGCAGTTGGTGGATAAAGCTATCGAGCAGAGGCCAAACACGCAGAATGGAGAACCGCAGCGGAGGATGGCCGCCAAAGGTTCAACGCCGAGGTCCGCCCAAACCTCGCTTCATCGCACGACCGCCACATCAACGTGGGAAGTTCCAATCTTCCACGCCTCGCACTCAAAGACCGCCACGGCGCTCCAACCTCCAACTTCCGTGGCACTTCGTCAGAGTGCGGCCACCAAGCATTCTACCTCCCGGCCGAGTAACGTGCTTCCATCGCAACGAGACGGGCATTACGCCAATAAATGCCCGGAAGCGCAAGGTTTGGCACCAGCAAGGCCAACCTCAGGAGTTGCAACTACCGGCGGCACCAACCGACCCGCAGGCCAGTTCACCAAGGGACGGGTGAACCATGTCACCGCCGAGGAAGCTCAGGCAGCGCCAGATGTTGTTCTGGTACGCTCGTTAATTCAAGACAAAGACATCGCCTTATTTGATTCCGGAGCTTCACATTCTTTCGTGTCAAATAAGTTTGTGGGAAAATATGGGTTACCGGTATCCTCCTTAGCTACCCCCATGATAATTCATTCCCGGGCTCTGAAATGAGAACCACCTCTCTCGCCCAACTCTTACCCTTGAGATATCCGAGTATCCTTTCTAGCGGATCGATAGTGTTACACTCCCAAGGCCTGGATGTAATACTTGGAATGGATCAGCTAGCCAAAACCACGGCCAAATAGATCGTGCTAATAGATCCATCACCCTCACAAATGACCAAGGCCTATTCTGTTGAATTCAAACCCAAGGTCCGTGACCGAGGAAGTTCCATGCTCACCGGCTTGAAGGAGGTGAAACTGAAGACATACCCGAGCACGAGAGTATCCCGACGTCTTTCCAGATGATCTACCGGCATGCCACGGATAGGGACATCATGTTCCTAATTGATCTAGTCCCTGACAGCTCCGATCTCAAAAGGCCCTATCAATGCCTCGCCAACGAAGTTAGCGAATCAAGAAACAAATTGAAGAACTGCGAGAAAGTGTACATTCGACCCAGTTCCTCACCATGGGGAGCCCGAGATCGCTTGTCAAGAAGAAAGACAATAGTATGAGAATGTGCGTTGATTATAGATCACTCAACGAAGTAACAATCAAGAACAAGTACCGTTGTTCGTAATTGATGATCTGCTCGATCGGTGAAGAGCAAGCGTCTTCTCAAGATTGATCGAGATCCGTTATCACCAATCAAGATCGACCGAAGATATTCCAAAGACCGCCACCACCGTGATATGGATCAGATGAATTTACTGAATGTCCTTCTGACTAACCAATGCCCCGCCTACTTCATGAATATGATGAACAAGGTGTTCATGGAATTCTGGATAAATTCGTAGTCGTCTTTATTGACGATATCCTCATCTATTCGAAGGACGAAGAAGAGCATGAAGAGCATCTCCGAATGATCCTAGACAAGCTCAGGGAGCACCGACTCTATGCCAAATTCAGCAAGAGTGAATTCTGGCTAAGTCAAGTTGCATTCCTTGGACACATTGTATCCGCAGGAGGTATTGCAGTAGACCCTGCCAAGGTTGAGGCGAATGGACCGAAACAACCTGCATCATCACAGAGGTGAGAAGTTTCCTTGGGTGGCAGCTATTATCGCCGGTTCATCGAAGGTTTCTCGAAACTTGCCAAACCCATGACTCAACTTCTGAAGAAGGAGAAGAAGTTCGACTGGTCAAGCGCCTGTGAAGAAAGCTTCCAAGAACTGAAAAAGAGGCTAGTCTCAGCACCGGTGTTAATCTTACCGGACATCCGCAAGGATTTTGAAATCTTTTGTGACGCATCCCGTCAAGGCCTCGGATGTGTACTAATGCAGGAAGGCAAAGTTGTAGCTTATGCATCCCGGCAGTTGAGGCCGCACGAAGGGAATTACCCAACTCATGATCTGGAGTTAGCAGCAATTGTGCATGCTCTGAAAATTTGGCGGCATTATCTCATTGGTAACCGCTGCGAGATTTTCACGGACCATAAAAGCCTGAAGTACATATTCACGCAGTCCGAACTCAATCTCCGACAGAGGAGATGGTTGGAATTGATAAAGGATTACGATCTCGGAATCCATTATCATCCGGGCAAAGCCAACGTGGTAGCAGATGCCTTAAGCAGGAAGGCATATTGCAACACTGTCATGGTGCAACAAAATCAGCCAGAGCTGTATGAAGAACTGAAGCACCTGAATCTGGAGATTGTCAATCATGGTTGCGTAAACGCTTTAGAAGTTCAACCAACTCTTCAAGATCAGATCAGAACAAAACAGTTAGAAGATGAGGACATCCAAGAAATCAAGAAGAATATGAGAAGAGGCAAAGCTCCAGTCTTCTCTGAGGATGAACAAAGGACAGTGTGGTTCGGAGACCGCATCTGTGTGCCCAACCAGCCGGGGATAAAAGAGGCGATCCTGAAAGAAGCTCATGAGTCGCCATACTCCATCCATCCCGGTAGCACCAAAATGTAGCAGGACTTAAAAGAAAAGTATTGGTGGGTCAGCATGAAGCGTGAAATTGCTGACTTCGTCGCTCGTTGTGACGTCTGTCAAAGGGTTAAGGCACAACACCAAAGACCACTGGTTCATTGTAACCCTTACCAATTCCCGAGTGGAAGTGGGAAGAAGTTGGTATGGATTTCATCACCGGACTCCCCAAGACCCAATCGGGATATGACTCCATCTCGGGTGGTAATTGACGGTGTGAGGACTCTGTTTATTTGGTTTGTAATGCTTAACCAACCACCCGGTCCTAGCATCACAAATCAAATAAATCGATCCTCGAGATATGTATACTTCGAGAAAGCAGATACACACCGGTACAAAATTAGACATCAACTCCATTCCACACATAGAGTCCAAACACCACACTTCCAAACGGAAGATAAACAAATAGCAAAGATATTATGCACAATGGCGATGTGCCACAAGATACACAAATAACAAGAACGACAAATGGAAGCAAAAGTGCCATAAGATGGCTATAAACAAAGCCAATCGGTGTGCCTTCAACCCACAAGGCATCCGACCGACCGCCAAGACTAGTCGTCACCCACGGCGACAAAGACACCACGAAGTGAGGACCCCGAGGCTCACCTTCTTCCTCCGCAACAAAAACATTAAGCAAAGCACACGAGTACAAAGATTGTCTTTGTACCGCAAGACTCGACGTGTGAACTAGCGCACTGTTCATATGCTACATGCAGCTTGTGCAGTGGAGGCCATATGTTTCATTTGCATAAAGCCAATTTTCATTTGCAATAAGGTAATATAGTTTTAAAGGCAAGTTTGCAATTCATTTTTAAGATTGAAATAACAAGAAGGATAATAATAACAAAAGCGAAAGATAAACAACCTAGAAGTGACTATCCCAATAGTCACCACAACAATAGCACGAATCCCGCATTCGCACCACCCATCAAGTTTTAATTTAAATGTTGTAGTCTAACTCTCGATAAGCTTACCCAAGCGTGTCCATCACCTAGACGAGGCTATTCGAATAGTTTTTAACCTCGCAGGGTGTACCATGCACCCACACTTGCATCGCCTTTAAGCCAAAGCACACTAGAAGGTATGTCGGGCACAGCTAAGTCCTCGAGACTTTTCCAATATTGTGTATTAACTACGAGCCGCTCGTATGGATAGAAACCCATACGCTTACATGGTAAAGCCGAAAAGACAACTACCCACTCGGGATAAAGCTTTTGGACAACTACCATGCTCCCACCTCCATCCCTCCTGCGACCTCCTCGCGACCGGAGCCAATACACGCCAAAGTACTAGGTCAAGAGAGGTCCCATACCTCTAGTGTGGTTAGCACGCGAAATGCTGGATAACAAAAACTCACAAGATGTTCGGTCCTTAATTGACCCGGGCACCTTTCCAGTCACACCCAATAGATCACACCAATCTTACCATTGTGCCCGCGTCTAAATCATTTTTGTTTTCATTTTTAGTTTTGCAATTAAACATAGCAGAAATGCTGAAACATGAAGTTGTAGTAAATTTTGTGTGATCAAGGTTACCGACTAAAATCGATAACCGCCCAGTTCTACCGATAGCTAAGCATGTCTAAGCAAGTTGACCCGGATCTACTAAGTGACAAGAGATCATCCAGCGATCTCTAATCACAGCAAATAACCTAGGCTCAGGTAGTAGAGATCGATATTTTGTCTACAGGATATGCAGCTACGGATTTAACTAATCATTTTAACACAAATTAAGCGATGCATACATACAGCTGAAACAAAATATTAGACTTTAAAATACTGGGATTATCATGATCAAACTGCTTGCCTGGATGCTGTTGCTCAATATGCTGCGGAGGATCGTCCTCAGGGTTGCCGCAAATATCGAAGCCTAACGATCGAACAAAACAGCGAATAAGAACGAATAACACCGGCAAAACTTCAAACATCAAATACAAACACCAATATATACACCAAGGCTAGACTATCACAAAGAATGACAAATAATTGCCACAGAGACCCATCCACTCATTTGCTAGGTTAACCACAAAATCAAACTTCTAACATGCTTTAAACTTTGGACAGGCTTTGATGGTGATTGTATGCACATCTATTATTTAATCATCAAGTTAACACATCAAAATCAGCTAGCTATACTGAAACCACTATTGACAGGTGAGAGCACAAAATCTACAAGAAGCTATTGAAAGCATAACTAGCCAAGTATCCAACTAAGAAATGCTAAACAAAAATCTTCTACCTAAGATAGGATGCTAAGGACGCTCAGCTATTCATACCCCTAAGCATCACACCTAGATTTTGCAAGGCTAACAAGTTTCAACATTTGGCCACTACCCAAATCTTATAACACCGACAACTCAAAAGTACAGAGGCAAATAAAATGAGCAACTAACTATCCCTATGATCAAGCATGGCAAATGTGAAAGCTTAGAAACTTAAAGATACCAACTAAATGATTTCATGCTAACCACCACAACAAAAAGGAGGCATCAAGACTAACAAAACCTAATAACAAGCATGATACAAATTTTCGACATCGACAACGAGATAAAAATGACAACAGAGAAAAGCTACAAGGAAACTTGCACTAATATACTTTCAAACCTCAATTACAAACTTTGATCATGCATGAGAGTGAACTAAAGAACAATCATAAGCATGATTAGCACTAACTAATTGGTTTTGAAGGAGTGGCCCCACCGTCGACGGACAGAGAGGAGCACAATCGAAAAGAACAGAGGATCTCGGCGGCTCGACTGGATTCGTCGCGGCGGTGGAGGCGCGGCGAGGTGGAAACCAAGGCCAAAATGGGTCGCGGAGGATCACCGAAGCGTAGGTGGTCTCGAGGCACCGGAGATGCATGCGATGGCGCGCGATGAGCTTGGCGGCGGCGGTGGGGTGACAAGGTGCGATCGCACTAGAGAGGAAGACAATGAAATTTAGCGCGGCGCATGGGCATCGGTGAGTTACCAGAACTCACCGGTGTGCTTAACAACGACAGAGAGGCACCGGAGTGACCCGCGACGAGAGCCTCTCGGCGCAAAGGCGATTAACGCGACAGAGCACAGGGTGAACGAGGACACGAGTGAGTGGAGAAGAAAGGTGGAGTCTGTGGTGCTCACCGAGCGAAGAATTGAGTGGAGCTCACCGGAGAAGATGCGGCGGTGGAAAAGGCGGTTCGGCCGGACTTGGAGAAGAAAGTCCACGCGCAGCTCCACGGCGATGAATCCCGAAATTCCTTGAGGGGTTTACTTCCACGGATGCTAGGCACACCGTGACGCTTATCGGCGATGACCTGAGCTCACCGGAGTTGCCGAAATGCTCGGAAGCGCGCGGCGCTACGGCCCCGGAGCTGATGGAGAAGAAAGGCAATGGAGACGAAACGAGGTAGGAAAACCCTCGATGGCTTTTGTAGGAGCAAAGCGAGGCGAGGTGAGCGCGTGGCGGTGAAAAGACCGGTGAAGCTAGGTGGCGCGTGCATGCAGTGCGGCGCGGGCGAGAGCTGGCGAAGCGTGCGCTGGAGTCGGGCGAGGCGACGTGGCGAGGATGACCTGCAGGTGGGTCCGCCTTGTCGCCGACAAAGAGAAAAGCAGCGAGCCCGAGTTAGACTCGATCAATATCGCACGACCGTTGGATCTAAAACGGACGGCCGAGATTAGTGTATGCATTCGACAGTCGGTTGCATGCGCAAGACGTGGATCGCTCGATCTTCATCGGACGGCACGATCGATTGACTCGCGCAGTGCAGCTAGTTGACGCGACCGAACCAAATGTGCAAGTCGGACTCGAGCCCGAGTTGGGTTGGGCCCGAGGAACGATTTTTAGAATTTGATTTAAAAGACAGAGAAGGTTTGGGGAATTTTAGAGGTAGCTCCTGAGCTCCAAAATTCCGAAATTTTTATGGCAGCTACTAGTGACAGAGGACAACCTTGTATAATTTTTCCAGAACTTTTATACAATGCATTGTTCCAGAGAAAATTCACAAGCTGCTGTACAGGAGTTTGACCAGATTTCAAACAGAGTTGACTTGGCCATTTGAAATAGCAAACAAAATCTAAAAATTGTGAAATAATTCAGGAGGTAGACAGGATGATCAAGATGCTAGGAAAAATAGTTTCAGAGGATGATCACAAGTTTGAAGGCTAAGAATTGATAACAACAATTTCCAATCACAAGAATTAAATTCTACAAATTGAAATTGCTAGGAAAATTGTAGAAACTTTCAAATGATTTGAAGAGACAACAAAAGTTTTTATTTCTCCTCAAAATTTACATTTGAAATACAAACCCTAAGTTAGGGTGTTACAAATCTCCCCTTACAGAATCTCACCCGAGATTGGATCACTGGAGAAGAAGGATGGGTAATCCGCTCGAGACGATCTTCCCGCTCCCAAGTGGCTTCATCCTCGGAGTGGTTCGACCATCGAACTCGAGGAACTTGATCACACGGTTCCTCGCTCTGCGCTCACTTCTTCGAGGATACGAACGGGCGCCACGATAAGACAGATCTTCCGCACATCGATATTTTCCAATGGTGTCTCCTCAACCGAACGCGAGGCACTTCTTTAATCGTGACATGAAAAACATCATGCACCCTTCGAGTGTAGTCGGCAACTCCAACTTGTATGCAACGGCTCCCACTTTCTTGATGATGCGATGGCCCGACATATCGAGGAGCCGCTTGCCCTTGACACCAAACGACGATGTCCTTCGTGAGGTGAGACTTTGAGATACACAAAGTCATTGGGCCGAAACTCAACTCACGGCGACGCCGACCGCATAGTTCTTCTCGCTCGATCGAGCTACGGCGCAAGTGCTCACGAATCAAGCGCACTTGATTTTCAGCCTCATTGATGGAATCGACCAAAGAATCGCCTTTCACCGGTCTCCACCAGTTCAACGGTACTGCGGCGCCTCCCATACAAAGCCTCAAACGGTGCCATACCGAGACTAGTCCGAAGCCGTTGTTGTAGGAGAACTCGGCAAGCGGTAGGCACTTCTCCCAATTCTTTCCATAGGAAAGAACACAAGCACGAGCATATCTTCAAGAACTTGGTTGACCGCTCCGTCGACCATCGACCGAGGATGATAGGTCGAAATTTGAAAGAAAGACGGGTCCCCATGGCTTCACGTAAATCGTGCTATAGCCGAGAAGTGAAAAGAGAGCCACGATCGACACAATCGCTCGTGGCACACCATGCAAACTCACAATGGGATATGTAGAGGTCCGCCAATTTATCGACGAGGGCGGTACACACCGCGTAAAATGCGCTACCTTCGTCAATCGATCGATAACAACCGGATAGCATCCTTCCCTGAAGAAGTACGGGGTAGACCAGTGATGAAGTCCATACCAACGGAATCCCACTTCCACTCCGGTATGGGCAAGGGCTGAAGAAGACCTGCTGGACGCTGATGCTCGGCCTTCACGCGACAACATACGTCGATTCGCAACGAACACGGCAATCTCGCGCTTCATGCGAGTCCACCGTAATCTCGACGCAGATCTTGGTACATTTTAGTGGCCCGGGATGGATGGACAAAGGCGAATCATGGGCCTCTTGAAGGATCAAATCCGCAACTCGGGGATCTTTGGGACCACGAGGCGCGCCCAAACCATACAACACCGTGCTCATCGTCTCGTGAAACACTTGGCCGATCCACCCTTGATATTCTCGCTTGATTTTACCCACACCATCATCGATTGCGTGTCTTTGCCTTGATTTGATCCACCAAGGTTGGTTGCACAACCAAGGCGACAAGGGAACCATGTTCAATCAAACCCAAGTTGAGACGCTGAAATGCATAGCGATGCGGGTTCGCTCTTGGATCATCGTGAGTATTGCAATACACTTTTCGGCTAAGTGCATCAGCAACCACATTGGCTTTGCCAGGATGATACTGAATACCCATGTCATAATCTTTGATTAATTCTAGCCATCTCCTCTGCCTGAGGTTCAGATCTGGCTGAGTGAATAAGTATTTCAAACTCTTATGATCGGAATACACCTCACGGTTTCCGATCAAATAATGCCGCCAAATCTTGAGTGCATGAACCATCGCAGCAAGCTCTAAATCATGGGTGGGATAGTTGAGCTCATGAGGCCTCATTGCCTAGATGCATAGGCGATCGCCTTGCCTTCTGCATAAGAACACATCCGAGTCCCGACGAGAGGCATAATAAATATCGAAGCTCTTGTGGATATCGGAAGAGTAAGGACTGAGTGAAGTCAATCGCCGCTTGAGCTCCCGAAAGCTCTCATCACAAGCAGAGGACCATACAAACTTCTTGTCCTTCTTGAGCAATTCGGTCATCGACTGCGATCTTGGAGAAGTTCTCGATAAAGCGCGATAGTAGCCCGCTAAACCAAGAAAACTCCGCACATCGTTGGATCGACTTGGTGTCCCCAAGATAGAACATCGGCGACCTTCTTTGGGATCCACAAGCTATGCCTCCGGTGAAAGAACATGGCCCAAGAATGCCACTTCCTTCAACCGTAACTCACATTTCTTGAACTTCGCATATAGTGGTGCTCCGCAATTTGCCCAAACAATCTTCGATGCTCAAGATGCTCGCTTGATCTTGGAATAGATAAGAATGTCATCAATAAAAACCACCACAAATTTGTCCAAATACTCCATGAATCACGAATTCATAAGGTTCATGAACAACATTGGAGCATTGGTTAATCCGAAAGACATGACGGTGTACTCGTCTGAGCCATAACGAGTAGTGAAAGCCGTCTTGAATATCCTCGTACGATCCGGACTTGATGATAGCCCGATCTCGGATCAATCTTGAGAACACACGAGCTCGCATAACTGGTCAAAAGATCATCAATGCGGGCGAGAGGATATTTGTTCTTCACCGTCACTTCATTGAGAGGACGGTAATCAACACACATACGCAAAGTCTTGTCCTTCTTCTTCACAAAGATCACCGGACAACCCCAAGGAGATGAACTGGGACGGATGAAACCCTTTGCTTGGAGCTCACCAAGCCGCTTCTTCAATTCTTCTAGCTCATTGGGAGGCATCCGACACGCGCCTTCAAATCGGAGCGATGCAGGGCAGCAACTCGATGACAAACTCAGATCTCGAACCGAGGCATCCTGCAAATCTTCAGGAAAGACATCCACAAAGTCAGATACTATGGGAACATCCTGAATTTGCAAGGCCGGCTTCGCTTCTAATGCACATAGATGCGCCCGTGAAGCCGCGGCGAAAATCCGACCTGTTCGCCTGAAGGGCTGGTGAGGTAGACAATCTTCCTGGCACAATCGATTTGCCCCAAGTGTTGGGACAACCAATCCATGCCAAGAATCACATCCGCATCATTGAATCGAGCAAAATAAGGTTTGCCAAAATACCAATCCTTCGACTACGATAGGAACATCCCGACATCAGAATCGCTCTCATTTCCGACCCGAGAGCGGATGAGCAAAGGAACTTCCAAAGGAACACGGTGAAGACCACTAGCAGCAGCAAATGATCTTGAAATAAAAGAATGCGATGCTCAGTAATCAAATAATACCGCAGCAGGACGAGAATTGACAAGAAGTGTACCAATCACGACATCCGCGCTCCTCGGTGAAAGGTGGTTCACTCGACCGCTGCCCGCACTCGGGTCTTGAATAATCTTACCGTCGTGGGTGATCGCTCCTCGCCGCGTCCTCCATTAGGACGAGGGCTGCGCAACACTCGAGGGCGAGCATTCGCATAATGGCCCTTGTTGTGGGCGAAAACAAGTCACCTCGGCCGCCGGATTGCGAGGCCGCTCTCGCTTGGATCGCAGCGCACGTGGTTGGAAACACGCCTGCGGTGGCGCGGAGCTGGTGCAGATGGTCTCGCGCGGTGGAGCAAAAGAACGGGCCACTGGTGCTGGCCCAGCCCGAGGACGAACGAGGCTGGTGTGAGTAGACTGATGCGCCTCCCATTTGCGCTTGCGGGACTCGCCCAGCGCCTTTGCCTTATGCTCAGCAACAATGGCCTTATCTACCAAGGCCTGAAAGTCTGAGAAGTCCACAATAGATAGCTTGTCCTGCAACTCCTCGGACAAGCCATCCATAAACTTCTCTGCTTAGCCTCATCGAGGCCACCTCCTGAGCATAACGAGCCAGATGATTGAACTCGTACAGGTACTCCGTCACAGACTTGCGCCCTTGCTTGAGCGCGAGGAATTCTTTCTTTTTCAGCTTCATCAGGCCATCTGGGATGTGGGCCCGACGAAAAGCTGATCTGAACTCCTCCCACGCGACCACATGGCCCGCGGGCTGCATGGCGAGATAGTTCTCCCACCATGAGAGTGCTGCGCCCTCAAGCTGGTGGGACGCAAAAAGTGCCTTATCCTGCGCTCGCATCGAGCTATGTTGAGCTTCGCTCAACCATGCGCAGCCAATCATCCGCATCGAGAGGGTCCTCGAGGCGGGAGAAAGTCGGCGGCGTGTACGGAGGAACTCGCAAGTCCCGCGAGTCGGTGGCGCCACCACGGCAGGAGTGGAGGTATTCCTAGCAATAACCTCCAAGATTCGCGTCGGTCCATACGGTTTCGCTCGACCGAAGCGAGCACCTCACCATGGTCTGAGGAGGAGGAAGCTCCTCATCATGACCAGCCTCGCCGACCGCACGCGTTCTCCCGCCATCCTGTTTCACTAAGACAAGTTAACAATAGCGGAAAACATGAAGTTGATGACCCACCGCAAATAACTTGCTAACAGCACAAAACAAGCACAAGACTTTGAAGTTACAAAACCAACCGACAAAAATCAGACACTTAGCAAACTCATACATATCTTACCCTTATGCTCCCACAAATTTTAATTAGACTAATTATCTATGGTTCTCCCAAAGGCTGATTCTACCGGTAGTAACTATCTTTTGAAAGGAAAGAGAGAAACCAAGTTTTAAACTCAAATTAGAGTAAGATGAGAGTAGAAGGCTAAGATAGGTAAGGAGTAAAATCTGAGAACCTGCCTAAGTCTTCATAAACCTTTTTATAATTTGAAAATAAGACTTTCAAAATACCCTAAGGACGACTATGCTTGGGTTACTACGGTCAGAATGGCTCGATACCAACTTTGTGAGGACCCTGTTTATTTGGTTTGTAATGCTTAACCAACCACCGGTCCTAGCATCACAAATCAAATAAGCGATCCTCGAGATATGTATACTTCAAAGCAAGATACACACCCAGGTATAAAATTAGACATCAACTCCATTCCACACATAGAGTCCAAACACCACACTTCCAAACGGAAGATAAACAAATAGCAAAGATATTACGGACAATGGCCGATGTGCCACAAGATACACAAATAACAAGAACGACAGTGAAGCAAAGTGCCATAAGATGGCTATAAACAAAGCCAATCGGTGTGCCTTCAACCCACAAGGCATCCGAGGACCGCCAAGACTAGTCGTCACCCACGGCGGCAGCAAAGACAGCTCACGTATGAGGACCACGAGGCTCACCTTCTTCCTCTGCAACAAAACATTAAGCAAAGCACCCGAGTACAAAGATTGTCTTTGTACCCGCAAGACAGACGTGTGAACCAGCGCACTGCTCATATGCTACATGCAGCTTGTCTGCGTGGAGGCCATATGTTTCATTTGCATAAAGCCAATTTTCATTTGCAATAAGGTAATACAGCTTTTAAAGGCAAGTTTGCAATTCATTTTTAAGATTGAAATAACAGTAAGGATAATAATAACAAAAGCGAAAGATAAACAACCTAGAAGTGACTATCCCAATAGTCACCATTAACAATAGCACGAATCCCATTCGTACCACCCATCAAGTTTTAATTTAAATGTTGTAGTCTAACTCTCGATAAGCTTACCCAAGCGTGTCCATCACCTAGGGCGAGGCTATTCGAATAGTTTTTAACCTGCGCAGGGTGTACCATCTGTACCCACACTTGAGATCGCCTTTAAGCCAAAGCACACTTAGAAGGTATGTTGCACACTAAGTCCTCCGAGACTTTTTCCAATATTGTGTATTAACTACGAGCCGCTCGTATGGATAGAAACCCATACGCTTACATGGTAAAGCCGAAAAGACAACTACCCACTCAGGATAAAGCTTTTCGGACAACTACCATGCTCCCACCTCCATCCCTCCTGCGACCTCCTGCGACCCGGAGCCAATACACGCCAAAGTACTAGGTCAAGAGAGGTCCCATACCCTCTAGTGTGGTTAGCACGCCGAAATGCCTGGATAACAAAAACTCACAAGATGTTCGGTCCTTAATTGACCCGGGCACCTTTCCAGTCACACCCAATAGATCACACCAATCTTACCATTGTGCCCGCGTCTAAATCATTTTTGTTTTCATTTTTAGTTTTGCAATTAAACATAGCAGAAATGCTGAAACATGAAGTTGTAGTAAATTTTGTGTGATCAAGGTTACCGACTAAAATCGATAACCGCCCAGTTCTACCGATAGCTAAGCATGTCTAAGCAAGTTGACCCGGATCTACTAAGTGACAAGAGATCATCCAATGATCTCTAATCACACAAATAACCTAGGCTCAGGTAGTAGAGATCAATATTTTGTCTACAGGATATGCAGCTACGGATTTAACTAATCATTTTAACACAAATTAAGCGATGCATACATACAGCTGAAACAAAATATTAGACTTTAAAATACTGGGATTATCATGATCAAACTGCTTGTTCGATCTTTGTTGCTCAATATGTCATGGAGGATCGTCCTCGTGGTTGCCGCAAATATCGAAGCTTCAACGATCGAACAAAAAATAATAAGAACGAATAACACCGGCAAAACTTCAAACATCAAATACAAACACCAATATATACACCAAGGCTAGACTATCACAAAGAATGACAAATAATTGCCACAGAGACCCATCCACTCATTTGCTAGGTTAACCACAAAATCAAACTTCTAACATGCTTTAAACTTTGGACAAGCTTTGATGGTGATTGTATGCACATCTATTATTTAATCATCAAGTTAACACATCAAAATCAGCTAGCTATCTGAAACCACTATTGACAGTGAGAGCACAAAATCTACAAGAAGCTATTGAAAGCATAACTAGCCAAGTATCCAACTAAGAAATGCTAAACAAAAATCTTCTACCTAAGATAGGATGCTAAGGACGCCACTATTCATACCCCTAAGCATCACACCTAGATTTTGCAAGGCTAACAAGTTTCAACATTTGGCCACTACCCAAATCTTATAACACTGACAACTCAAAAGTACAGAGGCAAATAAAATGAGCAGCTAACTATCCCTATGATCAAGCATGGCAACTGAAGCTTAGAAACTTAAAGATACCAACTAAATGATTTCATGCTAACCACCACAACAAAAAGGAGGCATCAAGACTAACAAAACCTAATAACAAGCATGATACAAATTTTCAGATTACCGACAACAGATAAAAATGACAACAGAGAAAAGCTACAAGGAAACTTGCACTAATATACTTTCAAACCTCAATTACAAACTTTGATCATGCATGAGAGTGAACTAAAGAACAATCATAAGCATGATTAGCGGCTAACTAATTGGTTTTGAAGGAGTGGCCCCATCAGACGGACAGAGAGGAGCACAATCGAAAAGAACGAGAGGATCTCGCGCTCGACTGGATTCGTCGCCGCGGTGGAGGCGGCGAGGTGGAAACCAAGGCAAAATGGGTCGCCGGAGGATCATCAAATCGAGGTGGTCTCGAGGCGGGGAGATGCCGCGCGATGCGCGCGACAGAGCTTGGCGGCGTTGGGGTGACAAGGTGCGATCGCACTAGAGAGGAAGACAATGAAATTTAGCGTGCGCATGGGCATCGATGAGTTACAGAACTCACCGTGTGCTGGCGACAGCAGAGAGGCACCGAGTGACCCGCGCGAGAGCCCTCGGCGGCGCAAAGCGATTAACGGCGGCGAGCCCGGGTGAACGAGGACACGAGTGAGTGGAGAAGAAAGGTGGAGTCGGTGGTGCTCACCGAGCGAAGAATTGAGCTGGAGCTCACCGGAGAAGATGCGCGGTGGAAAAGCGGTTTGGCCGACTTGGAGAAGAAAGTCCACGCGCAGCTCCACGCACGATGAATCCTGAAATTCCTTGAGGGGTTTACTTCCACGGGATGCTAGGCACACCGTGACGCTTATCGGCGATGACCGAGCTCACCGGAGTGGTGAAATGCTCGGAGCGCGCGCGGCGCTACGGCTCTGAGCTCAGTGGAGAAGAAAGGCAATGGAGACGACAACGAGGTAGGGAAAACCCTCGATGGCTTTTGTAGGAGCAGGCGGAGGCAGCGAGGTGAGGCGGTGGGCGGTGAAAAGACCGGTGAAGCTAGGTGGCAGCGTGCATGCGTGGCGGTTGGCGCGAGCCTTGCGAAGCGGCGTTTGAGTTGGCGCGGCGACGTGGCGGGGATGACCTGCAGGTGGGTCCGCCTTGTCAGCGACAGCAGCAAAACGGCGCGAGCCCGAGTTAGACTCGATCAATATCGCGCCGACCGTTGGATCTAAAACGGACGGCTGAGATTAGTGTATGCATTCGGACAGGTCGGTTGCATGCGCGCACGTGGATCGTTCGATCTTCATCGGACGGTTACGATCGATTGGACTCGCGCGCGGTGCAGCTAGTTGACGCGACCGAACCAAATGTCTGTAGTCGGACTCGAGCTCGAGTTGAGTTCGCCCGAGGAACAGTACTTTTAGAATTTGATTTAAAAGACAGAGAAGGTTTGGGGAATTTTTAGAGGTAGCTCCTGAGCTCCAAAAATTCCGAAATTTTTATGGCAGCTACTAGGGACAGAGGACAACCTTGTATAATTTTTCCAGAACTTTTTATACACTGCATTGTTCCAGAGAAAATTCACAAGCTGTTGTACAGGGAGTTTGACCAGATTTCAAACAGAGTTGACTTGGCCATTTGAAATAGCAAACAAAATCTAAAAATTGTGAAATAATTCAGGGAGGTAGACAGGATGATCAAGTTGCTAGGAAAAATAGTTTCAGAGGATGATCACAAGTTTGAAGGCTAAGAATCTGATAACAACAATTTCCAATCACAAGAATTAAATTCTACAAATTGGAAATTGCTAGGGAAAATTGTAGAAACTTTCAAATGATTTGAAGAGACAACAAAAGTTTTTATTTCTCCTCAAAATTTACATTTGAAATACAAACCCTAAGTTAGGGCTGTTACAACCGGTTAACTAAAGTCGCTCACTTTATTCCTGTCAAAACCACCTACCAGAGCAGCAAGCTAGCGGAGTTGTACATGGCCAGAATAGTCTGCTTGCATGGAGTACCCAAAAAGATTGTGTCTGACCGAGGATCTCAGTTTACCTCCCGGTTCTGGAAAAGTTTGCATGAAGCCTTGGGAACCCGACTCAACTTCAGCACGGCGTATCATCCCCAGACCGATGGTCAGACAGAACGCACCAACCAAATTCTTGAAGACATGCTTCGAGCATGTGCCTTAGATTTCGGAAAAGGTTGGGACAAGGATCTGCCATACGCAGAGTTCTCATACAATAATAGCTACCAAGCCGCTTTGCGGATGGCTCCTTTGAAGCTCTGTATGGTAGGAAATGCTGGACCCGCTCCTTTGGGATCAGGTGGGAGAGCGTCAACTCCTCGGACTGAATTGATCAAAGAAGCCAAAGTAAAGTAAAAACTATTCGGGAGGCGTCGAAAGTAGCCCAATCCCGACAGAAGAGTTATGCCGATAATCGTCGGAGGAATTGAACTTTGAGGTAGGAGATGTTGTCTATCTCCGAGTTACCCCACTCGAGGTGTGAGGAGATTCGCGGGAAAGGTAAACTCGCACCCAGGTATATTGGGCCATACAAGATTTTGGCAAAGCGTGGAGAGGTAGCTTATCAGCTAGAATTGCCAGAAGCCCTGTCAGCAGTGCATAATGTCTTTCACGTATCGCAATTAAAGAAATGTCTGCGAGAACCGGAAGACCATACCTTTCTGGAAAGCTTCGACCTTCAAGAAGACCTCACCTACGTGGAGCGACCAATTAAAATTCTGGATGTCGCAGAGCGTGTTACCAGAAGCAGAATTATCAGATCATACAAGGTGCAATGGAGTCATCATCCAGAAAGTGAAGCTACATGGGAGAATGAAGACGAACTCAAGGCCAACTACCCTGATCTTTTTGCTAACCAAGCCTGAATCTCGGGGTCGAGATTCCCTTTAAGGGGGGTAGGTTTGTGACAGCCCAAATTTTGAAGAAATTAAAATTTATGTATTTTGTGGATTTTCGGATTTTTGAAGTTTTTCCTTAATCAATTTAAGCTAATCAAATTTATGTGCAAAATATATTACCACAAAATAGTGAAATAATTTATTTAAGTCCTAAATGCTCGGAGAATTTCGTGAATTTTCTCGAAATTTTGGACTTAAATTACTTTATTCTAAAGCTAAATTGAATTATCGTATTTAATTAAATCAAATCAAAAGAAATTACAAAAGCGATTGTGCGGCCGAAACCCACTCGGCCCGGACCATTTCCACAGCGCACGCCCGCTCCACCGCGCCTCTCCTCTCGATCGCCAGTGGGACCCACTGTCCGCCTCTTCCTCTCCCACTCTCACGCTGTTTGCCATTTATCACCGTTGGATTTAAATCCAACGGCGTAACGCAATGAAACATTCGGACGACTCCAACATCCCCAACCACCGGTGACCGTTAGATCTAAATCCAACAGCCACGCCCAAACCCAACTTACCGTTTCGCTCCTTCTAACCTCAACCGGCCGATCAAGATCCAACGGCGGTGCCTAGCTCCAGCGTACCGCTTCGCACATTCTATCTCCACCGTTCGATCAAAATCGGACTGCTCTCCGTCGTCGTCTTCCTTTCCTTTCTTCCTCCTTCCCCTTTCCTTTTATCCCCGCATCATCCGCCATGGAAACAAATCGGGAGCTTCCCAAAACCGTGTCAATCGGGCATTAAGCTCCAGGATTTTGCATGCAATCGAACCCTCGGTCAATCCCGCACCCGACTGCACCTCTCACCTTTCCTTTCTTCGCCCAAATCTCCTAATCACCGCCGGCATCTCCGCTCGGCCTTCTTGGGCGTTACGCGGCGCTGGCACCGCGCCCCTATAAATAGGAGCGTCGGGGCGTCTCCACCACCGCAACACAACGCCGTCACCCACATCCCTATGTTCGCTCCAGCGCCCTAATTCCGAGGATCCCGTCGGCGAAACCTCTCGCGTTTTTCTCGATTCGCGCCACCATAGACGCCCGACCCGCCGACCGACATCGACATCGCCACGACGTTGCGGCCGAGCCGCCACCCACTCTGGCGGAGAACCGCGGAACGCCCACCTGTCGTCAACCTCAAACCGGGCGCCGGCGATCCTCGTCGTCGCAACCTTTCGCCACGCTCCGCCGCCGTCTTGGTAACGCACGTGATCGCACTGCTCCCCTCTCCATTTTGGGCACGTCCATTTAGCTCGCCGGGGCGTGAAACGCCGGCAAGCTTGCAACCGTAGCGCCGCCGCTCGCCTTGACTACGTGGCCTTGCCACGTAGGCGCCAGGTCGACGCCACCTCAACATCAAGGCTCACGTGGTCGCCGGTCGGCCGGCGCACCACCCCGCACCACCCGAGCCCGAGTCTTGGTGGACTCGATCCATGAGCAGTGCCACTACTTGGGGCCGCATGTCGAGATTTTAATTAAATTCTTTTAATTCCGAAATCTGGTTCGCTGACGTCAGCTTGCGCAATAAATAGAATTTCCTTTAGAAAAATAATTCAGAGAATTCAATTAAATTCCAGATTTTGTATTAAACTTCTAAAATTCATAACTTTTGCATATGAACTCCAAATTGGGTGGTTCAAATTGCAAAATTTGTCTAAAATCATAATCTAGCTAACTAAAGTAAAATATTTCAATTTGGAGGTAATTTGAATTGTCTTTTTGAATTTATTTGAATTTGAGTTGATTTTGTCGTGATTTCACGTATAGACCTCGACGACTCCGGAGAGTTAGATCCTTCCGACGATTTAGAATTTCAAGACTGCAACGAAGGCAAGTTACGCTATTGATCATATTGTTCCCAGTATTTTAAATTATTTAATTCCTGTTTTAAATTACTATTGCATGCATATGTTTATATACTTGTTAAAAAGTCCTGTTTATACATAGTTACTCCAATCTCCATTGTATGGCCAATTTGATTTTTGAATATGAATACCATGACACCCCTAGGAAAAGTTCTATTAAAATTTGTCATATGCTTAGCCATGCTTAGACCACTTTTATTTGGGAAGGTTTAGCCAAATCCTTTACAATTTGATTTTAAATTTATTTCGGTGGTATTGTTTTACCACGGAAGGCTTTTTATGAGTTTTCACTCTAAATAAAATAAAATGGGTTTGGACTTGGGTGTGATGGATGTATGGTGGGTGCAGGTTCATGCACGGGCCTAATCTGGTTAGGATTACGCCCATGGGTTTATTTAAATGGAAAGTCGCCAAGTCGATTAAGGACCGGTCTTTGAGCGTATTTTGCCACGCCTTACCGTACCACCACATGTCCGAATGGGACAGATTTGGCTAAATAACTGTGGTATCTTAGTGATATTTATGCTATGTTGTATGTGTGGGTGTTGGTTAGACATTAGTCCCACCGCGCAAGAGGGGCCAGGAGGATGGTTAGTCCAATGGTAGTGAAACCTTAGCGGGCATAAATACATTAAGATACAGCTTTGTAACGGCCTCACGATAATTGCTTAGTCACACGCCTTCTCAAGCGTGCATTGGCCGACATTAAAGCATATTATCTCATGTGGGTAAAGTGTACAAACTCTGCGAGTAGAAACTATTCAATAGCGCGTCATGATCATGGACATGCTAGCAAAGCCACTCTAAGTTAGACTTGTTTTTGGTTTATAAAATGATTTCCACAGATGTTTTTAGGATGGATAATCCTATGGTAAAATTGGGCGAGTTAGCCAAATTGTCGAGGGTATCCTTCACTATTCATTTATTGGAGGTTATCCACGATTCATTGTCATCTTAATCACCGATTTCAAGTATGTTATTAAAATTGGCCTTAAGAAAACTATTAATGGTATTCAATCGAAAATCTTTGTTTATGCAAAACAACCGACATTATCCTTTGTTTACCCCATGCATGCATTAATCTTCAATATTAGGTGTAACTTGCAAGCACGGTAGTTGTGCTTACTCTTGTGAATAATCTTTATTCGTGAGAAGACCTCTATCGTGACGGTGAGGACACGGGCGAATAGGTTACGCCCCAGCACGATTGCTCGTGGCAAGTCGTGTGGCCTACTACTACTTTTTGTTTTTCTCTTTGTGTTATTTCATTTCATTTGGCCTCGTGCCCGCTTGTAATAAAACTCGAGATAATATTAATAAAGAGCGTGATATGATTTTGCTATCACTTTTGATATTTGTGTACACCGGAAATCTGGACTAGTGTATAAACACAATAATTCGGGATCCTTCGCTTCCGGTTCGACAAAAGTGGTATCGAGCCATATCGATCGTGAGGTCGTGGCCCCACAAAGGTCCTAAGGACTTATTTTCAAAACTAAAACTATTTTGAGTCTATCCGAGTCATTTCTCAACCCTTCTCTTCAAAACGGTTATCGACTTATCTATTCCTCAAAATTGTAGATGGCCGAGTAATGGACGCCATCTCTCACGAGTCATTGCGGATCTGGCTGAACTCAGGAAGTGATGCAACACTTGACTACAAGAAGAGGCCAACGCCGGGCTATCGGTACAAGGTGGGGGAACGACACCTCTGGAGGTCGGAAGTATCGATTTACTCCGACCGTCGCCGAACACGGCCTTCCACACCTTCCACGCACCGATCGACGCGACACCTTCGCGGATGGTATTCAAGATGCAGAAGAGAAGCGGTTCGTCGACTCGCCACGGCTACGACCGCTACCTCAACGGCACCGGTTTCACTATTACCCGATGCATCGCCAACCGCACTCGGCGGCGTCTTCCGCACCGCCAAGGAAGAAGATTCCCGAGCTAACGCGCTGTGGACTTAACGAAGGCATCGGATTATGTCTCACGGGAATACCTCGAGGACTCGCGCATCGCGCAAGACGGCTTGGAGTACGCAGAAGCAAGGATCAAGACATTGGAAGCAGAACTGGCTAGCTACAAGGCTGGCGAGGGTAGCTCCAATGAGATAGACTATACCCCAGCACTTATAGATGCTTCATTAGTCCAGACGTTAGTTGCGAATTATGAGCTATCATTTACCCTTGTGATAGCCATAATCCATTAATAAAATAAATGAATAAAAGAATTATTTTGAAAAGTGGGTTCTTTGTTGTGTATTTATTGGTTCTGGGCTATTTTAGATTTATCCCCTTAGAATCTCTACCATCTTATCTAAATCCTTGGAGGATCCCGCAGATGGTGACTACCGCAGAACGGCAACAGCAAAGAAGCAGTCTTGGGGACAAGGAAACGATCAGCGGATCATCGAATAACCACATTCCGCACCACCACCACCGCCGCGAAGGACCCGATTGGCGCAGATGATGGCCAATCGCACCCATCCGATTGACCTTCTCGCCAATCGCCGCAAAATGTGCGAGAATGCCTGCCGCCATCAGAGCAGTGTGAGGACCGGAATATTTAACTAGTAACACTTAACCTCCAATTGGTTCTAGCATTACTAATTAAACATTCTAAGCCTCGATGGGCATATGTTTCCCACTGCGACATATGCACATCATCACAAAATTACACATCATTTCCATACAACATACAATACCGAAGTTCAACAACGACATACATAAAGTAAAGTTATTACAAAAGAGAGCCGACCGGCCAAATAGAACAATAAACAAGAATGACAATGGAAGCAAAGCGCCATAAGATGTCTAGAACAAAAGTCGACCGGTTAGCCATACACCCACAAGGCAACCGACCGGCCGCTAAGCTAGTCGCCCCGCAAGCTACCACAACACACACTCACAAAAGTGAGGCCCTCGAGCTCACCTTCTTCCTCCGCAACAAAACAATTAAGCGTAGCAACCGAGTACAAAGATTGTCTTTGTACCCGCAAGATCGACGTGTGGAATAGCAGACCTATTCATAAACTACATGCAAGCTTATTTAGGTGGAGGTTGTATGTCTCATTTTGCATAAAGCCAACTTTATTTGCAATAATGTAATACATTTCAAAAGCAAGTTTGCAAACTGCTTTGTTATCAAAGTAACAAGAAGTAAAGGTACATACAAGTAACCACTGGAAGTGACTATCCCAATAGTCACCACAACATAGCACGAATCCCGATTCGTACTCACCCATCAAGTTTTAATTTAAAAGGTTGTAGTCTAACTCTGAAAGACCTTGCCAAGCGTGTCCATAACCTAGGACGAGGCTATTCGAATAGTTTTAAACCGCAGGTGTACCAATGTAACCACACTTCGCATCGCTTTAAGCCACAAAGCACACTTCCAAGGTATGTCGGCACGGCTAAGTCCTACGAGACTTTTTCCAATATTGTGTATCAACCACGAGCCGCTCAGATGGGTAGAAACACCATACGCTACATTGCAAGTCGAAAGACAACAAATCCCATCACGGGTGAAGTCTTTCTGACACTACAATGCTCCCAACACCATCCCTCCTGCGACTCCTGCGACTCTGAGCCAATACACGCCAAAGTACTAAGTCAAGAGAGGTCCCATACCCTCTAATGTGGTTAGCACGCTAAAATGCTTGGTTTAGTGTAACAAGATGTTCGGTCCTTGTTGACCCGGCACCATTCCACCACACCCAAAATCACACCATCATACCATTGTGCCCAAGTCTAAATCATTTTGTTTTCAGTTTTAGTTTTCATAAATAGACATGGCACAAGGTGGAAATCATAAATCATAACAAGTTTTTGTGATCAAGGTTATCGACAAGTCGATAACCGCCCATTTCTACCGGCTAAGCATGGCTAAGCAATTAATTCGCAACTACTAAGTGACAAGAGCCCATCCACGAACTCTAAATCACAGCAAGTAACCTAGGCTCATGGTAGTAGAGGATAATCATTTGCTAAGGAAATGCATCTACTAGGCCAACTATTAAAACAAAGTAGCAATGCATACATAGAATTTGTAATCAACATAAATACTTAAAATATGGGATTAACATGATCAAACTACTTGCTCGCTTGTCGTTGCTCAATTTGTTTATGAGGGTCGTTCTCTGGTTACCGCAAATGTCTAATCCTAGCTTAAAAGGCAAAAAGAACCAAGAACAACCAATAAGACTAGCAACACTTAAACAAAAGAGCAAGCAAAATTATCCAAATACAACGAAATTTATACACAAGGTAGAATACAAATATACCAAGACATAGAAACTGGAAAACCTAATTTGGATTTGTGGCGCAAAAGATATTACTTAAAAACTCATTTTCTACCATAATTAGCATCTGAGCAAAAATATTTTCTAGAAAGGTTTTGAAGCTGAAATTTTTATGGTAGCTACCTACTAGTATTGTGGTAACCCATATAAAATTTTAGGTCATTTGGAGTTAAGATGATTTAGTTATGATTTTTCTAAGTTCTACAACTAGCATATATCATTTCTCAGGAACATGAATAAAGACAAAGCCTAGATCAAATTAAAGCATGTCTACAGGCCAAATTTACCAGGTTGAGTTTGCTCACTTTGCAACTACAGAGAGGAAGTTATGTGGTTTACAAATTTTTCATGAATTTCTAGACCTCATTTTTCATTAAACAAGATCATGCTATTTAAATCATTTTCTGCTACAACACAGGGCCTAATTTCATTCTCAGATTGAAGTTCATACCATAACAAAGCTACAGCAACTGGAATCATTCAAAAAGGAGTTAAAATGACAAAGTTATGCACTTTAAAATTTGAAACAAAGAAAAGACTTAGGAAACTTTGAGTTTCGGGAGGTCCAACGGATCGAAGACAAAGGAGAGGTCGTGGGCCGTTAGATCAAGGTCCGACGGCCACGAGCCCTCGGCACAGCCGCACAAGACCTCCTCCCGACTGGGAGGTCCGGATCGTTGAGATCCGATCCAACGACACGACTCAGCGTGCACAACGCACGCAAGGAGGTCACGCGCCTATCAGAGGTCGTGGACCGCCGATCGAGATCCGCGGTCCCGAGCACTAGGGGAGGTCCTAAGGCTTTAAATCCAAGGAAAGAGGTCGGGACGGTCGTAATCTCACTGAGGAGGTCCCAACGGTTTAGATCTCGAGAGGGAGGTCCTGACACGGCTTGGATGACCAAATCCACGAGGAGGAGGTCTAACCCGTTAGATCTAAATCTAACGGTTTAGACCAGAGGAGGAGGTCCTAACGCCATCGATCCAAAGGAGGAGGTCCTAGACGGTCAAGATCTTCAAAGAGGAGGGAGGTCTTGATCGGTGAGATTGACACGAGGAGGTCTTGATGACCAAGATCTTCTCGGGAGGTCCTAAGCGATAAGCGTTTTAACGGAGGAGATCGAGGACGGTTGAGATTAGACCTAGGGAGGTCTTGAACGGAAACCCCTGAACAACGCGAGAGGAGGTCTTGAGCGCTAAAGGTTTTACAAAAGAGATCTAACGCTCGAGATCTAACCCGGGAGGTCGCGACGGCCACGAAGAGCTCGAGGAGGTCCAAGGTGCTGTGTAAAGGCGCGGGACCTCCGGACAGCGACAAAGGGTGGCGGCTAAGACACTCACTGCTACTGATGATTGGTAATAAATGGGCATTTAAGATGTCCTAACCAGATGACGAAAACGGGAGTTTTGAACCGGCAAAATCCCGAGCGGGCTCAACGGTTTGCCGCCGGCGATGGGGACCTCGCCGGCGCCGACCAAGGGCACCGACATACTCGCAATAGTGTCGCGGACCTAGCGGAGGCACTCTCGACGCGGCGACGTTTTAAACGCCGCGAGCCGAGAATGACGGAGGACAAGTGTTTGGCAAAAACCGAAATGACAAAGCCGAGCGCCACGAGTGAGCTAGCTAGACCCTAAGCCCTAAGGGACTAAAATGGACTCACCCGAGTGTAGGGAAGGTCCAGAGGAAGACTGAGGAGAGGTCGATGTCGAAGGAGGTGCTCCGTGCGGTGGTGCCCTACCGGAGTTGGGAAGACGACCCGCACAACCCGAAAACAAGTTTCCAATTGTCCACCTCTGTGAAGGTTAAACAACACAAGTTAGGGAGACTCGAGCTGACCAAGAGAGCAAGGTGACAGCTAAAAAGGCAATGAAGAACCACTGGAGCCCGGAGGTCTTCAAGGAGCTTCAAGGTCAACAATGGAGGCAGGGAGGTGGTGTTCTTGGGTGCTCGAGCTAGGGGCTCACACTCACGACTGAGGGAGCTCAAACAGCAACCAAGAGTGGGAAAATGAGATTGAGGAGGGCTTTGAGCTAGATAAAGCCGGGGAGGTCGGACAAGGGTATGGACGAGCCCCACTGTGAACAAAGTCCATGCCCCTGCCATGAACTTGCTAGATTTGACAAGAGCAGGTAGGTAGGGGAAGACTTCTAGGGCTAGACTCCTGACGCATTTAATGCATGGCAGAAAGAGACGTTGGGAAGGACCAAAAGTGATGTGCCATCGCTCCCAATCGCTTGTCTCGACACACGCATGGGTGCGGGAAAGCCATGATGACCAGACCTCCAGGAGGTCGTGAGGGAGGAGAACAGGGCTGAGGGGGGGAGGTCCTGGACATCCCAGAGGTGCTCGGAGAGGTCCTGGACGTCTCAGATCACCCGAGGTAGGGAGGTCTTGCGCGGGCGAGGAGGTCCTGGGAGGTCGTGACCGCTGGATGGAGATCCAGTGGCTTGGACCACCCCGAGGCGCTGAGGGCGCTCAAGAGGTCCTCAGATCAGTGGGGAGGTCGTGAGCGGTGGATGGAAATCCAACGGCTAGAACGGGCGCGCACGAGATCGAGCTCGGGCAAGGCACGCGACATGGTCCAACCAAGTCGGTTGAGTTGGGCTCAGTCCGAGCCCAGTCCGACTCAACCGATTTAGTTTTTCCGGTTTTGGAAGGAGCTGCTCCTTGAGGATTGTTTGAGGCAGCAAACCGACTCCAAAAATTATGAAATTTTTACAGGAGCTTGCTAGCTCAAACGAGGACCTAGCATAAAATTTTCAGAGGCTTTGGGGCTGTGGATTTTCCTCCAAAAATTTAACAAGGCACTGGTCCAAGGTTTGACCAGACTTTGAATTGGTTTGACTGACCTCCAAAAATATTCAAACATTTTCTAAAAATTGTGAAACTTTTCAGAGGAGTCACATACCAACCCAAGAATTTAGGAAAATATTTCCAGAGATTATCACAAGATGGAACAAGGATGATTAAGAAGAATAAGATGTGGGTCGAATGACTTGTGATCTTTGTATTCCCATAATCTCTTTACAACAATTGTCCAAAGCATGCAGAAATACAAGATGTAAGAAAAGTTTTTAATTTCCCTCATTTTCTTACATTTGAAACACAAGCCCAAAATTGGGATGTTACAACTCTCCCCTTACAAGAATCTCGGACCGAGATTCCGTTTACTCAGAGAAGAAAGAAGGAAAATCTGCACGAAGGCGATCTTCTCGCTCCCAAGTTGCCTCATCTTCGTAATGGTTTGACCATCGAACCTTAAGGAGCTTGATGACACGGTTCCTTGTTCTCCGCTCGATTCTCAAGGATGCGAACAGATGCTCGCGTAGGTCAAATCCTCTTGCACATCGAGAGTTTCCAACGGAGCTTCCTCGCCGGACACTGAGGCACTTCTTCGTGTGTGAAACATGGAACACATCATGCACACCCTCAAGTGCGGTGGCAGCCCAACTCAGATGCAATCGCTCCAACTCTCTTGACGATACGGTAAGGCCCAACATATCGAGGAGCCAACTTGCCCTTGATGCCAAAACGCTGATGGCCCTTCAAGGGTGAGACTTTGAGATACACAAGGTCATTGGGCTCAAGCTCAACTCACGGCGACGACGATCCGCATAGCTCTTTTGTCCGATCGGGCCGCGCGCAGATGCTCGCGGATCAATCGAACTTGACTTTCGCCTCATTGATCGAATCCGGCCAAAAGCTGCCGCCACCGCTCTCGACCAGTTCAACGGGTTCGCACCTTCTCCCATACAAAGCCTCAAATGGTGCCATGCCAAGATCGGCTCAAAGTCGTTGTTGTAGGAGAACTCAAAGAAATGGTAGGCATTTCTCCCACTTCTTCCCATAGGAAAGAACACAAGCACGGAGCATATCTTCCAACACTTGGTTGACTCGCCCGTCCGCGCCGATCACCGAGGATGAAAGGTCAGATCAAGTGAAGGCGGTCCCCATAGCCTCTTGCGGACTATGCCAAAACCGCGAGGTGAAAAGTGCACCACGATCGAAATAATCGTCTTCGCACACCGTGAAGACTCACAATCCTCGAGACATAAAGTTCGGCCAAAGGCCCCACACGGCCGAAGTCTTGACGGGAAGGAAATGTGCCACTTTAGTCAACCTATCGATCACGCACCCAAATAGCATCATTCCCCTTGGACGAGCGGGCAATCCGGTGATGAAGTCCATGCCAACTAATCCCACTTCCACTCGCACCGGCAAAGGTCAAGAAGACCTGCCGACGCCGATGTTCGCCTTCACACGACAAAGACACGCCGCACTCTGCAACGAACTTGGCAATCTCGCTTCATTCGGTCCACTGAACCTCGACGAAGGTCCCGATACATCTTGGTAGCCCCGGATGGATGGACAAGGAGAATCATGGGCTTCGCGGAGAATCAAATTCGCAATTCCATGACCTTAGGAACCACAAGACGCGCCCAAACCACACAACGCCATGCTCGCCCTCCAAAAGCACTTGGCAATCCCATCCTTGATGTTTCGCTGATCCGCTCACACCGCATCCATCTCGCTCACTGTGCCGCTTGATTTGGTCCACCAAGGTTGGTTGCACAACCAATGTAGCAAGAGAACCGTGCTCGATCAAACCCAAATTGAGGCGCTGGAATTCGCAATGAGGGTAGGTCGCCGCTCTTGGAGCATCAACATGTTGCAATACACCTTTCGACTGAGTGCATCAGCCACGACATTGGCCTTGCCCGGATGGTATTGAATACCCATGTCATAATCCTTGATCAATTCCAACCATCTTCTTTGCCTGAGGTTCGATCCGTGGGTGAACAAGTACTTCAAGCTCTTGTGGTCGGAATACACCTCACAACGGTTACCAATCGATAATGCCGCCAAATCTTGAGTGCATGGACCACAAAGACTAACTCCAAGTCATGAGTAGGATAGTTGAGTTCATGAGGCCTCAATCGCCGCGATGCATAGGCCACAACCTTGCCCTCCCGCATAAGAACACAACCAAGACCACGACGAAGCATCACAATAGATATCAAAACTCTTGTGAATATCGGGAGAACAAGCATGGTGAGGTCAACCGCTTCTTGAGTTCCTGAAAACTCACATCACAAGCAGCGGACCACTCAAATTTCTTGTCTTTCTTGAGCAGTTCAGTCATAGGCTTTGCAATCTTGGAGAAATTCTCGATAAAGCGGCGATAGTAGCCAGCCAAACCAAGAAAACTCCGCACATCGGTGACTGACTTGGGTTGACCCCAAGATAGCACATCACTGACCTTGCTAGGATCCACAGCCACACCTCCTGCTGAAAGAACATGGCCTAAGAATGCCACTTCCTTCAACCAGAACTCGCACTTGCTGAATTTGGCATACAACTGGTGCTCACGCAGCTTGCCCAACACAAGCTTAAGATGCTCAGCATGCTCTTCTTCACTCTTGGAGTAGATAAGGATATCATCGATGAATACCACCACAAACCTATCCAAATACTCCATGAATACTGAGTTCATTAGGTTCATGAATAAAGCAGGAGCATTAGTCAAACCAAAAGACATGACGGTGTACTCGTAAAGGCCATAACGAGTAGCAAAGGCTGTCTTAGGAATATCCTCGGCCCTGATCCTGACTTGATGATAGCCCAATCTCAAGTCAATCTTGGAGAAAACTCGTGCTCCGGCCAACCGATCAAGAGATCATCAATCCGGGGCAAAGGATACTTGTTCTTACCGTCACCTCATTAAGCGGACGGTAATCAACACACATGCGCAAGGTCTTGTCCTTCTTCTTCACAAAGATAATCGACAACCCCAAGGAGATGAGCTAGGACAGATAAAACCCTTCTCTTGCAGCTCACCCGCTTGCTTCTTCACTCCTCCAACTCATTAGGAGGCATGCGTCGGCCTCTTAGAAATAGGGGCGGTACCAGCAAAGAACTCGATTACAAACTCGGATCTCGAACAGAGGCATCCGGCAAATCTTCAGAAAGACGTCCGCGAAGTCACACACCGTGGGGACGTCGTGAATCTCCAATTTGGCTTCGCTTCAAGGACATAAAGATGGGGCTCTCGAATCGCGCGAAACCCAACTGTTCACCAAGGATCGTGAGGTAGACAACCTTCCGGCACAATCGATTTGCCCCAAGTGTTGGGACAACCAATCCATGCCAAGAATCACATCCAAGCGCCGAGTTGAGTAGGATAAGATTCGCCAAGAATCCCACTCCTTCGATGTGGATAGGGACATCCCAAGATACTTGGTCGGCTCTCATTTCCAACCCGAGAGCGAATCAACAGTGGAACCCCAAAGGAACACAAGTGAAGCCCACAATCACAGCAAAAGACCTCGAAATAAACGAATGCGAGGCCCGTAGTCAAATAAAATCGTAGCAGTCGCAAATTAACAAGGAGCGCACCCAACACCACGTCGGACGCCTCGTGCCTCCTCACCGAGATATGGTTGACTCGGCCGCCCCAAGCCCGGGTCTTCGGTCGTGGGTGACCACTCCTTGCCGCGCCCTCCATTAGGACGAGGGCCGCTCAGATCTTCTTAGGACAACTACCGCGTAGTGGCCCTTGTTGTGGCGCAGAAGCGGTGACGTCGGCGCGGGTTGCGGGAACACCTGCTGGTCGCAGTCGCGACGCGGATCGAAGTCACGACCGCGGAGGACGTGGAGCTGGTGCTGAAGGCCTCGGCGGTGGTGAAGCCAAAGAACGGGCCACCTGTGCAGCCCAACTCGGGACGAACGAGGCCACCGCGCACATCTGGCCTCCCACTTGCGCGCTATGACTCGCCTGGCGCTCTCGCCTTGTGCTCGGCGATGATGGCCTTGTCCACCAAGGTCCGGAAGTCGGGAAGTCCACAATAGAGAGCTTGTCTCAAGCTCCTCGGACAAACCCTCCATGAACTTTTCGGCTTGGCCTCACGGTGGCCACCTCGGCAGGAGCGCACTCGCCAAATGGTTGAACTCGTGGAGGTACTCGACACCGATCCGCGCCTCGCTTGAGCGCAAGGAACTCCTTCTTCTTCGCTTCATCAGCCGGCGGGGACATGGGCCCGACGGAAAGTCGATCGAACTCCTCCCACGAGACCATGTGTCCCGCGGCCGCATGGCGAGGAAATTCTCCCACCATGAGAGTGCCGCACCCTCCACCGATGGGATGCTAAAGTGCCCGCTCCTGCTTCCTCACATCGAGCAACGTTGAGCTTCCGCTCAACCGACGCAGCAGCGGCCGTCCGCGCCCAAGGGATCTCTGACCGGGAGAAGGTAGGAGGCTGCGTGACGGAGGAACTCCGCAAGCCCCCACGCGCCCGTGCCCACCTCCGCATCCAGAGGCACCAGAGGGAGTGGAGGTGTTCTGGCGATAACCTCCAACACCTGCGGTCCTCCGAACGACATGCGCTCGATTTGCATGAGGACTTCCGCCATGGTCTGAGGAGGGGAAGCTCCTCATCGGGACTACCCTGATTCCGCCGCCACGTGTCCCACCAGCCATCCTGATTTACTAAGACAAGTTAGATCCAGTTCAAGACCCAAGAGCACAGAAATCCAAACTTAGTTAAAACGACCAAAGAATAGTCACAAAAGAACATGAGACCATAAGTCACCGAATCAACTTCCCGAAACGACTAACCCGTATGGAAGAACGAGTAATCGTTTGAGAAGACCCAAAATTTCAGCACTAATCTCCCGCTCAAACCAGTCCAAAATTCAAGGTATACCCACCTAATAGAGTATAGGCATTAGCTAATTTCATATCACTTCTTACCCTTTTATTCCCACAAATTTTTAGTTGTATTTACCTCTCAGGCCCTACCTTAATTACTAACCACTAGCTAGCTGTCCAAATTTCTTTCTCCAAGCTCTCAGGTTCCTCCCAAAACCAAGTTAATCGATAGAGGCTAATTTTTGAAAGGAAGAGAGGAACCACTTTTTCAAACTTAAGTGAGAGTAAGGTGAGATGAGCAAGCTAAGATAGGTAAGGAGCAAAATTAGAGCACTTACTTAAGTTTTCATAAACTATTTGGAAGTAAGTTTTCAAAATAGCCTAGAGGCGACCAAGCTAGGGGTTTCTACACAAGATGGCTCGATACCAACTTTGTGAGGACCCGGAATATTTAACTAGTAACACTTAACCTCCAATTGGTTCTAGCATTACTAATTAAACATTCTAAGCCTCGATGGGCATATGTTTCCCAGAATTGCAACATATGCACATCATCACAAAATTACACATCATTTCCATACAACATACAATACTGAGTTCAACAACGACATACATAAAGTAAAGTTATTACAAAAGAGAGCCGACCGGCCAAATAGAACAATAAACAAGAATGACAGCGGAAGCAAAAGCGCCATAAGATGGCTAGAACAAAAGTCGACCGGTTAGCCATACACCCACAAGGCAACCGGCCAGGGCCGCCAAGCTAGTCGCCCGCAAGCTACCACAACACACTCACAAAAGTGAGGCCCTCAGCTCACCTTCTTCCTCTCGCAACAAAACAATTAAGCGTAGCAACCGAGTACAAAGATTGTCTTTGTACCGCAAGACGACGTGTGGAATAGCGGACCTATTCATAAACTACATGCAAGCTTATTTAGGTGGAGGTTGTATGTCTCATTTTGCATAAAGCCAACTTTATTTGCAATAATGTAATACATTTCAAAAGCAAGTTTGCAAATCTGTTTTGTTATCAAAGTAAAAGAAGTAAAGGTACATACAAGTAACCACACTGGAAGTGACTATCCCAATAGTCACCACAACATAGCACTAATCCCGATTCGTACTCACCCATCAAGTTTTAATTTAAAAGGTTGTAGTCTAACTCCTGAAAGACCTTGCAAGCGTGTCCATAACCTAGACGAGGCTATTCGAATAGTTTTAACCTGCAGGGTGTACCAATGTACCCACACTTGCATCGCCTTTAAGCCACAAAGCACACTTCCGAAGGTATCTTCGGCACGCTAAGTCCTACGAGACTTTTTCCAATATTGTGTATCAACCACGAGCCGCTCAGATGGGTAGAAACACCATACGCTTACATTGCAAGCCGAAGACAACAAATCCCATCACGGGTGAAGTCTTTCAGACACTACAATGATCCCAACACCATCCCTCCGCGACTCCTGCGACTGAGCCAATACACGCCAAAGTACTAAGTCAAGAGAGGTCCCATACCCTCTAATGTGGTTAGCACGCTAAAATGCTTGGTTTAGTGTAACAAGATGTTCGGTCCTTGTTGACCGGGCACCATTCCGATCACACCCAAAATCACACCATCATACCATTGTGCCCAAGTCTAAATCATTTTGTTTTCAGTTTTAGTTTTCATAAATAGACATGGCACAAGGTGGAAATCATAAATCATAATAAGTTTTGTGTGATCAAGGTTATCGACAAGTCGATAACCGCCCATTTCTACCTAAAGCTAAGCATGGCTAAGCAATTAATTCGCAACTACTAAGTGACAAGAGCCCATCCACGAACTCTAAATCACAGCAAGTAACCTAGGCTCATGGTAGTAGAGGATAATCATTTGCTAAGGAAATGCATCTACTAGGCCAACTATTAAAACAAAGTAGCAATGCATACATAGAATTTGTAATCAACATAAATACTTAAAATACTGGGATTAACATGATCAAACTGCTTGCTCGCTTGTCGTTGCTCAATTTGTTGCGGAGGGTCGTTCTCGGGGTTACCGCAAATGTCGAATCCTGCTTAAAAGGCAAAAGAACCAAGAACAACCAATAAGACTAGCAACACTTAAACAAAAGAGCAAGCAAAAATTATCCAAATACAACGAAATTTATACACAAGGTAGAATACAAATATACCAAGACATAGAAACTGGAAAACCTAATTTGGATTTGTGGCGCAAAAGATATTACTTAAAAACTCATTTTCTACCATAATTAGCAATCAGAGCAAAAATATTTTCTAGAAAGGTTTTGAAGCTGAAATTTTTATGGTAGCTACCTACTGGTATTGTGGTAACCCATATAAAATTTTAGGTCATTTGGAGTTAAGATGATTTAGTTATAATTTTTCTAAGTTCTACAACTAGCATATATCATTTCTCAGAACATGAATAAAGACAAAGCCTAGATCAAATTAAAGCATGTCTACAGCCAAATTTACGAGTTGAGTTTGCTCACTTTGCAACTACAGAGAGGAAGTTATGTGGTTTACAAATTTTTCAGAATTTCTAGACCTCATTTTTCATTAAACAAGATCATGCTATTTAAATCATTTTCTGCAACAACACAGGCCTAATTTCATTCTCGATTGAAGTTCATACCATAACAAAGCTACAAAGAACTGGAATCATTCAAAAGGAGTTAAAATGACAAAGTTATGCACTTTTGAAATTTGAAACAAAGAAAAGACTTAGGAAACTTTGAGCTCTCGGGAGGTCCAACGGATCGAAGACAAAGGAGAGGTCGTGGGCCGTTAGATCAAGGTCCGACGGCCACGAGCCTCGGCTTGCAGCACGCACAAGACCTCCTCCCGCACTGGGGAGGTCTGGATCGTTGAGATCTGATCCAACGATTACGACCAGGTAGTGCGTGCACAGCGCACGCAAGGAGGTCTACGCGCCTAACAGAGGTCGTGACCGTCAGATCGAGATCCGCGGTCCCGAGCACTAGGGAGGTCCTAAGGCTTTAAATCCAAGGAAAGAGGTCGACGGTCGAATCTCACGGAGGAGGTCCCAACGGTTTAGATCTCCAGAGGGAGGTCCTACGGCTAAATCCACAGAAGGAGGTCTAACCCGTTAGATCTAAATCTAACGGTTTAGACCAGAGGAGGAGGTCCTAACGCTCATCGATCCAAAGGAGGAGGTCCTAGACGGTCAAGATCTTCCGCAGAGGAGGTCTTGATCGGCCGAGATTGACACGAGGAGGTCTTGGATGACCAAGATCTTCTGGGAGGTCCTAAGCGATAAGCGTTTTAACGGAGGAGATCCGGACGGTTCAGATTAGACCTAGGAGGTCTTGAACGCCCGTAACAACGCGGAGGGAGGTCTGAGCGCTAAAGGTTTTACAAAAAGAGATCTAACGCTCAGATCTAACCCGGGGAGGTCGCGAACGGCTACGAAGAGCTCGAGGAGGTCCAAGGTGCTGTGTAAAGGCGCGGGACCTCCGGACAGCGACAAAGGGTGGCGGCTAAGACACTCACTGCTACTGATGATTGGTAATAAATGGGCATTTAAGATGTCCTAACCGGATGACGAAACGGAGTCTTGAACAAGCAAAATCCCGAGCGGGCTCAACGGTTTGCCGCGGCGATGGGGACCTCGCGGCGCCGACCAAGGGCACCGACATACTCGCAATAGTGTCGCGGACCTAGCGAGGCACTCTCGACGGCGGCGACGCTTTAAACGCCGCGAGCCGAGAATGACGGAGGACAAGTGTTTGGCAAAACCGAAATGACAAAGCCGCGCGCCACGAGCTGAGCTAGCTAGACCCTAAGCCCTAAGGGACTAAAATGGACTCACCCGAGTGTAGGGAAGGTCCAGAGGAAGACGGAGGAGAGGTCGATGCCGAAGGAGGTGCTCCGGTGACGGTGGTGCCCGCTGGAGTTGGGGAAGACGACCGCACGACTCCAAAACAAGTTTCCAATTGTCCACCTGCAGTGAAGGTTAAACAACACAAGTTAGGAGACTCGAGCTGACCAAGAGAGCAAGGTGACAGCTAAAAAGGCAATGAAGAACCACTGGAGCCCGGAGGTCTTCAAGGAGCTTCAAGGTCAACAATGGAGGCAGGGAGGTGGTGTTCTTGGGTGCTCGAGCTAGGGGCTCACACTCACGACTGAGGGAGCTCAAACAGCAACCAAGAGTGGGAAAATGAGATTGAGGAGGGCTTTGAGCTAGATAAAGCCGGGGAGGTCGGACAAGGGTATGGACGAGCCCCACTTGTGAACAAAGTCCATGCCCCCGCCATGAACTTGCTAGATTTGACAAGAGCGGTAGGTAGGGGAAGACTTCTAGGCTAGACTCGACGATTTAATGCATGGCGAAAGAGACGTTGGGAAGGACCAAAAGTGATGTGCCATCGCTCCCAATCGCTCTGTCTCGACACACGCATGGGTGCGGGAAAGCCATGATGACCAGACCTCCGGGAGGTCGTGAGGAGGAGAACAGGTGAGGGGAGGTCTGGACATCCTGCAGGTGCTCGGAGAGGTCTGGGACGTCTCGCATCACCCGAGGTAGGGAGGTCTTGCGCGGCGAGGAGGTCCCAGGAGGTCGTGACCGCCGGATGGAGATCCAGTGGCTTGACCACCTCGAGGCGCCGAGGCGCCAAGAGGTCCTCGGATCGATGGGAGGTCGTGAGCGGTGGATGGAAATCCAACGGCTAGAACGGGCGCGCACGAGATCGAGCTCGGTGCGGCTGGCGACATGGTCCAACCAAGTCGGTTGAGTTGGGCTCGGTCCGAGCCCAGTCCGACTCAACGATTTAGTTTTTCCGGTTTTGGAAGGAGCTGCTCCTTGGAGGATTGTTTGAGGCAACAAACCGACTCAAAAATTATGAAATTTTTACAGAGCTTGCTAGCTCAAACGAGGACCTAGCATAAAATTTTCAGAGGCTTTGGGGCTGTGGATTTTCCTCCAAAATTTAACAAGGCACTGGTCCAAGGTTTGACCAGACTTTGAATTGGTTTGACTGACCTCCAAAAATATTCAAACATTTTCTAAAAATTGTGAAACTTTTCAGAGGAGTCACATACCAACCCAAGAATTTAGGAAAATATTTCCAGGAGATTATCACAAGATGGAACAAGGATGATTAAGAAGAATAAGATGTGGGTCGAAATGACTTGTGATCTTTGTATTCCCATAATCTCTTTACAACAATTGTCCAAAGCATGCAGAAATACAAGATGTAAGAAAAGTTTTAATTTCCCTCATTTTCTTACATTTGAAACACAAGCCCAAAATTGGGATGTTACAACTCTCCCCCCCTTACAAGAATCTCGACCCGAGATTCCGTTTACTCGGAGAAGAAAGAAGGAAAATCTGCACGAAGGCGATCTTCTCGCTCCCAAGTTGCCTCATCTTGATGCCTTGGTTCTTATTGAAGTAACTTTGGTGTAGGGCGTGAGGCGCCGAGGTTAGCGGCATCACCGTTGTCTCCCAACGCATCGCAACGCTAAAGGCAAGTACACTATTGATTGTATGAATTGTGTATGCATGATGCTCGTACTGTGTTTTCATTTGATATGTGAGAAGTTCCGATAGTCTTGTTCATGTTCCGTCCACGGGAGTGGAGTGTAGTATATTCAGAGATGATGCTAGTCTCTATTCATAAGTACATCGACAACCATATATTTTGTGGATACTAGATGCATGTTGATCGTGTTGTATTTTCAAGTGATATATGACAAGCTTCGATGATATATTCTTTTCATATGTGTGGATATGATGTTAGTCATAGTACATAAGATTATTCATGCATCCATGTTCATGTTCTATCTACGGGAGTGGAGCTCCACGGGAGTGGAGTCTAAAGTCCCATCAATTCCAGTATGGGTATGTGAAGTCCCACCATTCCAATGTGGGCAGTTTGGACACCCGTATGAAATATTCTTCATACGGTCTTTTGGATCCCCGTATTTCGATAAATACGGGCTTAAGTGAACACCGACGGTTGTGTCACTAGCTATACCGGTATAAGCAGGAGTGCAGTCCATTCAATTCAGAAGGTTCTTTCATTCCATTCATTCATTAAGCCTCACGTGTTTTGTTCATATTCTTTAACGATGTCGTCTTGTTCATCTTTGTTGTATATTTATTTATCCATTGTACTTGCTGAGTCTCGGACTCACTCTTGCTTTGTTTGTTTATTTTTAGGTGACAGTTGAGGATGACTCTTTTGGGAGGGAGTAGACACGCACCATCCACTCATTCACCACATTTCAGTTTCAATAATAAGATTTGATTCTACCTTTCATTTGTTTAGTGATGAACTGTAATAAATGAAGCTAAATATGGTTGATGACTTCTCCTAGGTTACGAATGATTAATTCTACCTGTGAAACTTGGTCATCTCTTTTGTTATACTTATATGGTTCAGACATTGTCAACATTCTCTAGCATTAAGGTCGTATGCTAGATTCTTTAGGTAATATTTTGGCTTCTGAATAGCTAGGGTGTTACAGTTGGTATCAGAGCGGGCTTCAGGTCCGTGGTGAATAGATTAATTGAAATCTGCTAATTGCCTATCAACTTAAAACTTGACACACTGGTGCACAGTAGGCTGGGAATGGGCAAAGCATTGCATTTACATTTTCGTTATATCGTATTATTAATTGTTGATGTGAACTGAGTATGACAGCTTATTAATTGATTATATGATTGTTATGTGTGGCGATAATCGATGTCAAGAGGTAGAGTTTGGTTGTGGCCATGGGCATGGCCAGGTTGTACCGCCAGTTGGAGAATGAGAATAGTGGAGTACTTACCTTGGGTAAGCTAATTCCACGTGTTGAGAACTGATTTCTTTGGGAAGGTTATTGTCTTTATTGGGTTGTATAGGGATTTTCTGATCAATTGCTGGTGGTTGATCAATTTTTTTCCTTGGGTTCGTGGTTACAATGTAGTTTGACGTTTTCCCTTGGTTTTATTGGTTCCAAAAAGCATTGATTTGTTCTTTTGACTGACGAGAGTTGCTTCTTGTTAACATTGTTGGTTCGCAAGGTTAATATTTTATTGTGAAGGTGTGCCTTTCTTGTTTGGAAAAAGATGATCTGCTTATTCGCTTGGTATTTTAGTTAATGTGACCTATCTTTTGCGAGTTATTTAACATGTGAAAGCCTTGACTCTACGCATTCCTTTGTAGTAGTTGGAGTGTTGAAGTTTGGTACTTCTTCTTTGAGAAAGAAGGTGTCAAAACTCTTTTGCAACGTTTGTTGTGTTAAGTGAGAGGTTGCAAGGATGAAAGATAGTGGACAATGTATGAGTCATCAAGTTGGGTCTGTAGCGGGGTGCATAATCGATCTTAATCAAGATCCTTGGAAGCAAATGTGAGTAAATTATTGTTGTCATAAGAATAATTGCATGATGAACTTGTTCAATGGTATGACTATACATACTAAGAATCTAAGATTTGTTAAGAAGTGTAAGATGCTGATGATTTGGTCTGATCATTAAGATTGTGGAATTTGGTAAAGTTACTGGATAATGTGGAGTAATGGGTCCCAATGGATTAAACTACCATTAATGATGATTATGTTGAGGATGTGTTTGAACGTTGCCTTAGGGGATATTAATTCGGAATTTTTCATAAACTGACTACCTGATGATCATACATAATGGCTGGATTGAGACATATATATCGGATTAGATGAATGTTAAGGTAGAACCTTGTGAAAACCTGTTTTACAAGAGATGATGTTATTAAATCCTTAATTATATTTTGTCTAAACTCTGAGCATAAAGTGGAATGTTGACTCTGTGTTTATAAATGGTTATGTGGCTGCAAATAGAAGTAGGATCCTATTTGCATACATGAAAAAAAATACAATTGCCAACCGTTAATGATAGTTGAAGTGGGTGTTACTAATGGTAGAGTGGATGAATGAATAAGTGGTCTTTGATAGTATGTCTTGTGAAATTGTTATTTGATAGCATGATCTTGTTAAAAGAGGTACATTACAATCTTGTGGCTTGTGTTTCTTTTGGAGAGATTTATGATGGGATAGGAGGCTATTATGATTCTCACTAAGAGTGTATTACTTCATTGTTAGCATGATTGTCAGTAAAGGATTATGATGATAATGTTGAATGTTTGGTATAAAAGAATTTGATCGCTTGCGTGATATTGATTAAATGAAAATGCTCCTTAATTTGTGTTTATGAAATTTGGACCTCATGTGGATGTTGTAGCTGAAATTGTTTCGAGCAAAGTGACGTGTTGAAAGGTTTCATTAGTTCCCAAGTGATTCATTGTGTTGTGGTCTTCAAATCTTTTCTTGTTGGACTTGGCATGGTGATGTTGTAATCAAAGAAAGTTGCATTATTTGTTAAAGGAAAGAGTGAAGTAGGAGTATTTGAGATTGAAGTCAAGTTTTGTAACTTGTTGTTTATTGAAGTTTGTCTAAATTTTCTGTTTTGCCCATAAGAGTTCTAGAATTTCAAAAGCAATGTTTTATTCTCGTTTGAGGTTTGGTATTCTCTGCTTGTGAGACGTGTGCCCTCAACTATGATCTCATCTTTTGATTTCTGAGATCATTGCTATTTGACTATTTCTCTTGGTCTTGTATCTTCTGCGCGGGGTAACGTTTTTCCTTTGTGCTGAAATTTATTTCTATTTGCCTCTTCTTTTAAGAAAGGGGTTAACCGGTTGGTGTTACAAAGTCTTTTCATATATGTAATGGCAACTAGATAGTGGTGATCTAGTAGATGATTTTGTGAGCCTTTAGGTGTCAAGTTGTTTGAGAAGCACCGAGTGAAAAATTAATTTATTAGAATAATCCTTTGAGAGGATTTGATTTAAATAAAATGGTTGTATTTGGAGCTAACTGATTACGTTATTGTAACTAGTAGGACCTATAGAGAGATGTGGTCTAAGATCTTTTGTTCATTTTGACTAAACATTAGAATTAGAAAATATAGAAATCTTGATCAATTTATTAGAGTATCACAATTGGGTACTTTGTAAGATTGTGTAGAAGAATTATGATGGTGTAGTTTAATGATAGTAGCAATGTGGAGAAAACGAATCGCCGTGTTAAGTGATGGGATAGCGGTGATTGTTGAGTTTATGCCAAGTGTGACCCGGTCTCAGTGTGTAACCCTCTGGGAGTTAGATTATCTTTAAGGATAATTTGGACAAGAGTATATTTATTTATTGGCATTAGTGATTGAGAGTGTTTGAATCTTGGTCAATTAGACAGGGTATTGTGAATGGGGATATTGTGGTCGTGCAGGTGAATTGGAATGGTGTGATTTAGTGAAGGTCCAAGATTGGTGAAGTGAATCGCCTTGGACGGTTACTTGATTAGTGAGGAATGTTGAAACTAATGACTGAGGTTATTATTTGAGTTGGGTGAAATTTTAGTAAATGAATTTGAGGATTTCCTATCAATTGTACAAGGAATTCATTTTACGAGACTTGGAGGTTGAATTTGAGCTTTGCATTTTTTTATGCTAGGACCTTGGAGGACCAACATTATGTTTAGAAGTAGAAGAACAAAGGTGGATTCTGAATAGTGTGTTGATCATTGATAGAATCTTTTGGGTATAGTGGATGAGCATGTGTGCTGAGAATTCCCTTGGGTAGAGGAGTGGACTAGAGAGTCCTTTATGGATTAGTAGAGTCCGTCTAAATAAGTGTGGTTGTTCTTTTGATTTAAGGATCATTTTGGGGTGGTCGGTTAATAGGAAGGAATTAGCGTGATGATTTGAAAACCCATGATTTGGGAGAAGGTTTATTTCTTAAAAGAATGTATGAGAAATGAATGTTTATCTAGAGCAGAGAAGTGCTCTCTTGATTCTTATTTGAGCTAAGTGTGTCTAATGGAGATCAGGTACGATTTGAGTTGACTTTATGTTGGCATGATGGTTCTTTCCGGTCTAGGAAAAAAAGTGTATGATTTGGGCATTCAAATGATTTCTCTTTTAGCTTATGTGGTGTTTATTTGCAAACTGCCTAATCAGGTTTTGCCCCTTTGGTGGGGAGTTGGAAATACGTGGTTGTGATGAGAACTCTTTACATTCAGTTGGATTTTCTTTGTAAAACAGTTGTTTACAAACGAGTTCTGTTGTGTGTTCCTAGTTAACGGAGGTGCTCCTTGTTTATATGAAGAGATCGATTGAGGAATGGGACAAGAATTTTGTGTGTGTGGTGCTTGTTGTGTGCTTTGGTACCAATGGGAAAGTTGATCCAAGGTACTTTGGTTTGTTTCGACAATCGCGAGAATTAGGAAGTTGGCGTACCGCTAGGTCCGTCTCAGGTCCATACGCGGAGTATGCGACGTCTGGTATGTTCTATGGCTGAGTGAGTACCTGAGAGGTCTGCAGCTTGGGATTTCGTTAGAGCTGTTGGCTAACGAGTAAGACCTTTAGTTCGAGTCCCGTCTGTGGAGTGTACTCGATAGGGTCGAGTCGAGCATGAGGTGTAAGATGATGTTAGAATCCCTCAAAGTGTTGTGGTCTCTTAAGTTCGAGAGGGAAGCAATTTGGGAGTTAGAATCTCGCTTTCGCGAACAGTATCTAGATTTGTTCGCAGTGGGTAAGTGTTTATCCTTGTTCAATTCCAGTTGCAATTTTCTTTCGGTTAGTTCATTGAGTTGATTCAGGGTCGAATCCTGTTTAACGGGGGTAGAATGTAATACCGCGATTATTCCGAGAAGAGAGAATTTTAATCGGGAGAAGGTGGAAAATGAAATTTTAGCAGTTCCGGGGGGAATTGAGTACCTGGGCCATGGCCCAGGCCTCCCCTGCCTTGTGGCCGGCCTCCAGGCCCTTTTGAGGGGGGCTCCATGGGCCCTCATCCCAGGCCGCACCACCCTCCCCTCAGCCCAAGCCACCCCTACCCCTTCCCCCTTAACCCTAGCCAAGGGGGCGCCTCCACCCTCCCCTTTTCCCTTGGCCGCCACTCCTCCCCAAGCCTTCTCCCTCCCCTGCTGCCCCCTGGTATTGGCGCCTCCCCCTGCTGTCCCTAGGCTGCTGCCCCTTGGTGCTTGGTGCCCCCCTGCTGTCGGCTATTGGTGAAGAAAGGTGAGGGCCCTTGCGGGGCTGCCGAACTAGAAGGAGAAGAAGGAGAAGGGGCAAGGAGAGGATCTTCTTCGAGGTTTGATCGTCGTCTTCCCGTGGGTCTTCAAGGGTAACGAAGTGTTTTCCCCGCTGTTGGATGAGGTTTAGATGCGAATTTGATTAATTAGGGTTGGATCGTTTTGCTGCCGGCAGACTTTCAGTTCTATCCAGAATGTTGCGTGGCCTGTTTCGTGATCTTAGAGGCCGAATTTGATATGTCCATCTCCTAGAGTTATGTAGGTATTGTTCTTATCTTTCGGTGGCCGCCAAGAACACTAAATTCCGATGTACGGATCAAACGTTATGATGGTTTCCGTCTCTGCTGTCCAGAATCCTGACGAGAATGAACTGTAAGTTGTCTTTTAAAATATGAATGTGTTAATGGAAAATTCAGGGCTTTCACCCAACTAGGTTATTGTAGGTCTTGGTCTTAGATTTTGATATTGATAAAGAACGCTAAGTTTGGTTTAGCCAATTAGAAGTTATGGCATTTACCGTGCTGCTGTCCAGAATTGTCGGTAGTTCTGACAGAAAGTGTTCGTCGGTCTTTTGGAGTTAGATACATATAGAATTCGGGATTTACACCAACTAGGTTGTTGTAGATAATTTCATTACCTTTCAAACAAGCCTGAGAACACCCTTATTCGAGTTATAGAGAAAAAGTTATGCTACTTTTACTGCTGCTGTCCGATAAGGCTTTCTGCTAGAATGTGGTTTAACTCAAGCAACGTGTACAATTAAGTGATGGGGTTGGGGTATGAGTTAGGGGTGATGCGAGTAGTGTCTTGATGCCTTGGTTCTTATTGAAGTAACTTTGGTGTAGGGCGTGAGGCGCCGAGGTTAGTGGCATCACCGTTGTCTCCCAACGCATCGCAACGCTAAAGGCAAGTACACTATTGACTGTGTTTTTGTTGGACCGAAAAGGCGACTAGAGGGGGGTGAATAGGAGCACGATCTCTTTTTCTCCCAAAATCAATTCAATACGAATCTCACTCCAATAGCTATGAAAGCTATGAAGATCAATCAATCATGCACAGCGGAAGACTTGTATTGAACCAACTCAAAACCCCAAAGTAAAATCAACACAAAACCAAAACACAGAGAGGCTGGGCGTCCGACCTCTCACGGGCGGTCGGATCGATCCAAGCGGTCGACCGCTACCTCGGGCGGTCGGACCGATTTCACGGAGGTCGGACTCTCGTTCGATGAACGATAAAATCAGCCCACCAACCGAAACGCAAATTGATCAAACTTTTGATTCGTGCGTCCAAACTTCGTGAAACTTGACACACAACTTCCTAAGGATGTCAGTAACCTATTCCAAGCAACAATTGTGATAATTCTTGCTCAGGTTCAGACCTTTTACCGTTTGAGCGAAGTTAGGTCAAAAACCGAGTCAAAACGAAAGTATGATCTTAAGACTTGCACGTGGGTGATTGATGATCTTGATGATCCTAGATGTATTCTCACACGTCACAGCAAGCTAAATCACGTCAAGAAACTAAGCAATAACTCGCGGATCAAACAAAGACTCAATTCATCAAAAGAGAGAAAGAAAGCACATGAACTCACTTTTGAAGAAACTTTCTTTGGATTGATTTGATATGATATTGGTTCACAGCCACTCCATCAATGGATGACAAAGACTCAATACATGAGCACGAAATCCAATCCAACTCTCTAGAACCCTAACCTCCGCTCCTCCTCTCCCTAAGCAAATTAGGGTTTCAATAACAATGAAAGGGTCGAAGGGGTGCTGCCACCTCCCTCCTCTATTTATAGTGGAGGCTTAGGGTTTCTAATAGAGTCTCCCTAATGGGCTCCCGTTAAGGCCCAAAACAAACGGGTGACACACGCACGCCTTTTAAAGCTCCGTGTTCATATTGTGCGAAGCACTCGCTGTTCGCCACGTGTAGGTTGATCCAACGGCTCTCATCATGTCGGCAAGTCTCTCCCATCCGGCCCCACCGAAACCACCATGGCACTTGCACCGACCGCGCCGCTTGATTCAACGATCGCACCGAAGCGCCGTTCGTTCACCTTTGTCCATCTTGCACCATGCTTGAGTCCAATGACTTCACCGGCATCGTCGATCGTTTTGAACCTCGGCTCCAAGCCTAGTCCCGATCATCCTCGCCGTTGACCGTCGTTGACCACCAAGCAACCTGCACAACAATAGACAAGCAAATCGAATTTGGGAACAAGTTCTTCACAACTTGACCCACGTTAGTCAAAACATGCATCATGCAACACATATGCCATGAAAACCACGAACTTGACCTAACAAGCAACCATCGCCGCCACATGGGCGACGACTTAAGAAAACCGGTCGACCGCACCTTGGCGTCTCGCCGCCACCCACGGCCCGATCGCCAATGAAGGCGGTCCGACCGCCACAAAAGGACTTAGCGAAATTTCAACGCTGAAATCCGCAACCTCTCCGGAAATTTAAAACGAATAGAACTTTTGATTGAAGCTCCAAAATTATGGGACCAAGTGCGAGAGAATCTCCTCACTTGCCTACACCTCTATTTTTGGCCCACTCCAAATTCAATGCCACTCAACTTGCCGGTCCGACCGCTCAACGACGCCAGTCAGACCGCTACCAAATCGTTCAGACCGCCGACCTGGCCGGTCAGACCGCCATCACAGAACACCCGAGGCATGGCGGTCGACCGCCACGAGGCTAGTCGACCGCCGAGACGTGTGTAAACCGAACTTTGCCGAAAACTCGTGTTTCCGCAAACCTTCAACGTCATTGCCAATTGACACATCATCCTAAGATCATGAGCATATCCCCATGATATCCACAGTTTTCATTTGATATGTGCGAAGTTTCGATGGTCTTGTTCATGTTCCGTCCACGGGAGTGGAGTGTAGTATATTCGGAGATGATGCTAGTCTCTATTCATAAGTACATCGACAACCACATATTTTGTCGATACTTGATGCATGTTGATCGTGTTGTATTTTCAAGTGATATGTGACAAGCTTCGATGATATATTCTTTTCATATGTGTGGATATGGTGTTAGTCATAGTACATAAGATTATTCATGCATCCATGTTTATATTCCGTCCACGGGAGTGGAGTCTAAAGTCCCATCAATTCCAGTATGGGCATGTGAAGTCCCACCATTCCAATGTGGGCAGCTTGGACACCCGTATAAAATGTTCTTCATACGGTATTTTGGATCCCCGTATTTCGATAAATACGGGCTTAAGTGAACACCGACGGGTGTGTCACTAGCTATACCTAGAGTATAGCGAGTGCGATCCATTCAATTCAGAAGGTTCTTTCATTCCATTCATTCATTAAGCCTCACGTGTTTTGTTCATATTCTTTAACGATGTGGTTTTGTTCATCTTTGTTGTATATTTATTTATCCATTGTACTTGCTGAGTCTCGGACTCACTCTTGCTTTGTTTGTTTATTTTTAGGTGACAGTTGAGGATGACTCTTTTGGGAGGGAGTAGACACGCACCATCCACTCATTCACCACATTTCAGTTTCAATAATAAGATTTGATTCTACCTTTCATTTGTTTAGTGATGAACTGTAATAAATGAAGCTAAATATGGTTGATGACTTCTCCTAGGTTACGAATGGTTAATTCTACCTGTGAAACTTGGTCATCTCTTTTGTTATACTTATATGGTTCAAACATTGTCAACATTCTCTAGTATTGAGGTCGTATGCTAGATTCTTTAGGTAACATTTTGGCTTCTGAATAGCCAGGGTGTTACAATACTGCAGAAAGTGTAGCTTGTAACTCCTATCATGAGGGACAAGTTTCTGGAAGCATAGTTTGCTCTGAACATGCAACCATAAATATATCCAGGATTACATACAGAGAGTGCCTCCACAACGATTTGCAAGAATGCAGTTGCTCAAGTGGTAATGATGTTGGACTGCGCTCTACCTTCACTTGCAGACAGCACAAAGTCACGATTATATCCAAAATTATTTTATGTGGAAAGTGCATGATCATCTGATGGGTTCGGGGTCCCGATCTTTCAACAGGTTCTGGATAAGTTCGATTTGGTGGAGGCGCGACACAAATCGACTCGGCTTCCGAACAACACGTTCCGAACCCCGCAATCGCAGCACCACGTCTCCTCATGTTATCAACCGTGCGCAACCCGGTTGACCTCGCCAAGAAGGCTAATCCTCGCCTGCGAATCGAAGAACACAAGCAAGAACAAGGAAGAACACAATGGAATTGCAGATGTATTGTTTTAGCACTCGAAAGTTGGGGTCTCACAAACCGATGAACGGCGAAACTGTTCAAGACAGGATTAATCTAAGCAAAACCCAACCCTAATGGTGGGGGTGGTGGCTGTATATAGAGGACTGAGGGGCGTGCAAAACCCCTGGACACGCCCTAATGGGCTCCAACACGATACAAAGCCGAATGGCCCAAAAGACGGTGACGCAGCACCCTGACAGATTCTGAATGCCCACTTGTTTCTATGATTCCCGTTGACTCAGAAGGAATTTTGACATGGGACCAGAGCCATTGGAAAGGTCGTCTTCTCAGATTTTGATACATATGTGGAACATCCAAAACGAAGCCCGTATGCGATCTGGGCGTCCGCTTTAGTACGGGCAGTCTGGACTCGAATTGGATTCGAAGTCGGCTTGAGTTGGGCCTCCAACATGATTCGACCGCCCTTGCTGGACTTGTGCGCTTCGTAGCCCTTCTCCAAGTACTTACAGGTCCTCTCCATGGTTCCTAATCATAATTAAATCATTAGGTAGCAATCGATTCTCAAATGAACAAAAAGAAGTACTTAGGAACGAGCTCACCTATAAATTCAATTGTCGGGCGCGAGCTCTAGTGATTGGTCCTTGAATGTCAAGTGGAGGATTGTTGTGTGTATCCGAAGAAGTGATGTCCTCATCATCATCCAAAGTTATATTCTAATAGAAAAACTAAAGCACTACACAGTGTCTAGGTCAAGCCAAGTAATGAAGTAATAAAGGAGTGAAATCCAGATTGACAGTCCAATACAGCAAAACCAACTCTTGAAGTTGTACATGAAAACAACCCATGTGATCCATAAGCAGAATTTTGGTCAGGCAGATGCAATAATTATTTTTTATATGTTTTCATGTCATTGATCACATAGGAAGCCACAACGTATCAATCCCAACATGGAGCACGGTACTCAGGCGGCTACGTTGATGCGCGTCAACCACCGGATCAAGCAACTCGTACTGGCCTGCGTCCACCATACCTAAAAATGCAGCAATAAACAAAGTTCAACATCTTTACATAGGATATGTAGCGATTATAGATTTTATTTACGATTTTCATGTGTCAGGCTATTCTCCAAGATTAACTGGTATTTCTGGCACTAACAAAATAATTACTCTACTTAGGTACTCAATACATTTTTAACAAAATAATTACTCTTCCTATTTCTGGAGATTGATCCTTAATCGTTCCAGTGCTACATAATTCCGTCCTTACTCAGCTACTCCGGATTTTCTTTATAATCTTTAAATGTGTCATGCAATTTTTCTAGTTCAAAAGATAACTCCTGCATTAATAATATAATTACCACGTACAGATGGGGAGCTTAATAAAGCTGGAATTATTCTGATTCTGCCATTGTGCTACCACTACCGGCTACACAACTTAAAATACATGCTACACAATTTGACTACTTTTATGTAACCTACTCAACCCTATGTTGCTATTTTTGTTTGCTAACTAACGAGGTTTTCACATAATGTACAAAGTTTCGGGAAAATGTACCTGCGAGATGACCGATCGGACTCGATGCTCTGACGACAATCTCTCTCCTCCGCGACAAACTGATAGAGCTTCGCTACCTTTCTTCTCTCCCTCTCCTTTTCTCTCTCGCTTTTTTCTGGAATTAAAATGAATTATGGACTGATTTTTCGGCGTTTTTATAGCGGGTCCTGTCGTCGATTGAATCGGCGACAGAACCTATCGCCGATTGAAGCGCGGCGAGGACCATATTCACATCATTTGGTCCAACTACCGACCGGCGACAGGGCTAAACAGGGTCCCTATCGCCAGTTCAACTGGCGATAGGGACATATTTTTGTAATTTTTTGGGGGGCTATTTATTTTTGTAAATATCTTTTAAAATTATATTATTTTTTTAAAAAAATCCCAATTTGTAGGCCACATCACCCCGATTTCCTTGTGCCGTCTGATCTCATGCAGAACTCTTTTGCACGGTCCGATTTTATTTTCGTTTTGCATGCCTTGATGCCATCGTGCTCTCTTCTACTTCGCCCCTACCCCAGCGTCCCACGCCTGGCTGCCGCTCCCTCATCTTCCTTTCGAGCGCACCGCCTGCCCGCCTCCCTCCTTCCACGCGCAGGCGCCGCCTGCTCCTCCCCCCTCCTCCCCTTTCGGTGCCGCCGCCACCCCAACCGCTCCTCCGCCCTCCTCCTCCTCCTCCTCCTCCTCCCTCCTCCCTGGCACCCTCCTCTTCCCTCCTCCCAGACTCGCTCCTCCCCGGCACCCTCCTCTTCCCTCCTCTCGGACTCTCTGTCGATCCCAGGAACAAAGGATCCCGAATTGTCTGTATTCATACACCGGTCCAGGATTTCTAGTGTACACAGTCTCACAAAATTGATATCACAATCATATCACGAAAACGTAAATAACATTAAGTAATCAAATGTTTAATACAACATAGTCTGATAAACAAATATCAAATAACAATAACATTGCGGAAGTAATAAAAGTGAGCCACACGATTCGCCACAGGCAATTGTCTGGAGTCGAAGGCCTAAACGTCCTGGTCCTCACCGTCGGGGAGACCACCGTCGGGGAAGAAATCTTCTCCTGAATAAAAGTTATTCAGCAAGAGTGGACACTACTACCGTGCTCGCAAGCTACACCCAATATGAAATAAAAATACATGCATAAGGTAAACAAGTGAATAAGGCAGGGGTTATTTTGCATAGACATCATTTTCAATTTAAATACTCATATTACTTTCTAAGGCCATTTTCATAATATATCTAAAGTCAGAATTTTGAAATGACACTATTATGGATAACCTCCAAATGAACAGGTGAAGGATATCCTCCTATCACATGACTGACTGCCCAATATTCCACAAGGATTAACCGTCCTCAACCATTTAAAAAAAACCTTATTTTAAAAAAATCAAAAACAAATCTAACTTCAAGTGGCCTTGCTAGCATGTCCATGACCGCGGATGTGGCTATTCGAATAGTTTTCTACTCTGCAGAGTCTGTACAACTTTACCCACACGAGATGACATGCTCATTATGTCGGCCAAAACACGCTTCCGTAGGCGTGCGACTGAGCAATTATCAAGAGGCCTTTACAATGTTTAGTCCTAGTATACTTATGCCCGCTAAGGTTTCACCCCTTTGGACTAACTGTCCTCTGGAAGCCCCACTTGCGCCAAGTGGGAATAAACGTCTAACCGACACCCACGCAATCAACATGGCATAAATACACTAAAATATTACAAATTAATTGGCCAAATCCTGCCCATACAGGACATGTGGTGGTATGATAAGGCATAGAAAAAAGCGGCTCAAAGACCAGTTCTCAATTGACTTTGGCGTCTTTCCAATAAACCCTGGGCCTTAATCTTAACCAGATTAACCCCGTGCATAAACCTGCACCCACCATTCAACCAATTCGCCCAAGTCCAAACCCATTTTTGATTTTGTTTAGAGTAAAACCCTCTTTATAAACCTTCTATGGTAAAACAATACCACAATTTCAAATTTAAATCAAGTTTATGAAAGTTTGGCTAAACCTTCCTAAATTCATAAGTGTGGTCTAAGCATGGCTAAGCATATGACTACTTTTTATTCATTTCATCTAATGGTGACAAGGTAATCATGTACAATAATCAAATTGGCCATACAATGAGTATTGGAATAACTATGTATAAAATAGGGCATTGAAATATTTGTATAAACATATGCATGCATTAAATAATTTAAAAACTGAAAATAAATTTAAAGTACTAGGCTCAACATGATCAATGGTATAACTTGCCTTCGTTGACGTCCTGAAAATCTAGGTCCTCAGGATGGTTAAACTCTCCAGAGTCGTCGAAGTCTATACGTGAAAATACGATAAATTCAATTCGAATAAATTGAAAACGATAGCTCAAATTAACTCCAAATTGAAATATTTTGGTTTAGTTAGCTAGATTATAATTTTATACAATTTTGCAACTTGAAACACCCAGTTTGGAGTTCAGATGCAAAAGTTGTGAATTTTTGAAGTTCAAATCTATTAAAAACCTAAATTCTGAATTTATTAGATTTTGTTGATTTATTTTTCTAAAGGAAATAATTTTTAATGTGTGGGACCCACGTGTCATAGACACGGTCCTCGTGGACTAAGCCCACGGGCTTTTGGCTTAGGGGTTTTGCGCTGACATGGCGCCACGTCAGATCCACGTTGGATCCGACACTGAGGTGGCGTCGCGGTGGCGCCTACGTGGCTCCCACGTGGCATTGCCACGTTGGGAATCGACGGCGAGGCCCTCGGCCCTATGGTCACCGCCGTTCTACGCCACGGCGAGGGGTGCGACGGGTACGAGAAGAAAGAGGAAGGTGCGGCGATGCTGTTGCGCTCACCCGCACGACGAGTAGACGATGGAGGCGGCCGACGGCGAGGAGAAGGCGGCGGCGTTGTTCGGGCGACGATGAAGTGGGCTCTCCAGAGGTCCTCCAGCGACGAGGCAGTGCGCACCGGGTTCGCGGGAAGATGGCGATGCCGAAGGTGGCGATGGAGGGGACGCGGCGTCGACGGCGGCAGCGCAATCGGCGGCGAAATCTCCTTCGGGCGGCGAGCTTCAACGGCAGATTCCGGCAGCGCTAGGGCGAGTGAGAGGAAGTGAGTGAGGGAATGGGTTGAGGGGGAAGGGGCGCACCTGAGGCTCCCTTTTATAGGGTCTGGGGGTCACCGGTGCGACGAGGAGAAGGCGGGGATAATGCGACGGCGGTTGTGGGCGCGGCGGCGGTTTCGGCGAGTTCGTGCGCGGAATCGAGGGGATCGAGGGAGAAGTGGGGGCGGCGTGTGGCCCGGGAGCGGTTGCGCGCGACCACGTGAGGAGAGAGGGGGAAGAACGCGGTGAAATCGGAGCTCCACGACGCGATAATGGCGGCGTTCCCCGGCGCATCCGCGCGGAGAAGAAGGGTGCGGGGACGACGGGTTGCGGCCCGTTGGATTCCGATCCAACGGCCGAGATGGAGCGAGGCGGAGAGAGAGGGAGAGGGGCGCGTGCGGGCCGTTGGATTTTGATCCAACGGTTGGCGCGCGAGGTTGGGTGCGGGCGGTATGGGCCGGTGCGGGTCGTGCGCGGGGAACGGGCTGGGCTGAGGTTTTGAGTTTCGACCCAAACACTATTTTGAGTTTTAAATTCCTTTTCCATTTAAACTAATATTGTTAATTCATTTAAGCTTTAGAAAATAGAAAATAAATCCCAAAAATTCTAGAAAAATTCACAGAAATTCCTAGAGTTATCTGGGACTTAAATAAAATATTCCCAACTATTATTTGGTAATTAATTTTGCAAATAAATTTGTTTTGGCTTTGAAATAATTATAAAAAGCTTTTAAAATTTCCATAAAATTCCACAAAATACATAAATTTTAATTTCTACTGAAATTTGAAAATTGGGTTGTTACACTCTCTCCTCCTCTTCCACTCTCCCCAGCCAAATCTGGTACCTCGCACCGACTCACCTCCTCCTTCCCCCGGCACCTCCACCTCTGCCCTCCTCCTCCTCCCTCCCCCAACACCTCTGCCTCACCTCCGGGTCTGTAACACCCTGGCTATTCGGAAGCCAAGATGTCACCTAAAACATCTAACATACATCCATAATGCGGAAGAATTTGAATAAAATCAACTAATGATAGTATCAAAACAACCAAGACATGATGAAGGTATCCTTCCTTCACCATCTAATCTATTTATTTCAGTTCATTGATAATGAAAGTTCACACGCAGTAATAATTCAACATCAATGTGGAGAAGGTATCCTTCCTTCACCACTTATAAATTTATTATTACAGTTCATCATTTACGAATGTAAGATAGAACTAAATTTAATCTTGAACATGAATTGGATGATGTGAACAAGTAGTGCGTGTCTACTCCCTCCCAAGTGAGCCAACATCAGGGGTTACCTAAAATAAACAAACAACGCAAGAGTGAGTCCACGACTCAAACAAGTACTGATAAAGGGACATAACACACATATGAACAAGTCATCATCATAAGAGAATATGAGCATACATCGAATGAAAACTTAGGAATGCATGGCATGAATGAATATCTTCAAGGATGGATGCACACATGCTTATACGGTAGAGCGAGTGACACACCGTCGGTGTTCACTTAAGCCCGCACCTTAACAAAAGTGCGGGGATCCAAGTCCTATATGAAGAACGTTTCATATAGGTGTCCAAAGCTGCCCATCTTGGAATTGATGGGTCTTACGTGCCCATACTTGGAATTGATGGGTCTTTCAATCCACTCCCATGGACGGAACATGACAATGTCCAAACCGCCCACATTGGAATGGTGGGACTTACGATCCACTCCCGTGGACAAAGCATGAATAAAAGGATGCATGATATGAACATGAACAATGCTAATATCATCTTTCGCATTTACTACACATATTGATAGAACATAACCAATTCAGCATTTGGGTATCACAAGATGTCACATCATATTCATGTAAACATTCACAATCACAAGATTTAAAACCAACAAAGTACTTGCCTTCGCGTTGCGTGCGTTAGCGAGCAACGATGGCGCTCCCAAACCCGTGAGGCTCGCGGCCTAAACAATTAAATAACCGAAATAAGAACAACATAGAGCCCATCATGAATTAATATTCTACACTACCCTCTTGCACACCCAAAACATAGTCATAACCCGAATCTGAAATTCCAGCAGTAACATGGAATCCCATCAGGACAGCAGCACGGTAAAGACCAAAACTAATGATCTGGGACTCCAAAAGAGATGAGCCCAGATCCTACACGAGCTTAACAAATATATCTACAACTTTGTAGTTGACGAGATAACCCAATTCGGCCAAACTAAATTGCTAACTGTCAAACGAAATAGCAGAACAGAATATTACTGAGCAATTAGAACAGCAGAACTAAAACGTCCATAACTTTTAAACTACAACTCCGAATTGAGTGTTTTTTAACAATCTGAAAAGGTTATGAAATTACCTACAATAACTTAGTTGGCACGACATTCAAATTTTGCCTTTAACAAAAAGTGGCACACGGATCAAAACTAAATATAGAAACTGACATACAATCTGGACAGACTGACCTACAATCTGGACAGTCACAAAAAAAAGTGCATAACTTTTGATCTATAAATCCAAATGAGGTGTTCTTTATAAATCCTGAAAGCTAGTGATATCACCTTCAAAATTTGTTATGGGCAAGATCTCTGAATCACCCTCTAACTAGGCCATATATCAACCTATACAGAGACTGCTAATTCTCGTCAGGATTCTGGACAGCAGATAGTAAATCTATCATAACGTTTGACTAGAAAGTCGGAATGAGGTGATCTTGGCGGCCACCGAAAGATAAGATCATCCTCTAAATAACTCTAGGAGATCAAAATCCCTAATTCTTCCTCTAAGCATACGAAACAGGCCGCGCAAGAAACTGGACAGAATTGAATTTGTAGCAGCAGCAATTTAACCCAATCAAACTAATCGAATTCGCATCTAATACAACTTAAAAAGCAAAGAACGCCTCTAGTTACCCTTGTAGAACCTTAGAGAGACGCTGATCAAACACCCCGAAGAAGATCCCTTCTCATCTCCTCTTTTCTCCCATCTTTTCCCCTCTTCTTCTTCCTCCTTGCGGCAGGCCAAAAGCAGGAAATCCTCCGGGAGGTGGCAGCAATGGAGGGTTCATCTTGAGAGGGGAAGGTGGAGGCACCAAGGGAGGGAGAGGGCAGGAGGTGGCGGCTGCCAAGGAAGGGGTGAGGGGAAAATTTGGCCAAGGGAAAAGGGAGGGTGGCTAGGGTTAGGGGTGTGGGGCGCATGGGCTTTAGGCCCATGATGCCTCCCTCTTGAGAAGGACCGGCCAGCCCACTGGCCACGGCCTGAGCCCAGTTGCCGTGAAAACCAGTAACCCCTCTCTTTACAAGATCCGAAGAAGAACAATTCCCGAATAAATTTGATTGCTACCGATTAAATTATTTTCTTCCGATAGTTGATCCTCACACTTTGGGATATTACATTCTACCCCCTTAACGAGATTCGGCCGAATCTAAACACGATTAACCGAAAGAACAACCACGATCGAGAACGAACAACGGTAACCACGCACTGTTGTGAACAACACCGCTAAGGCTCACGCGACGCGAAACTCCAACTTCCCAAGTAGCCTCTCCTCGGATGAAAAATACCACAACACAACGACGTAACACGACGCCCGAACTAACACTCAACCCGGTACTTCGGTACTCACTCAACACGAGAACATACAAGGCGTTACGTACTCGCGCATAGACTCGAGGCGAGTCCTGGCGTCGCCAACTAGCGAAAACAACCCAATGTACCTTGGGTTAACCTTCCCAATGATACCGAACTACATGACAAGCACAAAGAACACGAAACTCTTATTCGCCTCTCAATTGAACTCTTCACGAAAACAAGGATCACCTCCTTTAACCGAATACACACGATCGAAAACTCTTTAAGCAAACTCTTTTACCGCAAAAACACACTGAATAAGAAAGATTCACATCACAACTAGACGTTACCAAGCGAGTGCAGTAAGAGTAAAATCCAGAAATCGAATTTCATTACGAAAACCTTTCCACCTTCCAAGTGGCGGTTTGCGAATAAATGTCACGAAAACCAAAGGAGGAACAATTTTAAATGCCCAAATCAAAACTTCCTTTATTCTTCCGAACCGATAAGAACCACACATACCAAAATCGAGTCAAGCTCAACTTACGAAAGACATTGGTCAACAAACATAAGCTCAAGCAAGAATAAAGAAAATGCTTCACTAATCAAGAAGACATCTTTTTCCTTAGTTTCACTTTTTGGAATAAAATATCTCTCCAACCTTGGAATTCGAATTCATCGCATACCACACGTTCTCAACCTCTTAATTTAACATCCTCAAATTTAGGCTTAAACCGAAACACATCATCCACACCTTTGTGGAGAGACTCTATTGATTCCACTGAACACTCTAGACAAACTGATGACATTACTTTGATAGAGGGCACCAAAGCACCTCAAAGACCCACGTAATCTCATCACCTCCAACTTTCAAGAATAACACGTCAGAATCCTTAGTACACCCGCTCATGAACTACATCAGAAGGGTTCTATCGACAATCATTCCACTACTCAGAATACTCCAGTTTTCTATCTCCTCTACACACAAATCTTTGGGCGACCAAAAGTCTAGCATGAAAATGGAAAGCCCAAATTTAACCTCCAAGACCCCTACCACGAATTCCTCTTATAACACATGGTGAAATCATCGGATTAAATCTCTAACATCCCCACAATTCCGACATACTCACTCATTGACATCATCAGGAATCACTCACTCAACATCGCAATTCTTTCCAATTGTGTTACGCTATAAAATTGATTAAGGTTTCCATACATTTGATAATCCGCAACATTTCAACATGAACCAAAGTTCTGGAACTACACTATATCATAGGTTCTACTTAGTTGAACACTATATGCTTTTACTTCGAAGCCATACATTCCATCTGAATCAACTTCCCTCCAAGAGGTTTAGGTCAAAACCAACTCATCTTCTATTACTCCTCCAATAGCTTGGTAGCAAAATCTCACCCCTACAATCACTTAACCACCACCAAACAATTGACAGCTTACGCTTTGTAAAACTTTGCAACATATCGTTACTCGATAACTTCATTTACCACATAAAAGCCTGAACCCTCGAAAGATCATGAACATAAAACTTGAAATTTGATCATTTAGAGAATATCACCATGGGTGATCAAATTACTACGAGAATTAACCTCATTCTCACATTTTGACGATTTAAAAAAAACATCGACAACATATACTAGTACCAGGAATCATCAAACTTTATTACTCCATCCTAAAACTTCCCAAAGGGAACATAAACCACAAAGTTGAAACAAATTTATTATAACCAGATTATGCTAAGCAATAACAATATCACAATGCACGCTATCAAAGCCTACTTACGAAATTCATCTACTCAATCTGTTGGTGTTGCTCAACACCTTCTTGACGTTCATTAACAATTGATGATTGTACTAATCATGTGTGTACATATGGTACTAATTTCATTTGCAATCACATAACCACATATAAACATAGATTCACATTTCACCTTTGTTCAGAAATCATTTCAAAACATGATTAAAGATTCACTAATATAATTTTCTATAAACAAGGTTTCATGAGTCGATACACCAACACCCATCTGGTACTTTATACAAGTTTCAACAATTTTAGCGTGCAGAAATAGATAAATCTAGCTCTTATGTAAGATCTATAGGTTACGAATGGATATGGACAATCTTCATTTAACCTACACCATGTATCAAATACAAGGACATTTCAAATTAATGAATTTCACTTTCATGGATGGTAGTTAAGAATAATTGATTTGCACCATGCTAATAACCCAACTTGGTAACTCATATCGTAACAATTTATTCGTTTAGTTATAACTTCTCATTTTAAGCATGGCAAGACATCACAAAAGGATTCTAACACCTTACTACAGAAAAGAGAGACTTCAAACCTCAACGCTCAAGTAATCCAAAAGAAACGCATAAAGCCAAAGCTTTCCCATGCAAACGAACTTCGTGGAAAACTCTCACTAACCAAGTGTCAAGCGAGTAAATGAGTCATTCTTTTTCAATGAGAAAGAAGGAGCAACCATGAAAACATCAATCTTGCCAATTGACAACGACCACAAGTGGTAAAAGCAACTCAACAGTTGAAAAGCAATATTTGTTTGAGAGAACCAAGAGGATCTATTGAAAACCATAAACTATCATGAACCACAAACCCGGAGAAATTCTTCAACCACCACAGGACAAGAATTGGCAAATTCGAAATCAAGAAAGAGAATAACTTTCTAAAGCAACTCACGCTTAACACCGAAACTATGGTACTGGGTAACTACTCCTATAACCACGCATCGCGAACAGTGGTGTAACTCGTGAATCGGAGTAACAACCACGACCTCCACTTCTGATCATTCGTTTACAACACGCTTCACCAAAATACTCAATTATGAATATACAGGATCATCTCATGACAATCATAGAATTAGTTCATAGATATTGAATATCATAGCAGATCATATATTACCAACAAGGATGATAGTACAGAAGCAATTCAACAATTGCTCAACAAAATGAAACATAATAACAGATATTGCGGAAGCAATGTAATTTTCCAACCCCACCTACTGTGCACAGTGTGTTATTTTAATAACTTAATTACCACGGACCTAAAGCCCGCTCTGATACCAACTGTAACACCCTGGCTATTCGGAAGCCAAGATGTCACCTAAAACATCTAACATACATCCATAATGCGGAAGAATTTGAATAAAATCAACTAATGATAGTATCAAAACAACCAAGACATGATGAAGGTATCCTTCCTTCACCATCTAATCTATTTATTTCAGTTCATTGATAATGAAAGTTCACACGCAGTAATAATTAGACATCAATGTGGAGAAGGTATCCTTCCTTCACCACTTATAAATTTATTATTACAGTTCATCATTTACGAATGTAAGATAGAACTAAATTTAAACTTGAACATGAATTGGATGATGTGAACAAGTAGTGCGTGTCTACTCCCTCCCAAGTGAGCCAACATCGGGGTTACCTAAAATAAACAAACAACGCAAGAGTGAGTCCACGACTCGGCAAATCTGATAAAGGGACATAACACACATATGAACAAGTCATCATCATAAGAGAATATGAGCATACATCGAATGAAAACTTAGGAATGCATGGCATGAATGAATGTACTCAAGGATGGATGCACACATGCTTATACGGTATAGCGAGTGACACACCCGTCGGTGTTCACTTAAGCCCGCACCTTAACAAAAGTGCGGGATCCAAGTCCTATATGAAGAACGTTTCATATAGGTGTCCAAAGCTGCCCATTTGGAATTGATGGGTCTTACGTGCATATCTTTGGAATTGATGGGTCTTTCAATCCACTCCGTGGGCGGACATGACAATGTCCAAACTGCCCACATTGGAATGGTGGGACTTACATCCACTCCCGTGGACATAGCATGAATAAAAGGATGCATGATATGAACATGAACAATGCTAATATCATTTTTCGGCATTTACTACACATATTGATAGAACATAACCAATTCAGCATTTGGGTATCACAAGATGTCACATCATATTCATGTAAACATTCACAATCACGACATTTAAAACCAACAAAGTACTTGCCTTCGCGTGACGCGTTAGCGAGCAACGATGGCGCTCCCAAACCCGTAGGCTCGCGGCCTAAACAATTAAATAACGAAATAAGAACAACATAGAGCCCATCATGAATTAATATTCTACACTACCCTCTTGCACACCCAAAACATAGTCATAACCCGAATCTGAAATTCCAGCAGTAACATGGAATCCCATCAGGACAACAGCACGGTAAAGACCAAAACTAATGATCTGGGACTCCAAAAGAGATGAGCCCAGATCCTACATGAGCTTAACAAATATATCTACAACTTTGTAGTTGACGAGATAACCCAATTCGGCCAAACTAAATTGCTAACTGTCAAACGAAATAGCAGAACAGAATATTACTGAGCAATTAGAACAGCAGAACTAAAACGTCCATAACTTTTAAACTACAACTCCGAATTGAGTGTTCTTTAACAATCTGAAAACGTTATGAAATTACCTACAATAACCTAGTTGGAACGACATTCAAATTTTGCCTTTAACAAAAAGTGGCACACGGGTCAAAACTAAATATAGAAACTGACATACAATCTGGACTGACTGACCTACAATCTGGACAGTCACAAAGAAAAGTGCATAACTTTTGATCTATAAATCCAAATGATGTGTTCTTTATAAATCCTGAAAGCTAGTGATATCACCTTCAAAATTTGTTATGGGCAAGATCTCTGAATCACCCTCTAACTAGGCCATATATCAACCTATACAGAGACTGCTAATTCTCGTCAGGATTCTGGACAGTAGATAGTAAATCTATCATAACTTTTGACTAGAAAGTCGGAATGAGGTGATCTTGGCGGCCACCGAAAGCTAAGATCATCCTCTAAATAACTCTAGGAGATCAAAATCCCTAATTCTTTCTCTAAGCATACGAAACAGGCCGCGCAAAAAACTGGACAGAATTGAATTTGTAGCAGCAGCAATTTAACCCAATCAAACTAATCGAATTCGCATCATCTAATACAACTTAAACAGCAAAGAACGCCTCTCGTTACCCTTGTAGAACCTTAGAGAGACGCTGATAAAACACCCCGAAGAAGATCCCTTCTCATCTCCTCTTTTCTCCCATCTTTTCCCCTCTTCTTCTTCCTCCTTGCGGCAGGCCAAAAGCAGGAAATCCTCCGGGAGGTGGCAGCAATGGAGGGTTCATCTTGAGAGGGGAAGGTGGAGGCACCAAGGGAAGGAGAGGGCAGGAGGTGGCGGCTGCCAAGGAAGGGGGTGAGGGGGAAAATTTCGGCCAAGGGGAAAAGGGAGGGGTGGCTAGGGTTAGGGGTGTGGGGGCGCATGGGCTTTAGGCCCATGATGCCTCCCCCCTCTTGAGAAGGACCGGCCAGCCCACCTGGGCCACGGCCCAGGCCCAGGTTGCCGTGAAAAACCAGTAACCCCCCTCTCTTTACAAGATCTGAAGAAGAACAATTCCCCCGAATAAATTTGATTGCTACCGATTAAATTATTTTCTTCCGATAGTTGATCCTCACACTTTCGGGATATTACAGGGTCCCTCTCGAGATTGGCTAAACCAGCGGCCTTCGAGGAGCACACGCGATGACGCGATCGATTTGGGTAGATTTTACTACGTTTTTTGCACTTTTTTCACTCTTTTTGCTCTTGGCCAGCCCCGAAGCCTTCCGGCCGCCACGAAGTCCTCCGTCGCCACGCCCCCCAACGCTTCCTCCTCCTTCTGTAGTGTTCCCGAGATAGCATACGGGGCCATGAGAGACCTCCACCTCTCGCTGAACCAGACCTAAAGGGTCCCCCTCAAGGCCGTGCTCCACGAGCTCTAGACCCATGCCCCGGTTGCCGCATCACACTCCGCTGTCGCCATCGCGGACACCATCCCCGTCAACCATGAGGACAACATCCTCAAGTAAACCACACCCTTTCCCGTGTCCATCCCTCTCTCTACCTGTTTCTCTTCTCCATTCGTGTGTGCTGATGGACTGATGGGGGTTTTGGGTGTTTGCGTTACATGACTTCGTTTACAGGCCATGGAGGAAATGATTTATACTTCCAATTACTTTTTGAGTTTGTATTGAATTCTGTTACCCTAAAACATTGTATTAGGTCCAGGTGTTTGTTTGATTATCAATTGGTTTCTGAATCCGAATGTTTGGCCAATTCGATTGTAAAGATAATTCTATTTTCCATAATATATTTTTTGTACAATGAGCTTACAATAAGGATTATGGACAAACTTCTATGCTTAGTGCAGTTTGCTCTTTTCGACCTTTTTAGGTATAGGCCAGAGGTTGGTGATATCATAGGTTGCCGTGTCATTGAGGTATGTCATTATTTGGACTTCTCAGTTTGGTACCATGGGTTTGTGCTATGAATGTACTACTTACCTGAATGTAATAAAATGTACCATGGATTTTAGTTCGTGAGGATGCTTTACTTTACGGGCTTAAAGCTGTAGTTCGAATCTGTGAGAATATTATTGAATGTTGTTACAAATTACCAATATGAGAATGTGTTAGGCAGACCCTGATAGTATATGCATATGAGAAGTTAGTAGCTCCAACTATTTTGTATGTCTGTAGCTCCAAATTACCAACATGCGTTGCAGCACTCTTTCTAGCTGATCTAACAGTAAATTTTGAGCACAGTCTCTCCTATAGATATACAGAACACGATAGCAACAAAAACTAATTATATACTGCAGTTACTTTCTTGGAGTGTAGTTGTGCTGTTATTTTAAAATGGCAGCTTAAATGTTGCACTATGTTCAAAGAGATCAATGGTTGGCATCATTAGTTCACTACAAGTTTCGCTAGTGATTCTTCTCTAATATTCCAGTTAGCGTTTTTTTTTTTCATTCCCCCTATTAGAGAAGGACAACTACTGTTGATGAACTTAATATGTGCAGTATTTTTGAAGAAAATGATGTTGTCTGTGTAAGTAGCGTACTCCTTGCCCTTTTCTCTGAAGGTACAAGAACTACCTTGTTTTGTTGCTTGAATGGATACTAGCTCTCCCCACCCGCCTGGCTAGATCGACAGGCCCCATGCCCTCCACCTTCGCCTCACCCATCCTCCGCCCCCAGCCCCACAGCCCCTTTACCTTCCCCCACGACCCGTGGCCTCTCTCCGCTCCGGGTCGCTCCCTTTCACCTCCGCATCAATCTCCCTGAATGCGTCTCCCAGATAGGTGTTGAAAATGATGGCAATATTTTAATTCCAGATTTTATTAAAAGACAAATATTGCAAAAGACTAATGATGCATAAAACAATACTGACAGCAGACAACTCATTGTACTTCACAATATATGAAAAACAGGATGTAAACAAGTCAATCAATCACACGATAGACTTACAGATGGGTCTGATGAAGAACAGGAAGCAGCGCAGACTTGATGCAGTGCAGAAACGTAGATGTCACAGTGCAGAAAGCGGTCGCGTAGATGCGCTGCCCAGAAACCTTATTGCCGCCCCCGTGCAGGTCTTCACGGCAGCAACGGCTCGGAGATACCGCTTCCCTTCTTCACGGTGCACGCCGAGAAGAAGAGTCGGCGAGGTTCAGATGGCGCAGTACAACAGCACAGATTAGAAGGAAGAAGGAATAGAGGCTATTCTTCTACACGCTATGGACTGGACGTCTCCAGGCATATATATATATATATATATAGATGCAGACTGGTAACTGACAGATTAAACAGCCATTTACCCACTGGTAATTGGCACACTTAACCAGCCATTTACCCATCGGTAATCGTTACTTAACGACCATTTACCCACCGGTAATCACACACTTAACCGACTATTTACCCACTAGTAATCTACTGTCATCTTCACCCAATAAAGCCTCAAATTCAAACATTTGAATCTCATTCAAACAGAGATAGAGAGATGAATGGTTCAGCAAAAGCAAAATTAAGGTGGACTTGGTCTGCCAAATGGCGCGCCACATCACGTCACGGCACGGTCGCGCGTCCCAAGTCACAAGTCACGCGATTTTTCACGCGAAAATCTGTGACGCAGGCAGGCGGCGCGTGCGTGTGTGTAATTAGCCAAAGCCCTCCTCCTACCATCCTCATCCATATGTTACATGTTTCAAGGAGTGGCTGTAATACTCCGGAAGTGTGAGAAGTTAAAAATCGGGTTAAATCAATTTAATCGGTAGCGCTTAATTTTATTCGGGGGCTTGTTTTTTCGTCAAATCTTGTTTAGAGAAGGGGATTACTGGTTTTCTTAGCTTTTTGGGCTTGGGGTGTGGCAGGTGGGCTGGCCGGTCCACCTCTTGAGGGAGGCATCATGGGCCTAAAGCCCATGCGCCCACACCCCTAACCTAGCCGGCCACCCCTTTCCCCTCTCCCTCCCCCTGGCCGCCACCTTCTTCCTCCCACCTCCCTTGGCCGCACCTTCCTGCAGCCCCAGGCGACCTCCTCCTCCATTGGTGGCAGCCTTCCTTCTTCCTCCATTGGTGGCAGCAACCTCCTCTTCCTCCCTTGGCGCTGCCGGCAATCAAGGAGAGCCCGGAGGCCGTCAACCATTGGTGTTTCGTGCAAGGTTTGGTGTCTCACGCTTCTCCTAGGGTAATGAGTGCTGATCCCCATGGATTGATTAGTGGTAGAGGTGTTTTGGTTCATTCTTTTGTTAGATCGATTAGCTGCGATTAGAGGATAAATCTGTCCAGTATGTTGCGAGGTCTGTTTCGTTGTTTTAAAAGCCGATTTAGAGATGTTCATCTCCTGGAGTATTGTAGGTCTTGTTCTTAGCTTTGGTGGCCGCCAAGAACACTAAAATCCGACGAACGAGTCAAAAGTTATGATAGATTTATTATCTGCTGTCCAGAATCCTGACGAGAATTAGCAGTCTCTGTTTAGGTTGATATATGGCCTGGTTAGAGGGTGATTCAGAGGTCTTGCCCATAACAAATTTTGAAGGTGATATCACTAGCTTTCAGGATTGATAAAGAACACCTCATTTGGATTTATAGATCAAAAGTTATGCACTTTTCTTTGTGACTGTCCAGATTGTAGATCAGTCTGTCCAGATTGTATGTGAGTTTCTATCTTTAGTTTTGACCCGTGTGCCACTTTTTGTTAAAGACAAAATTTGAATATCGTGCCAACTAGTTTATTGTAGGTAATTTCATAACCTTTTCAGATTGTTAAAGAACGCTCAATTCGGAGTTGTAGATTAAAAGTTATGGTTGTTTTAGTATTGCTGTCCTGTTTGTTCAGACAGAAGCTGTGCTGCTGTTTTGTTTTCTTTATTAGAGAAGTTTATTGGCCGAATTGGGAAATCTCATCAACTTGAATGTTATAGATATGTTCGTTAAGATGAGGTAGGATCTGGACTCATCTCATTTCGAGTCCCACGTCATTAACTACTGTCATTTTCGTGCTGCTGTCCCGACACGTTTTGGGTTGTGGCCTGTTTTTCAGATTAGGTTTTATGGCGATTCCTTGGGAGTTCAAGGGGGTATTGTAGACTATTAATTCGGGTTGGATTCTATGTTGTTCTTATTTCGGTTATTTAATTGTTTAGCCACGAGGCTACGGGTTTGGGAGCGCCATCGTTGCACGCTAACGCGCCGCAACGCGAAGGCAAGTACTTTGTTGCTCTTGAGTCTTTGTGATTGTGAATGTTTTCATGAATATAGTGTGACATATTGTGTTACCCGAGATGCGGAATTGGTTATGTTCTTTCATTATGTGGAGTATATCTTGAGAGATGGTATTATCACTGTTCATGTTCATATCATGCATCCTTTTATACATGTTATGTCCACGGGAGTGGATTGTAAGTCCCACCATTCCAATGTGGGCAAATTTGGACATTGTCATGTCCCGCCCACGGAGTGGATTGAAAGACCCATCAATTCCGGTATGGGCACGTAAGACCCATCAATTCCAAGATGGGCAGCTTTGGATACCTATATGAAACGTTCTTCATATAGGACTTGGATCCCCGCACTTTTGTTAAGGTGCGGGCTTAAGTGAACACCGACGGGTGTGTCACTCACTATACCGGTATATGCATGTGTGCAGTCCATCCTTGATTACATTCATTCATTTCATGTTTTCATAAGTGTTCACTCGATGCAAGGTTCGCATTCTTAAATGGTGATGTCCTGTTTGTATATGTGTTCTTTCTCTTTCACTGTACTTGCTGAGTCATGGACTCACTCTTGCGTTGTTTGTTTATTTTAGGTAACCCCTGATGTTGGCTCACTTGGGAGGGAGTAGACACGCACTACTCGTTCACATCATCCTATTCATGTTCAAGATTAAATTTAGTTCTATCTTACATTCGTTAATGATGAACTGTAGTAATTAAATTATAATTGGTGAAGGAAGGATACCTTCTCCACATGGATGTTGATTTATTACTGCGTGTGAACCTTCTTTATTGATGATCAGAATTAAATAACTTAAAAGGTGAAGGAAGGATACCTTCATCATATCTGTTTAACTTAATCTTGTCTTTAGTTGATATACTTGTTTCAAATTCTTCCGCATTATGGATGTATGTTAGATGTTTTAGGTGACATCTTGGCTTCGGATAGCCAGGTGTTACGATTGGTATCGAGCGGGCTTTAGGTCCGTGGTTAATAGAAAAAATATTAAATTGACACTTCGTACATGATAGGTGGGGTTGGGAATTACATTGCTTTCGCATTATCTCGTTGTTATGTTTCATTTTGTTGAGCAATTGTTGAATTGTACGTACTATCATCCTTGTTGGTAATATATGATCCGCTATGATATTCAATATCTATGAACTAATAATATGATTGTCATGAGATGATCCTATATATTCATAGTTGAGTATTTTGGTGAAGCGTGTTGTTATCGGATGATAAGAAGTGGAGGTCGTGGTTGTTACTCAGGATTCACGAGTTACACCACTTCGTTCGCGAAGACGTGGTTAGAGGAGTAGTTACCCCAGTATCATCGTTTGGTACTAAGTATGAGTTACTTTAGAAAGTTGTTCTCTTCTTTCATTTCGAATTTGGCAATTCTTGTCGTGTGGTGGTTGATGAATTTCTCCGGGTTTGTGGTCCATGATAGTTATGGTTTTCCATAGATCCCTCTTGGTTCTCTGAAACAATTATTGCTTTTATTGTTGAGTTGCTTTTACTACTTATGATCGTTGTCAATTGGCAAGATTGATGTTTTCTTGGTTGCTCCTTCTTTCTCATTGAAAAAGAATGACTCATTTACTCGTTTGATAGCTTGGTTAGTGAGAGTTTCTGCTTTGTAAGTTCGTTTGCACTCGGGAAAGCTTTGGCTTTATGCGTTTCTTTTGGATTACTTGAGCGTTGAGGTTTGAAGTCTCTCTTTTTTGATGAAGGTGTTAGAATCCTTTTGTGATGTCTTGTCATGCTTAAAATGAGAAGTTATAACTAAGCGAATAGATTGTTACGATATGAGTTATCAAGTTGGGTTATTAGCATGGTGCAAATCGGTTATTCTTAACTACCATCCATGAGAGTGAAATTGATTAAATTGAAATATCCTTGTATTTGATTCATGGTGTATGTTAAATAAAGACTATCCATATCCATTCGAACCTATAGATCTTACATAAGAGCTAGATTTATCTACTTCCTAGTATGTTAAAATTGTTGAAACTTGTATGAAGGACCGGATGGGTGTGGTGTATCGATTCATGAAACCTTGTTTATAGAAAATTATGTTAGTGAATCTTTAATCATGTTTTGAAATGATTTACGAACAAAGGTGAAATATGAATCTATGTTTACATATAGTTATGTGGTTGCAAATGGAATTAGTACTTGTATGTACACACATGATAAATACCATCATCGATTGTTAATGTATTGAAGAAGGTGCTAAGCAACACCAATAGTTGAGTAGATTAATTTCGTAAGTAGTCTTTGCTATCGTGCCTTGTGATATTGATATTGCTTAGCATAATCTTGTTATAATAAATTTGTTTCAACCTTGTGTTTGTATTCCCTTTGGGAAGTTTTAGGATGGAGTAATAAAGTTTGATGATTCTGAGTACTAGTGTATGTTGTCGATGTTATTAAATCGTCAAAATTGTGAGAATGAGGTTAATTCTCGTAGTAATTTGATCACCTATGGTGATATTCTCTAAATGATCAAATTTCAAGTTTTATGTTCATGATCTTTTGAGGGTTCAAGCTTTTATGTGGTAAATGAAGCTTATCGAGTAACGTTATGTTGTAAATTTATAATGGTTCTTGATGATGCAAGTGCTTGATTTTGAATACTTATTTGTTCTTATCTCATTAAGGTTCGATATTCTATTCTTGTGAGGCTTATGCGTTCAACTATGGACTCCACTTATGTTCTCGTGAGTTCATTGCTTAATTGGTTTCTTCTCTTGGTCCCATGTTGGTCATGAGTGGTGGATGAGTTTTCTAGTTAGTGAAAATCGTTTCCATTTGTCTCTTCTTTTGAGAAAGAATCAATTCATTCTTTTCACGTGGGTCTTTTGAAGTGTTTTCTAATTGTTGTTGTGAAATTGATGTTAATACCCATAGTAATTTGATCGCCTTTGGTGATATCGTTCGATGAGAATAATTCAAGTTTAGCTTTAGTGATATTTTCTTTGAGCCCATGAATCATCCGTAGCTGAAATTATTTTAAATAAATTAAGGTATTGGATTGTCTGTTGCTTCTTAAGAGATTTGTGTGATTTAATTTTAAAGGCTCTTTGTGCGAGTTGGCAACGTGAGGTTGCAATCAAAGAACTTATGTTGGTTCCTTTAAGAGGAGAATAATCTACTTGCGTTTCACGAAATCTCGTAATTGGAAATGTTTGAGTTTGGTGGTGAGATTATTTGGATCTCATGTTTCTTGTGTAGTTGAACTGTTCTGAACAAATATGACGTATTGAAGAATTTCATTGGTTCTTAATTAGTCCTTGTGGTTTGGACTAAAGATCTTATCTTGTACGTTGTGGCAAAGCGATGTTAGTCAAAGAATTAATTTCAGTGTTAAGGGAAAGAGTGCAGTAGGAATATTTGAAAATTTGAGTCAAGTTTTGTAACTTGTAGTTATTCGAATTGTTCATAAACTTTTTACTCTTTTCACTCAAGAGTTGTCGAGTTTCAAACGCAATGTCATTTTTTCTTATTAGTGGTTATTTGCTATTCCCTTTTCGAGGATGCGTGCCCTCATTGTGAACTCAACTTTCGTATTTCAGATCCTTATTACAGTTATTTCTTTTGGTTTTGTGCTCACTTGTGAGCAGTAACATTTTCCTGTGTGGTGAAATTTGTTCTTATTCGCCTCTTTCTTTTGAGAAAGGATCAACCGTTTTGTGCTGTGAAGTTTTACAACTCGTAAGTTGTTGTTTGTTTGGTGGTGGTTAAGTGATTGTAGGGGTGAGTTTTTGCTACCCAGCTATTGGAGTAGTAATAGAAGATGAGTTGGTTTTGACCGAATCTCTTGGAGGAAGTTGACTCGGATGGAATGTTTGGTTTCGAGGTAAAATCGTATATTGTTCGACTAAGTAGGACCTATGGTATAGTGTAGTTCCAGAACCTTGGTTCATGTTGAAATGTTGGGGATTATCAAATGTATGGAAATCGTAATCAATTTTATACAGTAACACTATTGAAAGTATCGCGATGTGGTATGAGTGATTCCTGATGATGTCAATGAGTGAGGATGTCGGAATTGTGGGGATCATAGAGATTTAATCCGATGATTTCACTATTTGTTATAAGAGGAATTCGTTGTAGAGGTCTCGGAGGTTAAATTTGGGCTTTCCGTTTTCATGCTAAACTTTTGGTCACCCAAAGATTGGTGTGTAGAGGAGATAGAAAACTGGAGTACTCTGAGTAGTGGAATGATTGTCGATAGAACCCTTTTGTTGTAGTTCATGAGCGGGTGTCTTGAAAATTCGATGTGATATTCTTGAAAGTTGGAGGTGATGAGATTGCATGGGTTTTGAGGGCTTTGGTGCCTTCTATCAAATTAATGTCATCAGTTGAAGGAGTGGTCCAGAGTGTTGATGGAATCAATAGAGTCTCTCCACAAAGGTGTGGATGATGTATTTCGGTTTAAGCCTAATTTGAGGATGTTAAATTAAGAGGTTTGAGACCGTGCGGTATGCGATGAATTGGATTCCAAAGTTTGAGAGAAATTTTATTCCTAAAAGAGGCCGAGAAAATTGGTACTTCCACAAAGAAGTGACACGTTTCTTTGTTTCTTGTTTGAGCTTTGTGTTTTGGGCGAATGTCTTTCGCAAGTTGAGCACGGCATTTATGTTGGCATGTGTGGTTCTTATCGGTTCAGGAAGAATAAAGGAAGTTTTTGATTTGGGCATTCAAGTGTTTTTCCCCTTTGGTTTTCGTGACGTTTATTCGCAAATTGCCACTTGGAAAGTGGAAAGGTTTTCTTGATGAAATTCTGATTTCTGGATTTTGCTCTTCAGTACCCAGTTGGTAACGTATAGTTGTGACGTGAATCTTTCTTATTCAGATATGTTTTGCCGGTAAAAGAGTTTGCTTAAAAGAATTCGATTGTATGTTTCAGTTAACGGAGGTGATCCTTGTTTTCGTGAAGAGTTCAATTGAGAGGTGGAACAAGAGTTCCGTGTTCTTTGTGCATGTTGTGTGGTTCGGCATCAATGGGAAGTTTAACCCCAGGTTCATTGGGTTCTTTTTGCTAGTCGGCGTATCGCCAGGACTGTCTCGAGTCTGTGTGCGGAGTACGTAGCGTTTCGTATGTTTTCGTGTTGAGTGGGTACTTGGGAGATCCGAGTTTGAGGTTTCGTTTGCGCCGCTGACCATCGAGTAAGGTGCGCCGAGTTTCGTGTACGTGAACTTTAACGGTGTTGTTCAACAGTGCGTGGTTACCGTTGTTGTTTTGATCGTGGTTGTTCTTTCGCTTAAGTGTGTTTAGATTCGGGTCGAATCCGTTAAGAGGGTAGAATGTAATACTCGGAAGTGTGAGAAGTTAAAAATCGGGTTAAATCAATTTAATCGGTAGCGCTTAATTTTATTCGGGGCTTGTTTTTCGTCAAATCTTGTTTAGAGAAGGGGATTACTGGTTTTCTTAGCTTTTGGGCTTGGGTGTGGCGGTGGGCTGGCCGGTCCACCTCTTGAGGGGGAGGCATCATGGGCCTAAAGCCCATGCGCCCACACCCCTAACCCTAGCCGGCCACCCCTTTTCCCCTCTCCCTCCCCCCTTGGCTGCCACCTTCTTCCTCCCACCTCCCTTGGCCGCACCTTCCTGCAGCCCCAAGGCGACCTCCTCCCTCCATTGGTGGCAGCCGGCCCTTCTTCCTCCATTGGTGGCAGCAACCTCCTCTTCCTCCCTTGGCGCTGCCGGCCGAATCAAGGGAGAGCCCGGAGGCCGTCAACCATTGGTGTTTCGTGCAAGGTTTGGTGTCTCACGCTTCTCCTAGGGTAATGAGTGCTGATCCCCATGGATTGATTAGTGGTAGAGGTGTTTTGGTTCATTCTTTTGTTAGATCGATTCGCTGCGATTAGAGGATAAATCTGTCCAGTATGTTGCGAGGTCTGTTTCGTTGTTTTAAAAGCCGATTTAGAGATGTTCATCTCCTGGAGTATTGTAGGTCTTGTTCTTAGCTTTCGGTGGCCGCCAAGAACACTAAAATCCGACGAACGAGTCAAAAGTTATGATAGATTTATTATCTGCTGTCCAGAATCCTGACGAGAATTAGCAGTCTCTGTTTAGGTTGATATATGGCCTGGTTAGAGGGTGATTCAGAGGTCTTGCCCATAACAAATTTTGAAGGTGATATCACTAGCTTTCAGGATTGATAAAGAACACCTCATTTGGATTTATAGATCAAAAGTTATGCACTTTTCTTTGTGACTGTCCAGATTGTAGATCAGTCTGTCCAGATTGTATGTGAGTTTCTATCTTTAGTTTTGACCCGTGTGCCACTTTTTGTTAAAGACAAAATTTGAATGTCGTGCCAACTAGTTTATTGTAGGTAATTTCATAACCTTTTCAGATTGTTAAAGAACGCTCAATTCGGAGTTGTAGATTAAAAGTTATGGTTGTTTTAGTATTGCTGTCCTGTTTGTTCAGACAGAAGCTGTGCTGCTGTTTTGTTTTCTTTATTAGAGACGTTTATTGGCCGAATTGGGAAATCTCATCAACTTGAATGTTATAGATATGTTCGTTAAGATGAGGTAGGATCTGGACTCATCTCATTTCGAGTCCCACGTCATTAACTACTGTCATTTTCGTGCTGCTGTCCCGACACGTTTTTGGGTTGCAGCCTGTTTTTCAGATTAGGTTTTATGGCGATTCCTTGGGAGTTCAAGGGGGGTATTGTAGACTATTAATTCGGGTTGGATTCTATGTTGTTCTTATTTCGGTTATTTAATTGTTTAGGCCACGAGGCTACAGGTTTGGGAGCGCCATCGTTGCTCGCTAACGCCGCAACGCCGAAGGCAAGTACTTTGTTGCTCTTGAGTCCGTGTGATTGTGAATGTTTTCATGAATATAGTGTGACATATTGTGTTACCCGAGATGCGGAATTGGTTATGTTCTTTCATTATGTGGAGTATATACTGAGAGATGGTATTATCACTGTTCATGTTCATATCATGCATCCTTTTATACATGTTATGTCCACGGGAGTGGATTGTAAGTCCCACCATTCCAATGTGGGCAAATTTGGACATTGTCATGTCCGCCCACGGAGTGGATTGAAAGACCCATCAATTCCGGTATGGGCACGTAAGACCCATCAATTCCAAGATGGGCAGCTTTGGATACCTATATGAAACGTTCTTCATATAGGACTTGGATCCCGCACTTTTGTTAAGGTGCGGGCTTAATGAACACCGACGGTGTGTCACTCACTATACCAGTATATGCATGTGTGCAGTCCATCCTTGATTACATTCATTCATTTCATGTTTTCATAAGTGTTCACTCGATGCAAGGTTCGCATTCTTAAATGGTGATGTCTGTTTGTATATGTGTTCTTTCTCTTTCATTGTACTTTTTGAGTCATGGACTCACTCTTGCGTTGTTTGTTTATTTTAGGTAACCCCCGATGTTGGCTCACTTGGGAGGGAGTAGACACGCACTACTCGTTCACATCATCCTATTCATGTTCAAGATTAAATTTAGTTCTATCTTACATTCGTTAATGATGAACTGTAATAATTAAATTATAATTGGTGAAGGAAGGATACCTTCTCCACATGGATGTTGATTTATTCTGCGTGTGAACCTTCTTTATTGATGATCAAAATTAAATAACTTAAAAGGTGAAGGAAGGATACCTTCATCATATCTGTTTAACTTAATGTTGTCTTTAGTTGATATACTTGTTTCAAATTCTTCCGCATTATGGATGTATGTTAGATGTTTTAGGTGACATCTTGGCTTCGGATAGCTGTGGTGTTATATGGGCCAATTTTTAACAATCCCCACCAATTGGTATCGAGCGGGCTTTAGGTCCGTGGTTAATAGAAAAAATATTAAATTGACACAGCTTTTGTGATTAGATTTCACTTGCGATACTAGGTGAGGTGGGGTTGGGAATTACATTGCTTTCGCATTATCTCGTTGTTATGTTTCATTTTGTTGAGCAATTGTTGAATTGCTTCGTACTATCATCCTTGTTGGTAATATATGATCCGCTATGATATTCAATATCGAATGAACTAATAATATGATTTAAGCCTACGCTTCACATGTCTGGAGGACTCCATGTTATCCTTAGTACTTGTAACCTTAATCAACACTGTTTGATTATCACAGTACATTAGGATTGCTAGTATTGGTTTCTCAACCAGTGGCAAGTCCAACTGAAGCTCTCTAAGCCATTCACCTCAACTTGAGAAATGTGTCTAGTGCTACAAGTTCTGCTTCCATAGTTGACCTCGTCAATATAGTCTGTTTACACGACCTCCATGAAACTGCAGCTCCTGCTAGTGTAAAGACATAACCACTTGTAGCTTTGATCTCATCTGCATCAGAGATCCAATTTGAATCACTATATCCTTCTAATACAGAAGGATGCCTAGTATAGTGAATTCTGTATGAGGTTGTGCCTCTCAAATAGCGCAACACTCTCTCAAGTGCCTCCCAGTAATCATCTCCTGGGTTAGAAGTAAACCGACTTAATTTGCTCACAGCAAATGATATGTCAGATCTTGTGGCACTAGATAGATACATAAGTGATCCAATAATTTGTGAAAATCTTAATTGATCTTTTCCTAACCCTTGATTCTTTCGAAGCTTAATGCTTGCATCATAGGGTGTTGGAGAAATTTTACAATTCTCATAGTCAAAACGGCTTAAGATTTTCTCAGCATAATGGGATTGGCTCAAAGTGATCCCATCCTCGTTCTTGATTAATTTAATGTTCAGAATAACATCTGCCTCTCCTAAGTCTTTCATATCAAAGCATCGAGATAAAAAAGATTTGACCTCGTCAATTACGGCAATGTTTGTTCTAAATATAAGTTTGTCATCTACATACAGGCACAAGATCACTCCTTGACCCCCACCATAACGATAATATACACATTTATCAGCTTCATTCACAACAAAGCCAGTAGATGTTAAAGTTTTATCAAATTTCTCGTGCCATTGTTTAGGTGCTTGCTTTAGACCATATAAGGATTTCAATAATCTACATACCTTATTTTCCTGTCCAGAAATCACAAAACCATCAGGCTGATCCATATAAATTTCTTCCTCCAACTCTCCATTAAGAAAAGTTGTCTTTACATCCATTTGATGGACATGTAGACCATAAGAAGATGCTAACGCAAAGAGCACTCTGATGGTGGTTAGTCTGGCGACAGGAGAATAGGTATCAAAGAAATCTTCTCCCTCTTTCTGGGTGTAACCCTTGGCCACAAGTCTTGCCTTGTACTTCTCAATAGTACCATCAGGCCTTAGTTTCTTTTTAAAGATCCACTTACATCCTACAGGTTTGCACCCAATAGGACGATCAGTGATCTCCCAAGTCCCATTAGCCATGATAGAGTCCATCTCGCTACAGACTGCTTCTTTCCAATACTCAGCATCAGAAGATGCATAAGCCTCTGAAAGGGTCTTTGGCACATCATCCACGAGGTATACAATAAAGTCATCACCAAAGGTTTTTTCAACCCTTTGTCTCTTGCTCCTACGAAGAGCTTCTGTGACTAGATTGTTATCCTCCTCAGGGATATCACATATTGGTTCAGAGATGGTGGGAAGTTCAGAAGTTTGATTATTCTCACTTTCAATATTTTCAATTTGAACATTCTCAGTTTGTGAAGTACTTACGGCCTGCTGTTCTCATAGGAAAATAATCCTCAAAGAATGAAGCATCTCTAGACTCCATTATTGTGTTAGCAATAATCTCAGGAATTTCTGATTTAACTACTAAAAATCTATAGGTCGTGCTATTATGAGCATATCCTAGAAAAATACAATCAATTATTTTAGGTCCAAGTTTTCTCTTTTTCTGCAATGGTATATTGACCTTGGCCAAACACCCCCAAGTTCGCAGAAAATTGACATTGGGTTTTCTCCCCTTCCATCCCTCATATGGAGTAATATCACTCTTTTTAGTGATTACTCTATTTAGGACGAAAGTTGCTGTCAATATAGCTTCCCCCCACCATGTCTTAGGCATACCAACACTCTCTAACATGGCATTAACCAAGTCTGTTAGTATCCGATTTTTCCTCTCAGCTACCCCATTTGATTGGGGTGAATATGGTGGTGTAAATTCATGGACTATTCCATGCTCGTAAGCAATTGAGAAAATTCATGAGAGATGTACTCTCCTCCACGATCAGACCTTAGTCTTTTTATTTTCTTCTCTAGTTGGTTCTCAACCTCGGCCTTATAAGTCTTAAAGTAGTTTAAAGCTTCATCCTTAGTTTTTAGCAAATACACATAGCGATGAGCGTGTTGCATCATCAATAAAAGTTAAAAATATCTTTTGCCTCCTTTTGTCAATAATCCATTCATTTCACACAAATCTGAATTAACAAGATCTAATGGTGGCAAGTTCTTTTCGTCCTCTAATCCCTTAAAGGGTTTGCGAGGCTGCTTTGCTTGCACACATGACTGGCACTTTGATCCTTTGACAATTTCACATTTTGGAATTAAATCTAATCTGGACATTCTAGCAATACTATCAAAACCAATATGACAGAAACGAGAATGCCAAATATTTGCCTCACATTTATTTAAACCAGTTGCAACATTCAGATTATAACAAGACTCTAAAGTACTTAGGCGGAACAAGCCTCCGCTCTCATAGCCTTTACCAACAAAATTCCCGAATGTAAGGACCCGGGACTAACATCCCAGATCTTCTGTGCATAACTGAACTAGTCCCATGATCAGTGGCTAGCTCACACAGTAAACAAATGTGATAACACAACCATAAACGTTAAAAGTTATTATATAACAACAGAGTTGATTACAAGATAGCCTTACAGGGAAACATTAAATAAACACAGCGGAAGACGATGAAGAAGTAGTAGGGTCCAGCAATCTGCCACAGGCAATCGACTGGGGTAGCGGCCTAGTTGTCACGATCCACACTTGAAGCGAAGTCCTGCTCCTCTGTAATTTGTTTGCATTAAGCAAGAATGAGCACAACTTCCGTGCTCGCAAGTTACACCGTCAATTAACAGAATGACATGCATACATGGATGTAACAAAGGATGGCTTATAGGGTTGATTGTGCAAAAACAGCATTTGACATTAAATACCATATTAAGTTCAAGAGCTCAAGTTTTAGAAAATCTAAAATTGATTTTGAATTGATAAAGATAGTGTAGGCACCAACCTAACACCAACATAAACACGGGCACCAACCCGGGGCTTCAACCCATAACTTTTCTCATGGACACCCATCCATGACAAAATTGTTTTTATCATCTTAAATCAAAACCAAAGGCTAACTTTGAGTGGCTTTGCCAGCATGTCCATGACCGTGGACACGGCTATTCGAATAGTTTTACACTCTGCAGAGGTTGTACAACTTTACCCACAAGACATGAATTCTCTAGTTGTTTGGCATCCGTCGATACCACCGCTCACTACCTTAGGTAAGCAGTCTAGAGCACGTGTCAAGGCCTTTACAGTGCGCCATTCCACCATAGTCCTCCCTCGCTAAGGTTTTCGCCCCCTTTGGACTACCCGTCCGCAGGTTCGAGCCCCTCTGCTGCGGGTGGGACTAACAAAGTTCATGAAAGACTACCCACCGCACCAACTGGAATGACCATAATGGAACTTTGCAAATTAATCAGCCATGTCCTGCCCATACAAGACATGTGGTAGTACGGTATGGCTTAGCAAGATGCGGCTCGAAGACCGGTCCTGAATTGACCTGGGCGACAACCAACAGAACCCTGGGCCTCAACCTACCCAGTTGAGCCCGTGCATAAACCTGCACCCACTAGACAACCGTTTCGCCCATGTCCAAACCATCATTTTATTTTATTTTTCTAAGTCATTTATAACACTCCCATGACACACCAATGTCAAGGGTACAATTTAAACAACATTTGACTTTTGGCTGAAATCTCCCAAATCAAACATATTTGGTCTATAAGCATGGCTAAGCACAATATTTAAATGATCCTAGTACATACTATTGTATTAACTAGGTTTCATCTAGGGTGACAATATGTTTGATTCGATAACAAAATTGGCCATACAAAGGATTTGGGCATAACTATAAATTTAAAACAGGGATTTAAATTACTGAATATAAATAAGCATGCAGTAATAATTTGAAACAGAATTTAAATAATTTTAAATATTAGGTGCAATTATGATCAAGAATGTAACTTGCCTCGCTTGAGGTGAACAGATTAACTGATATTGAGGTGATGTTGTTTTCCTCAACAGGTCACCTAGTACTCACAAGCACTTTCTCCAGGTAGTTTATGTGTACAAGCACGATGATCACACAGTCAAAATCAATCCTCTTATGTGCTCTTCAACAGCGTCGAAATCTATCTTTCCGAAGTCGTCGAAATCTATACGTGAAAATAAGCCAAATTCAAACCAAATTCAAATAAGATTCAAATTAACTCCAAATTGAATAAATTTGGTTTAGATAGCTAGATCTTGAATTTAGATAAATTTAGAAATTTGAATGGGCTCAATCGGAGTTTGGATGCAAAAGATATGAGCTTTCGAAGTTTGAAATTACATGAAATGATAGATTTAGGGTTTAAAGAAATTTGTGGTCAAATGAACTCAAAATTAAATAATTTTGGTTTAGTTAGCTAGATAATGATTTTATACAAATTTTGAAATTTGAAACACCCAATTTGGAGTTGGGATGCAAGAGATATGAATTTTCTAAGTTTAAATCTATTTAAAACCCTAAATCTGATTTTAACAGAATTTCTTGAATTATTTTTCTAAAGAAAAACCATTTTATTGCGCAATGATGACATCAGCAACTGATTTTCGGAATTAAAGAAAATAAATTAAAACCCTGACATGTGGGGTCCACGTGTCATAGACACGATCCATATGGACTAAGTCCATGGACTATTTGGCGCAGGGGTTGCGGTGAGGTGGCGCATGTGGTGCCACGTAGGCAGTGAGGTGGCGAACACGTGAGATGTAGCGCCGATGTGGCATCGCGGTGGCGGCCGCGTGGCGGTGCCACGGTGGCAAAGGCCGGCGGGCTCTCGGCCCTAGGGTCGCCGTCGTTGGGCGCCACGGCGACGGTCGGTGAGGGTACGAGGGGGAAGAAGGGAGTGCAAGGAGCATGGTGCGCTCACCCTGGTGGCCGGAGGGGGACCGAGGCGGCCGGCGGCGAGGAGTAAGCGGCGGCGCGGTTCGGGCTCCGGTGAAGTTGGGGCTCCGGGGGTCTTCGGGCTGAGAGAGAGGGCGCACGGGGACGGCGAGATCGCGGCGATGCCGGAGGTGGGGACGACGGAACCGGAGGGGGCTTGATGTCGCCGGAATCGGAGGAGCAAGAGCTCGCGGCCGGCGGCGGGGAAATGCGAACTCCGGCCAAACGAGAGCGAGGGAGGAAGTGTGAGTGATGGGGATCGGATGAGAGACGAAGAGGGCTCCCGGTGCTCCCTTTTATAGGGACGGGGAGGGCCGGTAGAGGGAGATCGTGCGCACGGCAATGGCGGCGGCGGTTAGGCGTGCGGGTGAGCCGGTTGCGGGAAAAGGGGAGAACGTGGGGGTGGAGGCGGTTGAGGACTCCGGGTCGTGCGCGCAGCGAGAGACGCGGGCGGTTGGAGGCGGCGGTGGATGGAGCTCCTCGCGTGCGGCCATGGCGATAGGGAGTAGCGGTTGCGGGAGGAAGAAGCGGAGGAGGAAGAAGGTGCGAAGGCCGTCGGATTTTCATCCGACGGTGCGGAGGAGGCGGAAGGCGTGGGAAATGGTTGGCCGTCCGATTTAATCGGACGGTGGAGGAAGGGAGAGGGGGAGAGAGGGTGGAGCGGAGCGGGCCAAGTGGGCCGATGGCGCGGAAGAGAGAATGGGCCGGAGGAGTTTCGGCCCAATAGGTTTTCCGGATTTTTAAATGATTTTCCAATTTTAGTTAATCTGATTAATATATTTTGGCTTTAGAAAATAGCAAAATAGATCCAAAAAAATATGGAACAATTCACAGAAATTCCCTGATTCATTTTGGACTTTATAAAATTATTTCCAACTTTATGTTGGCTTTTAATTTTACAAATAAATTTGTTTTGACTTTAAAATATTTATAAAAAGCTTTTAAAAACTCAGAAAATTCTAGAAATTAGGTAATTTTTTTTATTTTTCAATTTAAATCCAATAAAACTTCAAGAACTTCAAATGAATTTTAAATTTGACTTTTAAAACTTCAGAAATTCAAATAAAGCAATGAAACTCTAACAAATTTTAGGAAATCCAATAAAACATTAACTTTATTTTATTTTTATTTTGGTAACATAACCTTGGGATGTTACACCGAACTTAGACATTACAATTTTATTTGACTCAAAGACTAGCTTATAACCATCCCTGCATAGAACAGAACCACTAACGAGGTTCTTGTTTATTGTAGGAGCATGATGCACGTTCTTCAAGTGGACAATCTTCCCTGAAGTAAGCTTCAGTTCTACCGTGCCAACACCAAGAACAGAAGCATGCGATCCGTTTTCCATTAGGACGGAGGAAGCCCCTGCTGCCTGGTAAGAAGAAAACAAGGAAATATCAGAACATACGTGAACATTAGCACCAGTATCAACCCACCAATCAGTGGATTGACATGCTGAAAAAACAACAGAGAATTACTATACCCTCCCAAGTCGAGGCCGCCTATGATCACGTTGATAGCCTTCTTTTTGGTCGTTCACCATCTCTCGCTTTTGAAATGACGCTTTCGCCATATGACCGTTTTCGCACACACAAAGCGGTGATGTTCTTCATATCATTTTTCTCGCTTTTCTTCTTAAAGCTAGTTGTCTTGTTCGTTTTGTTGGATTTGTACTTCTTTGCAATGATCTTTTCTCTATGAAATTTGCATTGTTCTGACCAGAAGTACTGGGTGCATCTTTTGCTCTTGCCTTTTCTTCCACATCGAGGGAAGCAATGAGATCTTCAACCGAAATCTCTTCCCTCTTGTGTTTCAAGCTAGTGGCAAAATCCCGCCAAGAAACAGGAAGTTTGGCGACAATGCCCGCAGCCACAAACTTAGGAGGCAACACACAGCCCAGATGCGCAATCTCACCAACCAATAGCTGGAGATCATGAGCTTGTCCAACTATGGACTTAGCCTCATCCATGGTAAAGTCGAAGAATTGCTCACACATGTAGAGCCAACGACCTGCCTCTGCCTCTGCATATTTGTGCTCTAGTGCATCCCACAACTCTGTGGCGGACTTATAGTCCATGTACACATCATAGAGCTGATCTGCCAGAATGGTCAGAAGGCAGCCAAGAGCAGTGTTGTTCGCATTATCGAACTGCATATACTGGTCAACCGTAAACGGATACTGTGGGTGGATTACCCACCACAGCCCCAAAGACATGAGCCAAAACTTGGCTCTAGTCTGCCATCTACGAAAATTCTGACCAGAAAACCTCTCAGGTTTCATAGCATCAGAAGCTCCAACCATAGTTGTGTTGCAACAAAGTTTACAATAAGGTTTCTGGAATGTTGAAAATGAGGGCAATATTTTAATTCCAGATTTTATTAAAAGACAAATATTGCAAAAGACTAATGATGCATAAAACAATACTGACAGCAGACATCTCATTGTACTTCACAATATATGAAAAACAGGATGTAAACAAGTCAATCAATCACACGATAGACTTACATATGGGTCTGATGAAGAACAGGAAGCAGCGCAGACTTGATGCAGTGCAGAAACATAGATGTCGCAGTGCAGAAAGCGGTCACGCAGATGCGCTGCCCAGAAACCTTATTGCCGCCCCCGTGCAGGTCTTCACGGCAGCAACGGCTCGGAGATACCGCTTCCCTTCTTCACGGTGCACGCCGAGAAGAAGAGTCAGCGAGGTTCAAATGGCGCAGTACAACAGCACAGATTAGAAGGAAGAAGGAATGGAGGCTATTCTTCTACACGCTATGCACTGGACGTCTCCAGGCATATATATATATATATATATATATATATATAGATGCAGACTGGTAACTGACAGATTAAACAGCCATTTACCCACTGGTAATTGGCACATTTAACCAGTCATTTACCCACTGGTAACTGTTACACTTAACCAGCCATTTACCCACTGGTAACTGTCACACTTAACCAGCTATTTACCCACTAGTAACTGTCTGTCATCTTCACCGAATAAAGCCTCAAATTCAAACATTTGAATCTCATTCAAACAGAGATAGAGAGATGAATGGTTCAGCAAAAGCAAAATTAAGGTGGACTTGGTCTGCCAAATGGCGTGCCGCGTCACGTCACGGCACGGTCGCGTGTCCCAAGTCACAAGTCACGCGATTTTTCACGCGAAAATACGCGAACGCGCGCGCGCGTGCGTGCGCGCGTGTGTAATTAGCCAAAGCCCTCCTCCTGCCATCCTCATCCATGTGTTACATGTTTCAAGGAGTGGCAAGGACTGCACCTTATATGTTGGTCACCTCCACCTTGCTTTATCAATATGGTACTAACCCATAAATACTTTGGAATTATAGAAAATGGGCCTCACTTATATGGGCCAATTTCTAACAATAGGTTCCTTCTGGTTTCTTCGGTTTCCTCTCCCTCCACCGCCACTGGAAACGGTTGCTACCGCTGCTGCTTCATCCTTCTCCCCGGCGACAATCGTAAATATCGGCTGTTCGATTCCATATATAAGTTGCTCAGTATATATGCTATGCCTTTTGTTTTTCTTGGCTACAAGTCTGCTACTCTATTTTTGCTTTTGCTCCCCTTTTCAGTTCGATTCCAAACAAAACCTTTTTTTAGGGTGTTATTTGGGTGTTTCTGGTTGCTAGAGAAATGGGAAGGAGGGATTTAAGCCTCTTTCGTGCAATTCCTGGATACGCCTTTTTTTGGTTTACTCTACCATCTAATTGTCCCTAATATCTACACCTATAAATTGCTCACTGATGTTCCATCTTACAGACAATATGTTTAGTCCGCTACAATACCAATCCACACCAGCTACTCACACCAGAGAAAATCTACTTGTGACATGCTCTTAGACTTAGCGACTTTTATACTTTATTTGTGTAATGCATCTCTGCCCTTCAGCCTGTGTAATAGTTACAGGCAAAGTATTGCCTTAGGTAAACTGTATCTCATGCTCCTTCCACAGACAGAACATTTGCAACCAGTAGTGTTATCTAACAGTAAAACAGCAGACACCTTCTGCTAAATGCATCGTATTTAGCCTTTTCTCTTTGTATAATACAGGTGATGCTCCCTATTTACATCATTGCTACATGCATCGTCCACTGCGATACATAGCTCCTAGAACCAGTACACGTCGTACAACCGACAGAATCGTGCTAGACGTTTCATGGAAGCCTGTGCTCGCGCGCACAGCCTACTAGTCATAAAGAAGAGTAGTGCATATTCCATGTGTTTGCACTGACTACTTTAATATGATACTTATGTATATTTATTACAAACAAATGCATACAAATGAAAATAATAATAATGTCCCGAGCCACCTACCACACCGTTTTATTTAAGAGAAACCATCGCTTACCACCGCACTAATTGGGGTAAAGGTGTCAAGGCATCTCCAATAGTTAGAAATAATCTTATCTTTAACATATGCTACATCATCTTTAGAGACAACATCTCCAATAGATAGTCTCTAACACACTCTCCAGCATTTATATTTTATAATTTTTCTTTGAAATGAGCCTACATATCAACTAGAGCAGATTAATGTATTATGTCTTGTTTCGCGTGCACTACAATCTCTTCAGGAAGAGATGACTTGTGCCCTCTGTGAGCCCCCGGTGTATTTAGCTTGTAATACTTAGTTTTTCGTTGACTCTAGCATCACAAACAAAATATACCGTGCCCCGAGAAAATGTATACTTTCCAGAATTGCAATATACACACCCTTTTACAAAACACAGAACCAAAGCTTAAATTTTACAAGCAAAAGACATAATAAAGTTATTACAAAAGAGAGGCCAATTAGCCAAGACAAGTAAAAAGAATTAATTAACCGCAGAAGCAATATGCCATAAGATGGCTATAAACAAAAGCCAACCGGTTTGCCTCACACCCACAAGGCAATCTGAACGGGCCGCCAAGCTAGTCGTCCCCACCGCAGCAAAACTCACAAAAGTCGATCCATTGGAGATCAACCTCCTCTGCAACAATAAGCAATGCAAATGAGTACAAAAATATACTCGCAAGATTTACGAGTAACAAACCTAGATACTACTACATGTAGGTTTTAATCAAAGGAGAAGGCTAAAGGTTAATTTTCAGCATAAAGCAAATTTTATTTGCAATAGATAATAGATTGAAGACAGTTTTAACAATTTGAAATTTTATTTGTTCAAATAACAGCGAGACAATAAGTAGTAACATAAAGACATCCTGGAAGTGACTAACCCAATAGTCACCACAACAATAGCACGAATTACCTATTCGTACCACCCACATCAAGTTTTAATTAAAAAGGTTGTAGTCTAGTTCTTGCACGACCTTACCAAGCATGTCCATAACCTAGGACGAGGGTATTCGAATAGATCAAAACCCTGCAGGGGTGTACCAATGTACCTACACTTCAGACCGCCTTTTTGCCAAGCTATTAAGCACACTTCCTTTGGTATGCCGGCACGGCTGAGTCCTACGAGACATTTTCAATGGATTGCATTAATTAAGAGTCACATGTATCGGGGTTGACCCTTAGTGACCTGCTGGCGACAAAAATCACAAGGACCCATACGTTGAGTCGGAACACCAGCCCAGCCAAAGCAACTGCGGGTGTCCTGGGTATGGAGAACCTACCCGGATCTCCATCCCTCTCATCCCAAAACGAACACCTAACAACTACCACCTGCGACTCATTAATTAACACCTCCCAAAGTACTAAGTCAAGAGAGGTCCCATATATCTCTAGTGTGGTTAGCACGCAAATATCGCTTGGCTTAGTGACATAAGTAACTCGATCCTTGATGACTCGGGCACCATTCCAGTCACACCATAAGATCACACCATCATACCAATGTGCCCAAGTCTAAAATATTTTATTTTCAGTTTTGGGTTTTCACAAATAAACAAAGCACAAGGTACTGAATCATAAGTAATGACAAGTTTTTGTGTGATCAAGGTCATCGACTAAGTCGATAACCGCCCAATTCTACCGGTAACTAAGCATTGGTAAGCATTATATCGTAAAGACAATAAAAAGATCATAAATCATTCACTGGGCTCTAATTCACCAGTGAGAATAATAACCTAGGGCAGTGGCAGGGGTGAACAATTTTAGGGAAACTATGCAAATAGGATTAACTACCTCTAATCGACAAAAATTAACTTTGACAAAAGAAGCATGCATATTTAGTATTTTGCAAACAAGATATTAGACTTTAAAAGTAATATGAGCAATATGATCAAATAATACTATATTTGCTTGCCTTGTTGAAGATCACTGGTTTGCTGCAGAGGGTTGCTCTCGCAATCAATAATTTCTTCGGAACCTATCGCAAGAACGAGAAAATTCAATAAAAACGACGAACACCAAAAAAGACTCAAGATCCAAGTCATCCAAAATCCATAAAATTTACACAGCAGGTAGAGCATGATTTTAGATAAATTTAGCAACAAGAATCATTTGATTTGGATAAAGTATGCAAAAGTTATAGCTTAATTAAGTTCAGTCCGCTGGAAAATCAAAATTAATTACTATCTATTACTGTTTATCACACAAATTTCCAGAAAGTTTTTGAATATGAAATTTTATGGTAGGCAGGTATTGACATCCTAAGGTTAGCAAAATTGAGTTTACTTCATTTGGATATGAAATGAATTTATTATGATTTTCTAAGTTATGAAACTAGTGTATAATATTTTTCAGAAGCAAAGACATAATGAAAACCTATGCTATGTTAAAGCATTCTAACAGAGGAACCTAATAAACTTTAGTTTGTTCAATTTGGAGTTACAGAGAAAAACTTATGCATTTTTTAAGTTCAAAACAATTAACAGTTTGCAAATAAAAGCTTTTCGGGCTTATTCTTGAAAACCAACTCAATCTGGGGAGGTCTTGGGCTGTTGATTTGAAATCGCACGGCTCACGAGCAAGGGAGCGCAAAACACACAAGCACCCATGCGAAAAAACTTCAACGCGCCTTGAGGAGGTCTTAACCGTTAGATCAAGACTTGACGGTCCAGATCTAACAAGGAGCTCCTAAAGGTGGAGGTCTACTGAGAGAGGTCTGGACGGCTAAGATTCTCACGGGGGAGGTCCTAACGGTCGAGATCTCTAGAGGGATGTCCTCACGGTTGATATCTAAGAGAGGAGAGGTTCTGAACGATCCAGATTTCCAATAGGAGGTTCTGAACGGCTCAAATCTACCCAGGGGAGGTCCTAGAGGTAAGTTCTAACAAGGGGAAGGTCCTGGACGGCCAAGATCTTGTAGGACCTAGGAGTAACACCCCCAAATCCTCTGTGCATTTCTGAACTAGTCCCATGATCAGTCGCTAGTTCATACAACAAACAAATGTGGTAACACAACTATAATCGCAAAACTTTATTAATAATCAACAGAGTTAATTACAAGAAAGGCTTACAAGCCAACAATAAATAAACACAGCGGAAAACGACGAAGAAGTAGTGGAGTTCAGATGATCTGCCACAGGCAATCGACTTGGGTAGCGGCCTAGTCGTCCAGATCCACACCAGAAGCAAAGTCCTTCTCCTTTGAAATTTTATTTGCATAAAGCAGGTATGAGCATAACTACCGTGCTCGCAAGTTACACCCGTCAAATAACAGAATGGCATGCATACATGGATGTAACAAAGGATGGCTTATATAGTTAATTTGTATAAAGCAGCATTTTCATTAAATACTTGTACTAGGTTCAAAAGCAGATATTTTATAACTACAAATTATTTTATAAATTCTCAGTTTTATAATAAGATAACATTCACTCATGAATGGTGAAGAATACCCTCCTATCACATGGCTTCCTGCCCAATTCCCTGTTGGATTATGTGGGCCAAGCCCATACAATAAGAATAATTCCTAAATTAAATCTCAAAGGCCCACTCATGCAAAGGAAGGTTGCATGTGAACTTTAGTACCATATTGCTAGTTCTAGGAGAGGAAGACCACCTTAAAAGGGATGGTGCACTCCTAGTCACTTGAGGCATGTGTGGGAGAGAACTAGAAGATCACACACGCGCCGCCTCGCCGGCCGGGCCGGGCGGCAGCGGGGGCGGGTGGCGCGGGCGCACGGCACCTGCGTGAATGGTCCGCCAAAATCGGCGTCAGGTGCTTGCGCAGACGCAGTTTCCTTTTGCGTTTTGCTATTTTGTGTGGCGGTGAATTCGGATCGGTTATGCGACTAATTCGTTTCGGTTACGAGTTATGGAGAACGTGCAGACGTCTTGATCACACGTCCTGATTCTTCCATAAATACCGAATCGCCGCCTCCATACAGAAGAAGCAAACCAATCTAGGGTTTTCGCCATGGTACTGCGCCGTCCCACGTAGTCTACTCCGTCCCGTCCGCCGGCGTGCACTGCCGTTCGGGAGAGCAGGTCTCCGGAACCGTCGCCTTCAAGTTCGCACGGAGAGGGCGAATAAGGTTTTGGAAGCGCTCGCGCGATCGCTGTCGTAGCTCTAGCTCGTCTTCCTCGACGTTCGGCTTCGGCGAATCGTCATCGACTTCGTGTCATCCACACCGTGCCTGCAGTGTCAACATCGACAAACCGATCGTAATGTAATCATCAGACGCAAATGATCATGTTCTCCGTATTAGATCTGCTCATGTTCGTTCTGGTTGACATGTCTAGATCTGTTATGCCTGTGATGATTCTGTTATTTTGCGTGCATGATGTCATGATTAATTTATGGAATCAAGTCGTGTGGGTAAAGTAGTACACCCCTGCAGGGTATAAATCTATTCGAATAGCCGTGTCCACGGTTATGGACAACCGCTTGAGTTCGGGAGTTACTATTGTTAGACTTTTAATTAAAATTGTGGTTGAACTTGGTATTCGTCATGAACGGGATGTTCATGTGTTTAGTACATCAAGGTGGGCTGCCACCTTGGTCTTTGTATGATTCAATTGTTTATTATCAAATGCTTTACTACATGTTTTTACTTCTACTTCAAATCTGATTTTAAATGGGCACATGAAAAACTAGTATGTGTAGGATGTTAATGGTTGCGTCTTTTTCGCAAAACTAAACTCAGAAATTGTTTTAACTTCTAAAATGCATAACTATTTCTTAATAACTCCAAATCACATGAAACCACTGAAAATTTCACTTTTAGTAGACTTTATATTAAAATTAGTTTCAAACTTGTCTCTGTAACAGAGTATTAATTGGAGATTGATCCATTAAAACCATTATTTGTACAATAGAAAAATGACTGATAACTTCAAAATGCATAAGTAATTATTGAAGCTCCAAAACAGTGAGACCACTTTTGGTAATTTTCATTTTCAGTAAACTTAATTCTAAAAATGGTCTCCACATTACCTCTGTCACAGAAACTATTTTTGGGAGAATATACTCCTTAACTCCATTATTTGTATACTATAAAAGGCTGATAACTTGGAAAATCAATAACTAAATCATAAGAACTCCAAATGGGACAAACTCAACTATTCTGAACTTGTATTAATATTACCTATTTACCTATGTAATCCTTTACCCCACCACTATTCTACAAAATTTCACCTCATAATTAAATTACATAAATGACGCTTATTGAAATCAAGTTCAAACCATTATACCTTTCACATGCTAAATCAAAATGAAATAATTCTTTCACCTAAAATCCTTTAAAATCATGACCTAACTACTGTAGAAAAACCATGCATTTTGAGCATTTTGGTTTTTGAGTTGTTTTCTCGGATTTATTTGATGTTATAATTATATAGATCCCGAGCATATTGACATCGACACTTACGCTACTGAGAGCGAGCAGCTACTGTACCAGCAAGGCAAGCATCATTTGAACTTTCTTTTGCATCATATTTGATCCCGCTTTGGTTAAGATAGTGCAATGATAATCGCTTGCATGCTATTTTGATTATGTCAATATCTTTGTGATGTGTAGTTTAGTTATGTCCTATGCTTGAGGTTAATCTTGAATTATGCCAACCCCTATATGCTTAAGATAGGATGTGTGAATTGTGGATTATAGAATTGCTTAGCCATGCAAGTCTAGACACGGTAGTTCGATCGTCGGAATAACCCTGCGGTTTTGGGATACACAACCCTTACCTTATGTTTTTTTACTTCAGATCTTTGTAGCTGTTTTATGAGTAAAACCTTGTCATTTTTAAATGAGATTTGGTCCGACAAGTGTTGGTTAGTGATGGTGTCTTTGTGCACGAGAATTGGGTACGTGGAATGACTTGTCCGACAATTGAGGACCGAACTTTGGTAACGTCGTTAATTCAAGTACACTCGCCGCCACACGCGTGTATGGGTGTCGTATGGTTAAGTAGGGAGGGTTTTATTGTGTTAAGTCCTTGGTGGTGTAAGGGCATAGCGACCGTGAAATCTTATGTTCTTTGAGGAGCCGACGTAATCCTTTATAGTGTGCAAGGAGCACCAATTCTTTTGTTTTGATTGCGTCGGTATTTCCAATATAACTTGTGAGCCCCTAGCAAGTGCTATCGACGCTTGTACTAGGCAAGGAACCATCTCACAAGGGGACTTAGCTCAATAGGGCTTTCTTCTTTGAAAATGACTATATCTTGATTTACCCAGTGGCATACCATCGGAAGTGTGCTATTTCGGGGGCCTCTGGAGGCTTACGGGCTAATCAAGTCGTGTGGGTAAGTAGTACACCCTGCAGGTATAAATCTATTCGAATAGCCGTGTCCACTGCTATGGACAACCGCTTGAGTTCGGGAGTTACTATTGTTAGACTTTTAATTAAAATTGTGGTTGAACTTGGTATTCGTCATGAACGGGATGTTCATGTGTTTAGTACATCAAGGTGGGCTGCCACCTTGGTCTTTGTATGATTCAATTGTTTATTACTGAAATGCTTTACTACATGTTTTTACTTCTACTTCAAATCTGATTTTAAATGGGCACATGAAAAACTAGTATGTGTAGGATGTTAATGGTTGCGTCTTTTTCGCAAAACTAAACCAATATGAGCCATCCTTTGAATGACCCTTATGCATATCTATTTTATTTGTGTAAGACTTGTGAGTACACTTGTACTCACCGGATGCTTGCCGCCTTTTCAGTGAGGAAGGTTATGATTATGATGATCTCGCTAGTGTTGACTTGGGCGACACTAATGAGTAGTGTGCTACCATTTAACTCCCAGTCGGTTGCCGATGGGTGATGGGCATACCACTGTTGGTCTTTTGCTTTATCTACTTAATTCCGCTGCTACTTGATACTCTACTTTAAATTTGGCGGTCGGCCGCTTGTAATAAGTCAGACCTTAACTATCGTGCAAGATGTCTTTTATCTTTGATGTATGCGTTGTATGGATGTAATCAACGTTGGATGAAAGCATGAGTATATTGGTCGTTGATCTTGGGAGCCAATATATATCATACTGTTGTTGATGAATTCCCATTTGACTCACCAAGGGTAGTGTCAATCGAGGAGAACCGACAATCATGTAGCGCTGCAAGGGAGCAGCGCGTATGATCGTTGAGGCTCCAATATTCGGCTAAGTCTCCCACTTGGATAGAGTTAAATTGGAATTCATTTACCGGAGACCCGTAATTATGTCCCTAAGACCTTGTCTAATCTCGGTCTTATAGAGATAATTACCGGGGTCCCCACAAAACCTATGCTACCAGGTGCCAAAACCAACCGGCCAGCAGCTCCCTGTTCTCTCTGGCAATTGATTTTCTTCTCTGTTATCTTTTCCTCTAAACTTTGCCATGCAAGAAAAGAAATAATATATCTATCTCTCTCTTACATGTAGACCCCACCTGTCATCCACCCACATTAAAATCCTAATTATTCATCTCACTTACATGCGGGTCCCGCCTGTCAGTCAAACCTTGGTCAACCCTATTCATGAGCTTGGTCCACCGTGGACTAGCATATCTCTGTGGACCTGGTCTATAGACCAGTGACCCACATGTCAACCCCTAATTCTATTTTTGGGAATTAATTTAATTCTTGAAAATCCTTTTATCTTATTGGTCCCGCTTGTCACTCTCTCTACCTTATTTCTGGAATTATTTTAATTCTAGAAATTCATAAATACCAGTCGGTCCCACCTATCATACACTTATTATTTTTCTAATATTTTCGGAATAGAATATTCCGTAGAGCTTTTTCATCATTTCATGTGAATTCCAATCTTCCGAGAGCCATATCTTCTTCATCCGAATTCCGATTGAACCCATTCAAGTTTCTAAATTCATCTAAATTCAATATCTACCTTCCAGTACCATTCAATTTCAGTTTGGAGTTTATTTGATTTGTCTTTTGAATTTAGTTTGTTTTGCGCTTTGTTTCTCGTTAGACTCCGAAGTCCCGGAATTGTCCGAAGGAGCTGAAGATCAAGCAAGTAGAAGATTGAAGATAAAATAAGATCACCATTGCTATAGCAAGGCAAGTTATACCTTTGATCATATTGAATCCCAGTTTTTAAAATTACTTTGATTTAAATTATTGCATTTACTTTAAGTAATTATTTAAATGCTTTTGGGTTTAGCTATTAATCCAATTTGTTATATCCACTTTGTCTATTGTATGTCATAATCTTTTGTCACCCTAGATTGGTTCATATTTAGTTGGTGCTATGGTATTACCATCGTGGGTTGGTTAGTACGAGTAGATTGCTTAGCCATGCAACGAGTCATCATCATCACTTGAGTTGCAATTATAAATTTGACTAAGTGACTATGGAACTTTGTGTAAAACTGTGTGCTATGTGTTATTACTTCGTGATGGCATGTGTTGCACTAAAACCAACTGGGTGGTAAAGGATTTAGACTGAGGCAAGTGGTGGAAGCTGTGTGACATGGTGGACTATGTGATGGGAATGATAATATTTGTGATTTAGTTAGAAAATGGAAGTCTTGCCTTGGTCAATTAAGGACTTAACTTTGTGCGCTATTGAACTGAGCCTTACTGTACGACCACATGTCTGATAAAACGGGCCTAACTTAGTAAGTTATGGATTCTCAGCGTTGATGTCAGGTGGATTGGTTAGGCTATGTGATATGGGTACTATGTGATTAAGAATATCAATGTTGAGATGAAGTTTCTGAACCGTTTTGTTATGATCAGTGTGGCCACACTGGTTATATCGTGTGGGTAAAGTGTACAACCTCTGCAGAGTGTTAAACAATCTATTCGAATAGCCGCGTCCGCGGTCATGGACAATGCTCGGTGATTTCACACGAGGGGTAGTTTTCATAAAACAATTGGGAAGGGACAGCTGTGTGAAGTCATATGGCTGTGTGAAAGAGTTTGATTAGGCTATGTGTCTTTGTGAAAACAAATGTTAAATTAATATTGTCTATTTGTTTTGAATTATGCTTTCAATCTATTATTCATATTCAATTGCAAATGTTGCATTTCGCAAAATAACCACGTAAGTCATTTCCTTTGGAATAAGCTCGCATCTATACATTGCATTCTCGTGGTATGACTTGCAGTACGGTTGTGTACTCACGCTTGTTGTAAAACTTGCGCCCAAACCTACGTAAATGGAGGAATCGTTAGTCAACAAGGTCTACTTCAAGGATCGAGAAGAACTAGTTCGCGCTTTCACCGATTGCCGCTGGGCATATGGATGGGCTTCACCAAGTTATTCCGTTTCTTCATTCACGCAGCCTTCATTGAGCTATTCGCCTTCAAGCATTAATTGTAAGCTTTGACCTTAAGGTCTTTACTCGATATTTATTGTTATTTGCCTATTTATTAGTCATCTTTGTATATGGAAATGATATTTCATTGATGTTGCCTTGTGTGCACTAGCGTGATCCTGGACTAGTGCAAGATACACGAGGGTCCGAATTGTATTTTTGGGTCCCGCAGAGATGGTATCGAGCCATATCGATCGTAGGTCGTGACCTTAGTTAGAATTGCCGTTGTAAGGAAAAGTTCAAAACTTATTTTACAAATGGAAAATCTTAATGATGTGCTATTCTCATCTTGTCTAGCTTCTATACTCTTCCATTCTATTCCTTTCTCATCTATATTCGTCCTCACCATTTTGAGTATTAAATTGGACTCTCCCCTCATAACTTCTATAGTCATCGTTATTCGTGCTAAATGTCTTGGTGGATGCCCAAGAGCGTTTTGAGCAATCGTTTGAAGACCACGCAACAAACAACAACGTGTCAACATCTCCCAAGTGTTCAAGACAAGTGCGTCGCAAAAATTCAAGACTAAGAAGAAGTTGTACGTCGCCTCCATCTTTCTTCAAGCTTCGCCTCCAAGGATCGCAAGCAGTCAACGTTTGATGAAGACCGTGCTCAGATCGAGTTTTCTTCAGACCAACCATATAGGATAAATCAGTGTAGGTCCCTCCCGTGTGTTGAGCCAAGTCGCCCTGTTAAGTTAGAGTTTAATCGACTAGACGATTAGATCTTTGTTTTCCTTCTTCAGTGTAGTTTGGCTGTGAATTTTATGCTTCTTAATAGCTTTCCGGCTATTTGTGTGTTCCTTGGTGTTCTTTGGGTTAAACCCGCTCCCCTTAGTAGATTCTCTTCCCTTACCTTGTGCTTTTCCCTCTCATCTATGAGCCCTGGTCAGCCAACAGATGGAGAACCCCAGTGAAGCCAGCTTTGTCAGTAATCTCGAGACAGTCTGTGCCAGCTCAGACCCTGTCAATCCCAGTGGACAGTTGTCAGTACCAGGAGTAGCAGATCCAGTCATGGAACAATTCTTGGTAGCTCAGACTCAATCCATGAACGCGATGATGCAAAACATGAACAACATGGTGACCTGGTAGGATCAGACCACCGCTACCTTAGTCAATTTGATGAATCAGAATAATCAAGCAAGTCATCGATCGCCGCGATGTCGCATGCAGAGCGCACGATGACCAACAACAATCTCTGTGCGGAGTGACACATCGGGACCGAGCCGCTTTCGCCACCTAATCAACTCATGCCAGCAACAATGCGATCGTCGGACATTAGTAATGTTTGCAATGGTGCACAACTCGTTGCCATCCCAAAGACACACCTTCAGTTCAAGTTTGCAAAGTTCTTAAGGACCAAGACGCCCGTCTTTGAAGGATCAACCGTACTCAAGGATGCAGAATCTTGGATTCGCACAATAGAAGAAAAGCTAGCTGTTGTGCAATGCAATGATAATGAAAAAGTTTTCTATGCTACTCATCTTTTAGAAGGAGTTACATTAGATTGGTGGGAAAAAATTCGCTACGCCCATCAGACGAGCACACCATCACTTGGGCGAGTTCACCATCGTTCGTACAAACATAGATACGATATCAAGCATAAGTGATAAAGTCGAAGAAAACCGTGGAGAAATAGGCTATTTCGATATCCTACACCAAATCTATTCGTGTTGACTTTTGCAATGTAACATTAGCAAGAGAAGGCAAACCATTGTCGATTACAATATATGTGAAGTGAATGCGCCAACCTAGATAAGTCGTATAATCAAGATTGTGCATGTACCCATCCATGTGGAGAAATAGGCCATAGTGCCGATGAGCACAATATCAATTGTTCCGTACCTATTCAAAACAAAGCAAGGGGAAACCATTCAACAAGGTTACGTTGGAAAATGTGTCATGATCAAGATCACATGTTTCTTGTGTGAAAGCGATGATCATTGTCCGAGCCGATGTATTGCCCACCTATGTATTCGTGTTGACTTTTGCAATGCATTCCTTCTCACAACGATAATATAAACTTTCAATATAAACTTTAATCATGTAAACTGTAGCATTATCAAATAACCACAGTCATAATATGCAATCATCATCATCTCTAGAGACATCTCAACGTTACTTCCACATGACAACAATAACAATTCACAACTCAATCATGACATACAACAGAAATTCCATTTAACCGAATACTTGCCTCAACTGCACGAAACGGCGGACGTAGTGGGTGCTGCCTTTGGGATCTCGCCACACTGACAAGAATATAACCCCAAACTAAGACTAGCATAATGGACCAAAATCATACATAACATCACAATTGAAAATCGCTAACTTTTTAACATTTCTAACTTTTCTAATTTTCTTGCGATCGCCACTGCAGACAGCAGAATTCAAAATTCATAACTTTCTGCTTGGGAGTCCAAATAGGATGATCTTGGACTTTCTGGAAAGATAATTGAATTGCCTAAATAAACCTAGTTGGGGTGACCCTCTGATTCGGCCATCTTCTAGCCCTACCAATCCATTTAATCAGAGCAAACATTTCCCGTCAGGTTTCTGGACAGCGACAAAGAAACTATCATAACTTTCTACGTTCGTCCAAATTTAGTGATCTTTAGTTTTCCTGAAAGCTAAGAGGATTAGCCTCATTTTTCGTTATGGTGAGACCCTCTGGAAACTCCTCTAACCATGTGTTTAGGTCAGGTTAATTAGCCTCTGTCCAATCTGTCACCCACCAGAAACCTACTAACACTAGAAAAATCATAACTTTGGCTACCGAAGTCCAAACGACTTGATTCTTATCGGCAATGAAAGGTAACTACGATATCTACAACTTTCTAGGAGACACCCAGACCCAAATCTGCCCATAACCTAATAAAAAACAACGATCTTCACTGCTGCAGAATACCGACGAACTGGCACCTGAAAATGAAACAACTAGAAAAGACCTAAAACAAAGAACCACGGGTTACCCTTGCCGAACGACGAGAGCACGCAGCGGGGATGACGACCACCACGCCCCGCTGCAGTAATCCTTCTTCTCCCTCTTCTTTCTTCTTTCTTTCTCTTCCCTTCTCTTCTCCTTTTTCTTCCCTTTTCTCCTCCTTCTTGGCCGGCCACCCAGGGGATCTTCTTCCTCCTTCTTGGACAGCAACAATGGGGAAAAGGAGGGTGCAAGGAGGGTGGAAGGAGGTGAGAGGTGGGGAGGTGGGGAGAGGGGAGAGGGCGCGCAAGGGATGGAGGGGCTTGGTCGGCTAGGGTTTGGGGAGAGGAAAGGGTGCCCCCTCCCCTTGGCCGGCCAAGCCTCATGGGCCTTGGCCTGTGCCCAGTTGTCGTGAACCGACAATTCCCCCTCAAAAATCCTGGTTTAACAAGTTACTTAAGGTCTTTGCTCATGAATACTAAAACTACTCTCCACAACAACCGACTTTTCGCTGAATATTACATTCTACCTTCTTTAAATGCAATTCGACTCCGAATTCTAAACGCCTAAGAGCACGGAGGCGGAAGAAACTTAGCAACCGAGAATACACACCAAGTGAATAATTCGGACACTCGCGCATGCAGATTCCAATTCCCAAGTAGCTTCCTGCTCAAACTTGCGCAACCAAAGTATCTTTACATACTTCAAGGTCTTATTCCTTAGTGCCTTCTCCGATCTTTCTAAAATTCTCACCGCTTGGACTCGAAGGATGATCTTGTTCAATGGTTAAAGGTTCCAAAGAAATGTGATGTTCGGATCTTGCAAGTACTTCCTTAACATGGAGACATGAAACACGTTGTGTACACCCTCATGGACTCGGGAGGTCCACAGTATGCCAACTTCCCAATCCGGGCCAGATCGAAAGGGCCAATGTACCTCGTGCTAAGCTTCCCTTTGGTACCAAATCTCACTACTCCTTTTGTGGGTGACACCTCGGAGTACTTGATCACCCACTTCAAATTCTAAGTCCCTAAGCTTCCTTTGGTCTTACACTCCTTTTGTGGGTGACATAGCTTTTTCAAATTCTAAGTCCCTCCGCTTACATCCGCATAGCTTTTCTGTCTCGCCTCGAAGCTAATAAGTTACGCCTCCAAGGCCACTCGTTCCACCGCTCTTTGTACCCAATCCGGCCTAGAATCGCCTTCTCACCCACAGCTTCCCAAAGAGAGGGGTGATCTACACTTACGTCCATACAAAACCTCAAACGGAGCGGCCTTTATGCTAGAGTGATAAGCTGTTATTATAAGCCGCCAAAGGCAATCGATCTTCCCAACTTCCTTCCAAGATAAGACACAGCTCTCAACATATCCTCCAATGTCCGAATTGTACGCTCTGCTTGTCCATCTGTCGTGGATGGAAAGCGGTACTCAAACGGTTGCGTGCCCAAAGCATTCTCGCAAACTCTCCCAAAACTTGGATACAAACTTAACATCCCGCTCGAAATGATTGTCTTTGGCACTCCATGCAGTCTCACAATCTCACGCACATAGATAGGGCCAAATCACTAGCCGAGTTCGCCGAACGGACAGAATAAAATGTGCGACTTGCTGAATCGGTCCACTATAACCCAAATTGCATCCTTACTCGCAAGCGAGCAGGTATGAACAACAAAATCCATAGAGATATCATCCCATGGCCATTGGGGTACCTCCAAAGGTCGCAATAATCCCGCAGACGTTTATGTTCACCTTCACTCACCGACAAACACCACAAGAGGCTACATAATTAGCAATGTCCACCTTCATTCTTTTCCACCGTAATTTCGCTTCAAATCACGGTACATCTTCGCTCTCCGGATGAACAAGATATCGGAGTGCGATGTGCCTCCTTTAAGATGTCATCCTTAACTCCCGCTTCGTGGCACACATAATCGTCCCTTGAATCGCAATGCTCCACACCCATCCAAACCGAAATTCCTTCCTTTCCTGTGTCCAAACGCTTTCGACCCTCTCGCAAAAATGGGTCATTTTGTCGTGCTTCTTGTACTTGCTGTGGAATGGTGACCCAAAATCAGCGTGTGTCTCGGCATGAGCATTCCTCGCATAGCAATACGATATCTCCATGCGGTCAAAACTGCAATAAGACAATCCAGTAGCGGTGTCGCTTGCGACTAAGAGCATTAGCCACCACGTTAGCTTTGCGGATGATATGAATTGTGAGATCATAATCTTTGATCACTCTAACCATCTTCGCTGCCTTAGATTCAAATCCTCGTGTAAAATGTACTTAAGACTCTTGTGATCGGTAAAGATATCACAAGATTCGCCATAAAGATAATGCCTCCAAAGCTTCAAGGCGAACACTATGCGCAGCCAATTCTAAATCATGAGTTGGATAATTCGCCATGCTTCTTCAAATTGCCTAGACGCATAAGCCGTAACCTTCCGCCCCGCATGAGCACACAACCCAAACCAACTCGAGATGCATCAGAGTACACTGTGAATCGCCTGTGCTCAGAATAGTAAGAACCGAGCGGCCACCAACTTTTCCTTCAAAGTCGAAATCGTGCTCACAATCATCGCCCCACAAAACTTCACATCTTTCTCGAGTGAGCACGGACAACGGCTTTGCAATGATGGAGAAATCTTGCACAAAACGCCAGTAATAGCTCGCCATACCTGAAAACTTCTCACTTCCTTGACATTGGTCGGTCTTGCCCATTCAACCATCGTGGAAATTTTCCACTGGATCGAGTGATATACCTTTATCATTGATAATATGCCCCAAAAATCCCACTTGGACATCCGTAACTCGCACTTTTGAACTTGGCATAGAACCTATTTTCTCTTAGTGTTTCCAACACCAACCTCGGATGACGCTCATGATCCACTTGGTCTTTGAATAGATCAAAATATCATCAATAAAAACTACGACAAAATCATCCAGATACTCATGCGTTATCCTGCTCATAGTTTCCATAAAAGCAATGGGGCATTTGTTAGTCCAAAGACATAACTTTGAACTCAAAGTGCCCATACCTTGTGGAGAACGCCGTTTTCTCAATATCCTCCTCTCGGATGGAATTTGGTTGTAACTCGATCAAGATCTATCTTTGAAAACACCTTTGCCCTCTCAACCGATCAAATAAGTCTTCAATGCGAGGCAAAGGATATTTATTCTTGATGGTCGGTGGTTAAAACACGATAATCGATACACATACGCCAACTACCATCCTTCTTCTTGGTAAACAATCAGGAGCTCCCCACGGAGACACACTAGGTCGAATAAGATCTTTCGCTTTTAGATCATCCAGCTGTTTCTTTAATTCCTCCCGAATGGGCGCGCTGACAGTGCGGGTCATGGAAACCGTTGAGCTCCGGTATCAAATCAATCCAAACTCCACGGACGAGGAGGGGCATCCCGCAACTCTCTTTGGAAAACATCTAAGAACTCCCGAACCACCGGACCAACTCTGAAGCCAAAGAAGAACTTGGCTTCCCAATTAGAACAAAAGAAATCCACTCTTCGCAATTCGCCACGGAAACAGACTAGCCAACACGCAAAGGGAGTAGGAAGGGCACCACTGAAAAACCACCTCATGACCGGAAGGTGCCAGCAGAGATTCTTGTCTTCCAAAAGCATGATATAATCGCTCAAAACTATGCAACCAGTCCATACCTAAAATAACATCAAATGGCTCCATTTTCGGGACCATTAAATTAGCAATGAAATCTTCCCCATCCAATGAGATCACACAACCCGATCGATGTGGAGCTAGCAAGAATTCCACCAGAGAATTGACTACAATCGATCGAGATAAAGGCGCATACTCAAATTGGCCCGACTAGCAAACTCTAAAGATACAAAAGAGAAAGTAGCTCTGAATCAAAAGAACATAAGCCTCCATCGAGTCCACTAAGAGCGTACTGTCACCACATCGGGACGACACCCGACTCTGCTGCCGGCATGGCATAGGAAATCGCTGCTACTCTCGGTGCGGTAGGAACTCGACACCACGAGAAGGGGCGCGGCAATCGCAGGAGGTGCCAAGGCCTGGGACAGAAGTCTTGAAAGGCTTTGGTGGCCAAAGTACGGCGGCGATCCTCCGTGATGCCGAAATAGGAGGGGCTGACCCAAGGACCGAGTAGGTGTGGTCGCTAACATCCGAATCGACCGCGAAGACGCCGCCGCTTCCGTGCTTGACGCTGGTTACGGTTCCCATTTGATAATCTTGGCGGGATTCCGCCGACAAACCAATGCCTTGTGGCCCTCCGACCACATGGCGACAAGATCTCGACCAAGAACACTCACGCCCGATGCTCATTGCCACACTTGAAACATTTCATACCCGCTCGAATCGGCGCAACCTAGGCCCACTCATCGCGATCCGAAGTAAAGATGGCGTGGCCTTGTGGTTCTGGACTTGAAGGAATTCTCGCCGCCCTTGAACTTCTTAGAAACCGCTTCGAGATGACCCACTTCCTCCTCCAAAATTCTTCTTACGGCCGCCACTAGCTCCATCTGAACCATGGTACCTCCTGCACTGTAGATCCTCCCTGCCGCATCTCTAGCTCCATGCCCTCGGCTTGTTCTACCAGAGGAGCTAAAATCACGCAATTCTAGCGCTCCCAAAACTGACGAACTCCCGCAGAGCCCTCACGAAACCTCTTAGCCTTTTTCGCCTCATCATTTGCCAGCGCTATAAAGCGGATCAGGTTGTTAAAACCCGCTTCATACTCCGACACCGACATCTTACCTCGCTTGTAGCTCGCAACGAGACTTCCATCCTCTCCACAAAAGATCTTTGGATAAAACCTCCTCCAAATGTTCCACAAACACTTCCCATGTAACAGGCCATGAGCGGCCGCCCTAGTGTCAAGACTCCTCCCACGGATGTCCGCTGCCCCTTGCCGAAATGCCACAAATCGCGCCTCAACTCGCACGACATCCCCAGCACCAAAGTGCCTCTCCATGTGACGCGACCGGTTGGCGCATCCACCGGAGTGCCCAAACCATCAAAAGTGTCAAGGCGCAGAGCGTTCCACCGATGCGCCCCATAGTAATCGCCGCGGTACCACCGCTGGGGCCACCATTGGGACAAAGAACGGAACATTTGGAGGAGCACGATCCCCGTGAGCTGCGATGCAACCTCTTCCTCGACTCGCAGGACTAGCTTCACCACTCTGAGTTACGAACTCTCGCGGGCGTTGCACGGCCTCGCGCACCACCGCCGCCACGACCATGACCTCGCCTCTTGCCATCTAAGAACAACACAACGAAACTACCCACAATAAGCGTAAGATTAACTAGAACCAAAATTCAAGAATAAACATACAATGACAATAGCGTTGTGCAATGCAAAAGAAAACCCAATCCCACCTATTGTGCTTAGTGTGTCAAAATTAATATTTCGATGCCCGGACCTACAAACCCGCTCGATACCAATCAGAACACCCCAACTCGTAACGAGCCCGAATGCTACCAAAACTAATTACAACTAGAACAAGTTTACAAATTTTTTAATGAATCTCCTTTGTATAATCAATAATAATAAGTTTCTAACAAGTAAACATAGCATTTATCAATAATTTCATAATCCAACTCATCCATGCATAAAAGACATTCATCTGAATGTAATCAAATAACATCATTCTCACAACAGTAACTATTCCATCAATCGTAATCATAAAACCACCATGAGTGTCTCTCAAAGAATCTATTTATTCTTGTGTGAAACTAAAGTAACAAATGTATTAATGATGTGAGGTAGTGTGTGCTTTCCAATCATCTACTCCGCCCATGCATGACGTCTTTACTGTAAGTACCTATATCAAAACAAAGCAAGGGTGAGCCATAGGACTCAAAGAAGTATCAACAAGGTTACATGATCATAAGGACAACATAGTATAAACATCTTTGGCCAACATCATTCATGGCATTACAAAATATCAAAGAAAATGCAATGATAATGCTATGCACTATTTGTTCTTTATCTCTTTACGCATTTTACCGTAATGCGGGTATTCATCCGTCAATGGATACCCATGCACGTGCCCTCCGCACAGGACCAAGAGCCTATACATCAACTTGTATAGGGACCTTTGCCCGTCATCAAAATGTCGGGGACCTCTGTACGTATTGCCCACATTCATAAATGTGGGGACCTCAAGCCTGTCATTGCCTGACAGGGACCTCAACTCAATCACTTGGTCACCACGACCAAGTTTGATGATGCTCAAAATATGCATGAATATAACATCTATTCCTTCTCATTCAACAGATTTTCAATATAAACTTTAATCATGTAAACGGTAGCATTATCAAATAACCACAGTCATAATATGCAATCATCATCATCTCTAGAGACATCTCAACGTTACTTCCACATGACAACAATAACAATTCACAACTCAATCATGACATACAACAGAAATTCCATTTAACCGAATACTTGCCTCAACCGCACGTAAAACGGCGGACGCGTAGTGGGTGCTGCCTTTGGGATCTCTGCCACTGGACAAGAATATAACCCCAAACTAAGACTAGCATAATGGACCAAAATCATACATAACATCACAATTGAAAATCGCTAACTTTTTAACATTTCTAACTTTTCTAATTTTCTTGCGATCGCCACTGCAGACAGCAGAATTCAAAATTCATAACTTTCGGCTCAGGAGTCCAAATAGGATGATCTTGGACTTTCTGGAAAGATAATTGAATTGCCTAAATAAACCTAGTTGGGGTGACCCTCTGATTCGGCCATCTTCTAGCCCTACCAATCCATTTAATCAGAGCAAACATTTCCCGTCGGGTTTCTGGACAGCGACAAAGAAACTATCATAACTTTCTCTACGTTCGTCCAAATTTAGTGATCTTTAGTTTTCCTGAAAGCTAAGAGGATTAGCCTCATTTTTCGTTATGGTGAGACCCTCTGGAAACTCCTCTAACCATGTGTTTAGGTCAGGTTAATTAGCCTCTGTCCAATCTGTCACCCACCAGAAACCTACTAACACTAGAAAATCATAACTTTGGCTACCGAAGTCCAAACGACTTGATTCTTATCGGCAATGAAAGGTAACTACGATATCTACAACTTTCTAGGAGACACCCAGACCCAAATCTGCCCATAACCTAATAAAAAACAACGATCTTCACTGCTGCAGAATACCGACGAACTGGCACCCGAAAATGAAACAACTAGAAAAGACCTAAAACAAAGAACCACGGGTTACCCTTGCCGAACGCAGCGAGCACACAGCGGGATGACGACCACCACGCTCCGCTGCGAATCCTTCTTCTCCCTCTTCTTTCTTCTTTCTTTCTCTTCCCTTCTCTTCTCTTTTTCTTCCCTTTTCTCCTCCTTCTTGGCCGGCCACCCAAGGGGATCTTCTTCCTCCTTCTTGGACAGCAACAATGGGGAAAAGGAGGGGTGCAAGGAGGGTGGAAGGAGGTGGAGAGGTGGGGAGGTGGGGAGAGGGGAGAGGCGGCGCAAGGGATGGAGGGGGCTGAATTCGGCTAGGTTTGGGGGAGGAAAAGGGTGCCCCCTCCCCTTGGCCGGCCAAGCCTCATGGGCCTTGGCCCTGTGCCCAGTTGCCGTGCAAACCGACAATTTCCCCCTCAAAAATCCTGGTTTAACAAGTTACTTAAGGTCTTTGCTCATGAATACTAAAACTACTCTCCACAACAACCGACTTTTCGCTTTTCGGAATATTACACCACCTCAAAAGAGAAACAAGCCAGTCTCGTCACTAGTGTGTTTCAAGTGTGGTAAGCAAGGCCACTATGCCAAGAGATGTCCTACAAAGCGACTATCCTTATTGAAGGTTGAAGAACACCAAAATAATCGTTCTGCCTTGACCTCTTCAGAAAAAGTCACAAGGTTCGACATGTCTATGCTACAACAATCATGGAAAAGGTCACTACATCAACTAATGTCCTCAGTGGAACCAGTCACTCACCCGGATGCAAGAATACCGTAAGTCATTTCGATTAAGATTTTAACTCCTAGAGCAGTTGGTAACGCATCAGGATCCGTGTGTCCAACGGCGATCAAAAAAGAGACGTTTGAATGATGATGTTACTAAGAAAGTCTAGATTGATGATACCAGATCATGCAGTGTCATGTCTCTGTTAGTAGCAGTAAAATCAGAGAATCATTGTAACTTTTCCTTTGCATGCAAGTTACGGAGAAAAAGAAATTGCGGATATTAAATCATTGGATACATTTCCAAGAGTCTGCCTTTGCAAGTTGAGTAATCAAGCGTTAAGTCATGATGATTGAAGGCTGTAGAGCCGTAACTATGGAATGTGATGTTGAATTCCAACTCATCATTTTGCATAGCAGTGTGACAACAGTAAATGATTGAAGAATCTAATCAATGGATAATGTCTGTATCCGCAAGAGAATATGCAGTCTTCATTGCAAGTGGTCTATGCAGCAAGCAACCATATTCAAAGTCAAGTTCGTCTCTGACTTGGTACCTAGGATCAGTCAATTCTAGAAGGAATTACGTCACAGATGAATTATGACAAAAGTTGCCAACAAGTTTGCCAAAAATGATAGAGTAGATCAGATGACTTTATCAGATAAAGGCAGTGGCAAATCAAACCCGTCAGCTTAGAAGTGTCGATTGAATACCGATGAAGCGATCGTTTGAGACGGTGTTAGTTGAAGATAAATGAGACAATCGTTTCAAGTTAGCCAAGACCCCTCACCGGTTGCAAGAAGAGAAGTTCGCCCAGGCCGCTAGAAGTGAATCGTGTTTGTGAGAATTTCAGGAGAGATTAATCACAACCGGTGTTCATATTACGGATACCGAGAAAGAGCCTTGATAGCTTTTATCACGAACGTACCAAGAATTTGTGTGTCAAGAAGTTTCGGTGGTGAATTATCTTAGTCATAATTCGAAGTTGCTACCGTGGAGCAACAAAGATGGTTATTGGATTGAGAACCATGAGGTTGGAATCCGTTCCTCGCACTGCACTCAAGACAAATGATGATACTTTGAAATGTAAGAGCTACCACAAGGATCTGTTGATCATCACCTAAAGTTACCGTGAAATTCGAGTTTGGATCTTGAGTCGCTTGCAAGGATATCTGTTGAACCCGAGTTCGGACCGATGCTAGAAATCAGTGAGGTGACAGTAACGTTAAGTGATCCGTCCTCACGTAAAGCCAAGGAAAGAGTGAGAACCCACTGAAGGCAAACATAATGATCCATGGATCAACGAGTATATTTGCATATCTAATGAGAAGGAACTCCAGTAGTTGATGCTCAAACCAACATTTGAGTGTAAGCATTCTACTTTTCTTCAAAAGTACCAAGGTGTACAAAGATCTCAAAGTGGCATTGTGATGATCCAAAATAAAGTGAAATATCGCAGAATGGGTTACCATGTGTTTGACATGTCAGAAAATCAGCCAAAATGTTGGGGGCTAGTCAGAGTACTTCTATCCCTGAGAATTCAGATATGGGATCTCCCAGGACCCAATCGGGATATAATTTCTTGAAGGGTGATTGTTGATCATTTGATAGAAATTTGTCGCTTCATTCCTGTCAATATCACCTAGTTTGGAGACTGCCTGGCAGAGTGGTATACGACAGATATTGTATACGACAGATATGACATTCGTCAGCATGGGTGCAGTGTCAGATCTACAGAGATGGTCAAATTGCACGACGTGTCAGAGAAGTTAGTGTCAGACCAAGGATCCCAGCTTATCTTGTGTTAGCGACAGAGTCTGCATGATGCTTGGGTGATCATTTCAGTTCAGTATTGTGAATCGCCCTGAATCAATAGACAGATTAAAAAGATTAAGGAGTTGTGCCTTAACTCAGAGTACCAAGTCGAGCAAGTAAGTGTTATGTGTAGAGTTTCTCTACAACCCAGATGTCAGCCAGTCGTAGTTGTCACCCTCTGAAGTTCACAGTGGTTGATTGTGTAAGTCATCGCTCAGCTAGAAGCAGATCAAATTACAAAGTATGTGGATGTTGTATTAATCATGAAGCAGAAGACCAAGGGTCCTTAATCGTAAATGGAATTTAAGTAGTAGTGTTCAAGAAGAAAAGCTATGCAGATTATCTGATTATCACCTTCACATGACCATGTTTATCTTTGAGTACATGTTGAGGTTCTATGCTAAGAATTGTATGACGTATGACGAAATGTGTCGCTTAGCTTAGATTTCAAGCACGGAAGAAGAGATAGTTTGCTAACCCGAGTTGCGCTAAAAAGAAGATTTCCTCCACCCGAAGTGCCTTCAAGCACCGATCAAGCGACCCTAGTAGAAGTAATCAAGTTTCAAGATGTCTTCCACCAAGAGACACCACAAGTTTTCAGTGAAGCGAGAAGTTTAGCAAGAAGCAAGGCGTTGTTCTGTAAGTGGTCAGAAGAGCGATTCGGTTAAAGTCAAAGCAATTTGAAAGCAAGAAGTGAACCCGAAGGCTGAGTTCCTTATCCTATTCTATAGTCAGCCTGAATCTCGGGGACGAGATTCTTTTAAGGGGGGGAGGTTTGTAACGTCCCAAAATTTGGCTTTTCAAAAATCTTTTGAGTAGTTTAGGTCCCTGGAAAATTTCACCAATTTTATTTGAATTAATAAAGCTTAATTGGGAATTTTCTAAATTAAAAATATTTAATTTGACTAATATAAACATGAATTAAATAAAAATTTGTGTTATTTGGCTTCCTTGTCCTTCAAGGAATTTTTGGGTATTTTCTGAGATTTTTCCGGATTTGTTTGCTATTTTATTTGATCTCCTTGATTTTCGGGATTTTTTTTAATTCCAAAAACAAGCAGTTTCTCTCTCGTGCCCCACGTGCTACAGTAATTCGCGTGGCACTGTTCATCTTCTAGCTCCCGATCGCAATGAGAAGACCGTAACGCGCACAACTCCAATCGAAAAATTCAAACTTCCATATCTTTCTCCACGGTGCATATAAAAGCGAGCCGTTTGCGCCACGCGTCCGTGTTGATCCCTCTTCCAATCCCCGAATTGGTTTCCTCTAAACCGATCTATTTTCGCCGCAATCTCCGAAAACCGAGCTCCAACCAAAAGTCTTCTCCGCGAATCGCGCTTTCGTCCGACGTCCGTTGGTCGAACCGTCTGCGGCGTTGGCTTCGCGTCGTCGCTCTACGCCATGGTTCCTTCCTCTTCGCTCAAGATCACCGAGCACCGTCGGTCATCTCAAGCCCTAAACCAAACGTGTTCATCGCGTTCCTCGCTACCTCGGTGAGTTTTTCCAAAATCCGATCGCGCCATCTTGTGCCCTCGTCAATACCTATTTTTCCCTCTTGTAGATTCAAGTTTCATCCACCGCGCGCGAGAATTTGACGTTCTCTCGCCTCTTGTTCGCCGGCCTTCTCCGGTCAATTACTCCGCAACCGCTGATCCCCGCTTCAACTCCACCACCGCTGAGTTCGCCGCGCGCATTCTACGCGGTGCTCACCTTCCTTTTCGCAGATTGTTGCCGGAGTGTTCGCGCCCGTGAGGCCACCGTCGTCGGCGTTCTTCGCCGCCGCCGCCGCATGGAGCAAAATCTTGATGTCCGACGCGCCATCATCTCCGGCTCGCCGCTTCCTTTCCGCTTTGCCCTTCGCGGTTGGTTCGCCTCGTTCGTCGTCACCACCTTACGCAAGAATCAACCTGTAACTTATGTTACTATTCATGCTCAAGTCGAGACGCGACTTTCTGGTTCGACTCTGTTCCATCTCCTCTGTTGTTGTTTGGCTGCCAAGCCTTCTCTGTTACTTTCTTCTCTAATCTTTATCATGCCAAAAACCTGTCACAGCCCCAACAATTAAAATGGATTAATTTGTATTTCATTAGCGTGCATTATTGAATTCAAACCATTTCCTAATATATTGCACTTGGAAAATCGGTTAAAAAAAAATGAACATACCCTTCAAAGTTTGAAATTCAATTCAAATCAGGAATAAAAAGTTTTGATCATCATTTGGAAACAATTTATTCAAATACTACATTAATTATTGAGAATAAATATAATTTTTTCCAGAATTGGAATTAGGTTGAACCTAATGAAAATTCAAACCAACTTAATAGACATACAACATGTTTGAATTTAAATATCACAAAATATATTATGAACAGTGGGGTTTCATAATTTTTATGGGAACTATATACTCCCAAGAACCCCCACAAATTATTTCATGATTTTAGGAGATTTCTTTCTAATTATAAACCCCGGTCAAAGTTGCTAGACAGATTTTAAATCACAGTCAAACCTTAACCCTAAAACCCTAAACCTCAGTACTATTCCTCGGGCCCGAGTCCAATTTGGCACTGGTTCAACCGAACCACCTAAACGCACCACCTGCGAGCCGTCCGATAGAAGCTCAACGCTCCAGATCACTTACCGCTTCACCCCGCACTACTTACCTTTTTCAAATCCCAACCGTTCGATTCAGATCCGAGGATCCCTAGTGGGCCACGTTCCCATCTTGCGCGTGAATGAGAGCCGACCAGGCCCCGCTTGTCGGTTCGTCTTCCTCCTATCACCTCCGACTCGAGCTCCAACGCCACGCGCTGTGTTCTGGCCGTTGGGAGATTCTTACCCGTGAATCCACCGCCTCCATCCACCACTCCGGTGTGTTCCTCGCCTAACACCGCCTCGCTCCGTTATCTCCCCATGCATAAGACCCTCGTAACCCTAGAATTCACTCACTCTTCCTCTCGGTGGTGAGGAAGGGAAGCTAGCTTGAGCTCATTTCTCCGTAAGCTTCCCACCTCCTGTACCTCGGTTCCTCCTTTGCATGCCTTGTCCATTTTGCTAATGCAAGCCTCTCTCGTTGCTTGTAGTTCTTGTTCACACATCGTGCTCTCTGCGCTCTGGAGCACGCACCGAGTGACATCCTCGTGCCATTTCTCACTTCCGTGAGGTATGGTCCTCAACCCACGCGTCATCTTACATGCCTTAGACCACTAATCTAAACCCTCAATCGATTTCTTGGATTCACGACAAGATCTCGGTGAATTGAAGATTTGACCATTTTCGGCCGTAGCCCAACCTCTTCATCTCCCACTTCATTTTGGTAAGCTATCTTTCAATTCCTTGCTCTTATAGCTTGACCTTGAGTTCTGAGCTGATCCAAGCACTCATCGCCTTGGTTTTGCTCGGGAATCCTCTCCTCGCGGCCGTGTTGCCCGCCGCCTTCTCCAAGACCGACAAGCCTCCACCGACTTCCGCTTCCTCAAGCCCTCTCCTAGCTCGTAGTTTCCTCATGCCCCTAGGAGCATAAGCATGTGTACATTTGCTCGTAACGCGCTCAAATCGGGCGTAGCTCCTTTGCAGATTTAGTAGCGCGCTCGCCGTCGGCTAGCCGTCGTTAGGTCGGCTCGGTCGTCGGGACTACTCCCATTAGGAGCGCCTTGCTATTATCCATCCGTCCATGCTCTTGGTTCACGCCGCCGTGGCGGGATCGCCGCAAGCCGGTGAAGCGCGGATGAAATCCTGTTGTCGACGCCGATCGCCATCGTAGCAAATGATTACGAGTTAATGGCAATCATTAGTAATTAAACGTTGTCTTAAACCTCCTTACTCGCCGCTACATGCGGCCCCACCCACGAAAACAACACGTTGGTAAGCGTTGGAGCCACCGACGTGTGGGCCTAAAATTTAAACACGCGCGATGTATTGGCGCTCTTCCTTGCACTTGATCGTTGTGGACCGTCCGATGCGATATCGACGGTCCAGATTGGTGGCTTTTCGGAACTTCCGATTACGCTACGATCATGGGCCGTCAGATCCGGAATCTACGATCTAGATTCGTTGAGACATTCGGACCGTCCTATTGCACTTCGACTGTGGACCGTTGGATCTTGATCCAACGGCCGCGATCCTAGCTCGAGTGGTGCGTGGATGCGCCTCGCCGTGGGCGGCGACGAGCGGGCCCGCTGGTCCGATGGATCGGCTAGTGCTGCACTCGTGAGAAAAGTATAAACGCTTTATGAAATCCGAAATCGGTTAATTTACACACTCGAGAAATTGTTTTAACTTCTAAAATGCATAACTATTTCTTAATAACTCCAAATCACATGAAACCACTACGGAAAATTTCACTTTTAGTAGACTTTATATTAAAATTAGTTTCAAACTTGTCTCTGTAATAGAGAGTATTAATTGGAGATTGATCCATTAAAACCATTATTTGTACAATAGAAAATGATGATAACTTCAAAATGCATAAGTAATTATTGGAAGCTCCAAAACAGTGAGACCACTTTTGGTAATTTTCATTTTCAGTAAACTTAATTCTAAAAATGGTCTCCACATTACCTCTGTCACAGAAACTATTTTTGGGAGAATATACTCCTTAACTCCATTATTTGTATACTATAAAAGGTCGATAACTTGGAAAATCAATAACTAAATCATAAGAACTCCAAATGGGACAAACTCAACTATTCTGAACTTGTATTAATATTACCTATTTACCTATGTAATCCTTTACCCCACCACTGTTCTACAAAATTTCACCTCATAATTAAATTACATAAATGACGGCTTATTGAAATCAAGTTCAAACCATTATAACTTTCACATGCTAAATCAAAATGAAATAATTCTTTCACCTAAAATCCTTTAAAATCATGACCTAACTACTGTAGAAAACCATGCATTTTTAGCATTTTGGTTTTTGAGTTGTTTTCTCGGTATTTATTTGATGTTATAATTATATAGATCCCGAGCATATTGACATCGACACTTACGCCATCGAGAGCGAGCAGCTATCTGTACCAGCAAGGCAAGCATCATTTGAACTTTCTTTTGCATCATATTTGATCCCAGTTTTGGTTAAGATAGTGCAATGATAATCGCTTGCATGCTATTTTGATTATGTCAATATCTTTGTGATGTGTAGTTTAGTTATGTCCTATGCTTGAGGTTAATCTTGAATTATGCCAACCCTATATGCTTAAGATAGGATGTGTGAATTGTGGATTATAGAATTGCTTAGCCATGCAAGTCTAGACACGGTAGAGTTCGATCGTCGGAATAACCCTGGTTTTGGGATACACACAACCCTTACCTTATGTTTTTTTTACTTCAGATCTTTGTAGCTGTTTTATGAGTAAAACCTTGTCATTTTTAAATGAGATTTGGTCCGGACAAGTGTTGGTTAGTGATGGTGTCTTTGTGCACGAGAATTGGGTACGTGGAATGACTTGTCTCGACAATTGAGGACCGAACTTTGGTAACGTCGTTAATTCAAGTACACTCGTGCTGCCACACGTGGTGTATGGGTGTCGTATGGTTAAGTAGGGGGAGGGTTTTATTGTGTTAAGTCCTTGGTGGTGTAAGGGGCATAGCGACCGTGAAATCTTATGTTCTTTGAGGAGCCGACGTAATCCTTTATAGTGTGCAAGGAGAACCAATTTTTTGTTTTGATTGCGTCAGTATTTCCAATATAACTTGTGAGCCCCTAGCAAGTGCTATCGACGCTTGTACTAGGCAAGGAACCATCTCACAAGGGGACTTAGCTCAATAGGGCTTTCTTGTTGAAATGACTATATCTTGATTTACCCGCCGGCATACCATCGGAAGTGTGCTATTTCGTGGGCCTCTGGAGGCTTACGGGCTAATCAAGTCGTGTGGGTAAGTAGTACACCCCGCAGGTATAAATCTATTCGAATAGCCGTGTCCACGGTTATGGACAACCGCTTGAGTTCGGAGTTACTATTGTTAGACTTTTAATTAAAATTGTGGTTGAACTTGGTATTCGTCATGAACGGGATGTTCATGTGTTTAGTACATCAAGGTGGGCTACCACCTTGGTCTTTGTATGATTCAATTGTTTATTATCAAATGCTTTACTACATGTTTTTACATCTACTTCAAATCTGATTTTAAATGGGCACATGAAAACTAGTATGTGTAGGATGTTAATGGTTGCGTTTTTTAGCAAAACTAAACCAATATGAGCCATCCTTTGAATGACCCTTATGCATATCTATTTTATTTGTGTAAGACTTATGAGTACACTTGTACTCACCAGATGCTTTTGGCCTTTTCAGTGAGGAAGGTTATGATTATGATGATCTCGCTAGTGTTGACTTGGGCGACACTAATGAGTAGTGTGCTACCATTTAACTCCCGATCGGTTGTCGATGGGTGATGGGCATACCATCGTTGGTCTTTTGCTTTATCTACTTAATTCACCGCTACTTGATACTCTACTTTAAATTTGGCGGTCGGCCGCTTGTAATAAGTCAGACCTTAACTATCGTGCAAGATGTCTTTTATCTTTGATGTATGCGTTGTATGGATGTAATCAACGTTGGATGAAAGCATGAGTATATTGGTCGTTGATCTTGGGAGCCAATATATATCATACTCGTTGTTGATGAATTCCCATTTGACTCACCAAGGGTAGTGTCAATCGAGGAGAACCGACAATCATGTAGCGCCGCAAGGGAGCAAGCGTATGATCGTTGAGGCTCCAATATTCGCTAAGTCTCCCACTTGGATAGAGTTAAATTGGAATTCATTTACCGGAGACCCGTAATTATGTCCCTAAGACCTTGTCTAATCTCGGTCTTATGGAGATAATTACCGGGGTCCCCACAAAACCTATGCTACCAGGTGCCAAAACCAATCGGCCAGCAGCTCCCTGTTCTCTCTGGCAATTGATTTTCTTCTCTGTTATCTTTTCCTCTAAACTTTGCCATGCAAGAAAAGAAATAATATATCTATCTCTCTCTTACATGTAGACCCCACCTGTCATCCACCCACATTAAAATCCTAATTATTCATCTCACTTACATGCGGGTCCCGCCTGTCAGTCAAACCTTGGTCAACCCTATTCATGAGCTTGGTCCACCGTGGACTAGCATATCTCTGTGGACCTGGTCCATAGACCAGTGGCCCACATGTCAACCCCTAATTCTATTTTTGGGAATTAATTTAATTCTTGAAAATCCTTTTATCTTATTGGTCCCGCTTGTCACTCTCTCTACCTTATTTCTGGAATTATTTTAATTCTAGAAATTCATAAATACCAGTCGGTCCCACCTATCATACACTTATTATTTTTCTAATATTTTCGGAATAGAATATTCCGTAGAGCTTTTTCATCATTTCATGTGAATTCCAATCTTCCGAGAGCCATATCTTGTTCATCCGAATTCCGATTGAACCCATTCAAGTTTCTAAATTCATCTAAATTCAATATCTACCTTCCAGTACCATTCAATTTCAGTTTGGAGTTTATTTGATTTGTCTTTTGAATTTAGTTTGTTTTGCACTTTGTTTCTCGTTAGACGCAAGTCCCTAATCGTCCAAGGAGTCAAGATCAAGCAAGTAGAAGATTGAAGATAAAATAAGATCACCATTGCTATAGCAAGGCAAGTTATACCTTTGATCATATTGAATCCCAGTTTTTAAAATTACTTTGATTTAAATTATTGCATTTACTTTAAGTAATTATTTAAATGCTTTTGGTTTAGCTATTAATCCAATTTGTTATATCCACTTTGTCTATTGTATGTCATAATCTTTTGTCACCCTAGATTGGTTCATATTTAGTTGGTGCTATGGTATTACCAACGGGTTGGTTAGTACGAGTAGATTGCTTAGCCATGCAACGAAGTCATCATCATCACCTGAGTTGCAATTATAAATTTGACTAAGTGACTATGGAACTTTGTGTAAAACTGTGTGCTATGTGTTATTACTTCGTGATGGCATGTGTTGCACTAAAACCAACTGGGTGGTAAAGGATTTAGACTGAGGCAAGTGGTGGAAGCTGTGTGACATGGTGGACTATGTGATGGGAATGATAATCTTTGTGATTTAGTTAGAAAATGGAAGTCTTGCCTTGGTCAATTAAGGACTTAACTTTGTGCGTTATTGAACTGAGCCTTACTGTACGACCACATGTCTGATAAAACGGGCCTAACTTAGTAAGTTATGGATTCTCAGCGTTGATGTCAGGTGGATTGGTTAGGCTATGTGATATGCGTACTATGTGAATAAGAATGTCAATGTTGAGATGAAGTTTCTGAACCGTTTTGTTATGATCGGCGTGGCCACACTGGTTATATCGTGTGGGTAAAGTGTACAACCTCTGCAGAGTGTTAAACAATCTATTCGAATAGCCGCGTCCGCGGTCATGGACAATGCTCGGTGATTTCACACGAGGGGTAGTTTTCATAAAACAATTGGGAAGGGACAGCTGTGTGATTTAAGTCATATGGCTGTGTGAAAGAGTTTGATTAGGCTATGTGTCTTTGTGAAAACAAATGTTAAATTAATATTGTCTATTTGTTTTGAATTATGCTTTCAATCTATTATTCATATTCAATTGCAAATGATGCATTTTCGCAAAATAACCACGAAGCCATTTCCTTTGGAATAAGCTCGCATCTATACATTGCATTCGTGGTATGACTTGCGAGTACGGTTGTGTACTCACGCTTGTTGTAAAACTTGCGCCCAAACCTACGTAAATGGAGGAATCGTCACCAACAAGGTCTACTTCAAGGATCGAGAAGAACTAGGTCGCGCTTTTCACCGATTGCTGTGGGCATATGGATGGGCTTCACCGAAGTTATTCCGCTTGTTCATTGCAGCCTTCATTGAGCTATTCGCCTTCTGAAGCATTAATTGTAAGCTTTGACCTTAAGGTCTTTACTCTGATATTTATTGTTATTTGCCTATTTATTAGTCATCTTTGTATATGGAAATGATATTTCATTGATGTTGCCACTGTGTGCACTAGCGTGATCCTGGACTAGTGCAGTATACACAGAGGGTCCAGAATTGTATTTTTGGGTCCCGACAGCGATGACATGTATGTCATGGAGCAATTTCATGACTACAAGATGGTTGTTAACCGTTCTGTAGTAGATCAGGCTCATGAGATACAATCCATTGGCAAGGAACTCGAACTCCTGAAATGTGCCTTACCCGACAAGTTTGTGGCTGGATGTATTATTGCGAAATTACCTTCTTCATGGAGGAATTTTGGAACAGCACTCAAACACAAGAGACAAGAGTACTCTGTTGAGAGTCTGATTTGGTCTCTTGAAATTGAGGAGAAAGCTCGGGAAAAGGACGCTGTGTCTAAGGGTGATGGAGGGCAGTCTAGTGCTAATATTGTAACAGCCCAAATTTTAAATTCCAGTTGAAATTAAAGTTTAATTATTTTATTGGATATTTTTGGAATTTTCAAAAGCTTTTCCTTAATTAAATTAAAGCTAAACAAATTTATGTGCAAAATCTATTACCACAAAATAGCTGGAAATATTTTACTTAAGTCCTAAATGCTCCAGAGAATTTCGTGAATTTTCTCATAATTTTGGACTTAATATACTATATTCTAAAGCCTAATTGAATTATCGACAATTAATAAAATCAGAAATCAAAAGAAAATCCTCAAGCAATCAATGGGCCAAACCCACTGCCTGCACCTTTTTCCGCGCGCGCCGCACCGCCCACCGCGCCGCCTCCTCCTCTCACCGACAAAGAAGGACCCACTTGCCGGCCTCTCCTTCGCTCCCTCTCGCACCCGCACCGACGCACCTCACCATTGGATCTAAATCCAACGGCCACCTTTCACCGAAGCAATCGCACGTTCCGAACAATCCACCCAACGGTGACCGTTGGATCTAGATCGAACGGCCCCCATCAGACCTAATACTTAAACACACCCCGCACCCCGCGATCTATTTCAACCGTTGGATCAAAATCCAACGGCTACACCAACCCCCAACTTACCAGTTCGCACATTCGCATTTCCACCGCTCGATCGTAATCGAACGAGCCCGCCGCCGTCTTCCTTTCCTTCTTCTTCCTCCTCCTTCCTTCTTTACCCCGCGATTCCGCCATGGATGCCGATTCGGAAACCTTCCATACGCGGCTAGATCTCGGGCTAATCACCGAAATCCCGCGCGCATTGAAGTCCCTGATCTTCTCCGCCCCGACACGGCCATCACTTTCCCATCCGGCGCCCTAAATCCCTAAAATCTCGCTGTTGTGACCGCGAGGACCTTCTTGAGCTCCACGGCAGCTCGCCACGCCGCGCTCTATAAATAGGTGCGCCAGACCGCGCAGATCCTCCACAAGCCGTAGCCATCACCCACGCCGCCTCCGTCACCGGCGCCCTAATTTGGAGTTCCCGCGGTGAAGCTCTTGGTCATCTCGCTTCTGGCGCCACCGTAGCTCCTACGTCCTCGCCGACCCCACCATCATCACCGCCACATCAACGCGAAGCCAACGCCACCATCCACTCCCTCTGAGGATCGCGGAACCACGACTTCGCCGACGACCGGTTCATCGCCGCCAACTCGCCGCCGACGACCATCCGCCACGCCCGCCGCTGCTCGTAACCCACGAGTTCGCACGACCTCTACATTTTGTGCACCTTCATTCCTCGCGTGGCGCGTAGCGCCGCGAAGCCACACCGAGCGCCTCCGTCGTCGGGCGCACGTGGCTAGACCACGTCGTCGCCAGGTCAGCGCCACCTCGGCGCCGGAACCCACGTGGCGCCTGCGCGTCGCGCTGTGTCAGCGCCTGCGTGGCGAGTCCACCGCACCGGCAAGCACATGGCACGGTGGAATCGGTCCACCGTGAGCCATGCCTATGACACGTGGGGCCCGCATGTCAGGAATTAATGTAATTCCTTTAATTTCTGAAAATTAAGCGCTGGCGTCAGCATTGCGCAATAAATAGAATTTCCTTTAGAAAAATAATTCAGAGAATTCAATTAAATTCCAGATTTTGTATTAAACTTCTAAAATTCATATCTTTTGCATTTGAACTCCAAATTGGGTGGTTCAAATTGCAAAATTTGTCTAAAATAATAATCTAGCTAACTAAAGCAAAATATTTCAATTTGGAGTTAGTTTGAGCTGAGTTTTTGAATTTATTTGAATTTGGAGTTAATTTGTCGTAATTTCACGTATAGATCTCGACGACTCCGGAGAGTTAGATCCTTCCGACGATTTAGAATTTCAAGACTTCAACGAAGGCAAGTTACACTATTGATCATGTTGTTCCCAGTATTTTAAATTATTTAACTTCTGTCTTTAAATTACTATTGCATGCATATGTTTATATATTGTTTAAATGTCCCGTTTATATATAGTTATTCCAATCTCCATTGTACGGCCAATTTGATTATTGAATATGAATACCATGTCACCCTTAGGCAAAATACTACTAAAATTTGTCATATGCTTAGCCATGCTTAGATCATATTTATTTGGGAAGGTTTAACCAAATCCTTTACAATTTGTTTTTAAATTGTTTCAGTGGTATTGTTTTACCACGAAAGGCTTATTAAGAGGTTTTCACTCTAAATAAAATAAAATGGGTTTGGACTTGGGCGAGATGGATGTATGGTGGGTGCAGGTTCATGCACGGGCCTAATCTGGTTAGGATTAAGGCCCATGGGTTTGTTTAAATGGAAAGTCGCCAAGCCGCTAAGGACCGGTCTTTGAGCGTATTTTGCTACGCCTTACCGTACCACCACATGTCTGGAATGGGACAGATTTGGCTAAATAATCTGTGGTGTCTTAGTGTTATTTGTGCTATGTTGTATGTGTGGGTGTTGGTTAGACATTAGTCCCACCGGACGCAAGAGGGGGCTTCCGGAGGATGGTTAGTCCAATGGTAGCGAAACCTTAGCGGGCATAAATACATTAAGACACTACTTTGTAACGGCCTCATGATAATTGCTTAGTCACACGCCTTCGGAAGCGTGCTTTGGCCGACATTAAAAGCATATTATCTCGTGTGGGTAAAGTTGTACAAACTCTGCAGAGTAGAAACTATTCGAATAGTCGCGTCCGCGGTCATGGACATGCTAGCAAAGCCACTCTAAGTTAGACTTGTTTTTGGTTTATAAAATGATTTCCACAGATGATTTTTAGGATGGATAATCCTATAGTAAAAAAAATTGGGCGGTTAGCCAAGTGTTAGGAGGGTATCCTTCACTATTTATTTATTGGAGGTTATCCACTATTCATTGTCATCTTAATCACTGATTTCAATTATATTATTAAAAATTGGCCTTAGAAAACTATTAATGGTATTTAATCTGAAAATGCTGTTTATGCAAAACAACCCTGCCCTTATCCTTTGTTTACCCTATGCATGCATTAATCTTCAATATTTGGTGTAACTTGCAAGCACAGAAGTTGTGCTTACTCTCGCTGAATAATCTTTATTCAGGAGAAGACCTCTATCAGGACGGTGAGGACCTGGATGAATAGGCTACGCCCCGCACGATTGCTCGTGGTAAGTCGTGTGGCCTACTACTACTACTTTTTCCATTGTGTTATTTCTTTTCATTTGGCCTCGTGTCCAGCTTGTAATAAAACTCGAGATATTATTAATAAAGCGCGTGATATGAGTTTGCTATCACTTTTGTTGATCGTGTACACTTGAAATCCGGACTAGTGTATAGACACGAGAATTCGGGATCCTTCATTCCGGGTTCGACAAAAGTGGTATCGAGCCATATCGATCGTAGGTCGTGGCCCCACAAATGTCCTAAGGACTTATTTTCAAAACTAAAACTATTTTGAGTCTATCCGAGTCATATCTCAACCCTTCTCTTTAAAACGGCATCGACTCGCCTATTCCTCAAAATTGTAGATGGCCGAGGTACCGGACGCTATATCTCATTGTCATTGCGGACATCGGTGAACTTCTCGGGAAGTGATGCAGCACTTGGACTACAAGAAGAGGCCAACGCTCCGGTGGCTATCGGTACAAGGTGGGAGAACGACGCCCGGAGGGTGGAAGTATCGATTTACTCCGACCGTCGCCAACACGGTCTTCCACACCTTCCACGCCCGATCGACGCGACACCTTCGCGGATGGTATTCAAGATGCAAGCAAGAGAAGCGGTTCGTCGACTCGCCACGCCTACGATCGCTACCTCAACGGCACCGGTTTCACTATTACCCGATGCATCCGCCGACCTGACATCGACGCCGTCTTCCGCACCGCCAAGGAAGAAGACTTCGAGCCGACGCACTGTGGACTTAACGAAGGCACCGACTACGCCACGGAATACTCGAGGATCTGCGCATCGCTCAAGATGGCTTGGAGTACGCAGCAAGGATCAAGGCATTGAAGCGAATCAAGCTAGCTACAAGGCTGGCGAGGGTAGCTCCAATGAGATAGACTATACCCCAGTACCCCATAGATGCTTTCATTAGTCCGTACGTTAGTCGCGAATTATGAGCTATCAATTACCCTTGTGATAGCCATAATCCATTAATAAAATAAAGGAATAAAGGAACTATTTTGAAAAATTGGTTCTTTGTTGTGTGTTTATTGGTTCTTGGGCTATTTTAGATTTATCGCCCTTAGAATTTCTACCATCTTATCTAAATCCTTGGAGGATCCCGCAGATGGTGACTACCCGCAGGAACGGCAACGGCAGCAGCAGTGCCGAGGGGCAAGGAAACGATCAGGCAGATCATCAACACAATCACGTTCCGCAGCCACCACCACCGCCGGCAGAAGGACCTGACTGGCGATAGATGATGGCAAATCAGACCCATCTGATTGACCTTCTTGCCCAATCGCTGCAGAATGTGCAGAATGCTCAGGCCGCCACTGTAGCAGCAGCAGCTCCAGCTCCACCTCCGCATAACCAAAGGCTGACTATGTCAGAGTTTATGAGGATGCGTCCGCCGACATTCTCAAGCAGTACTGAACCAATGGACGCCGATGACTGGCTTCGGGCTATTGGAAAGAAATCGACATTAGTCGCTGCTCGACCGTGAGAGGGTCTTGTTTGCCTCTCACCAACCAATGGCCCCGCATCGTAATGGTGGGACAACCGCATCGCACACAATAATGCTCACCCATCACATGGGCCGACTTCGGCGAAGCTTTCCGTCATGCACACATCCCGCAGGATGATGACGCTTAAGAAGAAGGAGTTCCACGACTCGACAAGGCAACCGCACGGTGAATGAGTATCTTCACCGCTTCAACCAACTTGCCCGCTACGCCCCTGTTGACGTAGCTAGAGATGAGAACAGACAGGAAAGGTTCCTGGAAGGCTTAAATGATGATATTTCTGTCCAACTCATTTCTCAGAATTTCACCGACTTTCAGCAGTTGGTGGATAAAGCTATCAGGCAGGAGGCCAAACACACAGAAATGGAGAACCGCAAGCGAAGGATGGCCGCTCAGAGATTCAACGCCGGAGGTCTGCCCAAACCTCGCATCACCACACCGCAGCCACCGCAACGTGGGAAGTTCCAATCTTCCACGTCTCGTACCCCGGCACCGCCACAGCGCTCCAACCCCTCCAACTTCCGTGGTACTTCATCAGGAGGGCAGTTTCAGCAGAAGCACTCTAACTCCTCAGCTTCCGGAGTAACGTGCTTCCACTGCAACGAGACAGGGCATTACGCCAATAAATGCCCGAAGAAGCAGCAAGGTTTGGCACCAGCAAGGCCAACCTCAGGAGTTGCAACTACCGGCGGCACCAACCGACCAGCAGGCCAGTTCACCAAGGGACGGGTGAACCATGTCACCGCCGAGGAGGCTCAGGCAGCGCCCGATGTGGTTCTCGGTACGTTTCTAGTTAATTCAGTACCAGCATCTGTCTTATTGGATTCCGGAGCTTCACATTCTTTCGTGTCAAATAAGTTTGTGGGAAAATATGGGTTACCTATATCCTCCTTAGCTACTCCCATGATAATTCATTCCCCGGGCTCGGAAATGAGAACCAATTCTCTATGCCCAAATCTTACCCTTGAGATATCCGGAGTAACTTTTCTAGCAGATCTGATAGTTTTACACTCCCAAGGCCTGGATGTAATACTTGGTATGGACTGGCTAGCCAAAAACCACGGTCAAATAGACTGTGCCAATAGATCCATCACCCTCACCAATGACCAAGGCCTATCTGTTGAATTCAAACCCAAGACCCGCACCGGAGGAAGTTCCATGATCACCAGCTTGAAGGAAGTGAAACTGGAAGACATACCTGTAGCACGAGAATATCCCGATGTCTTTCCAGATGATCTACCCGGCATGCCACCGGATAGGGACATCATGTTCCTAATTGATCTAGTCCCCGGGACAGCTCCGATCTCGAAGCGGCCCTACAGAATGCCTGCCAACGAGTTAGCGTAATCAAGAAGCAAATCAAGAGTGCGAAGCAAAGGGTACATTCGACCAGATTCCTCACCATGGGGAGCCCCGATCGCTTTGTCAAGAAGAAAGACAATAGTATGAGAATGTGCGTTGATTACGCATCTCTCAACGAAGTAACAATCAAGAACAAATACCGTTGCCTGAATTGATGATCTGCTCGATCGGTGAAGGAGCAAGTGTCTTCTCAAGATTGATCGAGATCCGTTATCACCAACTTAAGATCGACCGAAGATATCACAAGACCGCCTTCACCACAAGATATGGACTGTATGAATTTACAGTAATGTCCTTCGGACTAACCAACGCCCCTGCTTACTTCATGAATATGATGAACAAGGTGTTCATGGAATTCTTGGATAAATTTGTGGTCGTCTTCATTGACGATATTCTCATCTATTCGAAGGACGAAGAAGAGCACGAGAAGCATCTCAGGATGATCCTAGACAAGCTCAGGGAGCACCAACTTTATGCCAAATTCAGCAAGAGCGAATTCTGGCTAAGTCAAGTTGCATTCCTTGGACATATTGTATCCGCAGGAGGAATTGCAGTAGACCCCGCCAAGGTTGAGGCGAGAATGGACCGAAACAACCTGCATCACCATCGAGGTGAGAAGTTTCCTTGGACTAGCAGGCTATTATCGCCGGTTCATCGAAGGTTTCTCGAAACTTGCCAAACCCATGACTCAACTTCTGAAGAAAGAGAAGAAGTTTGAATGGTCAAACGCCTGCGAAGAAAGTTTTCAAGAGTTGAAAAAGAGGCTAGTCTCAGCACCGGTGTTAATATTACCGGACATCCGCAAGGATTTTGAGATATTCTGTGACGCGTCCCGTCAAGGCCTCGGATGCGTACTGATGCAAGAAGGCAAAGTTGTAGCTTATGCATCCCGGCAGTTGAGGCCACACGAAGGGAATTATCCGACTCATGATTTGGAGTTAGCAGCAATTGTGCACGCTCTGAAAATCTGGCGGTATTATCTCATTGGTAACCGCTGTGAGATTTTCACGGACCATAAAAGCCTGAAATATATATTCACGCAGTCCGAGCTCAATCTCCGACAGAGGAGATGGTTAGAATTGATAAAGGATTACGATCTCGGAATCCATTATCATCCGGGCAAAGCCAATGTGATAGCAGATGCCTTGAGCAGGAAGGCATATTGCAACACCGTCTTGGTGCAAACAAAATCACCGGAGTCAGATGAAGAGTCAAGCACACTAACCGGAGATTGTCAACCAAGGTTGCGTAAACGCTTTGGAAGTTCAACCGACTCTTCAGGATCACATCAGAACAAAACAGTTAGAAGATGAAGACATCCAAGAAATCAAGAAAAATATGAGAAGAGGCAAAGCTCCAGGTTTCTCCGAGGATGAGCAAGGGACAGTGTGGTTCGGAGACCGCATCTGTGTGCCCAACCAGCAGGAAATAAAGGAGTCAATTCTGAAAGAAGCTCATGAGTCGCCATACTCCATACATCCTGGTAGCACCAAAATGTACCAGGACTTAAAGGAGAAATATTGGTGGGTCAGCATGAAGCAAGAAATTGCTGATTTCGTCGCCTGTTGTGACGTCTGTCAAAGAGTCAAGGCACAACACCAAAGACCTTTTGATGCATTGCATGACCATTACCAATTCCCGAGTAGAAGTGGGAAGAAGTTGGTATGGATTTCATCACCGGACTCCCCAGGACCCAATCGGGATATGACTCCATCTGTATAGTAATTGACCGGTTAACTAAAGTAGCTCACTTCATTCCTGTCAAGACCACCTACCAGAGCAGCAAGCTAGCAGAATTGTACATGGCCAGAATCGTCTGCCTGCATGGAGTACCCAAAAAGATTGTGTCTGACCGAGGTTCCCAGTTTACCTCTCGGTTCTGGAAAAGTCTTCATGAAGCCTTGGGAACCAGACTCAATTTCAGCACGGTGTATCATCCCCAAACCGATGGTCAGACAGAACGCACCAATCAAGTTCTTGAAGATATGCTTCGAGCCTGTTCCCTAGACTTCGGGAAAGGCTGGGACAAGGACCTGCCATATGTCGAGTTCTCATACAATAATAGCTACCAAGCCAGTTTGCAGATGGCTCCATTTGAAGCTCTGATGGTAGGAAATGCCAACCCGCTCCTCCGGGATCGGTAGAGCGTCGGCTCCTTGGACTGAGTTGATCAAAGAAGTCAAAGTAAAGTGAAAACTATACAGAGCGCGTCAAAGTAGCCCAATCCCGACAAAAGAGTTATGCCGATAATCACGAGGGAACTAAGCTTTGAGGTAGGAGATGTTGTCTATCTCAGAGTTACCCCACTTAGAGGTGTGAGGAGATTCCAAACAAAAGGCAAACTCGCACCCAGGTATATCGGGCCATACAAGATCTTGGCAAAACGTGGAGAGGTAGCTTATCAGCTAGAACTGCCAGAAGCCCTGCCAGCAGTGCATAATGTCTTCCACGTATCGCAACTAAAGAAATGCCTGCGAGCAGCAGAAGACCATACCTTTCTGGAAAGCTTTGACCTTCAAGAAGATCTCACCTACGTGGAGCGACCAATTAAAATTCTGGATGTCGCAGAACATGTTACCAGAAGCAGAATCATCAGATCGTACAAGGTGCAATGGAGTCATCATCCAGAAAGTGAAGCTACATGGGAGAATGAAGACGAACTCAAGGCCAACTACCCTGATCTTTTTGCTAACCAATCCTGAATCTCGTGGTCGAGATTCCCTTTAAGGGGGGTAGGTTTGTAACAGCCCAAATTTTAAATTCCAGTTGAAATTAAAGTTTAATTATTTTATTGGATTTTTGTGGAATTTTCAAAAGCTTTTCCTTAATTAAATTAAAGCTAAACAAATTTATGTGCAAAATCTATTACCACAAAATAGCTGGAAATATTTTACTTAAGTCCTAAATGCTCCAGAGAATTTCTGTGAATTTTCTCATAATTTTTGGACTTAATATACTATATTCTAAAGCCTAATTGAATTATCAGCAATTAATAAAATCAGAAATCAAAAGAAAATCCTCAAACAGTCAATGGGCCGAAACCCACTGCCGGCGGACTTTTCACGCGCGCCGCGCTGCACCAGTGTGCGCGCTTCCCCTCCTCTCGACAAAGAAGGACCCACCTGCCAGCCTCTCCCTTCGCTCCCTCTCTCGCACCCGCACCGACGCACCTCAGCCATTGGATCTAAATCCAACGGCCACCTTTCACCGAAGCAATCGCACGTTCCGAACAATCCACCCAACGGTGACCGTTGGATCTAGATCGAACGGCCCCCATCAGACCTAGCACTTAAACACTCCCCGCGCCCCGCGATCTATTTCAACCGTTGGATCAAAATCCAACGGCTACACCAACCCCCAACTTACCGGTTCGCACGTTCTGTTTCCACCGTTCGATCAGAATCGAACGAGCCCGCGTCGTCGTCTTCCTTTCCTTCTTCTTCCTCCTCCTTCCTTCTTTACCCCGCGATTCTGCCATGGATGCCGATTCGGAAACCTTCCATACGCGGCTAGATCCCGGGCTAATCACCAAAATCCCGCGCGCATTGAAGTCCCTGATCTTCTCCGCCCGACACGCCATCACTTTCCCATCCGCGCCTAAATCCCCAAATTATCACCGCGTGACCGCGAGGACCTTCTTGAGCTCCACGGCGGCTCGCCACGCTGCGCCCTATAAATAGGTGCGCCAGACCGCCGCATCCTCCACAAGCCGTAGCCATCACCCACGCCGCCTCCGCCACCGGCGCCCTAATTCGGAGTTCCCGCCGGTGAAGCTCTTCGGTCATCTCCGTTTCGGCGCCACCGTAGCTCCTACGCCTCGCCGACCCACCATCATCACCGCCGATCGACGCCGGCCAACGCCACCATCCACCTCTGAGGATCGCCGAACCACGACTTCTCGACGAAGTTCATCGCCGCCAATCCTCGCCGCCGACGGCCATGCGCCACGCCCGCCGTCGCTCGTAACCCACGAGTTCGCACGGACCTCTACATTTGCGCGCTTCATTCCCCTCGCCGTGGCGCGTAGCGCCGGCGAGCTCGTCACCGGAGCGCCTCCGTCGTCGGGCGCACGTGGCTAGACCACGTCGTCGCCAGGTCAGCACCACCTCGGCGCCGGAACCCACGTGGCGCCTGCGCGTCGCGCTGTGTCAGCGCCTGCGTGGCGAGTCCACCGCACCGGCACGCACATGGCTCGGTGGAATCAGTCCACCGTGAGCCGTGCCTATGACACGTGGGGCCCGCATGTCAGGAATTAATTTAATTCCTTTAATTTTCGAAAATTCAGCGTTGGCGTCAGCATAGCGCAATAAATAGAATTTCCTTTAGAAAAATAATTCAGAGAATTCAATTAAATTCCAGATTTTGTATTAAACTTCTAAAATTCATATCTTTTGCATTTGAACTCCAAATTGGGTGGTTCAAATTGCAAAATTTGTCTAAAATAATAATCTAGCTAACTAAAGCAAAATATTTCAATTTGGAGTTAGTTTGAGCTGAGTTTTTGAATTTATTTGAATTTGGAGTTAATTTGTCGTAATTTCACGTATAGACCTCGACGACTCCGGAGAGTTAGATCCTTCCGACGATTTAGAATTTCAAGACTTCAACGAAGGCAAGTTACACTATTGATCATGTTGTTCCCAGTATTTTAAATTATTTAACTTCTGTCTTTAAATTACTATTGCATGCATATGTTTATATATTGTTTAAATGTCCCGTTTATATATAGTTATTCCAATCTCCATTGTACGGCCAATTTGATTATTGAATATGAATACCATGTCACCCTTAGGCAAAATACTACTAAAATTTGTCATATGCTTAGCCATGCTTAGATCATATTTATTTGGGAAGGTTTAACCAAATCCTTTACAATTTGTTTTTAAATTGTTTCAGTGGTATTGTTTTACCACGAAAGGCTTATTAAGAGGTTTTCACTCTAAATAAAATAAAATGGGTTTGGACTTGGCGAGATGGATGTATGGTGGGTGCGGAGTTCATGCAGGCCTAACTGTTAGGATTAAGGCCCATGGGTTTGTTTAAATGGAAAGTCGCCCAAGTCGATTAAGGACCGGTCTTTGAGCGTATTTTGCTACGCCTTACCGTACCACCACATGTCCGAATGGGATGATTTGGCTAAATAACTGTGGTGTCTTAGTGTTTTTTGTGCTATGTTGTATGTGTGGGTGTTGGTTAGACATTAGTCCCACCGGACGCAAGAGGGGGCTTCCGGAGGATGGTTAGTCCCATGGTAGCGAAACCTTAGCGGGCATAAATACATTAAGACACTACTTTGTAACGGCCTCATGATAATTGCTTAGTCACACGCCTTCGGAAGCGTGCTTTGGCCGACATTAAAAGCATATTATCTCGTGTGGGTAAAGTTGTACAAACTCTGCAGAGTAGAAACTATTCGAATAGTCGCGTCCGCGGTCATGGACATGCTAGCAAAGCCACTCTAAGTTAGACTTGTTTTTGGTTTATAAAATGATTTCCACAGATGATTTTTAGGATGGATAATCCTATAGTAAAAAAAATTGGGCGGTTAGCCAAGTGTTAGGAGGGTATCCTTCACTATTCATTTATTGGAGGTTATCCACTATTTATTGTCATCTTAATCACTGATTTCAATTATATTATTAAAAATTGGCCTTAGAAAACTATTAATGGTATTTAATCTGAAAATGCTGTTTATGCAAAACAACCCTGCCCTTATCCTTTGTTTACCCTATGCATGCATTAATCTTCAATATTGGGTGTAACTTGCAAGCACGGAAGTTGTGCTTACTCTTGCTGAATAATCTTTATTCAGGAGAAGACCTCTATCAGGACGGTGAGGACACGGGCGAATAGGTTACGCCCCGCACGATTGCTTGTGGCAAGTCGTGTGGCCTACTACTACTACTTTTTCCATTTGTGTTATTTCTTTTCATTTGGCCTCAGGCCCAGTTGTAATAAAACTCTGAGATATTATTAATAAAGCGTGTGATATGAGTTTGCTATCACTTTTGTTGACTGTGTACACTGAAAATCCTGGACTAGTGTATAGACACAGAGAATTCGGGATCCTTCGTTCCCGGGTTCGACAAATGTGATACAGAAACTCTCAAGCAAGAACAAAGGGAAATTTGTCAAAGTCCAACAGACAACCAACTTCAAGAAGAAGAAGAACAACAACAATCAGGATGACAGAACTTGCTTTGTGTGTGGTGAGCCCGGTCACATGGCCAAGAAGTGCCCACAACGCAAAGGAAAGAAGGCACTGTAGGATGAACTTCTAAGTGCGCCAACGTGACCATTGGCAAGACCGAGATGGGGTGGGTATGGTAATTTACCTCATCGTTTTTCGATTAGTCAATCTACCAATTGGTGGATTGATACAGAGCTAATGTACATGTGTGTGCTGATATTTCGTTGTTTTCCTCTTATCAGTCGCCCGATTCCTCCGTCCTAATGGGGAATGGGTCACATGCTCTGTTCATGGTGTTGGTACGGTAGATCAGAAGTTTACTTCGGGAAAGATCGTGCACCAAGAACGTCGACATGTCCCTTCTATAGACAAGAATCTTGTTAGTGGCTCCGTTTATGTAGAGACGGGCTTAAGTTGGTATTTGAGTCTAATAAAGTAGTCGTGTCTAAACATGAATATTTTATTGGTAAAGGCTATGAGTGCGGAGGCTTGTTCCGTTTTTCCCTTTCAGATTTCTGCAATAAAACTGTGAACCATATTTGTGGCAGTGTGGATGATGAGGCTAACGTTTGGCACTCACGTCTATGTCATATTAATTTTGGTTTAATGTCTCGGCTTTCCAGTATAAATTTAATTCCAAACATTTCCATCACCAAAGGTTCTAAATGTCATAGCTATGTGCAATCAAAGCAACCTCGTAAGCCTCACAAGGCTGCCGAGGAGAGAAATTTTGCACCACTAGAACTCATGCATTCAGATCTTTCAGAGATGAATGGCATGTTAACGAAGGGTGGAAAACGATATTTCATGACATTGATTGATGATGCAACTAGGTTCTGTTATGTGTATTTATTGAAAACGAAAGACAAGGCTTTAGACTATTTTAGAATCTATAAGGTAGAAGTTGAAAACCAGTTAAACAGAAAGATAAAAAGACTTAGGTCAGATCATGGTGGAGAGTATTTCTCAAACGAATTTGACTTATTTTTTGAGGAACATGGCATTATACATGAGAGGACGCCTCCTTATTCCCCCGAGTCAAATGGGATTGCCGAAAGGAAAAACCGCACGTTGACTGACTTGGTGAATGCCATGTTAGACACTACGGGTTTACCTAAGGCATGGTGGGGAGGCTTTGCTAACGTCTAATCATGTATTAAATGAGTTCCTAACAGAAATAAGGACAAAACACCATACGAGGTATGGATTGGGAGAAAACCATCACTTTCTTACTTGCGTACATGGGGGTGCTTGGCGAAAGTCAATGTGCCAATAACTAAGAAACGCAAGCTTGGACCTAAGGCGTGGATTGTGTCTTTACGGGATATGCTAATCATAGCATTGCCTATAGATTTTTATAGTTAAAAGCGAGGTACCGACATGCATGTTGGTACAATTATGGAGTCTCGAGATGCAACGTTCTTTGAGAATATCTTTCCAATGAAGGATACACATAACACTACTAGCCAACCTTTCAAATAATTCCCGGTTCAATCACACCACCGAACCTCTTGAACATACACATGAACTTGTCAATGAGGAGGATGAGTGGAGCTCCTAGAAGGAGCAAGAGACAAAGGATAACCAAATCATTTGGTGATGATTTCACTGTGTACCTTGTGGACGACACTCCCAAGTCTATTTTAGAAGCATATGCATCCCCTGATGCAGACTACTAGAAGGAGGCTGTCCGTAGTGAAATGGATTCCATTATCGTTAATGCAACCTGGGAGCTGACAGATAGACCTTATGGGTGCAAACCTGTAGGATGCAAGTGGGTGTTCAAAAAGAAGCTTAGGCCTGATGGTACTATTGAAAAGTACAAGGCTCGGCTTGTTGCCAAGGGCTATACTCAGAAAGAAGGCGAAGATTTCTTTGACACTTACTCACCTGTTGCTAGACTGACCACAATTCGAGTACTACTTGCTTTGGCTGCCTCACATGGTCTTCTCGTTCATCAAATGGACGTTAAGACAGCTTTTCTTAACGGAGAGCTGGATGAGGAAATTTACATGGAACAGCCTGATGGATTTGTAGTAGAAGGTCAAGAAGGTAAGGTGTTAAAACTGTTGAAATCTTTGTATGGTCTAAAACAAGCCCCTAAGCAGTGGCATGAAAAGTTCGATAGAACACTAACATCTGTAGGCTTTGCTGTCAATGAGGAAGATAAATGTGTATACTATCGCTATGGTGGGGGTGAGGGAGTTATTCTCTGCTTGTATGTGGATGACATCCTGATTTTTGGGACAAACATCAATGTGATAAATGAGGTCAAATTATTCTTGTCTCAAAATTTTGATATGAAAGATCTGGGAGTGGCTGATGTTATTCTAAACATTAAATTGGTTAGAGGTGAGGATGGGATTACACTTTTGCAATCTCATTATGTGGAAAAGGTCTTGAGCTGTTTTGGTTTTTCTGATAGCAAGCCTTCTCCAACACCTAATGATCCTAGCGTGTTACTTCGTAAGAATAAGAAAATTGCTAGGAATCAGCTGGAATACTCTCAGATAATTGGCTCACTTATGTACCTAGCTAGTGCAACAAGGCCGGACATCTCCTTTCTTTGTGAGCAAGTTGAGCCGTTTACATCTAACCCAGGAGATGATCACTGGAAGGCGCTTGAGCGAGTGTTGCGCTATCTGAAAGGTACCTCGAACTTTGGACTTCACTATACTGGGTACCCGTCGGTGCTGGAGGGTTATAGTGATTCCAACTGGATCTCTGATGCTGATGAGATCAAAGCCACTAGTGGATATGTTTTCACTATTGGTGGTTGTGCTGTTTCATAGAGGTCTTTCAAATAGACCATTTTGACGAGGTCAACCATGGAAGCAGAACTTGCGGCACTAGACACTGCTATTGTTGAGGCAGAATGGCTACGGGATCTATTGATGGATCTACCTACGGTGGAAAAGCCAGTGCCAGCTATCCTTATGAACTGTGATAATAAAACCGTTATCGTTAAAGTGAACAGTTCTAAGGATAATATGAAATCGTCTAGACATGTCAAGAGACCATTGAAGTCTGTCAGGAAATTGAGAAACTCTGGAGTTATAACCTTGGATTACATCCAAACAGATAAAAATCTGGCAGATCCCTTCACAAAGGGACTATCACGAAATGTGATAGATAGTGCATCGAAGGAGATGGGTATGAGACCCATGTGAGTTATCTATGGTAGTAACCCAACCTATGTGATCGGAGATCCCGTGAATTAGGATCTGGGAAAAACAAGCCATTAGTTAACTAGAGGAGAGTAATTTCAACCCTCTCTATGTGAAGATGCAATACTCTCAAAAACTGCAAGGCAGGTTGGTTAAGGCCTTAATGTGTTCCATTGGCTTTGAAGCGAAGACGTTATCTGCGAGCGTTCTTGAAAGAACACACCTATATGAGCCCGATTGTTAGTCGCAGATCTATGAAGATTTTGGGAAAATCTCCTACTAAGCTCATGAAGAGACCAAGGAGTATGACTTATACGCTCCACCGAGGGGTAGCCTCTTGGCGGCCTAGTATCAGTTAAGTCTTTAAGTGAAGCTTGCTTGCACCAAACTTGCAATTCAAGGCATAGTCCATTATTCAAGTTGTGAGTAAGTGTAGCTTGAGTTCTAGGTGGATGTTCAACCTTAATCGGTCTCCATCGAAACACTAATATATAAACGAAGACATTGGAATTCAGGAAAATCTCGTGGGACTTTGAGATCGGTGGGGATTGTTGGATTATGTGGGCCAAGCCCATATAATAAGAATAATTCTAAATTAAATCTCAAAGGCCCACTCATGCAAAGGAAGGTTGCATGTGAACTTTAGTACCATATTGCTAGTTCTAGGAGAGGAAGACCACCTTAAAGGGATGGTGCACTCCTAGTCACTTGAGGCATGTGTGGGAGAGAACTAGAAGATCACACGCGCGCCGCGCTCGCTCTCGCCGCTCGCCGGCCGGGCCGGGCCGCCGGCGGGTGGCGCGCGCGCACGGCACTGCGTGAATGGTCCGCCAAAATCGGCGTCGTTGCTTGCAGACGCCGATTTCCTTTGCGTTTTATCTTTTCCGCTTTGTGTGGCGGTGAATTCGGATCGGTTACGCAACTAATCCGTTTCGGTTACGAGTTATGGAGAACGTGCAGACGTCTTGATCACACGTCCTGATTCTTCCATAAATACCGAATCGCCGCCTCCATACAGAAGAAGCAAACCAATCTAGGGTTTTCGCCTCTTCCATTGTACTGCGCCGTCCCACGTAGTCTACTCCATCCCGTCCGCCGGCGTGCACTGCCGTTCGGGAGAGCAGGTCTCTGGAACCGCCGCCCAAGTTCTCGCACCGAGAGGGCGAATAAGGTTTTTGGGAAGCGCTCTGCGCGACTGCTTGCTGTAGCTCTGGCTCGTCTTCCTCAACGTTCGGCTTCGGCGAATCGTCATCGACTTCGTGTCATCCACACCGTGCCTGCAGTGTCAACATCGACAAACCGATCGTAGCAGTAATCATCGATGCGCGCGGTCATGTTCTCCGATTAGATCTGTTCATGTTCAGTTTCCTGGTTTACATGTCTAGATCTGTTATGCCTGTGATGATTCTGTTATTTTGCGTGCATGATGTCATGATTAATTTATGGAATAAATTGAACCTACACGTGCTTATATATTTAACATTCCCATTTGGATAAACCAGTTTTAAAGAAGTCTTTTTCAAACAAAACCAAAGTTTGACTTTGAGCAGTTCGGCCAGCATGTCCATGACCGTGGACACAGCTATTTGAATAGTTTTACACTCTGCAGAGGTTGTACAACTTTACCCACAAGAGATAATCAACTTGTATTGTCCGCTCACACACTTCCGTAGGTGTGCGACTAAGTGATTATCACGAGGCCTTTACAATGCGTCATTCCAAAGTAGTTATGCCCGCTAAGGTTTCACTTCCTTTGGACTAACCGTCCACCAGAAATCCCCTCTTGCGCCAAGTGGGAATACTGTCTAACCGACACCCACACACCAAAATGGCACAGCTAACAATGAAATGTTACAAATTAGTTGGTCAGGTCCCGCCCACACAGGACATGTGGTAGTACGATAAGGCATAGCATCATACACTCGAAGGCCGGTCCTTAACTGACTTGGGCATCTTCCAAATAAAACCCTGGGCCTTAACCTTAACCAGATTAAGCCCGTGCATAAACCTGCACCCACCAATCATCCATTTCGCCCAAGTCCAAACCCATTTTTATTTTATTTTCCAAGTAAAAGCATTTTATAAACCTTCTATGGTAAAACAATACCACAGATCCAATTTAAATCAAATTTGGAAGATTTGGCTAAAACTTCCCAAATACAAGATTTGATCTAAGCATTGGCTAAGCATATGATTAATTTTAGTATCATTTTACCTAATAGTGACAAGGTATTTACGTTCAACATTCAAATTGGCTATACAAGAAAGATTGGAATAACTAGGCAATTAAAACAGGAAATTAAAATAATTGTATAAACATATGCATGCAGTAATAATTTAAAATAGAATATAAATAATTTAAAATAATGGGATCAATATGATCAAGGGTATAACTTGCCTTGCTTGATGAGGTGATGTTGTTTCCCTTAACAGATCACTTGGTACTGAGGTGATGTTGTTTTCCTCAACAGGTCACCTAGTACTCACAAGTACTTTCTCCGGGTAGTCCAAGTGTACAATCACGATGATCATACAGTCAAAATCAATCCTCTTATAAGCTCTTCAACTGTGTCGAAATCTCACTCTCCGAAGACGTCAAAATCTAATCGCGAAATAAACCAAATTCAAATAACAACTCAAATGAACTCCAAATTAAATAATTTTGATTTAGTTGGCTAGATCTTGAATTAAGACAAATTTAGAAATTTGAATGGACTCAATCGGAGTTCGAACGCAAAAGATATGGGCTTTGGAAGATTCATATTACATAAATGATAGAATTAGGATTTTTCAGAATTATTGGAATTATTTTTCTAAAGAAAACCCGAATTATTGCGCAACATGATGTCAGCGCCCGGGAAAACCGAATTTCGGCCGAATTATTTTGTAAAAGAAATTGGTTTGTCTCACCGACATGTGGGCCCGCGGTCAATGGACCGGGTCCACGGCTCATCAATGGTCCATGATGGACTCGGTGCACGTGAACAATGCACAGGGGTGGGGTGCTGGCGCTGTGGTGACGTGGTGCCACGGAGCATACACGTGTGTAGCCACGTGGGCTCTAACGCTCACGTGGCGTCGAGGCGGTTGCCACGCCAGCACAAGGCCAGCGGCCACGCACGGTGACCAATGGTCGCCAGCAACTGGAGGCACGGTAGTGACCGACGAAGACACCAGAGGGTAGAGGAGACAACGGGGAGCGTTTATACCTGACGCGGGCGGCCAGGGGTTGACGGAGGCAACCGGCGGCGGATAAGAAGCGAAGGTGCGCACAGGGTCGTGGCGGCGATGGGGTTCCGGTGGTGCTCTAGTGGCAAGGAGGTGCGCACGGGGTAGAGTGTGGACGTGCGAAGCCATCGGTGGAGTCGGGGTCGCCGGAAAGTCGATGACGGCGGCGCAATTGATGGTTTGGCCGGCGGCGAAGAAATGCCAAATCCAGGTAGCTCGAGGGGGGTAGGGGTGAGGTGAGTGGTGGCGTTGAAGTGTGTGGTGGGAGGCGGCCCCGGTGCTCGATTTATAGGGGTGCAGGCGAGGTTAAAATGCCATGGAGGGCACGAAGGCCGCGCGGCATCTCCGGTGCAATTACGGCAATCGAGGCCGGAGATGGAGGGGATAACAGATGAAATGGGAGCGACGTGATGTGCGGGAGTTGATGCGCGCGACCGTGCGGGGAAGGGAGGCGTAGATGGCGGTGGAGATGGAGCTCTACGACACGGTAATGGCGGAGGCACGTGCGGCAAAGAAGAAGGGGTCGCGGGGAGGAAGAAGCAGTGCGGGCCATCGGATTTTGATCCGACGGTGCGGAAAAAGGCGAGGTGGTGTGGGTGTGTGTTAGCCGTCCGATTCAAATCGGACGGTTGACAGTGGGTGGGAGAGAGGGGTGCGAGCGGGTGGGCTGGAATGGGCCGGGGTGCGGAGAATGGAGATGGGCTAGAGAGGGTTTCGGCCCAAAAGAATTTTGAGAATTTAAATTGATTTTTCAATTGATTTAATCCAGATAATTAGAAAGGGCTTTAGAAAATAGCAAAATAAATCCAAAAATTATGAGAAAATTCACAGAAAGTCCCTTATTTATTTTGGACTTAATAAAAATAGTTGCAATTCCTAATTAGATATTAATTTTGTAAAATAAATTGTTTTGGGTTTAAAATATTTAGGAAAAAGCTTTTAAAATTCTAGAAATTAATTAAATTTTTATTTTTCAGATCAAACCAAATAAAACTTTAAGAACTTCAAATAAATTTTACTTTTGACTTTTAAAACTTCAGAAATTCAAATAAAGCAATAGAACTCTCTCAAATTTCAGAAAATCCAACAAAATAATAACCTTATTATCTTTAATTTTGGTAACATAACCTTGGGATGTTACAGATCTATAAGAGGAGGTTCTGGACGACCAAGATCTAACTTGAGGTGGTCCTCAAGGTTAAGATCGGCGAGGAGGGAGGTCCTGAGGTTTTCTTTACAAAAGACCAAGCGGTGGCCTTTTGCAAAGAGGTCTCCAAGGGTGGTCCCGAGGGTGGTTTTTACAATAACGACCACAAGGTGGTCTTTTGCACGGAGGTGATTCTAACAACCAAGATTAAACCCAAGGAAGTCCTTAATGGTTAGGATCTAAGCTGGGGGAGGTCCTTAGGGTTGTCAAGGAGGTGGTCTAACGTACGACAACAGGAGGTCATGGTCTACATGTAAACGACACAAGAACCACTTTCGACAACCATTAAGTGCTAACCAATGATTAGCCATTAATGAACAAAATCTATGTCCTGAGAGGACATCGCTACAGTGCCTGTCTGAGTACGACACGGCAAAAAGCCCGAGCGTAAGGAAAAGCTCATCGCAGGCGATGTGGACCATGCTGGTGTGAACCAAAGGCACCAATGGGTTCACAATAGTGTTGTGCACCCACCGGGCCTACTCTCGACGGCGGCGATGGCCTAGAACGTCGGCGAGCCGGAGAGAGGTGATGAGGACCGACACGGCTAAACGCGAAAAACACAAGGAGCTCCGCATTGTTCTTAAAAAGTAGTACCCAAGCCTTAAGGGACTAATAAGAGGTTACCTGAGGATGGAGAAGGTCCAGAGGTGGTCGAGGAAGCGTTGGCGATGACGACCACCGCTGGTGCTGAGGAAGAAAGGGGTGAGTTTGACCGACAAAGAGCAAGTCTTCAAGTTTGACAATCTCTGTGAATGTCAAACAAAACAAGTTAGGGAAATGCTCAAGGTGACCAAATGAACAAGTTGACACGCCAAGATTGCAATTGAACCACTAGAGCCCGGATGTCCCCGAGGAGCTCCAAGGTCTGGCAATGGCGGCTAAGAGGTCCTCTGGTGTTGTGAGCACAAAAACACAGAGAGGAGCTCGGGTTTGCAAAGTAGTGTCTAAAAGAAACTAAGGAAGAGCTCGGGGACCCTTTATAGCCGGAGTGCAAAGAGAAACAAGGGCAACGCCCCACGGTTGCACTAAGCCAAGGTCTTGCCATGGATGTACTTGAAATGACAAGGGCAGGTAAAAGGGAGACTTTGGGGCAAAGCTCTGGTGCACATTTAATGTTTGGCAGTAAAGAGCCGTTGTCAAGGACAAGATTTGACAAAGCACTACTCCTCCTCTACCATGGCGCTGGCACACACATATGCGCGTGAAAACGATGATGACTAGGCTCAGAGAGGTCCCACTAGTTAGTGAAAGAGCCTGGGTGGACTGGCCAAAGAACATACCAGTTAGGTTAAGTGTTGAGGCCGAGTTGGGGAGGTCTTGACGGTTGGATTTGAAACGAAGGGCCTCAATTTAAGTGAGGTCCAGAGGTCTGAACATTCAAGGAGATCTGAGGCACAAATCAATACATGGACGGCCCACGATCACCGAGGCGCTAACAGAGGTGGTCTTCCGAGGTGGTCTGGAGGTTTGTCTTTGCAAAAGACCAACGAGGTGATCTTTGCAAAAACGCCAAGGTGGTCTGGGGTGGTCTCCGAGGAGGTCTTTGCTCCCGACCCAAGGTGGTCATTGCAAAGATACAAAGCGAGGTCCAAGGGGAGGTCCAAGAGGGTGGTCTTTGCAAGAAGATCCGAGGTGGTCGTGACCAGGGGTGGTCTGAACGAGTGGGAGGTCTGAGAGCTCCCTAGATTGCAGCGGTAGACCTGAGATCTAACGGCTGAAACTGATCGCACCTAAAGGATTGAGCCCAAGGTGCTCTAAGAGGTTGGGTTCAACCCAGATCTTGAGTCTGACTCGAACATAAACCAAGAGTTTGACTTAGGGTTAGATATTGGGCTGGACTTTGAGGAATTTTTAGAGGTAGCAAACTAACACCAAAATTTCTGAAATTTTTACAGGAGTTTGCTGACTTTGAGATGGATCTTGTGTAAAATTTTCAGAGGTTTTTATGCTGAGAATTTTTCTCCAGAAATTTCTCAAGGTTCTGAGTTAGGGTTTGACCAAAGGTCCAACTGGTTTGACTGCCTCTTAAAATATTCAAACAATTTCTAAAAATTGTGAAATTTTTCAGAGGGGTCACACAACATCCTTAGAACCTAGAAAAATTATTTCCAGTGGATCATCACCAAATTTGCTAAGGGTTGGAAAAGAAAGGTCATGACTTTAGTCAATTTGGAGGTTTGGGTTTTTGATTTCCCACAATTCCTTTACAAGAATTACAGAAAAGCTCAAAAACTTCAAGATGCAAGAATTTTTTTTTAATTTCTACACATTTTCTTACATCTGAAACACAAGTTGAGAATTGAGATGTTACACCCTCTCTCCTCTCTCTCTCTCCTTCACGTAGGATTTTGTTGACGTAACATAGTTAAGAGACGATAATAAATGCATTATTGGAGATGCCCTCATGTGCTTTACCCAAAGTCCAAGGAAGACCTGCAGACTACAAATTTCATTGGTTAATAAGTACCAGAAAGTATGAGACAGAAAAATCATGCTGATCAATTAATTACTACAGATTTTGCACAAAAATAGATCCAAAAACAATTATCTGAAATTTATTGGATGGAAGATAGTAACAAATAACAACTAGCCCAAACGAAAAGTACCTAGTTCGTGTTTTATTAATTGGCATGATCATATAAAATATGCAATTTCTGAGACTAAAATGTGAAGTTTGTCTCTGAATTTCTTTACGTAAGTTGAATGTTCCTATCTATCTACATCTATTTATTGACCAGGTCATTGAAAGCAAGAAACTTCTAGACCATAATGTGCAGTTTGTTGCTGAATTTCTTAAGTTGAATGCTCCTATCTATCTTTCGACTACCACCAGGAATGGCAGATGCGAAGAAGCAACAATAATAGAAAAGGTAGAACAAGACCAAAGAAAATACAACTGCTAGTGCACACCTTATAGCGACAGATTGAAGTACCCTTGCAGTCATGTCCAAAGCAAGTGCATAACCTAGGAAATCCAACGATATAAGTAGTTATATAAATTTACTTTGTCGCTGCTAAAAAAAACTCAATAGCTTTTTATTGAGCCATACTATTGATGCATGCTACATTAACAAGCAGCACACAGAGTAAGCCCCAAACTGCTCGGTTTTCTGGAGTACTAAACGAAAGAGGGGAAAGCCACCAACCAAGACTACAAATAGTCAAACACCGAAAGCCTTTCACTTAAGTGCCCTTCTCATGAAGAACTGAGATTACAAATACATGTGAAGTCAGGCCATTTTCCACCATGAGTATCGAGAACACATACATCACCCAGCAGTACGTCAATTCGTCAAATTGTGATTAAGTTCAGGAATTCTATGTGCTATTTGTTGGTGATATACCCTAGATGCAATCATAGAGATGGTTGTATCACGTCTACGTTTATGAGTTATTGAATAAATGTTATTCTGTTCCTTGAATAAATCATTAGTTATAAAGATTAACAAGTATGTGACTTGTTGGTGAAGCTCTTTAACTTATATGATGTCATTTTAAATGTATCTCTGGTCGGATTTCACTAGTTGGAACACTAGTGATATATCGATCATCACATGTATTAATTGATGACTATATTTCACCGGTCATAAATATAGGGATATCGAATCAATAATATGAACACATATTAGAGAACATGGTATTGGATTGACCCACCTTGAGTAATCAGAACTTGGTCGTGAGGACTTACGAACTGGTCATGACTAAATATGAACTGGTCGTATGAAGATATGAGCTGGTCGTAAATGATAAGGACCTACTCGTAGATCATATTACATTAAGGTTCGTCCGATATAATTTGTGTGTATTCGAAATCGTTATGTCCTGTTAGGAATCGCTAACGGCTTATGGTCGGAAAAGGGTTTCCGAGTCACAACCGATTACACATAAACCTAACGGGTTACATACTTAACGGGTTGGAACAAATGTGTTCGGATATGATCTGTCATGGGCTCTATATAAGAAGAGTCACAATCGATTACGTATAAACCTAACAGGTTACACACTTAACGGGTTGGAACAAACGTGTTCGGATATGATCCGTCATGGACTCTATATAAGAAGATGCATGAGACATACATGAGTTGTTCTACCGAAACCTTAACCGCCATCTTCTCGAGAGAGCATCATCGTGCGAGTTGGTGCTAGCACACTGGCGTACGGAGTTTTATCACTGGATGTATGGATACCGTAGATGCGTTATTGTAGTTGCTGTTGTGCTCAAGGATGATCCACAACTTCGCAAGGAACACGATTGGTTGCTGGAAGAGATGATCGACGCCGAGGATGCTGGATGACCGACTACGACCACTTCATTGATGCCCTCTACGTAACTCTTTTTCTGCTGCACTGTGCATCTAGTAGTAACGATCTAAGATGTATTACTTGTTTGGTATCCTGGTTTACGTGGTAGAATTTTGAATTGCCAGCTAGTATGCCTACCTGTATCCCACCAGTATTAAGATATTTTCATCCGCTTGTCCATGGCAAAATAGGCGTTGAACAAGCATCATGGCCAAGAGCTTGTCTAATTAAATTCCACGTTTCCATATTCCACCAGGCTTGTGAAATATTGAAGCCTAACATTTATTCGGACTTGATAAAAGTCACTGCCCTCGTACTCTCCTAGACTAAAGCCCAAATCATTCCGATTGCCGAATCCATGTTCCCACATAGTTTTCGTAGCATTGGTCATATAGCAATGTACTAGTCGAATTTTCGAATAAGTAAAACAATATGAATTGTTACCAAACTTTACAAATTGCAATTACACTAATTTCCCTCCACGAACGAGAATGTAAAGCCGTCTAGCCGCACAACTGCTTAACTGGTAATTTCCTCTGATCACCTGTTGCAACACAATTCTTAAGAACCGTAATCGGCTAATGGCGCAAGGATGGCATCCCCTGTTAATATTAATTTCGTCAATGAGCATCTTAGTTACCTCCGACAAAGTCCATGGTGGATGCCTCGGGTATGTCACGTGCACGTCGGGAGATAATGACAATGAGCTCGACCTCGTGGTGTAGCGAGTCGAGCGGCTCGGGCACCTCGATGACGACGATGGCCACGCTGGCGTGGCAGCGCAACACGGTCGGCACCGCGATTGAATCAGAGACCGCGCAGGAAGAAGGGTGCGTTGCGAGCGGGCGGAGGTGCCAGATCCAGTCGGGGCTGGAGACGGGCGGCGTCGAGGAAGGGTGGATACGCGGATCCAGGGAGAAGGAGGCGGGAGGAAGAGGTGGGCGCGCGGCGAGGAGGAGGAGGCGGTTGGGGAGCGGAGAGCGGGGCGGGGGGAGAGGAGGCGGCGGCGGCAGGGGGCAGAAGGGAGGAGGTGGGGCGCTGGCGAGGATCCGGGGGAGGAGAAGGGAGTCGGGGAGGAGGTGGGGCGCGGCGTGGGGGGAGGAAGAGGGAGCAGCGGGCGGGGGCGCGAGTGGCTAGGGTTTTAGGTGTGAGTTTGGGGGGGTGTTGTGCGGTGGTAAAAACATGTGATTACTCCTATCTTCGAGGGTAAAGTTGAAATGTGGGGGGTGAAAAATCACAGAAAACTATCTCATAAGCGGCTTTTGATTTTATCACGTATAACACGGCTTTCGATTTCGAGAAAACCGGTGAAAAAAAAATCCTCCGTTTGAGCGTCCGAAACAGGCCCTGAACTTATTACGAACAACCCCGGGAAGATGTCCAAATTCGAACCCAACTCGGTCCCTGCGTTCTGTCGGCCCAAAAAATCCCTAAGCACCCTTTCCCCAAGCCCTTGCCGCCGGCGACCTCCTCCGCCGCCATGTTCGGGACCCCCACCCCCTCCACCCTCTTCGGGACCCCCTCCTCCACCCCCGCCTTCGGGAGCCCCTCAACCACCCCCGCCTTCGGCACGCCATCCTCAACCCCCGCCTTCGGCACCCCTTCCTCCACGCCCGCCTTCGGCACCCCGTCGTCGACTCCCGCCTTCGGGACGCCCTCCCCCACTCTGGCATTCGGCGCCCCGTCCTCGACCCCGGCGTTTGGGACGCCTTCGTCGACCCCGGCGTTTGGCACGCCCTCGTCGACCCCGGCGTTCGGTGCGGCGCCGTCGCCGTCACCTTCACCGTTTGGGTTCCCGAAGGAGACGACGCCGTCCCCGTTGCCATTTGGGTTCGCTGGCGGGGGCGCCGGACAGATCACCACCCAGATGGCCCCCGTCGCGCCGCTGCCGCTCTCGCCCTCCGACCGCGACATCCAGGTCCGCAATCTAGGAGAAATCTCGGCCTTTTGTAATGGTTTGAGGAGCGAACGGTTCACGAATTTGGTGTTTTTGAGTGCTTGTAGGCTATCGTGGATGCGTACAAGGAGGACCCGGGGAACCCTCGCTATGCTTATAGGGTGAGATTTCTCCTTGTTACGTCGCCATTTGCGTTGCAAGAGATAGGGGTTGATGAAATTTGGTTGACGCGTTTCTGTCTGTTTTGATTTGGGCAGCATCTGTTGTTTAGCGTGACAGAGCCTTCCCAAAGGGTGAAGCCAGTGGCAGCATCTGATGTGCGTAGTTGAATAAATTGGTTTAATCAATTTATTTACTGTATGTTTTGTTGTGCTGTTCTTGGATATCTTAATGTGTTTGTGTTAATCTGTGGATGTAGATCATGTGGGCGGAAGCGATGGGGAAGCTTGAGGGCATGGATAGTGTGGATAGGGAGAGGCTGTGGCCTCAGCTTGTGCAAGGGTTTAAAGATCTTTCCTACCGACTTAAGGTATAGTATGGAGTTAGATGCCTTTCATTGGATTTGATGAAATTATCTTCTAAGATAAAGCACTGGTTTTTACAGCCTCAATATATATAGTTGTATACGACCTAAACGGTTGTTTTAGCAGTGAAGTTGATCTGAAATGCTGATATGTGAACTTCTAACTCAGCCTCGTTCTACATGTACATTGAAGTATAAATGATAAATAGCATTGTGCTCTATCTGTCATTTCCTTTTGGGGTTGGACATCTTTTTTCAATGCAAATGAGGATGCCAAGGTTGTTAGGCACATTAGTGTAACACTATTCGGATGTTGCACCTGAAAAATGCTTTTGTGCTGTTGAGTTGGGGTTTCTTTTGTATTTATATCTGTACATTTTTAACCTATATTAATATGTTATAACAGTACGGCTCTCCCCACTGTTTTCCCTTCAAAAAAAAAGTTGTGAGTTTCACTTTTCATTTGCCAATTCATGTAAAATTGTATTTCCTACCAGTTCCTAGACAAATACAATTATTTACTTCGATGGAAAATGAGTGTTCATGAATTATCAATACAACAATATCTATTGGTTGGTTTACCACTTACAAGCTTGAAAACTACAGATTGCTGTGGACTTCATTGGAGGTTTATATATGTGTCTCATCTAATTTAATTATAGTGAAATTTGCATGTTGAATATAATAAAATCATAATTTAATTTGTTGTCATATATATCATATATATTTTAATTATTTTGCAAAATTCTTGATTTTTTTGTCAAGTATACCAAAATACAAAACATGGAGCCAAAAGTATTTACATTTAGTATTGTACTAAAACATTGCAGGAAACATACATTCCATTTATTATCATACTGTCTGTGACTCTTTCTTAGACACTCCGTGAATCAGATGGTGAGCTGATGGCCTGAATAAGTTAAAGGAGAAAATTCATTATTTGGCATTGAATAACTCTAGCTCCACGATCTGCCACTGAAGAAGTGCTTATTCCTCTCATGCCATGCATTTTCAAAATTTGTTCACTCCATGCCATCGCCATCATCTGCCCATCTGAGCCCAGACGTTAACATTTCATTTTTTGTCCTTTTGGAAATGCCCAAAATGCCCCTTATCCTTCTATCTTCTTCTCATCTCGTCCCTAAATCCAAGGTTCCCCAAATCAAGCATCCTCTCTCCAATCCCCTATATGAGGTTGTTCCTCCATTCAAGCCCCTCCGTTGCCGCTGTGGTCGCTTTTGAAGCAGCACACTGGAGGCAACACTGCTGTCAGGATCGCAGAAAGACCACAGAACTGCTAAGAAATACTAGAATCATTTGCATTGGAAATTGCTGCGAACTAGCATAAGTCTTTGGCTATTCAAATGACTTGTCCATTCTACACAACAGCTCATCAAACTGAAGCAATTTTCTGAAACAAAACAACGGTAACAACACTAAGAATACAAAGGAACAATGACTTGAACTAAACCAAGCAACATCAATCACACAAATTTGATGGAGCAAACGACTTGAACTAAACAAAGTATAACACATCAAGAGTTGGACTCAAGAATAACATGACAATCGTGATTAGTGATCTGACTGGTCGACATAAGCTGCATAGTAAGCTTAGGAATATGAGAGACTGCAGGAACACGAAAGTAAGAAGTGGAAAGGATGCCTCGACCTGCAACAGGAAGAGGTACCATCAAGAGCTGTGGGACTCACAGAAGTGAGGTGAGTAGAAACCGTTCCATGTGAAGAAGTACCAGAGTCGAAGATCCACGGAGACAAAATATTGGACGAGGGAGGTGGCGGAGGCGAGGAGGACTGCTGAGAAGCAAGAGCGAGATAAGCAGAGCCCGAGGAGTCTGAGCCTCAGAGGACAGGAGCTTCGGGCAGGGGTGGCCGCCCGAGGACCGAGACTAAGGCGGTAGCGAATGCCGGGGAGGGCTCTCGCCCGTCGGTTTCCTCGTTCGCTGTGGAGGTCGGTGTCGCCTGGGTGCGTAGCCGCTAGTAGCGTGGAGCTCAACGGCCTCGCGCTCGAGCCGCTCGATGTGCGCCCGTAGCGTGGTGGCCTTTGCCTCCGCCTTGGCGAGCCGTGCACGAAGGGAGGCCGCCTCGTCACGGGTGGATGTGGCTTGCATGAGGAGGCAGCCCTCGGCCTCTATCCAGAGTGAGTGGTGGCGGCGGCGTCGGGATCCGGAGCGAGGAGCGCGCGAGCTCGCTAAAGCGATGGCCCAAGGCCGAGGAGGGCGATGGCAATTTGAGGCGGACGGCGGCGATCGAGCATCGGCCACGCGAGCGAGGCCGGAGGAGGCAGGCGAGCAGCCACGAGGAGGGCACTGGGGCGGCCCGGAGTCGGTGGTTGCTTTGGATGCGGAGCAGATGGGCGGCGGCATCGGACAGCAGCCGGAGGCTCTGAGGGAGTAGGAGCCCGTGAGCACAGGCTGTAGTGGCAGTCCAAGGGGCGGCGACTAGACGCGAGCTCGGGTGAGGGAGGAGGCGGCTTGGGGGTCTGCCAAGCAGCTCAGGGGGCGTCTCGCTAGAGTAGAGGGCATCGGGGACAGCTTGGGGCGTCGCACTGGAGGAGAGAGGGCTCAGCGGTGGCGCTTTGGAGTCAGGCCAATCACCGGGCGCGCGTGGGAGCCTCAGGTGGTGTGTGGATCTGGTGGCAGGGGGTGCAGATCCAGTTGCGGGGTGTGGATCCGGTGGCGGTGTGGAGAGATCTGGCGGCGGGGGTTGTGGATCCGGTGGCGGGGCGGCGGATCTCGGGCAGCGCTGAAGAAAATAGAGGAGGCTTTGCTTCGGGCGTGCGCGGGGAAGAAGTAAAGGAGGCTCGGGCGAGGCGGCGGCGGCGGCCGGTCAAGTGGGATCTTGGGCTAGGATTATGGTTTCCATAGCTCTGATACCATGTTAGAATGAACCTTTGATCTATTCTAATGGTCCAAAGTCTAAAATATACAAGTTACAGGTGGAGATAAATATGCAAAGAGCACCCAAGCTACATATCTAACATCTAACAGTCCCCAACTACCTGCACTCCTCCAGGAGATAAAGGATTTGTTGGTTGTTTTGCCAGTTTGCAGTTGTTTGGGTCTGTTAACTCTTTTTTAGCAGTGGTAAGGTAGGTGTTGGTTGTATGTTTTCTCCTAGTACGTCATATCCATACATGCAAGGAAGTGTGCTCATGCAAACATACAAATGTAATGTATATGCATTTGCTGTATGCCAAGTCGTGCAGTGTTGTCCTTTCTGTTTTGCCTGAGCATTTTTAGCCCCATCTCCATTTATTCCTTTTTTCTTGCTTTGTATACTTGTTCAAAAGGAAAAGGCAATTATATTTTCTTTCCAATAATATTGTCACCAGGCTATAGCTGTTTGTTTTACACTTCACATTTTCACTCCGTGACAGAATTGCATTCACCAGACCTATTGACTTTATATTCCTTGTTCTATTTCTTTGCAGCTTCAAGATGAAGTTCTTATTTCAGATACTGAAAGATTGAGCTTGACCCACTCCAATGCTAAAAAAGTATGACTTCATCTGATTATTTTCATTTGCATGTCCAAGAATAATTTATTTTGCGTAACAATGATTCAATTGTAGCTGCAAAGACATCTCCAAGCTGATACATATCCATGGATCCAACGGTTGAAGCAGCAAGAGCTGGTTGTTCAGAGACGCCTCCTAAGGGTGATATTTGTTCTCCATGTGTTTCACAATGAAAAATGGGGGTCAATTCATTGTTCATGCCTATGTATCTAACTGTTACCATATTTTGTGAACTGCTAAAAAAGACCATGAGAATAGTCGAGGCGTTGGAGAATCGGGGTTACCGTATGCCATTAACGAAGGAGGAAGCTGATTTGTATGAAAGATTGGTTGCTATAGTAAAGCGGGTTAGTTTTCTTTCTCCTTGTATTATTTCTGCTTTCGGCTGATTATGGATTTTCTTCATTTTGAATCTTCTGTATTACAGCTAAAAGGACCTAGTGGTGATCTGTCCAAGAGAGTTTATAATCTTCTTTCGATTTCGCGTCTTCTTGCAAGCACCAGCAGCGCTGGTGGTCCCATCTATATTCCTTGTTCAGCCAAAGTTGATGAACAGAGTGTTGCCGAGCTTCATGAGGTAGAGTCTGGGGTTTTATCCTTGTCCTTGGTAGATGGCCAGGTCATCTGTCGACTAAAGAATCTTTAACTGTCTGCATCACAGGCCTTACAACAACAGACGGAAGCAGTTGCCAAGTTAGGCAATGTATTGAAAAGGGATACCAGGGACGTGGAAATCATACTTTCAGAAGACACGGACATGGCAGAAGACAGTGTTGGGAGAAGGGCATTGAAGATGTAAAACTGAAGCAGTCTTCGTTTTAGCTACTAATAAGAGGGAGATCTGTCTTTGTTCAAGGTTCCGACCCTCCATGCTATTGAAGCATCGTCTGGACAAACTGAGCCTAACTGCTACTGAGATTGTTCAGCCAAAGTGATCAAAGGTAATTCGACATTTGTTTGTAAAATAACCATATTCCTGGGATAGTGGGATGGGATGGGTAGACTGTGTTGATTGCGGTGGTGCTTCTAAAACTTGTTACGCTTCGCGTGAACTACCTACCTTTTAGATGTTTTCTCAGCAGAAACTAACTACTTTTTAGATGTTTTCTCAGCAGAAACTACACTGTTTGCTGCCGAGCCGTTGCAACTTTTCCCTGGGACGGTTATGTGAGATGTATTCTCTTACGATGACAGCATGTACTGCGTGTTGTAAAATACATTCTAGATGCTGTACATGAATTCTTGCATGGTTGTAGCCTAAACAAGACATGCAGATTGCTGATCCTTATATTTGTATTTCAGACTACATTTTATTTTTATCCTTGGGAGGGTCAACCTTACAATCGTATTTTTAGCCTCTGAAGCGCTCCTTTCTATTCTAATTCATCACTATTCCTGTTTTATCGCACAGTTACACTTACTATGATTTCAGATTCTTTTCGGTCACTAGCTAAGAGCCTGTGTGTTGCAGATGCAGTAAAGTTACAGGATAATATCAAAATAAATCAAGTGTTGCATAAAAGAACGCTTTGTATCTTAGTGGCAAAAATGCAAACCAAAAAGCTACGGTTGGAAATAAAAATCATCCGGTCAAAATATATAGATCCATGAGTCAAGAAATTAATACGATTTGTATGAGAAAACAACTTATTTATCTTGCCCTTCACAATCAGCTCCATGTCATACTATCACAGGCGTCATTTGTTTCAGAAACAAGGCATTGCCCCGGTTTATTAAGAAAGCCAAGAGAAGTTTGATAGCACAAGAGAGGGGGATGGTTGGCATTACCAGCATGCATTACATAGTTTTGCCAAACCAAAACGCAACCCTAACTAAAATCAAAAGAGTCCAAGAGAGAAACTTCACCAGCTTGTTATACTACTCAAACTTGCTCTCGCGAGTTCTATGCTAGGAACAAAAACAGCTGGAAGTCAGCTCCACGCAGACTCCACAATTTGTCATGTTGCAGAAAAGAAATGACGCAGCACAGATAACTGAAACCAAAATAGAGTGTACCGGATTGAAATTTCTGAACCAATGAAAACCTCCGGTTACATCGCTTCCCAAAAAGAAAAAAAATTGTCACATGTATGGGTTCACTTGATTGAGTCCAATCAAGACAGAGAAAATTACTGTAGACGTGTAATTCCATCTAAGCTGCAATGCCCAATGACCTTTTTACTTGAATGGAATATTTCCTCAAAAATGACAATGGACGTGTAATTTCAACCATGCCAAAATGGTGACCATTTACTAAATCAGTACAATGCTTTACTAAACATAACACTTCACATCTGAGTGCCTTCAAGCTTGCCAGTTCAGTTTAAGAATCCCAAATTATACATCTTGCAGCGATGAATTTTCCTTGGCTATGTTAGCATATCACAACAGCATCACCCTTTTGCCCACTTCATTCACCAGCAGCATCAGCGTTCAGTTTGCCGGATCTAGTCTAGAGGAATTCACTTTGGAGTAGGCTCAGCTGCTCTTCTTCTATCTTCAGCACACTTACCTCTTGTCTAATCTCAATTTCATATAGGTATCTCATAATGTACTGCTAAGTGCTGAGGGTACTCTGAAATTCATTTTCGCAAAAGGCTTTTCTTCTTATGGAGTTTTATTCAAGTTCAATTCTCTTGCATAGTTAAATTAAAAGAAAGTACTAGAACTTTAAACAAAGTGCATAGCAGTATAGCACTAATTCCAGAGGGAAAAGCAAATGAGAAAAAAAAAACATTTTAAGGAACAACCTGAAAATGCTTGTTGTCTGAATGAAACAAGAGTAGTTCTAATCTGGAAGAAGTGATCATGCAAAGTATTCATAGAGAAGGCTAATAAAGATAGCCTTAAAGTTTAATGAGCAAATCAGAAGAAAAGGTAGAGGGGTTCTTATATCATCTATAAATGATTTACCTGTACAGATGTAACAAACATAAATTAAAAACCACATGGCAAATTTTTACACATTTACCGAAATTTGTTGTGCTAATTTAGGTAGGTTCAGAATGACTTCCTCATTTCAGACAATTTGTTTTGTTATAAGTGTTACACGCTGGACTCTTGCTCTTGGTGATAGCAAGATCCTTACTCTCGTGGAGAGGATGACACTTGTAGATGGGGCAAATTTTTCTTGGTTTATTTCTCACACAATGCCATGCCAACCTAAGGGGTTGGGTATACATATTTATAGGCTGCTACTTAGCCAAGCATATGCCAAGATGCTAGTCTAAGATGCTAACAACTTTGTCCTAGATCTTTGTCCTCTAAGATGCTAATAACTTTGTCTAGATCTTTGGTCAAGATCTTTGTCCTAGAGATGCTAACAACCGGTCAAGGATCTTGTCCTTGAGATGCTAACAACCGATCAAGGATCTGTCCTTTACAAGAGCAAAAAGCCGACACAAAAGCCGAAGCCGACAGAGACTTATCCATCATTCTCCGCTAAGTCTTGTGTGTCTCCTTGTGAGAATCTGAGCCATCGATCCTAGAGCGAGCGTCGTCTTTGATTTCCACGCGGGCGCCCCAAACTTGACAAAGCCTCGAGCGCTGAGTCACGCTCGGAGAAGAACTCCGCCGCCGGTCATGTGGTGGGTGTCGCGGTGTCGAGCACCACCCGTCGGTCTTCTTTGTTGCGGAACTTTCGCGAGGAGGCGTGTGCTTTGGCTCGTCAAGGTGGAGGAGAGCCGGTGCGGCCGGTGCGCTCGAGTGGTCGATGCTCGCTGAGCAATGAGCGAGCGGCTGCTCCTCCTCCTCGCTTGCGCGGCGTGGGCACGGCGCGTCGTGGTATCGACAATCCTTGGCCCGGTGACCGGGCTTGCGCGGTTGTAGCAAGAGTCGTCTCGTCGGCTCTTGCTTGCCGGCAGCGCCGCCTACAGGCGCCTCCACGGTCATCACCCTCGGACGTCCTCGCGCCCATGCAGGCGTCTTTGTGCGACTTGCGCGCTTGCCGCGCTGCCACGCTTGTGGCGCTGTCGTGAAAGAAGGCTCCTCCTTCTTCCTGTCACCTGGCCGCAGCCCGCGCTCTGAGTGAGGAGGAGCTTCCGCCAATGGTGACGGGTCGAGAGAGGCGTGGCTCATCACTTGTCGGCGACCTTGAGGCGACCTATCGCCTCCTCGATCGACATCGTGGAGAGGTCCAGCAGAGGCGGATCGGCGAGCCATGCGCTTGTACTTCTCGGGGCGCAGCGAAAGAGCTTCTCCACGCTCTCTCCTCGCCGTAGGTGTCATCGCGGCGCACGGCTACGCAGCAGAGTGTTGAGACGAGAGCAAAGTCATCGACGTCTCACCGACTTGAAGGTGAGGTTCTCCCACTCCGCGCGAAGTGCTGCAGTGTGGACTTGCGGCGCGCCGCCTGCCGATGCGTGAGGCGGCGATGGCGTCCCAAGCCTCCTTGGCGATCCGCTTGTTGGAGAGCAAGAATCGCATCTCGGGCGGAGAGCAAAGTCATCGGCGTCCTCGCGCGGCTTGAAGGCGGGTTCTCCCACTCCGTCGCGAAGTACTGCGGTGTGGACTTGGCGCGATCGCTGCCGTCGTGAGGCGGCGATGGCGTCCCAAGCCTCCTGGCGATCGCTTGTTGGAGGCGAAGCGCATCTCGGGCGGGACTACGGCGATGAGCATCCGGCGCCGTCGATCTGGTTATAGTCGGCGTCGCCGTGCAGTTGCATCCCACATGTGCGCGCACAGCCTCACCTTCATCACCACGGCCCACTCGGCGTGGTTGGCCTTGGTGAGGTGGGCCACCACCGCCGGGGCGGCGTCACGACAACGACCGGAACACGGTACGGTCAGGGAGAGAGCCCGCGCGCTGTGAAGGCGCGCTCTCTATCGACTTCGTCTGCGCGTGTTGTCGTGCGCGTCTCTTCCGAGGCGCCACCGCCGGCGCGCCACCGCCATGCGCGCCTCCTCGAGGCGCCACGGCGCGACCGCGCTCGGTTGCCGCCAAGCTCGTGGGCGTTGCGCGCCGCTCTGTTGTGGCTCCCTCGCCCGTGGTCGAGAGTCTGCATCGGCGCTATCGTCGTGAAATGGAGCTCGCGGCGCGCGCGAGCCTCGACCTCGGCTGTTACGCCTGCGCTGCATCTGCCGCCGCGCGCTTCTACCTACGCCACGGTTCTTGCCGGCTCGCGCTGCCAGCCTCGGCGCCCCTTTCACGCTGCGGCCGGTCTGCCGCCGCCCTTCGCTCGCGCTGCTTTGCGCGGCGAGCTCGGCCGTCGGCCCGCGCCGCGTGCTCGAGCGGCCGGCGAGCGCCTGCGGACATGGCGCTGCGAGGGGTGTTGCGTGGAGAGGCTGCTTCTAACAGCTGCTTGCCGTCTCGGAGAGAGTGGCGTGGGCGGCCGGGCTGCTTCGCTGCTACCGGTGAAAGGCTGCTGCGAGGCGGAGAAGGAGATGAGCGGGAGATGCTCGGGCTCTGAGGATAGTATAGCTCGATACCACTTGTTACGTTGGACTCTTGCTCTTGGTGATAGCAAGATCCTTACTCTCATGGAGAGGATGACACTTGGAGATGGGGCAAATTTTTCTTGGTTTATTTCTCACACAATGCCATGCCAACCTAAGGGGTTGGGTATACATATTATAAGTGCTACTCACCAAGCATATGCCAAGATGCTAGTCTAAGATGCTAACAACCTATCCTAGATCTTGTCCTCTAAGATGCTAACAACTTTGTCTAGATGTTGGTCAAGATGCTGTCCTAGAGATGCTAATAACAAGTCAAGGATGCTGTCCTTGAGATGCTAACAACCAGTCAAGAATGCTATCCTTTACAAAAGCAAAAAGCCGACACAAAAAGCCGACACAGAAAGCCGACACAGAGACTTATCCATCAATAAGCATGAAATGAGTTTATGACACTTTCAGGGTAACATGAAGTTAGTGATTGAGGCAGTGCAGTTGCACGTCACTAAATTAGTATACATTTGAATAAGAATAAACTTTACTACAACAATATTTCAATAAGAAATATCAATCTGAATGCATTCAGGAGACTTGTCAAGAAAAATCTTATCTTTTTCTTTTTACAAACCATGCCACTGCGGTACATAATTTGCAATTTGTAAGGTCAGCGAACATTAATCAAGGAGGTTTTCCTATATATGAACTTCCCTTAACTAAATCTGCTACGCATTAAATGCGGCTAAAATAAATCATTATTTCTGCGAACCAAATTTGACTTGTCTTAGAAACGTATCAAGCAAAATAATGAGAATCTCTGTGTGCGTATATAGAACAACCCCAACCCTATCATCCAAGCACATCGAATAGGTACAAGCAATCTGTCAAAAAATGATACTCGAGCCTAATAATTACCAAGAGCACCCATATTTTCATATTGTTGCTATGATCGTCCAAACTGTGATTCTTTTCATCTGTAAACACATCAAAACCAATGCTCTTACCAGGCTCATCTGACACATCTCCATTAGAGGTTGGTGTGCACAGTACTTTATTAAACGCGCCAGCATATGCAATTAGCTCCTCAACAAACTGCCTCCCCGTGGAGTCCTGCAATTTATAATTCCAATGTTAACACATATGAGAAATTACTGCATTTTTTGCAAGCATTACAGTGGCAATGATTGAATACATCTGTCTTAATTATATCAGAAAGCAAATAGTGGGACCTCCAAAATTTCTATCAATGTACAGCTAGCTCCCCTCACGATGGCTGCAGTCAGCACTAGCGCCGCTCACCACCACCTTCTTCTTCCATCCGCTCGTGGATACCAGCCCCTCCATCCTGTCCAACTGTCGTGGCACCCGTAACAACACCGCTCCCCAAGTTATGCTGCTAGCCAGGGTTAAAGATCCTACCGGTAACCAGCCAGTCAACGGCCGATACTGGAACAAGTCCCGATGTGGTTCAAGATTAAAAAAACCAAAGGGTTGATATTTATTTGAACGAAGAGGAATAGTTAAATCGTCATTGAGGAGCATGTCCTGACGAACGGGAATATTGGTCGTTAACGTCAGTGTCTTTCACTAGAAAGAAATGTTATTGAACTGAAATATCAAAATTAATCCCCTACCACCGAACGAAATGAACCCATCACGTGATTTTGCCATGGCAGCCACGTGATCAGAGACTGCAATAGCTGACTTGCCGTGCTTCAGATTGTGACACATGGCCTGCCGCGCTCGTAGTCAGCAGCAGGAACATGTGCAGGCTACCTACTGCATTGGCACAAGTATGTGCTATGATCTGGGATCGCGGTAGGACACGTGTCGCGAATTTTTTTTTTTGGATTTTTTTTTGCTATGTTTGGTATTTATTTGTGTTTCTTTTGTCGATGCGAGTAGACGTTGATGCTTGATGCTTGGTGCTTACAAAGGAGGAGTAGAGCAACAAGGCCTAGACAAAGACTTGTTCAAAGTCAAGTTGTACTTTGAACATGTTGCACCCAAATTAAGAAATTATTTTGTATTTAAATTACTATGCGTTGCTATTTATTTATCAACATAAATTACTTGGGAGTAGCTCTGAACCCAGGTTACATTTACCCACCTTGAACTATTGTTTGCCCTGATGCATTGTCACTCTATAATGGTTAATTATTAGATGGTCATTATGATAGAACTAACGTGGGTTGGTGTAGCCGTGCTTAGCTTTGTGGGTGATTGATATCGTTTTTAATTACAACTCTACACCTGATTAATGGATTATGGAACGACTTTGTGAAAAATTGTGTGTGGTGTGTTATCTTGTGTTGATGGCATGAATATTGGTGGGTAAATGATTTAGATTAAGACGAGTGGGAAGAACTATGTGAATTGGTGGCCTGTGTGTGGGAGCTATGTGCTACTATGTGTATGAGTGTAGTAAATTGACCGTCTCACCTTGATCAATTAAGGAATTAACTTTATTCGCCGTTGAACTCAACAACATCGTACAACCACGTGTCTCAAATGAGATAGACCTAGCTTAGTATGTTACCTAATCTGACATTAGCTCCTCAGAAAGTAGGGTAGGCTATGTGCATCGGGAGAAAGGGTGTGGAGTCATGTGTTGCACCACATCATGGTCGGATCCTGTTCTTAAATCCAATGGTGAGTTCCATAGCCAGGCCTGCACTGCATGTGTTGATGGTTGGGTGAGTGGATCCAAGCTTGCCGGGAGGGGCCAATGTTAGGGCGAAGTCACAAAAAGGCTTTGTTATGACTCATCACATGCCATGTTGAGTATATTTTGTGGATAAAGTGTACAACCTCTGCAGAGTACATGAACTGTCTAAACAATCTTGTCCGCGGTTATGGATATACTCGGGGATTTACAAGAGGGGTAGTTTTATAAAAACAAAGCTAGGATGGCAAACTGTGTGAGTTAAATGAAATGTGTTGTGTGAAGGAAATGTTTACTCGTGACTATATCATTATTATTGTCTCAACTTATGCTTTCACATCTATTTACTGTATTTAAATGCAACCATTGCTTTATGCAAAAGAAACCAGTCTGGATAGCCACTTACTTTGTAATAAGCCTTGCATCTATGTATTGCTTTCTGTGCACACAACTTCCTGAGTAGTCCATGTACTAACCCTTGCAATAATCATCAATCAGCTGCCGAAGAGGCGGAGTCTACACCACTATTGGAGGAGTACTACTGCGAAGAGGTCGACCACTAGGACTCGTACCCCAATCGATTGCCTATGGTGTATCGATGTGCCATCTATTCCATTTCCGCTGCAGTTTATTTTTCCTTTGTGCTAATTAAGGCTCTATGTAACTCAATAACCGTAAACTTGACCATACGATCTTAACAACTATTTGCATATTAAATTCAGTATGTTATTACTTATTACGCTGTGTATGGTATGATGTTCATCGATGTTAATACTGTGTGTATTAACATAATCTTAGACTAGTGCAGATTTGTACATTCAGCTCTCGACACTTGTGGCAGTAGCACAGCAGTGTCTCAGTTTGTTGCAGTGGTGTAGCAGTGGACGACAATGGAACGGCTACTTGTGGCTCTGGCACGGTAGCTGACGATGCGACAGGTGCTGCAGCAATACTTGTTGGTGCGTTAGTCACAGAGGTGATGGCAGGAGATGCATCGGTCACACATTGGTCAAGAAAATCAGGTGTTGGTTGAGTAGGGCAGTGGCAAAAGAAAAAACATGCTCATCAAATAGAACATGGCGTGATATGATGACACGCTTAGAAGAAGGATCAAAACAACGATTGCCTTTGTGATGTGAAGAATGTCCAAGGAAGATACATGGCAAGGAACAAGAGGAAAGTTTATGTGGTGCGGTCAATGAAATATTTGGATAACATAAGCAACCAAACACTTGAAGATGATCGTAGGAAGACTTACAACTAAAATTTTTTTGACGAGGAATTGTCATGCGAAGAGACTTTGTCGGGCACTGATTAGCAAGATAGGTGGTAGCAGGAAGAGCCTCGGCCTAAAAAATGGGAGGCTTGGAGGCTTGGAAGAGAAGGCTTCAAAGGACATTAACGGTTTGGATAGCTCGTTCAGCCTTTCTGTTTTGTTGAGATGTATAAAGACATGAAAAATGGAGAAGGATGCCATGTGAAAGGAAGAAGGATCGGTTTTGATGGTTATCAAATTCACGATTATTGTCGCATTGAATGGCTTGGATGGATAGGTTGAATTGTGTGGTGGCATATGCATGAAAAGTCCGAAGAGTGACATGTACATCAGATTTGTGACGGAGCAGAAAAGTCTAAATATAATGAGTGTAATCATCCAGAATGGTGAGATAATATTTGAACCCAGAATTGTCAAAATTGGAGATATCCCTAAATCACAATGTCTGAGCTCAAACGGACGTCTAGTAGTAGAACGAGGTACAGAAAAAGGAAGTTGACATGACTGTTAGACAAACCTTTCTTCTCCCATGCATGGCACTGTTCACCTTCCATGCATGGCGCCTCGGCTTCCTGCATGCGTGACGTTTTCTCTTTCGAGAGATCACGCGTTCACATGGATCACGTGTTCACATGGATCACGTGTTCACATGATAGCTGTAATCCATATATATGTGTAACTCATATACTCTGATTTTAATCATCAAAGATAGTGTAACTTTCCTCGCTTACATGGTATCAGAGGTGTTCGCATCCTGCGACCACCGCTTCCGCTAAAACATAGCTGTCGCTACACATCATCCACCCAAGATCATGTCCGACAACGACGCCACTGCACGCCGGCAGGAGGAGGAGGATGCCCGCAAACGTGAGGAGGCCGCTGCACGTCAGCGCGCAGAGGCTGAGGCCCGCGCTCTCGACGAGGAAGCCGCACGTTTGCGCTAGGAGGCCGACACCCATGAAGAGGAACTTCACCGCGTGATGCTCCTCTACAAGGCCACCGCCATCGCTAACCTGCATGCACAGGCCGTCGCTGTCCAGAACATCCGGGCCCTTGTGCTCGTGGTTCTCGATCTCGTCACCCCAACTATAGAAAGTGGCGCGACCGTTTTCTCACCACCCTCGGCAAGTACTCACTCTCCGACCACGTCCTCACCGACACCGTTTGTGCCGACTCCACCGACTGGTGCCAGATGGACTGTGTCGTTTGTGAGTGGCTTTATGGCACCATCTCCCCCAATCTCGTCAAGATCGTCATGGCGCCCTGCACCACCGCACGGCTCGTGTGGCTCGGCCTCGAACAGCAATTCGTCGGCAACCGGGAGACGTGGGCCCTCATCCTCGACGCCGAGTTTCGCTCCTTTGTCCAAGGTGATCTCAACATCACCGACTATTGCAGGAAGTTGAAGAGCATGGCTGATGCCCTCGGGGATCTCGATGAGCTTGTCGCTGACCGAACACTCATTCTCGCTGTCTTGTGCGGTTTGAACAACAAGTTCGCGTACATGGCGGCCCTTCTCAAGCGCCAGTGGTCGTTCCCCACCTTCCTCGAGGTCCGATCCGATCTCCTCCTGGAGGAGATGACTATGGCCTCGCGCCCATCGGGACCATCCACCGCCTTCCTCGCCACTTCAGCCGTGACAGGCTAATCAAGCAAGCCCCTTGGTGGCGCCACTGGCGGTTTTTTCATCCTACCATTCCATTACGGAATTTTTTTCTTTTTTTAAAAAAATTAAGAAAGAGCCGAAATAGCTTGAAATAAATACTAATTGTTCTGATGTAACCTTCCACTGAGAATTGGCCATTGATACATGGTATAAACGTAACCTTAATGAATTAACTGACTTCTTTTACTTTTAAAATAAAAGGTGGCTCCACGGGTGGCCCAAACGGCACCACCCGCCCATCTACCTACAACGGGGGCGGGTCCGGTAGCTCTAACCGACATCGTCGCCGCGGCAAGAATGGCAGCAACGGCAGCGGCAATGGGGGCGGCCCCGGCTGGCCCTCCTTTTACAATCCATGGACAGGGACCATTCAGATGTGGCCCGGTCCCCACCCTGGCAGCCAACCCGAGTGGCTTTAGGGGGCACAGCAGGGGCGCCCGTAGGGCGTGCAGTACCAATAGCAACTGCGCGCCGACATCCCCTCGCAGGTGTTCTTCGTAAGACCGCCTCCTGACCTCTTATTCATGCCGCCACAACCGACCTACCCGCCCCTGTAGGCGCCTGCACCACCGCCAGCTACGCAGCAACCTCTCGGCACCTGGACTCCTCTGTCCAGCTCATGGGACCAGCAGTCCCTGGCGCATGCGTTCAACACCATGACCCTTGCTCCGCCAGCCTCGACTGATTGGTACATGGACTCTAGGGCATCCTCGCACATGACATCCGATGCCGGTAACCTATCCTCCACTCATTCGCCACGGTCCTTTACTCCTTCATCAATAGTTGTCGGTAACGGGTACCTTTTGCCCGTCACCTCTATTGGCTCCACCGCTCTCCCTGGTCCCTTTCATCTTCATAATGTTCTAGTTACTCCTAGCATTATTAAGAATCTTATTTCAGTCCACCAGTTTAGCACTGACAACAATTGCTCTGTTGAGTTTGACTCGTTTGGTCTCTCTGTGAAGGATCTTCGGTCTCAAAACGTGATCGCCAGGTGCAATAGCTTCGGTCCGCTTTATCCTCTTTGCCTGCCGGCGCCATCCCCTTGTGCTCTCGCGGCTCTTGCTCCCACCACCCTTTGGCATCGTCGTCTCGACCACCCTGGACACGTAGCCATCTCCAAGCTTGACAGTATTTCTGCCATCTCGTGTAACAAAAGTGCTGATGATCTTATATGACATGCTTGTCAACTTAGTCGTCATGTACGGTTGCCATTTGCCACTTCAAACTCTAGAGCTGCCAACAAGCTTGATCTAATTCATTGTGATCTTTGGACATCGCCCGTTGCTAGTGTGTCTGGCTATAAATATTATTTGGTCATTCTTGATGATTGCACTCATTTTGTTTGGATATTTCCTTTACGCCTAAAGTCCGATACCTTTTCCACCATCTCTAATTTTTTCTCTTGTGTGGCAACTCAGTTCGGCACGACAATAAAGAGCATCCAATGCGATAACAAACAGGAGTTTGACAACTCTTCCGCCCGCACTTTCTTCCTCACGCATGGCGTCAACCTTCGCATGTCGTGTCTCTACACCTCCCAGCAAAATGGCAAAGCTGAGCGGATCATACGTTCCCATTAACAATATTATGCGCTCTCTTCTCTTTCAGGCAAGTTGCTCACCATCTTTTTGGGTAGAGCACTTTACACCGCCACATACTTACTCAACCATCTCCCAACAAAAACCCTCAGCCACTCCACACCTTACTTTGCCCTCTACGGAGTGCAACCAACTTATGATCATCTCCATGTGTTCGGCTCCAAGTGCTACCCCAATTTGTCTGCCACCGCTCCACACAAACTATCGCCTTGCTCCACTTTGTGCATCTTTCTTGGATATTCCTCGAACCACAAAGGTTATTGTTGTATTGATCCTTTGTCCAATCGAGTCATCATATTTCGTAACGTAACATTTGATTAGACATCATTTCCCTTTGCCGAGTCGAACACTCCATCCACTAATGATTTTGATTTTTTGTCACCTATTGAGAACGTACTGGTGCCCATCGAACCAGAACGTCCTTTCTCTCCTACAGGTACCCTACCGCTGGTCGCTGGGCCAACGGCCACACCAGGCCCTGTGCCCCCGCACGCTGGGACGCCTACGCCTCTAGCTACTGGACCGGTCGTCCCGTCGCCGGTGCCTCTGGCCGCTGAGCTGGCTCCTGTGCTCGGCCCTACGCCCACGTGTAGTACCTCGTCGGCCCCTCGGCGGGCTGGATGTTGCTCCCACACGAGGCGTCTCACCGGTACGACTGGCCGCATCACCCCCGGTGGCCACACCTGCTCCTGCTCCCATGGTGCTCTCCCTAAGGGTGCAATTCCGATCCTGCCAGTGAGCAACTCCCACACTATGGTCACTCATGGCAAGCACGGGTTTTGACAGCCAGTTAATCGGTTCACCTTTCATGCTGATGCACTGTTGCCAATCCCAAAGACCTATCGGTCTGCCCTGGCCGATCCAAACTGGCGATGTGCCATGGAAGCAGAGTATGCTGCTTTACTCGCCAATAACACATGGGATCTTGTTCCGCGACCTCCCAAGGCAAACATTATCACTGGCAAATGGATTTTTCGGCACAAGTTTACTGCCGATGGCACTCTTGATAGATACAAAGCTCGATGGGTTCTTCGTGGTTTCACTCAGCGTCCTGGGATTGATTATGATGAGACCTGCAGTCCGGTTGTCAAGCCGGTGACTGTGCGCACAATACTCTCACTGGCTCTCTCCAAGGACTGGTCTAGTCATTAGGTGGATGTCAAAAATGCTTTTCTTCATGGCACTCTATCTGAGACGGTTTATTGCACCCAGCCGACGAGTTTCGTGGATTCTTCCTGCCCTGACATTGTCTGTCGCCTGAACAAGTCTCTCTATGGGCTTAAACAGGCGTCTTGTGCTTGGTACAATCGCTTCGCCTCTTCGCCTCATATTTGTTGTCCCTCGGGTTTGTGGAGGCCAAGTTAGACATGTCGCTATTTATCTATCATCGTGGTGCTGACAGTGTTTACTTGCTTCTTTATGTTAATGATATCGTCCTGACAGCATCCTCTGTGTCTGTTCTCCACCGGACAATTGCCACCCTTCAACGAGAATTTTTCATGAAAGATCTCGGCGCACTTCATCATTTTTTGGGTATCTTTGTTCAGTGGATTTCGAGTGGCCTCTTCCTCTCTCAACGACAGTATACTTTGGATATTCTGGAGCGTGCCGGGATGTCAGACTACAAACCTTGTAGTACGCCTGTTGACACTCATCCCAAAGTGTCTGCCTCTACTGGCTCCCCAGTGAGCAATGCTACTAAGTACCGGAGTCTTGCTGGAGCTCTGCAGTACCTGACCTTCACAAGACCAGATATCTCCTATGCCGTCGAGCAGATTTGCCTTCACATGCACGACCCTCGGGAGTGTGAGACCCCGGTTTATTAAGCTTGTAATACTTAGCCTTCCATTGGCCCTAGCATCACAAACAAAATAATCCGTGCCTCGATGGACATGTGCTTCCCAGAAATGCAGCACACATACATATTTACAAAAATATGCATCAATTCCATACATCATATTATAACAAATCTACCAAAAGACATACATAATATAAAGTTATTACAAGACAGCCGACCGACCAAAAGACATAAATATTAAGTAACAGCGGAAGAAAAAGGTGCCATAAGATGGATTAAACCAAAAGACGACTGGTTAGCCACATAACCACAGGGCAACCTGACCGGGCCGCCAAGCTAGTCGTCCCAAAAGCTGCACATCTCACAAAAGTAAGGCCCTTGGGGCTCACCCTCTTCCTCTGCATACAACAAGCAATGCAGATGAGTACAATAATGTACTCGTAAGACTTACGAGTAACAAGCCTATACATAGCTACATGTGAGCTGAATTCAAAAGAAATGGTTATATGGTTGTTTGGACGCATAAAGTAAGTTTCATTTGCAATAATGTAAAAGATTGAAGGCAATTTAACGAATCACTTTTTAATCATTGAAATAACAGCGAATAACAACAAATAATCAAGTAACCACCTAGAGGTGACTAACCCAATAGCCACCACAACATAGCATGAATCCCTGATTCATACCAACCATCAAGTTTTGATTAAAAAAAAGTTGTAGTCTAACTCTTGAAAGACCTTGCCAAGCGTGTCCATAACCTAGGACGAGGCTATTCGAATAGTTTTAAACCCTGCAGGGGTGTACCAATGTACCCACACTTCAGACCGCCTTTTTGCCAAGCTATTAAGCACACTTCCTTTGGTATGCCGGCACGGCTAAGTCCTACGAGACATTTCCAATGGAAAATGCTAATCAAGAGCCGCACGTATGGGGGTTATCACCTAGTTGACCACCTTTACGATCCCCACTAAGGACCCATACGTGGAGTAGGATACACCGGCCTAGGCGGGTGCTCCCCTCCCCACAAACATGTCCATATTGCATATAGTTAAATATACAACCCACCACACGACTCATTAATTAACACCCCCCAAAGTACTAAGTCAAGAGAGGTCTCATACCCTCCAATGTGGTTAGCACGCAAAAATACTTGGTTTAGTGTAACAAGATGTTTGGTCCTTGTTGACTCGGGCACCAACCATTCACACCCAAAAGCACACCATTTTACCATTGTGCCCAAGTCCAAATCATTTTGCTTTCAGTTTTTAGTTTTCACAATTAAACATGGCACAAAGGGTAAAACATAGAGTTATAATAAGTTTGTGTGATCAAGGTTATCGACAAGTCGATAACCGCCCATTTCTACCGATAGCTAAGCATGGCTAAGCACATCAACTCGTAAACTACTAAGTGACAAGGGTTCATCCATCGAACCCAAAATCACAGCAAATAATCCTAGGCTCAGTAGTAGAGGATAAACATTTACCTACTGATAATGCATCTAATGGGTTAACTATCGACAATAGTTAAAACAACATAGCAGTGCATACATAGAATTTGCAAACAATATATTAGAATTTGGAATTAATAGGATCAACATGATCAAATGATGCTATATCTACTTGCCTTGCTGTAGGGCAGGGTCTGACTGCTGAGGCTTAGAATCAAGATCAATAATATCTTCAGAACCTAACGCGAAAAGACGATAAAACCAATAAGAACGAAGAATACCAAACAAAACCCAACAACAAAAGATATCCAAAACTTATGAAATTTATACAACAACAAGGGATTGATTTTAGATAATTTTAGGAACAAGAATTATTCAATTTGAACTTAACATGGAGAAGTTATAGCTAAAATATTAATTCAACTAAATTAATTACTGGTACTGTTCATGGCATAAATTTCCAGAATGATTTAAAGTCTAAAATTTTTATGGTAGGCAGGCTATGACATCCTAAGGACAGCAAAGTTGAGTTTACTAAATTTGGGGTTATAATGATTTACTTATGATTTTTCTAAGTTGTAAACCTAGCACATGTGACTTTACAGAAAAGAAATCATGATCAAAACCTATTTCATATTAAAGTTTGCTAACAGAGGAAATTAACAAAATTGAGTTTGCATATTTTGGAGTTATACTGAAAAAGATATGCATTTTACAAGATTTTATTCAATTTTCTGAAATATTCTAAAATAGCTGAAATTAAGTTAGTATTGTTTATCAAACTTTATGTTACAGGAACATGTCTAAAAGCATTTTTAGATTAAATTCTATTTAAACATGAATTTATTCGAGCTGGAATCATTTAGAAATGATTTAAATTGAATTAGTTATGAGTTTTCAAAGTTTAATACAATTTTTAGTTGACAAATAGAGGTCTACCGAAATATAATCAAACTTATCAGAAACAAAATGACGTGGACGAACGTGGGCCTTTGATGCGAAATCTAACGGCCCATGCGCAAGGAGAATAGCGCACGCGCGCGATCCTAAAGAAGCGCACCGTTGGATTTAGATCCAATGGTCAAAAATGAATGGGACATTCGGCGCTCCGAACGGCCCAATCGATCTCGACCGTGGGAAGGAAATCGGATGGCTGAGATGGATGTCACAATCGGAGGTTCGAATGCACCCACAATCTCAGCCACAGATCGTGAGATAGACGACCCGAGTGCTTGGGACATGCGGAGGTCCGAAAGTCCCTTAGATCTGGGCCGTTGATCGCAAGATCGACGGTCCACGATTAGCGCAAATTACACATGTGGATTTTAAGTGCAGGGGAGGATTAAGTGCATGGGCCCACATGTCAGTGAGACAGAGGGCGATTTAGGACAGCTATTAAATACTGAACCAATGATTAGCAATGATTAAATCATGATTAGCATTTAATGTGTCCTAACATATCGCACAGAGAGGGTTTAAGTGGTTTGGGGGCCCACATGGCAGTGAGACATGCGACACTCCCGGACACAATTAGTGTTAAGATAGTGATTAATGACAATCATTAGCATTAATGATGTCCGAACGGCAACAGCACAGAGAGGGATTCCCGTCCGGCAAAACCCGAGCGAGAAAAGAGGCTCACCGCCGTCGGCTCCGGCCACGGCGGCGCGACCTAAAGGCTAAAATGGGTTCGCAATAACGTTGCGCACCCAAAGGCGGGGACCTCGACGGCGGCGGTGACCCAGAACGCCGGCGAGCCGGAAAAGAACGATGGGGACAACTTCGGCCAAAAACGAAAATGGCAAAAAGCTCCGCTGTAGTCCAAAGAAGCGGGTGCCATAGCATCTAAGGACTAATAAAAAGCTACCTTAAGCAAGATAAGCTTCAAAGATGGTCGGAGAAGTTGTGATCATGGAGGAGCTTGCTAGAGTTGAAGAAGATGATAAGAAAAAGATGCCCTGAGCAAAATGAGTGATACCGGATCATCATTATAGCTTTATTATAGCTCAGAGAAGCTCCATAAGCAAATAATTGAGAAAAGAAGCCCTTACCGGAGCTGGAGAAGAAAGGGGATGATTTCGGCCGAAATGATCCAAACTTAAAATTGGTCAATTCCTGTGAATGAAACCCAAAATTAAGTTAGGGGAAATGAATATGGAGCTAAAGGGCTCAAAAGGGAACAACAAGAATTGAAGATGAACCACTGGAGCACCAAAGCCACCAACAGAGCTTCACGGCCATTAATGGCAGTTTTGGAATTTTCAGTGGTTTTGAGCTCCACAAGAGTTGGGAAGCTAAGTGGTGCTGCAAATGAGCTCAGAGAGGGTTTTAGGGAGCTTCAAATAGATGGGGGAGGTGTGGTTTGACAAAAAGAAGCTCTCTGGTGATCTAGGTCCATGACACCACCGTAGACCTAAAAGAAATGATGGGGGACAAAGACAAGACCAAGATCATGGCCGAAAGTAGCCGCACGCACCACTGTCCCGACCAGAGAGTTGACGAGGGAGCACGACAAGACGCAGCCATGCTTCTCTTCTCTATTCACGCACGGCGCGAGGAAGAAGACGACTAGAGAAAAGCTAGGGTTACTGTGAGCCATTAGATTCGAAATGGACGGCTCAGATCACATCGAAACTCCGGCGTTCAAAAGAGTATGGGAGATTGTGAGCCCTAGGATTAGATTCGGGCGGCTGAGATTTGCCCACGTCCTCTAAGGTTTAAAACAACTGGGGAAGATCGTGAGCGTTAGATCTAAAATGGACGATCACGATTGAATGTGACCTCCGGATGATCCGAACAGCCCACTTAAACTGGACGGTTGGATCTTGATCTAACGGCCCAAATGAGTTAGTGCATTTGCGAGGTCCGAACGGCCCAATCAACGCGGGCTGTTCGATATCAATCCAACGACGGAGATTGAAGGCGCGTTATAAGCGAGCCCGGTGCAGTTAGTTGACTAGACCAAGTCAAGAGGCTCGAGCCCGAGTCTGACTCGAACCCAATGAACAGTGAAATCAGGTTTTGGGTTTTTAATTTGAGCTGAGACTTTGGGGATTTATTTGAGATAGCAAAACAACTCAAAAAATTCTGAAATTTTTACTAGAGCTTGCTAACTTAGATATTAACCTTGTGTAAAATTTTCAGAGGTCTTTATGCAGTGCATTTGTCTCCAAAAATTCTGCAATATTCTGGTTTAGGGTTTGACTAAAAGTCAAACAGGTTTGACTGCCCTCTAAAATATTCAATCAATTTTTAAAAATTGTGAAATTTTTCAGAGAGGTCACATACCATCACTAGAACTTAGGAAAAATATTTCCAAAGGATGATCAAAAGATTTAGCAAGATTGTTTTCGGAAGACAAGGTTTTGGAACAAAAGACTTGTGACTTTGTATTTCCATAATTCTTGTACAGGAATTGTTTACAACATACAGGAAATACATGATGTAAGAAAAAGTTTTAATTTCTACTCATTTTCTTACATTTGAAACACAAGTCCAAAATTGGGATGTTATAGGGAGCCTCATCTTACGGCGGTCAAACGGATCCTTCGGTATCTACGCGGCACCCTTGATTATGGTCTCCAGCTTCACCGGTCACAGTCTGCAGACCTCATGGTTTATTCTGATGCTGATTGGGAAAGATGTCCAGATACGTGCAAGTCCACATCGAGCTACCCTGTGTTCCTCGGTGATAATCTTGTCTCCTGGTCGTCCAAGCGTCAGAATATTGTGTCTCGCTCCAGTGCTGAGGCTGAGTACAGGGCAGTCGCTAATGCCATCGTGGAGGATTGCTGGCTCCGTCAACTGCTCCATGAACTCCGCAGCCCTCTTCGTCGCGCCACTATGGTTTACTGCAACAATGTGAGTGCCATCTATTTATCGACGAACCCGGTGCAGCATCAGTGCACCAAACACATCAAGATAGACCTTCACTTCGTCCGGGAGCACGTGGCTTTGGGGGATGTTCACGTTCTTCACGTCCCGACGACATCACAGTACGCCGACATCTTCACCAAGGGGCTGCCGACTTCCGTCTTCACTGAATTTAGGTCCAATCTGAATGTACACCTTGGCGACGTTCCGACTGCGGAGGCATGTTAGACAGACCTTTCTTCTCCCATGCATGGCATTGTTCTCCTTCCATGCATGGCGCCTGGCTTCCTGCATGCATGACGTTTTCTCTTCCGAGGGATCACACGTTCACATGATAGCTGTAATCTATATATATCTGTAACTCATGTACTCTGATTTAATTATCAAAGATAGCTTAACTTTCCTCGCTTACAATGACGACCAAGCTGACAAGGTTGACATAGACTAGAGGAAGACGAGTATATGTTATTTTATTTGATCTAAAGAAATTGGACATTGTAGGTAGACCATGGTGACCAAGGCAATGATGCCAAAGTTCATAGGAGGCGATGGTTGTGGCTGGGAAAGCTTGAGAGAAAGGTTGGAAGGTGTATAGGCTGCTTGAACTACTGCAACGAAAAATCTCGGTCTTGGTTGGGACATCCTTCATAGAAAAACTGAGATGATCAAATTCGATTGAACAATTGTTGCCAGTAGTAAAATGTTGGACAAAGATGAGGTTTTTGATGAGCTAGGGAACTACAGGGATGTTTCGGAGATGAAGGGGTATATGGTGGGTGGGAAAGGAAATACGGTTGGTGCGAGTAACAAGAAGAGAAGAGCCATCACCTACATTAACCAAACCAAAAGAGAGGGCATGGAGGAGGATGGCAAGTTCCCGGCGTCTGAAGTCATATGGGACCGGAGTATGCTAATGTCGATGGTGGTGGAGCGTGCTGTGACGGTGCAAAGGCGGTGTAGGACTGAGAAGATGCAGGCGGTACAAGCGGGCGACGTCCAAGCACATTGTTGTTGCCACCAGGGTGCGGTCCATGCCATTGTGATCCCCATGCTTGAGGCCAGGGCTGCATGGCACCAGTTTATGGATTAAACGTCCAAGGAGATGGACCAGACTGGTTTTCTTGTGCGTCCACTAGAACTGTTAGACTCTTTAGTTCTGGTTCATACCGTTAGACTCTTCGGTTCCTGGTCCACACTTAGTGTTAGAATCTTCAATTGGATTGTTCCACACTTAGTGTTAGACTCTTTGGTTCCTGGTTCATACTGTAACCTTTGGTCTATATATGTAACTTTTGGCTTATCAATATAGACTGTGTGTAATTGCCCCAAATATTCCACGCTTTCATGGTATCAGTGCGGATCGCACCTATGACCGCACCCTTTCGCTAATCCCGCCGCCATGGCCGGCCAAGACGACGCTGCCATCGCCGCACGCCGCGAGCAGGAGGCCGCCGCCGCTGCCGTGTGCCACGAGCAGGAGGCCGCGTAGGCATTGGCCCTCTCTGAGGCTGCCACCATTGCTTCCCTCCACGCTCAGGCATACGACATCCTCAACATCAAGGCCCTCATCCCTATCGTCGTCGGCATCGCCTCTTCGAGTTACAACAAATGGCGCAACCTCTTCCTCATCACCCTCGACAAGTACGCCCTCTCCGACCACGTGCTCTCCGACGATTGTTCCACGGTCATCCAATGCCAATGTGGTCACTGGGAAGTGGAATTTTCGACATAAGCTCAATTCGGATAGCACTCTTGCCCGCTATAAGGCTCGATGGGTTCTTCGTGGTTTCACACAGCGTCTTGGTGTTGATTTTGATGAGACTTTTCGTCTAGTCGTCAAGCTAGCCACTATTCGCACAGTTCTCTCTCTGGCCCTATCCCGAGATTGGCCTATCCACCAGCTGGATGTTAAGAATGTGTTTCTTCGTGGCACACTCTCTGAGACTGTTTTCTGTTCGCAACCGGTTGGATTTGTGGATTCATCTCGCCTAGATTACGTTTTCCGCTTCAACAAGTCTCTCTACGGTCTCAAACAGGCACCCCAGGCCTAGTATAGTTGTTTTGTGGCTTTCTTGTTGTCCCTCGGTTTCCTGGAGGCAAAGTCCGACACCTCCCTCTTTGTGTCTCATCAAGGCGGTGACACTGTCTACCTAATGCGCTATATGGACGACATTGTGCTGATTGCTTCTTCGGACCGTGTGCTCCGCCAAGTCCCTCAAGCAGGCTTTTCCTGTGAAGGATCTTGGTCCACTTCATCATTTTTTGGGTGTTTCTTTTAGTCATCATGATGGCAGCATGTTCCTCTATCAGCGACAGTATACTCTAGACATCCTGGACCACGCCAGCATGACCACTTGCAAGCCTTGCAGCACCCCTGTCGTACTCACTCCAAGGTCTCCTTGCTGCTGGCACTTTTATGGCTGATCCAACGTTCTACCGAAGTCTTGCGGGTGCTTTGCAGTACCTCACCTTCACTCGCCCGGATATTGCCTACACTGTACAGCAAGTATGCCTCCATATGCACGATCCTCGCGAGACGCACCTCGCCACCGTGAAGCACGTTCTTCGGTATCTTCGCGGCACCATCAACCACGACATTCTTCTTCACCGAGCCACCTCTACAGATCTGGTTGTCTACTCTGACGCCGACTGGGCTGGATGTCCCGACACACGCAAGTCCACTTCGGGCTATGCTGTGTTCCTGAGTGATAATCTCGTCTCCTGGTCCTCAAAGCGGCAACACATTGTCTCCCGTTCAAGTGCGGAGGCTAAGTACTGGGCCATAGCCAATGCTGTTGCTGAGGCGTGCTAGCTGCACCAACTTCTTCAGGAGCTTCATAGCACTCTACGCTGAGCTACCCTGGTCTACTGTGACAATGTCAGCATGGTCTATCTCTCAACAAATCCGGTGCAACATCAGCGCACTAAACATGTTGAGATAGACATTCACGTCATCCGGGAACGAATTGGTCTTGGCGATGTCCGCATTCTTCACGTTCCGATGAGCATCTCGTTAATGAGAAAAGTTCTCACCACTTGGCATAATTGAACGCCTAGAGGTCCAAAGGTACCTGTGAGGACCCCGGTTTATTCGGCTTGTACTGTTTAACCATCCACTTGGTCCTAACAGTACAAATCAAATAAACCAAGCCTCGAGATATGTATACTTCCCAGAATTGCAGTATACACACCCCGTTACAAAATCATGCATCAATTCCATTCGCTCACATAGAGCCGAAGCAAAAGCAACAACTTAAAGACATAGATAATATAAAGAGAGTTATTACAAAAGAGAGGCCGACCGGCCAAAAGTCATACAAATAAGTAAATACACAGCGGAAGCAAAATGGCCATAAGATAGCGATAAACAAAAGCCAATCGGTGTGCCTTTACCCACAAGGCAACCAACCGGACCGCCAAGCTAATCGTCCCAAGCAGCGCAGAACACACTCACAAAAGTGAGGCCCTTGGGGCTCACCTTCTTCCTCTGCAACAATTGATATTAAGCAAAGCAGATGAGTACAAAACTTGTTTTTGTACTCGCAAGACTGACGTGTGAGATAACAGAACTATAATTAACTACATGCAAGCTTTATTTAAGTGGATGAGGCTCTGGACTCATTTTCAGCATAAAGCAAGTTTTCATTTGCAATAAGGTAATAGATTCAAAGCAAGTTTGCAATTAACTTTTATTGTTCAAATAAAAGAGAGACAATTATAACAATAGATAGATGACAACACTAACCTAGAAGTGACTAACCCATAGTCACCACAACAATAGCATGAAGTGCCCCTTCATACCACCCAGGTCAAGTTTAAGTTTTTAAAAGGTTGTAGTCTAGTTCTTGCACGACCTTACCAAGCATGTCCATAACCTAGGACGAGGCTATTCGAATAGTTTTAACCCTGCAGGGGTGTACCAATGTACCCACACGATAGACCGCCTTTCCACCAGCCACGGTTAGCACACTTCCTTTGGTATGCAGGCATGGCTAAGTCTAACAAGACGTTTTCCAATGGACGATGCTAATTAAGAGTCTGCAACCACGGGAGAAGGACACATTAGCAGCCTAACCGGTCTGCTAATGCTCCCCTCCAACACCACACACACACACACAAGAACACACCCACCGACCAGCTCATAATTAACACTCCCAAAGTACTTAGTCAAGAGAGGTTCCATATCCCCCTCGTGTGGTTAGCACGCAATAAGCGCTTGGCTTAGTGACACAAGTAACTCGGTCCTTGGGGACTTAGGCACCATTCCAAACACACCCAACAGATCACGCCAACATACTATTGTGCCCAAGCCAAGATATAATTTTTGTTTTCAGTTTTTGATTTGCAAATTGGTAAAACACAAGGGTTGGACATAATGGAATAATAATAGCATTTGTGTGATCAAGATCACCGACTAAGTCGATGATCGCCCAATACTACCGATATCTAGGCATGGCTAAGCAATATTTATTCGAAATCTACTAAGTGACAAGAGTTCATCCAACGAACTCTAATCACAGCAAATAACCTAGGCTCAGGTAGTAGAGGATAATCATTTACCTACAGATTATGCAACTAGAGGTCTAACTAATCAATTTAACAACAAAATAGCAATGCATACATAGAAGTTAAACAAAATATTAGACTTTAAAAGTAATGGGATCAAATGGGAAATGATCAAACTGCTTGCCTGCTTGCTGTTGCTCAAAGCATATGCGGAGGATCGTTCTGGGGTTACCGCAAATGTCGAAGCCTAAGCGAAAGAGCGAAAACAACCAATAAGACGAGCAACACTTAAACGAAAGAGCAAGCAAAAATTATCCAAATGCGACGAAATTTATACACAAGGTAAAATACTAATATACCTAGTCATAGAAACTGGAAAAACTTAATTTGGATTTGTGGTGCAAAAGATATTCCCTAAAAACCTATTTTCGGCCATAATTAGGTACTGTAGCAAAAATATTTTCTAGAACGATTTTGAAGCTGAAACTTTTATGGTAGCTACCCACTGGTATAGTGATAAGCCATATAAAATTTCAGGTCATTTGGAGTTATATTGAAAAAGTTATGATTTGTCTAAATTGTTTAGGGTATTAAACTAAAATACGATCCTTATGATTTTTTAAAAACATTAAAATTTGTGAAACCAATTTTCCTAGCAAATACACTACCAGTGGAAGCTAATCCAATTGGATTCATATAAAAATCAGCTATAGATAAAAAGATATGCATTTTACAAGTTTGCTAAAAGTTCTGAAAAACAGTATTAAGTTCACTTGTTTACTATTTTTGAAAAAGGTTTTCCAGGTTGGATCATGGTCTACAATTATTTTTCTAATTAAGTTCAAGGTATAAGGAAGCTAACAGAATTGGAATCATCTAATTTGGATCTATAGTTACAGAGATACAAAAATGACAAGACCCTAAAGTTCTTCAGTTTTTTGGACTTAGCATTTTCGGGGATTTTCCTAACACCCGGAGACGTGGACGATTGAGAGCCGTCGATCTCAGATCCAACGGACGACATTGAACCAGACCAAAACACTCCTCACGCGCGCGGAACAGAGGGCCGACGTGGAGGCTCCAGGGTCGTTGATCTCTGGATCCAACGGCCGAAGACCAGCCACGTCGCTCCCGCAACGTTGTCGTCCGACAACGCGGCCGAAGGCTTCACCGGCAAAACGCCGGCGACCAAAGGCACGGCGGCGCGAGTGAATGCCAGGAATGGGTGCGCAATAGCGTCGCGCACCCCCTGGTACCACCCACACCGACGGTGGTGGACCAGAGCGGCGGCGCGACGACGAGGGGCGGCCTTGTAATAATGACAACGACGATAAGCAGCAAAAGAGCTCCGCAGCGGTCCATTCAAGCGGTGCCCGAGCATCTAGGGACTACCAGGGAGCTACCTGACGGACGCGGAGGTGCAGAGGCGGTCGGAGTAGCTCCGGCGACGAAGCTCCGCGACGGCAACAATGGCGGCAACGAGGGGAAGATCACCTGAGCCAAAACAATGAGCCCGCAGGATCAAGATAGGTTGCATACCACCCACTGATGCCACCAGAGAGAGGAATTGAAGAGAGAAGGCCTCACCGGCTCTGGAGACGAAGAAGGGTGCTCGCGGCCGATTTGGGAAATCAAAATCCCGCGCTCCGTTGAAGCCACTGAAAAGGAGTGGGGTTAAGCACCACCGAGGTGAGGAGAATCAACAGGAGCAAGGAGGGAGCCAGGGAACCACTGGAGCACTGGGTTCACCGAGAAGCTCCGCGGGCAACAATGGCGGAGAGAAGATTTCGAGCGCTCGGGAGCTCCACAAGGGCAGTGGGTGCACGGGAGAGCTCAAGGGGGGTGTAAAGGAGGATAAAGGAGGACAATGGGGGCTTAAGTAGGCCTGAGGAGCGAGGATGGCAATGTTGGCCGCCTCGGGTTTCCGCTGCCGCTGCGGTCGCCGTGAGCGACGGGAGCAGTTGAGACGACGACTAAACGGGGCGGTGGAGTGACGGGCATTTAATGCGCCTGCAGAGAGCCGTTGACGAAGACGGAGGTGAGAGGGCACTGCGCACCCACGCTCGGCTCCGCCATGGCGCAGCGCCGCGTGAGCGAGAGGAGGACGACGATGGCCAGCCGTCCGATTCGCATCCAACGGCTGCCGTGCGATCGAGTCAAACAGCCGCGCACAATCGTCCACCGTCCGATGGACATCCAACGGTCGAGAAACAGAAGACAACCGGAGTTATCCGAATGCTTACACGAATGAGAGCCGTCCGATGGAGATCTAACGGCTGATGACGCGCGCGCCCGCTCGACCGCGCCGGGTGCGATTAGTTGATTTTTGAACTAAAACTTTGGGGATTTAATTGAGGCATCAAATGAACTCCAAAATTTATGAAATTTTAACTGGAGCTTCCTGACCTTAGGGTTAACCTTCCATAAAATTTCTAGAGATTTTTGTGCAATGGAATTTTCTCAAAAATTTCCAGAAGGTTAAAATAGAGGTTTGACCAAGGTTTGACTTGCCTCTAAAATATTTCAAATATTTTCCAAAAATTATGAAATAATTCAGAGGTGTTACCAAGTAACCTTAGAACCAAGGAAAATTATTTCCAAGGGTTTAACAAAAGATTTGACCAAGGAGGTTGTTGACTTGATAAATGAGGCTTTTGATTTTGAATTTTCCAAAATTCTTTTACAAAAATTTTCAGAAAAGTTCAAAAGCACAAGGATGTAAGAAAAGTTTTAATTTACCCTCAATTTCTTACATTTGAAACACAAGCCAAAATGGGGATGTTACAAACCTCCCCCCTTACAAAAATCTCGTCCCGAGATTTGGTTCACTCAGAAAAGAAAGAGGGGTAGTCTGCACGAAGACGATCTTGTCGCTCCCAAGTAGCCTCATCCTCGGAATGGTTTGACCACTGAACTTTAAGGAACTTGATGGTCTTGTTCCTTGTTCTTCGCTCAGCCTCCTCGAGTATGCGAACAGGGTGCTCGCGATAGGTCAAATCCTCCTGAACATCAAGAGTTTCCAACGGAGCTTCCTCTGTTGGAACACGGAGGCACATCTTAAGCTGGGACACATGGAACACATCATGTACCCCCGCAAATGCAGCAGGCAACTCCAACTTGTAGGCGACAGCTCCCTTCTTCTCGATGACACGGTATGGACCGACATATCGAGGAGCTAACTTGCCCTTGACACCAAAACGCTGGTGACCTTCCAGAGGAGAAACCTTGAGATAAACGAAGTCATTGGGCTCAAAGCTCAACTCACGACGACGGCGATCCGCATAGCTCTTTTGCCTGGATTGAGCCGTGCGCAATCGATCACGAATGAGCTGGACTTGACCCTCGGCCTCATTAATCGAGTCCGGGCCAAAGAAAGGTCTTTCACCGGTCTCGCACCAGTTCAACGGGTCCTACACTTTCTCCGTATAAGGCCTCAAATGGTGCCATGCCGAGACCGGCTTGGAAGTCTGTTGTTATAAGAAAACTCGTGAATGGCAAGCACTTCTCCCAATGCTTCCCATAGGAAAGGACACAAGCTCGCGACATGTCCTCCAAAACTTGGTTGACCCTCTCGGTCGACCATCTGCTTGGGGTGAAATGTTGAGTGAAAGAAAGGCGAGTTCCATAGCCTCTTGCAGCTATGCCAAAATCGCTAAGTGAACAATGAACCACGATCCGACACAATCGTCTTTGGCACACCATGCAAACTCACGATGCGGGCTATGTAGAGCTCTGCGAGAGACCCACTCAAGGTCCGTCTTGTGGGAAGAAAATGAGCCACTTTAGTCAATCGATCGATGACCACCGGATGGCATCATTCTTTTTGGAGACCGGGTAGACCAGGTGATAAAGTCCATCCCGCCGAATCCCACTTCCACTCGGAATTGGTAAGGTGCCGGCGAGCCCCGCCGACGATGCTCGGCCTTGACACGACGACACACGTCGCATTCGGCAACGAACCTTGCGATCTCCCTCTTCATTCGGGTCCACCAAAATCCCTATCGGAGATCATGATACATCTTCGTAGCCCCGGGATGAATGGATAACGGAGAATTGTGGGCTTCGCGGAGGATCAAATCCTGCAACTCCTTGTCCTTTGGAACCACGAGGCGTTGCCCGAACCTCACGACACCAAGCTCATCTACGGTGAAGCACTTGGCTGTTCCATTCTTGACATTTTCCTTGATGCGGTTCACCCCAACATCCGATCACGAGCGCACTGATCCGATCCACCAAGGTTGGCTGTACAACCAAGGAAGCGAGGAAACCCTGCTCAACCAAACCTAAGTTGAGACGCTGAAACTCCTCCAGAAGGGTGGGCTGAGGCTCCTTGAGCAGCAATGTATTGCAATGCGCTTTGCGACTAAGCGCATCCGCAACTACATTGGCCTTGCCCGGATGGTAGTGAATATCCATGTCATAGTCCTTGATCAACTCCAACCATCTCCTTTGCCTGAGGTTCAGGTCTGGTTGGGTGAACAAATACTTCAAGCTTTTGTGATCCGAATACACTTCACAACGATTACCGATTAGGTAATGTCGCCAAATCTTAAGTGCATGGATCACAGCGGCCAACTCCAAGTCATGGGTAGGATAGTTGAGTTCATGAGGTCTCAATTGCCTTGATGCATAGGCCACTACCTTGCCTTCTTGCATAAGGACACAACCGAGGCCTCGACGAGAAGCGTCACAAAAGATAGCGAAGCTTCGACGGACATCGGGGAGAACAAGAACGGGAGCGGTGGTCAATCGCTTCTTAAGTTCTTGGAAACTTTCCTCGCAATCAGCGGACCACGAGAACTTCTTGTCCTTATTAAGCAACTCCGTCATCGGCTTTGCTATCTTGGAGAAGTTCTCGATAAAGCGACGATAATATCCCGCTAAACCAAGAAAACTCCGAATTTTGGTGACCGAAGTGGGCTGACTCCAGGAAAGCACGTCGCTGATCTTGCTAGGATCCACAGCTACACCTCCTGCCGAAAGAATATGGCCTAAGAAGGCTACTTCCTTCAACGCACGCGCACTTGTCGAACCGCATACGACTTGTGCTCATGGCTTGCCCAACACAAGCCTCAAATGCCGGTGTGTTCCTCATCGCTCTTGGAATAGATAAGGATATCATCGATGAAGACCACAACGAACCTATCCAAATACTCCATGAACACCGAATTCATGAGGTTCATGAACAAGGCCGAGCATTGGTCAAGCGAATGACATGACGGTATACTCGCATAAACCATGACGAGTAGAAAGCCGCTTTGGAATATCCTCGTGTCGAATCCGAACTCGATGATATCCCACTCTCAAATCAATCTTGGAGAAGACTCGAGCTCAGTTAATTGATCGAAGAGGTCATCGATACGGGCAAAGGGTACTTGTTCTTTACCGTTACTTCATTAAGTGGACGGTAATCAACGACATGCGCAGCGCCTTGTCCTTCTTAGGACAAAGATTGCCGAGCATCCCCAAGGAGATGAGCTAGGCGGATGAAACCCTTCTCTTGAAGCTCACCCGGTGCTTCTTCAACTCCACCAACTCGATTGGGTCCATTCGGTAAGGCCTCTTGAAATCGGGCGATGCACGGAACCAACTCAATGACAAACTCGAGGTCTCGAATCGTGGCATCCCCGAAGGTCGTCGGGAAGACATCAACAAAGTCACATACCACCGGGACTTCACTAATATCTAGAGTCGCTTCGCTTCAAGCGCGAAGAGATGCGGATCTGCAGCTTCGCGGAAGCGAACTCGCCGCCGTAAGGATCGTGAGGTAGATGAGCCTCCTAGCGCAATCAATTTGTCCCATGTGCCGAGACAACCAATCCATGCCTAGGATTACATCTAAGCTCGCCGATCGAAGGAGGATAAGGTTTGCCAAGAATCCTACCCTTCTATCTCAACAGGACATCCCTACACTCGGACTCACTCTCATCTCCGAACCGAGAGCGAATGAGCGGGAACAACAATGGAGTAAATAGAAGACCTCCCACAAAGAAGAAAAGACTCTAAACAAACGAATGAGATGCGCTCAATCAAACAAAATCAGAGCAGAAAAGAGTTAACAGAAAGGGTACCCAACACGACGCCGGGTGCCTCCTATGCCTCCTCGCGGAGATGAGGTTGACGCGACCACTACCCACGCCTTGGGTAGCGGGACAACCTTCGATCTCGGGAGGACCACCTCCCGCCCGCGTCCTCCATTAGGACGAGGGGCGCTCCATCTGTTAGGGCAACTATTGGCATAATGCCCTTCGGTTGCATGAAAAGCAAGTGACCCCGGCGGCCGGATTGCGGGGCCACCCGCTGGTTCGCAGCGCACGTGATCGGGCACGACCGCGGAGGGCGAGGAGCCGTGCCGCGGCCTCGGTGGTAGTGAAGCTACGAACGGGCCCCTAGGGCAGGCCCGACACGGGACGGAGAGGCCGGCTGTGCAGGCATTGGGCCTCCCACTTGCGCTATGACTCGCCAGCGCCGCGCTTTGTGCTTTCAAGAACAATGGCCTTGTCCACCAAGGCCCGAAAGTCGCCAGTACACAATGGAGAGCCTGTCTTGCGGCTCCTCGGACAAACCCTCCATGAACTTCTCCCGCTTGGCCTCATCGGTGGCCACCTCGGATGGAGCATAACGAGCCAAGTGGTTGAACTCGCATGTACTCCATCACCGACTTACGCCTTGCTTGAGCGCGAGAAACTCCTTCTTCTTCACTTCATCAAGCCCGCAGGATGTGAGCTCGGCGAACGCCGTCCGAACTCATCCCAAGAGACAGTGTGGCGGCGGGCCGCATGGCCAAGAAGTTCTCCCACAGAGAGTGCTGCCCTCTGCACTGATGGGAGGCAAAGAGTGCCCTATCCGGTCGCATCGAGCAACGCCGAGCTTACGCCAACCTCGACGCAGCCGGCCATCCGCCCAATGGGTCCTCGGACGGAGAACGTGAGGGGCCGAAAGTAAGAAACTCACCAAACCCCACGAGGATCGATGTCCGCCCCGCCGGATCCTAAGGCTCGGCAGGGCGGAGGTGTTGCGCGCACAACATCCAGCAGACCTCCCGCCCTCCCGAACGGTTGCGCTCGATCCAAGAAGGACCTCAGCCATGGTCGGAGGAGGCTAAGCTCCTCATCCAAACAGTCACGACCACGGCCGCTACGAGTACCTCCACCATCCGGTTCAAGAAATTTAGGTTAGAAACAAAAGCACTAATACTAGAAGTTGATGAAAGCGAAAAGCTAACGATTAAGGGAATGAGATATCACCCTAACCGAAAGCCAAAAACAGCAAATAAACAACTTTAAATACTTCCAAAAAGGCTCCAAAACAGCAAAGGAAACATCAACCCAAGTTCAACTTCTCAATGCCATTAACCCGTATTGAATGAACGAGTAATAGTGGGAGAAGATAAAAATTTCAGCACCTTGCAACAAGTCTAACACTACTCGAGAGCGAGGTTAAATCAGCGAAATAGGTGTTAGATACTTAGCTAACTAGTATCACATCTTACCCTTTTGTTCCCACAAGTTTTAATTGATTAACCTCTCACTTTCTACCCTAGTTAGAACCTTTGAGCTTGCTATCCAGAAATCGAATGCTTGCTGTCCAGATTTCGCATCCAAGCCTCTTAATTGAAATCTTCAACTTCGGAAGCTTCAAAACCTTGTAGAGGGCAGCTAACACTTCAATTTGCCAAACTCATTGGTTCCCAAAACTGTAACAGCCCTAACTTAGGGTTTGTATTTCAAATGTAAAATTTTGAGGAGGAATAAAAACTTTTGTTGTCTCTTCAAATCATTTGGAAGTTTTCCAATTTTTCCTAGCAATTTCCATTTTCTAGAATTAAATTCTTGTGAATGGAAATTGTTGTCAACTAAATTCTTAGCTTTCAAACTTGTGATCGTCCTCTGAAATTATTTTTCCTATCATCTTGATCATCCTATCTACCTCTCTGAATTATTTCACAATTTTTAGATTTTATTTGGTATTTCAAATGGCCAAGTCAAACCAGTTTAGAAATCTGGTCAAACCCTAGTTCAACAGCTTGTGAATTTTCTCCAGAACAATGCAGTGCATAAAAGTTCTGGAAAATTTATGAGGTGTTGTTCTCTTCCCAAAGTATCTACCATAAAATTTCAGATTTTTGGAGCCCTGGAGCTATCTCTAAAAATTCCCAAACCTTCTCTGTCTTTTAAATCAAATTCTAAAAATCTGTTCCTCGGCCCGAACCAACTCGGGCTCGCGTCCGGCTCGCACACTTGGTTCGGTCGCGTCAACTAAGCGCACCGCCCGAGTCCAATTGATCGCGACCGTCCGATGCAAATCGAGCGATCCACGTCGCATGCGCAACCGACTGTCCGAATGCATACATCAATCTCGACCGTCCATCTCGGATCCAACGGTCAACATCTTTCCGTCGAGTAGAACCTCTCGCTCGCACCGCTTTGCTCGCCGCCGACATGTGGGTCCCACTGCCAAGATCGACCTCGTCTTCTCCGCACCTCACCGGAGCTCACGGCCGCGGCGCGCATGCTTGCCACGTCCTCGTCGCCGCCACCTTTTTGTCCTCGTGTCGGCCCGTGAAGCATCGCGGGATCTCATCTACCCACCGGCCCATCCACTACCCTTCGCGTCCATTCGTGTTTTCTCCGCCCAAATTTCCTTCCGCGGAGAAGAACCCGAGCAACGCCGCCGTGTTAGCGCCGCCCCGAGCCCGAGACCGCGCGCCTGTGATCCACTCTCGCCGCATCCATTTTGCCCGCTCCGAGCTCGTAGCACCAGTGAATCATCCGAGCCACTTCGTCGCCTCCGCCTCCGGTGATCTCGGCTCGCAAGCTTATTGGCGCTCTCGTGAGTTTCGGTTTAAGTCACTTGGTCCCTTAGGATCGCATCACATGGCCGAAGTCTAACTGTGACCTTGTTTCGCTCTTTGGTGCATCACCAGGCCGTGCGCCGCTTTCTTCTCAAACTCGGAAAGCGCCGCGCGTGTCAATTCCGGCGCCACCGCCCTCCTCCATCATCAAGATCGGGCTTATCGTTCTGGTGTCTCCGCGATCTCGAGGAGCTCCTTCCGAAGCTTCGCCGCCTCATGAGCGCCCTCTCGCGCGCACCGCACTTTCTTCTCCGCCTCCGTTCGCCGCTACCGCGCGGCGTCCTCGTGGTCGCGCCACCGCTGCCGAAGTTCGCTAGGTCCTTGCGAACGGAAGGTACCACTCTTTCGCCGAAACCTCCTCGGTTTGCAAGATCGATTCTGTGGCCGCGCCACCGCGTACCGTGCTCGCCGGTGAACCGCCGGTGAAGATTAGTTTAACTCTAATCATGTCCGCTGAGTCTCGATTTGTGGGCCCTCTTTGGATAATCGCGTTTAGAAATCCTTTAATCCAGCCTCGTTATTTGTTCTCCGAGTCACTACCATGTGGGTCCATGTTGTCGATTAGGTTTGTGTAGTTACGGTTATCGTTTTCTCGATGGGAAGCGATTTCGTGAGGGTGTTTTGGGTTTGCACCTTAGTGAGCCGAAGACGTATTCTTTGAATACGCCTTCGACGTCACTTTAGGCGGGTGCGCTGTCCTGGTCAGCGTTCGCGCGGCCCATTGTCGATGGTGGGGCCATCGATAGCGGTAGAAAAAGGATTTAATGCTTTAGTATTTCGTAATATGTTTTTACATTTACCTTCGTTAATTCATTTAAACTTAGAAAATGCATAACTAATTCAATTTTTATCCAAATTGTATGAAACCAGTCTTGTTAATTTTCATTTTAAGTGTGCTATTTGATAAAATTAACTTCACCCATGTCTCTGTAGCAAAAATCTGTTAGCTAATAAAATGATGTCTTATGTATCTTCTAAATTAGAAAATGCATATCTCTTCCAATAATTGTCCAAATTAAATGAACCCAATTCTGTAAAATTTCATTTTCAGTATACTAACTATTAGGATAGATTTTATACACTGGTTCTGTTCATGAAAATTTGTTAAGTAATTAACTAGTGACTTGTTGTGTTTTTAGCTTAGAAAATTCATAGAAAATTGCTAATAACTTAAAATGATTTGTTCTCTGTTTCTAAAATTCTGCTATTTCATGCTTAGGCTCTTTGTGTGAGTTTTGGCTTGTTTGATGTTGTTGAATGTTTGAGTTTTGTCGGTGTTATTCGTTTCTATTTCTTTGTTATGTTCGATCGTTAGGCTTCGATATTTGCGGCAACCCCGAGGACGATCCTCCGCACCATATTGAGCAACAAAGCAAAGTGCAAGCGGCTTGATCATGATAATCCCAAGACTTTAAATTCTAATATTTTGTTTCAATTGTATGTATGCATTGCTTAATTTGTGTTAAAATGGATTAGTTAAATGTGAGTTGCATATCCTCGTAGACAAATATTGATCTCTACTACCGAGCCTAGGTTATTTGTCGTGATTAGAGATCGTTGGATGATTTCTTGTCACTTAGTAGATACGATTTCAGCCGCTAGACATGCTTAGTATCGGTAGAGCGGCGGTTATCGACTTTAGTCGGTAACCTTGATCACACAAAATTTACTACAACTTTATGTTTCAAGATTTTGCTATGCTTACTTGCAAAACTAAAACCAAAAACAAAAATGATTTAGACGGGCACAATGGTAAGATTGGTGTGATCTGTTGGGTGTGATCGAAAGGTGCCCGGTCAATTAAGGACCGAACATCTTGTGAGTTTCATTATCGAGCATATCGGCGTGCATAACCACACTAGAGGGTATGGGACCTCTCTTGACCTAGTACTTTGGCGTGTATTGGTCCCGGTCGCAGGAGGTCGCAGGAGGGACGGAGGTGGGAGCATGGTAGTTGTCCAAAAGCTTTATCCCGAGTGGGTAGTTGTCTTTCGGCTTTACCATGTAAGCGTATGGGTTTCTATCCATACGAGCGGCTCGGGTTGATACACAATATTGGAAACGATCTCAGAGGACTTAGGTGTGCTCGCCATACCTTCTAAGTGTGCTTTGGCTTAAAGGCGATCCGAGGTGTGGGTGCAGTGGTACACCTGCAGGTTAAAAACTATTCGAATAGCCTCGTCTAGGTGATGGACACGCTTGGGTAAGCTTATCGAGAGTTAGACTACAACATTTAAATTAAAACTTGCAGGTGGTGGTACGAACTGGGAATTCGTGTTATGTTGTGGTGACTATTGGGATAGTCACTTCTAGGTGGTTACTTGTATCTATCTTTATCTCATGATTATTTCAACAAAGAAATGAATTGCAAACTTGCCTTTAAATCATTACATTATTGCAAATAAAATTGGCTTTATGCAAATGAAACATATGACCTCCACCAAATAAGCCTCGCATGTAGTCTATGAACAGTGTCCGTTAGTTCACACGCGGTCTTGCGGGTACAAAGACAATCTTTGTACTCGTGTGCTTTGCTTAATGTTTTTGTTGCGAGAGGAAGAAGGTGAGCCTCGTGGTCCTCACTGTGAGTCAGTGTTGCCGCTTCTTGACGACTAGACTTGGCGGTCCTGTCCGATGCCTTGTGGGTTGAAGGCACTGATTGGCTTTGTTTATATGCATCTTATGGCACTTTTGCTTCGTTGTCGCTCTTGTCTATTTGTGTATCTTGTGGCACCGCCGCCTATGTACATAATATTGTTACTATTTGTTTATCTTCCGCTTGTAGTGTAATGTTTGGACTCTATGTTTTGAATGGAGTTGATGTCTAATTTTGTAACGAGGTGCGATATCGCTCTGAAGTATACATATCTCGAGGATCGAGTTTATTTGATTTGTGATGCTAGGACCGGTGGTTGGTTAAGCATTACAAGCCAAATAAACTGGGTCCTCACAAAGTTGGTATCGAGCCATTCGACCGTAGTAACTCAAGCATAGCCGTCCTTAGGATATTTTGAAAGTCTTATTTTCAAATTATAAAAGGTTTATGAAAACCTAGCAGATTCTCGATTTTATTCCTTACCTATCTTAGCTTTCTACTCTCATCTTACTCTAATTTAAGTTTTGAAACTTGGTTTTCTCTTTCCTATCAAAAGATAGTTAATACCGTGAGAATCGGTCTTTGGGAGAACCATAGAGAATTAGTTTAATTAAAAATTTGTGGGGCATAAGGGTAAGATATGTATGAGTTTGCTAAGTGTCCGATCTTTGTCGGTTGGTTTTTGTAACTTAAAAGTCTTGTGCTTGTTTTGTCTGTGTTAGTAAGTTAATTGCAAGTGGGTATTGACTTCTGTTTTCCAGCTATTGTTAACTTGTCTTAGTAAAACAGATGGTCGAGAACGCAGCGGCGAGCGGCCAGTTGGTCATGATGAGGAGCTTCCTCCTCCAACCATGGTCGAGGTTCTCGCCGATCGAGCGAAACCGCATGGACCGACGCGCATCTTGGAGGTTATTGCTAGGAATACCTCCACTCCGCCGTGGTGGCGGCCACGGACTCGCGGGGACTTGCAGAGTTCCTCCGTACACACCGCCGACTTTCTCCCGCTCGAGGACCCTCTCGATGCGGATGATTGTCGCGCATGGTTGAGCGGAAGCTCAACATAGCTCGCAGCGCGAGACAAGGCACTCTTCGCGCCCCACCGCCTGAGGGCGCGGCACTCTCATGGTGGGAGAACTATCTCGCCATGCACCCGCGGGCCATGTGGTCGCGTGGGAGGAGTTCCGCCGACTTTTCGTCGCCCACATCCCGGATGGCCCGATGAAGTCAAGAAAAAGGAGTTCCTCGCGCTCAAGCAAGGGCGCAATCGTGACGAGCATGCACGAGTTCAATCATCCGCTCGTTATGCTCGGGAGGTGGCCTCGAGATGAGGCTACAGAGAAATTTATGGATGGCTTGTCCGAGGAGCCGCAGACAAGCTATCCATTGTGGACTTCTCGACTTTCGTGCCTTGGTAGATAAGGCCATTGTTGCGAGCATAAGGCAAAGGCGCTGGCGAGTCCCGCAAGCGCAAATGGGAGGCGATCGTCCACTCACACCACCTCGTTCGTCCTCTGGCCGGGCCAAGACCGATGGCCCGTTCTTTTGCTCCACCGGCGCCGAGACCATCTCGCACCAGCTCCCGCCCACCGCAGCCGTGTTCCGCCACGCGGCGCCGCGATCCGCAGCAGAGCGCCTCCGCAATCCGGCGCCGAGGTGACTTGTTTTCGCCGCCACAACAAGGGCCATTATGCGAATGCTCGCCTCGAGTGTTGCAGCAGCCCTCGCCCTAATGGAGGACGCGGCGTGGGAGCGTCACCCGCTCGACTGTAAGATTATCGAGAAGACCTGTGGTGCGAAAGCAATGGTCGAGTGAACCACCTTTCACCGAGGAGGCTCAAGAGGCGCGGATGTTGTGATTGGTATACTTCTTGTTAATTCTCGCCCCGCTGCATAGAGATATTTGATTCTCGAGCATCGATTCTTTTATTTCAAGATCATTTCTGCCGCTAGTGGTCTTCACTGTGTTCCTTTGAAGTTCCTTTGCTCATCCGCTCTCCGGGTCGAAATGAGAGGCGATTTATGATGTCTGGATGTTCCTATCATAGTTGAAGGAGTGGGATTTTGGCAAATCTCATTCGCTTGGGCCAATGAGTCGGATGTGATTCTTGGCATGGATTGGTTGTCCCAACACTTGGGGCAAATCGATTGTGCCAGAAGATTGTCTATCTTACCAGCCCTTCTGATGAGCAAGTCGGGTTTCGCCACGCCTTCAGTGGCCCGTGTCTATGTGCATTAGAAGCAAAGCCACCTTGCAAATTCAAGATGTTCCCATAGTATCCGACTTTGTGGATGTCTTTCCCAAGATTTGCCCGGATGCCTCGGTTCGAGATCCGAGTTTGCCATCGAAGTTGTCGCGATGCATCGCCCGATTTCAAGGCGCCAGATCGGATGCCTCCCAATGAGCTAGAAGAATTGAAGAAGCAGCGGTGAGCTCCAAGCAAAGGGTTTCATCCGTCCCAGCCATCTCCTTGGGGTTGTCAGGTGATCTTTGTGAAGAAGAAGGACAAGACTTTGCGTATGTGTGTTGACTACCGTCCTCTCAATGAAGTGACGGTGAAGAACAAATATCCTCCGCCCGCATTGATGATCTTTTGACCGCTTGTCCGAGCTCGGTGTTCTCCAAGATTGATCTCGAGATCGGGCTATCATCAAGTCCGGATCGTACGAGGATATTCGAAGACGGCTTTCACTACTCGTTATGGCACATGCAGTACACCGTCATGTCTTTCGGTTTGACCAATGCTCCAGCGTTGTTCATGAACCTTATGAATTCGTATTCATGGAGTATTTGGACAAATTTGTGGTGGTTTTTATTGATGACATTCTTATCTATTCCAAGATCAAGCAGAGCATGCCGAGCATCTCAAGATTGTTTTGAGCAAGTTATGGAGCATCACCGTATCATAAGTTCAGCAAATGTGAGTTACGTTGAAGGAAGTGGCATTTTTGGGCCATGTTCTTTCACCGAGGAATAGCAGAGATCCCAAAGAAAGTCGATGTTCTATCTTGGGGCCACCAAGTCCATCCACGATGTCGGAGTTTTCTTGGTTTAGCGGGCTACTATCGCCGCTTTATCGAGAACTTCTCCAAGATCGCAGCCGATGACCGAATTGCTTAAGAAGGACAAGAAGTTTGTATGGTCCTCTGCTTGTGATGAGAGCTTTCGGGAGCTCAAACAACATTGACTTCACTCCAGTCCTTACTCTTCCGATATCCACAAGAGTTTCGATATTTATTGCATGCCTCTCGTCGGGGACTCTGATGTGTTCTTATGCAGAAGGCAAGGCGCTTGCCTATGCATCCGAGCAATTGAGGCCTCATGAGCTCAACTATCCCACCCATGATTTAGAGCTTGCTGCAGAGTTCATGCACTCAAGATTTGGCGGCATTATTTGATCGAAACCGTGTGAGGTGTATTCCGATCATAAGAGTTTGAAATACTTATTTACTCACCCGATTTGAACCTCGTGCAGAGGAGATGGTTGGAATTAATCAAAGATTATGACATGGGTATTCGTGATCACCAGCAAGGCCAATGTGGTTCTTGATGCACTTAGTCGAAAGGTGTATTGCAATACTTTGATGATCCAAGAGCAAAGAACTCGCGCTTCTGCGCAATTCCAAATGTCTCAACTTGGGTTTGGTTGAGCATGGTTCCTTTGTTGCCTTGGTTGTGCAACCAACCTTGGTGGATCGGATCAAGGCAAAGACAAAGAATCGATGATGGCGTGGGTAAAATCAAGCGTAACATCGAGGATGGTTCGACCAAGTGTTTCACAGAGGATGAGCACGGTGTTGTATGGTTTGGGCAGCGCCTCGTGGTCCCAAAGATCCCGAGAAGGCGGATTTGATCCTTCAGAAGCCCATGATTCGCCTTTGTCCATCCATCCCGGCTACCAAGATGTACCAAGATCCGCGCAGTTTCGTGGACTCGCATGAAGCGAAATTGCGGGTTCGTTGCCGATGCGACGATGTTGTCGCGTGAAGGCCGAGCATCATCGCCCAAACAGGTCTCTCCACCCTTGCCTATACCAGAGTGGAAGTGGGATTCGTTGGTATGGACTTCATCACTGGTTTGCCGTACTCCTTCGTGGAAGGATGCTATCCAGGTGGTTATTGTGATTGGAAAGTAGCACATTTTCTCGCGGTGTGTACCGCCCTCGCGTCGATGAAATTGGCGGAACCTCTACATATCCCGCATTGTGAGTTTGCATGGTGTGCCACTAACGATGGTGTCGATCGTGGTTCTCTTTTCACTTCCCGACTTTGCTTTGATCTCAGGAGGCCATGGTACCGTCTTACTTTCAAGACCGCTACCATCCTCGAGACCGATGGTCGCAGGAGAATGGTCAATCGGGTGCTTGAAGATATGCTCGTGCTTGTGTCCTTTCCTATGGGAAGAATTGGGAGAAGTGCCTACCACTTGCCGAAGTTCTCCTACAACAGCGGCTTCCAGCTAGTCTCGGCATGGCACCGCTTGAGGCCTTGTATGGGAGGCGATCTGAGAACCCGTTGAACCGGGTAAACGGTGAAAGGCGTTCTTGGCCCGATTCCATCAATGAAGCCGAAAGTCAAGTCGATTGATTCGTGAGCACTTCGCGCCGTAGCTCATCGAGCGTAAGAGCTATGCACGATCGGCGTCGCCGTGAGTTGAGTTTCGGCCCAATGACTTTGTGTATCTCAAAGTCTCACCGAAGGGACATCGTCGTTTGATGTCAAGGGCAAGCCTCCTCGATATGTCGGGCCGTATCGCATCATCAAGAGAGTGGGAGCTGTTGCATACAAGTTAGAATTGCGGCTACACTCGAAGGGTGCATGATGTTTTCACGTGTCGCAATTGAAGAAGTGCCTTCATGTTCCCGTGGAGGAAACGCCTTGGAAAATATCGATGTGCGGAAGATCCGTCTTATCGTGAGCGCCTGCTCGTATCCTCGAAGAAGCTGAACGCAGACAAGGAACCTTGTGATCAAGTTCCTTAAAGTTCAGTGGTCAAACCACTCCGAGGATGAAGCCACTTGGGAGCGGGAAGATCGCCTCCGAGCAGATTACGTCCTTCTTCTCCCAGTGATCGTAATCTGGGCGAGATTCCTGTAAGGGGGAGATTTGTAACAGCCCTAACTTAGGTTTGTATTTCAAATGTAAAATTTTGAGAAGGAATAAAACTTTTGTTGTCTCTTCAAATCATTTGGAAGTTTTCCAAATTTTCCTAGCAATTTCCATTTTCTAGAATTAAATTCTTGTGAATGGAAATTGTTGTCAAGAAATTCTTAGCTTTCAAACTTGTGATCGTCCTCTGAAATTATTTTTCCTATCATCTTGATCATCCTATCTACCTCTCTGAATTATTTCACAATTTTAGATTTTATTTGGTATTTCAAATGGCCAAGTCAAACCAGTTTAGAAATCTGGTCAAACCCTAGTTCAACAGCTTGTGAATTTTCTCCAGAACAATGCAGTGCATAAAAAGTTCTGGAAAATTTATGAGGTGTTGTTCTCTTCCCAAAGTATCTACCATAAAAATTTCAGATTTTTGGAGCCTGGAGCTATCTCTAAAAATTCCCAAACCTTCTCTGTCTTTTAAATCAAATTCTAAAAGTACGTTCCTCGGGCCCGAACTCAACTCGGGCTCGCGTCGACTTCGCACACTTGGTTCGTCGCGTCAACTAAACGCACCGCCGAGTCCAATTGATCGCGACCGTCCGATGCAAATCGAACGATCCACGCCGCATGCGCAACCGACTGTCCAATGCATACATCAATCTCGACCGTCCATCTCGGATCCAACGGTCAACATCTTTCCGATCGAGTAGAACCTCGGCTCGCACCGCTTTGCTCTGTCGGCCGACATGTGGGTCCCACTGTCAAGATCGACCTCGTCTTCTCCGCACTCACGGAGCTCACGGCCGTGCGCGCATGCTTGCCACGCCCCTCGTCGCCGCCACCTTTTTGTCCTCGTGTCACCGGTGAAGCATCGCGGGATCTCATCTACCCATCGAGCCCATCCACTACCCTTTTCGCGTCCATTCTCGTGTTTTCTCCGCCCAAATTTCCTTCCACGAGAAGAACCGGAGCAACGCCGCCGTGTTAGCGCCGCTCGAGCCCGAGACCGCACCGTGATCCACTCTCCGCCGCATCCATTTTGCCGTTCAGAGCTCGTAGCACCCGGTGAATCATCCGAGCCACCGCCGTCTCCGCCTCCGGTGATCTCGGCTCGCAAGCTTATTGGCGCTCGTGAGTTTCGGTTTAATCACTTGGTCCCTTAGGATCGCATCATCGCGGCCGAGTCTAACTGCGTGACCTTGTTTCGCTTCTTTGGTGCATCACCGAGGCCGTGCGCCGCTTTCTTCTCCAAACTCGGTAAAGCGCCGCCGTGTCAATTCCCGGCGCCACCGTCCTCCTCCATCATCAAGATCGTGGGCTTATCGTTCTGGTGTCTCGCGATCTCGAGGAGCTCCTTCCCGGCTTCTCGTCTGTGGCGCCCTCTCGCGCGCACGCACTTTCTTCTCCGCCTCAGTTCGCGCCACCGCCGCGGCATCCTCGTGAGTCGCGCCACCGTCGCCGAGTTCGCTAGGTCCTTGCGAACCGTAAGGTACCACTCTTCGCGAAACCTCCGGTTTACCAAGATCGCTTCGCGCCGCGCCACCGTGTCACCGTGCTCGCGGTGAACCGCGGTGAAGATTAGTTTAACTCTAATCATGTGCGCTTTGAGTCTCGATTTGTGGGCCCTCTTTGGATAATCGCGTTTAGAAATCCTTTAATCCAGCCCGTTATTTGTTCTCTACGAGTCACTACCATGTGGGTCCATGTTGTCGATTAGGTTTGTGTAGTTACGGTTATGCGTTTTCTACGATGGGAAGCGATTTTCTGTGAGGGTGTTTTGGGTTTGCATTTTAGTGAGCCAAGACGTATTCTTTGAATACGCCGACGTCACTTTAGGCGAGTGCCGTCCCGTCTGGCGTTCGCGGAGCCCATTGTCGATGGTCAGCTTCTTGATAGCGGTAGAAAAAGGATTTAATGCTTTAGTATTTACGTAATATGTTTTCTGTGCCTTGTTAATTCATTTAAACTTAGAAAATGCATAACTAATTCAATTTTTATCCAAATTGTATGAAACCAGTCTTTGTTAATTTTCATTTTAAGTGTGCTATTTGATAAAATTAACTTCACCCATGTCTCTGTAGCAAAAATCTGTTAGCTAATAAAATGATGTCTTATGTATCTTCTAAATTAGAAAATGCATATCTCTTCCAATAATTGTCCAAATTAAATGAACCCAATTCAGAAATTTCATTTTCAGTATACTAACTATTAGGATAGATTTTATACACTGGTTCTGTTCATGAAAATTTGTTAAGTAATTAACTAGTGACTTGTTGTGTTTTTAGCTTAGAAAATTCATAGAAAATTGCTAATAACTTAAAATGATTTGTTCTCTGCTTCTAAAATTCTGCTATTTCATGCTTAGGCTGCTGTGTGAGTTTTGGCTTGTTTGATGTTGTTGAATGTTTGAGTTTTGTCGGTGTTATTCGTTCTTATTTGTCGTTATGTTCGATCGTTAGGCTTCGATATTTGCGGCAACCACGAGGACGATCCTCCGCACCATATTGAGCAACAATGACCAGGCAAGCGGTTTGATCATGATAATCCCAAGATTTAAATTCTAATATTTTGTTTCAATTGTATGTATGCATTGCTTAATTTGTGTTAAAATGGATTAGTTAAATCAGTGTTGCATATCCTGTAGACAAATATTGATCTCTACTACCGAGCCTAGGTTATTTCTTTGTGATTAGAGATCATTTGGATGATTTCTTGTCACTTAGTAGATACGATTTCATTTGCTTAGACATGCTTAGTATCGGTAGAAGCTGGTGTTATCGACTTTAGTCGGTAACCTTGATCACACAAAATTTACTACAACTTTATGTTTCAAACATTTTGCTATGCTTACTTGCAAAACTAAAACCAAAAACAAAAATGATTTAGACGGGCACAATGGTAAGATTGGTGTGATACATTGGGTGTGATGGAAAGGTGCCAGGTCAATTAAGGACCGAACATCTTGTGAGTTTCATTATCCGGGCATATCGTGCGCTAACCACACTAGAGGGTATGGGACCTCTCTTGACCTAGTACTTTGGCGTGTATTGGTCCCGGTCGCAGGAGGTCGCGGGAGGGACGGAGGTGGGAGCATGGTAGTTGTTGTAAAAGCTTTATCACGAGTGGGTAGTTGTCTTTTCGGCTTTACCATGTAAGCGTATGGGTTTCTATCCATACGAGCGGCTCGGGTTGATACACAATATTGGAAAGCAGTCTCGTAGGACTTAGTGTGGGCCATACCTTCTAAGTGTGCTTTGGCTTAAAGGCGATGCGAGGTGTGGATGCAGTGGTACACCCTCACAGGTTAAAAACTATTCGAATAGCCTCGCCCTAGGTGATGGACACGCTTGGGTAAGCTTATCGAGTTAGACTACAACATTTAAATTAAAACTTGCAGGTGGTGCGAACTGGGAATTCGTGCTATGTTGTGGTGACTATTGGGATAGTCACTTCTAGGTGGTTACTTGTATCTATCTTTATCTCGCAGTTATTTCAACAGTAAAAATGAATTGCAAACTTGCCTTTAAACTGTATTACATTATTGCAAATAAAGTTGGCTTTATGCAAATGAAACATATGACCTCCACCAAATAAGCCTGCATGTAGTCTATGAGCAGTGCATTAGTTCACACGTCGGTCTTGCGGTACAAAGACAATCTTTGTACTCAGGTGCTTTGCTTAATGTTTTTGTTGCAGAGGAAGAAGGTGAGCCTCAGGGTCCTCACTTCTGTGAGCTGTGTTGCCGCTTCTTGGACGACTAGACTTGGCGGTCCGGTCAGATGCCTTGTGGGTTGAAGGCACGCTGATTGGCTTTGTTTATATGCATCTTATGGCACTTTTGCTTCCGCTGTCGTTCTTGTCTATTTGTGTATCTTGTGGCCTGTCGGCCTATGTCTGTAATATTGTTACTATTTGTTTATCTTCCGTTTGTAGTGTAATGTTTGGACTCTATGTTTTGAATGGAGTTGATGTCTAATTTTGTAACGAGGTGCGATATCTTGCTCGAAGTATACATATTCTAGGATCGCTTTATTTGATTTGTGATGCTAGGACCGGTGGTTGGTTAAGCATTACAAGCCAAATAAACTGGGTCCACAAAGTTGGTATCGAGCCATTACGACCGTAGTAACCAAGCATAGCAAGTCCTTAGGATATTTTGAAAGTCTTATTTTCAAATTATAAAAAGGTTTATGAAAACCCAGGCGATTCTCGATTTTATTCCTTACCTATCTTAGCTTTCTACTCTCATCTTACTCTAATTTAAGTTTTGAAACTTGGTTTCTCTCTTTCCTATCAAAAGATAGTTAATACCTGTAGAATCGGTCTTTGGGAGAACCATAGAGAATTAGTTTAATTAAAAATTTGTGGGGGCATAAGGGTAAGATATGTATGAGTTTGCTAAGTGTCCGATCTTTGTCGAGTTGGTTTTGTAACTTAAAAGTCTTGTGCTTGTTTTGTCTTTGTTAGTAAGTTAATTGCGGTGGGTATTGACTTCGTGTTTTCCAGCTATTGTTAACTTGTCTTAGTAAAGCAGGATGGTAGGGAGAACGCGCATGCGATCAATGGTCGGTCATGATGAGGAGCTCCCCTCCTCCAACCATGGTGAGGTTCGCGCCGATCGAGCGAAACCGCATGGACCGACAGCGCATCTTGGAGGTTATTGCTAGGAATACCTCCACTCCTGCCGGTGGTGGCGGCCACGGACTCGCGGGGACTTGCGAGTTCCTCCGTACACACCGCCGACTTTCTCCGCTCGAGGACCCTCTCGATCAAGGGATGATTGGTCGCGCATGGTTGAGCGGAAGCTCAACATAGCTGATGCGAGCGCAGGACAAGGCACTCTCGCGCGCCCCACCGCCTTGAGGGCGGCACTCATGGTGGGAGAACTATTCGCCATGCGGCCGCGAGCCATGTGGTCGCGTGGGAGGAGTTCCGCCTGACTTTTAGTCGGGCCCACATCCCGGATGGCCTGATGAAGCTAAAGAAAAAGGAGTTCCTCGCGCTCAAGCAAGGGCGCAAATTTGTGACGGAGTAACATGCGAGTTCAATCATCCGCTCGTTATGCTCGGGAGGTGGCCTCGGATGAGGCTAGCAGAGAAATTTATGGATGGCTTGTCCGAGGCTGCGCAGACAAGCTATCCATTGTGGACTTCTCGGACTTTGGGCCTTGGTAGATAAGGCCATTGTTGCGAGCATAAGGCAAAGGCGCTGGCGAGTCCATTAGCGCAAATGGGAGGCGCATCAGTCTACTCACACCACCTCGCTCGTCCTCCTGGTGCCGGGTGACGTGTGAGATAATGTAACTATAATTAACTACATGCAAGCTTTATTTAAGTGGATGAGGCTCTGGACTCATTTTCAAAGATAAAGCAAGTTTTCATTTGCAATAAGGTAATAGATTCAAAGCAAGTTTGCAATTAACTTTTATTGTTCAAATAAAAGAGAGACAATTATAACAATAGATAGATGACAACACCAACCTAGAAGTGACTAACCCATAGTCACCACAACAATAGCATGAAGTGCCCCTTCATACCACCCAGGTCAAGTTTAAGTTTTTAAAAGGTTGTAGTCTAGTTCTTCAACGACCTTACCAAGCATGTCCATAACCTAGGACGAGGCTATTCGAATAGTTTTAACCCTGCAGGGGTGTACCAATGTACCCACACGATAGACCGCATTTCCACCAGCCACGGTTAGCACACTTCCTTTGGTATGCAGGCATGGCTAAGTCTAACAAGACGTTTTCCAATGGACGATGCTAATTAAGAGCTGCAACCCACGGGAGAAGGACACATTAGACAGCCTAACCGGTCTGCTAATGCTCCCCTCCAACACCACACACACACACACAAGAACACACCCACCGACCAGCTCATAATTAACACCCCCCAAAGTACTTAGTCAAGAGAGGTTCCATATCCCCCTCGTGTGGTTAGCACGCAATAAGCGCTTGGCTTAGTGACACAAGTAACTCGGTCCTTGGGGACTTAGGCACCATTCCAAACACACCCAACAGATCACGCCAACATACCATTGTGCCCAAGCCAAGATATAATTTTTGTTTTCAGTTTTTGATTTGCAAATTGGTAAAACACAAGGGTTGGACATAATGGAATAATAATAGCATTTGTGTGATCAAGATCACCGACTAAGTCGATGATCGCCCAATACTACCGATATCTAGGCATGGCTAAGCAATATTTATTCGAAATCTACTAAGTGACAAGAGTTCATCCAACTAACTCTAATCACAAATAAATAACCTAGGCTCGGTAGTAGAGGATAATCATTTACCTACAGATTATGCAACTAGAGGTCTAACTAATCAATTTAACAACAAAATAGCAATGCATACATAGAAGTTAAACAAAATATTAGACTTTAAAAGTAATGGGATCAAATGGGAAATGATCAAACTGCTTGCTCGCTTGTTGTTGCTCAAACTGCTATGGAGGATCGTTCTAGGGGTTACCGCAAATGTAAAAGCCTAAGCGAAAGAGCGAAAACAACCAATAAGACGAGCAACACTTAAACGAAGAGCAAGCAAAATTATCCAAATGCGTGTTAAATTTATACACAAGGTAAAATACTAATATACCTAGTCATAGAAACTGGAAAAACTTAATTTGGATTTGTGGTGCAAAAGATATTCCCTAAAAACCTATTTTCGGCCATAATTAGGTACTGTAGCAAAAATATTTTCTAGAAAGATTTTGAAGCTGAAACTTTTATGGTAGCTACCCACTGGTATAGTGATAAGCCATATAAAATTTCAGGTCATTTGGAGTTATATTGAAAAAGTTATGATTTGTCTAAATTGTTTAGGGTATTAAACTAAAATACGATCCTTATGATTTTTTAAAAATAGTAAAATTTGTGAAACCAATTTTCCTAGCAAAGACACTACCAGTGGAAGCTAATACAATTGGATTCATATAAAAATCAGCTATAGATAAAAAGATATGCATTTTACAAGTTTGCTAAAAGTTCTGAAAAACAGTATTAAGTTCACTTGTTTACTATTTTTGAAAAAGGTTTTCCAGGTTGGATCATGGTCTACAATTATTTTTCTAATTAAGTTCAAGGTATAAGGAAGCTAACAGAATTGGAATCATCTAATTTGGATCTATAGTTACAGAGATACAAAAATGACAAGACCCTAAAGTTCTTCAGTTTTTTGGACTTAGCATTTTCGGGGATTTTCCTAACACCCGGAGACGTGGACGATTGAGAGCCGTCGATCTCGGATCCAACGGGCGACATTGAACCAGACCAAAACACTCCTCACGCGCGGCGAGCGGAGGGCGGCGTGGAGGCTTGAGTCGTTGATCTCGGATCCAACTACCGAAGACGCCCACGCGTCGCTCAACGCGTTGTCGTCGGACAGCGCGCGACAAGGCTTCACGAAAAGCGCCGGCGACCAAAACGCGCGCGGCAGCGAGTGAATGCCGTGAATGGAGTGCGCAATAGCGTCGCGCACCCTCAGTACCACCCACACCGCGGTGGTGGACGAGCGGCGCGGCGGCGAGGCGGCGCGCGGTAATAATGACAACGGCGATAAGCGGCAAGAGCTCGCGCGGTCCATTCAGCGGTGCCGAGCATCTAGGGACTACCGAGGAGCTACGACGGACGCGGAGGTGCGAGGCGGTCGGAGTAGCTCCGGACGAAGCTTCGCGGCGGCAACAATGGCGACAACGAGGGAAGATCACCGAGCCAAAATAATGAGCCGCGGGATCAAGATAGGTTGCATACCACCCACCGATGCCACGGAGAGGAATTGAAGAGAGAAGGCCTCACCGGCTGCGGAGGCGAAGAAGGGTGCTCGCGGCGATTTGGGGAAATCAAAATCCAGCGCTCCGTTGAAGCCACCGAAAAGGAGTGGGGTTAAGCACCACCAGGTGAGGAGAATCACGAGGAGTAAGGAGGGCCGAGGAACCACTGGAGCACGGGTTCAGAGAAGCTCGAAGTGGGCAACAATGGCGGAGAGAGATTTGGCGCTGGGAGCTCCACAAGGCGGTGGGTGCAGGAGAGCTCAAGGGTGTGTAAAGGAGGATAAAGGAGGACAATGGGGGCTTAAGTAGGCACGAGGGCGAGGATGGCACCGTTGGCGCCTCGGAGTTCCAGCTGCACGCTGCTGCGCGCCGTGGCGGCGAGAGCGATTGAGACGGCGACTAAGCGGGCGGTGGGTAGCGGGCATTTAATGCGCTGCGAGCCGTTGGCGAGCGGTGAGAGAACGCTGCGCACCCACGCCGGCTCCGCCATGGCGCTTGCGCGCTTGCGAGCGAAGGAGGGCGGCGATGGCGGCCGTCGATTCGCATCCAACGGCTGCCGGCGTCGAGTCAAACAGTAAGCGCCATCGTCCACCGTCCGATGGACATCAGCGGTCGAAAGCGAAGGCAGCGGAGTTATCCGAATGCTTACGAATGAGAGCCGTCCGATGGAATCTAACGGTGATGGCGCGCTTGCTCGCCGCCGCGCCGGGTGCGATTAGTTGGCTCGGTCGAGTCAAGTGACTCGAGCAGTCCGACTCGCACTACAGAACGCAGTCAAACGATTAGGTTTGATTTTGAACTGAAACTTTGGGGATTTAATTGAGGCATCAAATCAACTCCAAAATTTATGAAATTTTAAGCTGGAGCTTCTCGACCTTAGGGTTAACCTTCCATAAAATTTCTAGAGATTTTTGTGCACTGGAATTTTCTCAAAAATTTCCAGAAGGTTAAAACAGAGGTTTGACCAAGGTTTGACTTGCCTCTAAAATATTTCAAATAATTTCCAAAAATTATGAAATAATTCAGAGGTGTTACCAAGTAACCTTAGAACCAAGGAAAATTATTTCGAAGGGTTTAACAAAAGATTTGACCAAGGAGGTTGTTGACTTGATAAATGAGGCTTTTGATTTTGAATTTTCCAAAATTCTTTTACAAGAATTTTCAGAAAAGTTCAAAAGCACAAGGATGTAAGAAAAGTTTTAATTTACCCTCAATTTCTTACATTTGAAACACAAGTCAAAATGGAGATGTTACAGTACCTTACATGAGTTTTGATACTGACGACTTAAACGGATTTTGTTGAGAGCATGACCACGGAGTTGGGTGGAATTGGGACCAGCCGTGATGTGGTAGGGAAGCAAAGCGCTAATGGCTTGGATGGCTGCGCGATAGGCTGTCAGAGAAAACTATGGGCTCGACCTGCGGTCGGCCCATTAGTGGCGCCCATCCCAAACCCTAGCGGTCGTAGCCTATAAATAGGGGTGCTATTCATTGTAAAGGTTGATCGATGGATGAAGGAATAAAGAGAAGCAAGAAGTCCCCTACATCTACGTGTTCTATCTCTTATTCTGTTCTTGTGTTCATGCATTGTTCTTACGATTCTCACGCTTGTCTCACGAGTGTCGCCGATTTGGACTACGCCCAGCGGTTCCTCAACACGTTATCGACACGATCGACTCTCCTCGCGCCGAAAAGGTAACGTCGATGAGCGACACTCGTAGATTGAATCGTTTTCTAGATTGTTTTCAATTACGCAAATTTGGCTTTCTAGATTGGTTTTCACGGTGCAAATCCGCTCTAATCTACCGCGAGCGAGCTTGAAGTCGCGGCCAAGCCGTCGGTGGATTGCATGAAAAGTAGATGATGATTATCCGTATGATAATATATGCAATCGCATGGAAGGAACCATGTGCACGCACACGCTGCAGCGGTATTACTACCTCGCGATCGTTGCCGTCGGCATAGTCCGCCATCACGTATCGCCATGGAGCAACGACAAACCACGCCGCCCGGCCGCGGCAAGCATGCACATGTCGGCATGAAGCGCGCGCCGTTGCAATCTCGTATTACACCTCTTTGCATCGCATACATACATAAATGAAAAGTAATCGTGCGCGACGATGTCGCGGATGAAGCGATGCTAGCGCTGCGGCGATGCCGCGGTTGAGCGGTACTCGTGTGTGAGCGGTAATCACGAATGAGCGATGTCGTGTGTGAATAGTAATCGCGGATGAACGGTACCGCGCGCGAACAATATCATAGGTGAACGGTACTTGCGCGTGAGCGGTAATCCGCGGATGAGCGATGCTCGTGTGTGAGCGGTATTTGCGCGTGAGCGGTAATCACGCAGTGAAAATCGATTACATATGAGCGATAAAAAATCTCGCGGCGCGCATGCGCCGTGTGATGTCGCCCGGCCGTGCGCTGCGGGCGAGCTGGCTGAGCCACCTCCGCTCAAAACGCTTGTCGCCCTCGAGTATTTCGCTGCGTCGCCGTCCATAACTGTAGCCACCTTGCACCGCACCGGCGCGTGCGCCATGGCATGAAGTAAAGGAAGGAGGAAGAAGGCTCATTGCGTGCCGTCGAACGCGCGCCCGACCACTCGTCACGCACTGGCCGTCTGCGCTCGCATCGCACCCGCACCGTCGAACCGCGCCGCCGCCCGCCGCTCATCGCGGCCCCACCGGCGCGCCGCGCGCATGCGGCGCTTCGCGCCGCCGCTCGTGCGCACGCTTGCGCCGCTTTAAACGGCCGCCGCCGCGGCGTCTGCCCGCGCCGCCGCCGGTTACCGCAGCGCGGCCGCATGGCCAGGCTTGAAGCGCCGCCCGCCCTCCGCCCGCATGGCGCCACGCCTCGCCCGTCGCCCGGCGCGCTGGCCCCTCCGGCCCGCCGGCCTCGCGGCCGCCGGTCCACGCGTCGCCTCCGCGGTTTCGCGCGCCGCGCCGCTCCGTCGCCGGCCGCCCCCCAGCGTGATGTCTCGGCTCGCAGCCGAAAAAAAGCTGCTGCCGAAGCCGCCGGTAGGCGGATACAAGCGGGTCGGCCGATGAGAAAAGAAAAAAAGAAGCGATTGGAGCGAAAAGAAAGGAAGAGCGGCGGTGGAAAAAAGAAAAGAAAGAGGGCGCGGTGAAAAATCCGATTTTTGCAAAAGGGCCTCGGAAGTCTTGAAATTACAGCGCAAATTGTCTGAAGCGATATTTTGCGTGTTAACCCACGAAACTTGCGGTTTTAATTCGAAAAATCATTTTCCAAACAGAAAGGACTTGAGAACCCAAATTTTTGCATATTTTGAACTTTGAAGCATATTTATCCTTGTTATTATTATTTCTATATAATTTATGTATCGCATTCTTGTTTTGATTATACGTGATTGTTTATATTGCTTTTAATCACTTTGGAAATAGCGATAAATCATGAAAAATGCATAGAAAAATACGGAACACGAACACAGGTTGAAGAGCATTGTGAAATTTTGCAACCATTTTATGCAGATTACAGCGGTAATCCTTTGAACTTTTGCATGAATATGAAGATGGCGGCATCACGAATCGAATCGGGCCCGACCCAGTATGGTCGAATTTATACGAAATTTATAACGATCTTCAATGCGTGGTAATGTAATCACGGATGAGCGAGAAGATTGAAGACTCTCTACCTTTCACGACAGCGGTGCAATCCGCAAGCAACTATCGTCAAGGCGGCTAAATTAAGTATGCCAAATTAATTGACATCATGCAAGTTGCGAGAAACTCAAGATAATATTCTAGAAAGAACTTCATCTACGCAACCACCTAGGAGCGATCTTGGCCATGAAGCCCTTTGCTAGCGGCTACAAGGTGATGAAGCCTCTCACGAATGAGGAGGAACAAGAAGGGTAAGGTTGTGCGTCGCACATTATTGATGTTTTCGGTCTAAGAAGAAGGGCAAATGATAGCATGAGGCATACCTGCGCCATTGCGAGCCTGAGGATTCACATCCATTAGTTGCACTTATGAATGTGAACAACCCGATGCAGACCCCATCATCCCTCCTTTGGACATCGCGGGCGCGGTAGTAGCTAACCAAGAGGAGAAGATCACGCATGGAGCGATTTGGCGAAGTTCACGAATACTTCGCCTATTAGATCCGATGCACGCATTGCACTCGAACCTTTTATAGAAACTTGCGGTTTGTAATTGAAGCGAAATTTTGAATTATTGAATAATGGTTGCAAGCTCTAGAAGAGCAAAGCATTAAATTCTTATTATGAGTCTGCAAGGCTTATTTTCGTCTTTATAATAGCAAGTTCACGTTACGATATACGAAGTATTTTATTTATGTGTTGCTTGTTTTGCTACATATTAATAAAGTACATTATATTAAACGCGTGTGGCGCCCTATGGAGGAAGTGTGCTTAGCATGTGGCGGCTGCGAATATCATCTGAGATAGCGAGAAATTTTTCGGTCGATCGGCAAGAATCTTTGGTAGTCTTACGACGGTCATGACGTGATACTTGTATAACGAGGCTCGGGAAGGGTCATAATTATACTCCCCAGCGAGCACAACTTTGGTCATTAAAGAAGACTTATTGTACGGAGAATCGACTAGAACTCTCACGATATTTGCGCTAACGGTTTCCATGTAGAGGCGAAGAAGAGTATGGTACAAAATGTCCGCTCATTACAAGCGTGAAGAAAATAAAAAATAGCATTAGAATATCTTCCTTCATATGAAATTGGGCTATACTACACTAATATTAAGGCACCTACAACCTATTCTTTCACAGAAACCGTATTTAGAAGCTCCGAACTTTTCTATCTACGGCATGATAGATTGTGCCGTCTAGGTCTTAGGATGATGAGAGATATAATTAACAATTCAGGGGACATGATATGAATATTAAGAATTTCTCGAATCGGGAAGATTTTGTGTGCCATGCATGTGCCACGGAAATTAATTATTAGACCTTTTGCTCAAAGCGAAGGATGAAGTCCTGCATTCTGGACCGTATCTAGGAGACTTTGCGGTCCTATACAACCCTGTGAGGTCAATTAAGTATTTTATGGTGCTCATCGATGCTTCCTCGGAATGAATTAGCACATATGTTTATTGTCTATGAGAAACTATGCTTTTGCAAAGCTAAATCTTGCAGATAATTAACAATTGAAAAATAATTTCCACGATCATCACGTGAAGTCCATGCGAATGGACAACGCCAGAATGTACTACGAGGCATCGATGATTATTGTATGAAAATGGGAATTAAAGTTGAGTATTCTATCCGCACATCCGCACAGAATGGACTAGCGAGAACTTTGAAGAATTGTAATTTACCAACTATATGTTGGGGACACATGTGATCTGCTCGTGTGACTCTCATCAATTTTAGACAGTCGGCCTATAACATCCATCCAACTATGTAACTAGCGCAAGGGCTGCGAAAACTACTCATCTTGCGGGTTTGGTTGCAGGGTTATATACCTATACCACCACCGCGTGACGCAATGGGTCTTCTCCAAAAGTGCGGGATATCGTTGGTTATGAGGCGGCATCCATAATCAAGTATTTGGACCATATATTTGAGATTTGTATAATGCGGAATTGATAGTACATTAGATGAGATCGGTTTCCGTCATTAGGGGAGAAATCAACCCTTGATAATAATGTCGGAAAATAATTGAAGTCTAGAAGACAATTGAAATCGAAGATAATTAAAAATCTATGCATATGACTTCGCACTAGTGAAGCAAATAGAAGTCGAAGATAATTGCGAGTCGGAAGATAATTGAATTGAAGTCTAGAAGACAATTGAAGTCCAGAAGATAATAGATTTGCAAATATTAGCAAATCAGCTGTCGGAACCACTTTAGTGATTCGAAGCGTGACCAAGTAGCATTTGCACATGCGCAATGCAGGAGAGGTTGAAATACCAATGAAGGTATCCTAATCCCGTCCGAGGCCTCGAGAAAGGATGAGAACTCGGCCCCTCGAATCCGAAAATGCCCAAGGGGCCTTTGGTGAAAAGGATAAGAAGGACTTGACACAGTAGATCAAAGTGCCCCAGAACCAAAAGGAGCAGTTGAGACACAGTATCGGTATGGAACCTTGAAAAGGCATACAGAATTGAACATCCCCATGAAGGAGATATCGGCATGGATGTGCGCGCACACGCCGGAGCTGAAAAACTAAAGGACTTGCCACGCAATTGACGGCGGCGGTGAGCAAGTAGAAGCATTAGAAAAATGCCCTTGAAGAAATAGCTATAAAATTTATGACCTCGGGAGAATCTTTGAATATGACAACGACCAATGTCGACATATACTTTGCAAAGAAACTTGCCACAATCATCAATCTTGATTGAGCACATGTATCGCTCATTGAATGAAAAAAAAAAGATCGGATTGAAAGAAGCGGTAGAAACTAAATTATTCTCTCCGAATAAAAGAAGGCGTTTGGGCACGTAAGCCGTCACGTCTCCCTTGTACACCTGTAGAGTATAAGTGGATATTTGTTCGAAAGAAATGAAAAGCAAGGCTCGTTGCATAAGGTTTTATTGAACATCCGGAGATGATTATGAAGAAACCTATTCCCGGTCATGGCGGAACTCCTTTTAGATATTTATCTCAATGGCGATGAACTTGAAGTTAAATTGAAATTGATGGATGGGGTACGACATACCTTTATGAAATATTGGATTGAGACATTTATATGAAGATACCTAAATGTATCCCTGTCCAGAACCAAGATAGAGCAAATAGAAATATATGCAGTGTGAAACTTCGAGAAAGTCATTATGCGAACTTAAGCAATCAGAGCGAGAATGTGGTATAATCGCAGGCGACTTTCTATGCAAGAAAGGCTACGAACAATGAGAATAAACCTTGTGTATTTATACAACAATCCCGAATGGATTTTGTATAATCTCGATGTATGAAGATGATCTGAATATTATCGGAACACAGAAGGATATTAAGAAAACAAACTCTTACACAGGTTGGAGTATGAAATGAAAGGTTTGGGTAAAACCAAATATTGCAGGCTTGCGGTTTGAGCATGCCCCTGAAGGAACATTATTGCATCGATCGACCTACACTGGAAGGTGTTAGAAAGGTTCGACTTGGCAAAGACATACCCTTTGAAAGTGCCAATGGTGAAAGATCTTTGCGACAAGACAAAGACTCATCTGAGACCTAAAGAAGAGGGGAGAAAGTCACGGGACAGGAACTCCCACCTTTGAGGTGCAATAGAAGCACTAATGTATTTAGCAAAGCTGTACTAGAGACGGACATTGTATTTGCAGGGAACCTACTAGCAAGGTATAGTCAGGAACCTACCAAAGGCATTGGCGGGGAATAAAAGATATCTTCAGATACCTCTAAGGAAGCAAAGAACTTGATGCATTCTCTGAAAGAACAAAGGCTTAACTATGAATGACAATGCGACGGGTACTTGTAGGACGCATATCGTCTAAATCGCAAGCAGGCTATGAACTCCTATGTGGTGGGCGCAATTCCATGAAAATCGTCTAGCGAGTCTTGTGCCGACTTGACGAACCACTCGGAAACAATAGCATTATCACGAGGCCTCACGAGAATGTACTTGGCCGGCGGATGATTCACTACATCCAGCGGTTATGTGGATTGAATACCGCACCAACCCCACTATTATCAATGAAGATAATCGGCTTGTGTTGCACAAGTGCGGATGGGTTATTGTGAAGAATCCTCTCACAAAGCATATCAACCCCAAGTTCTTCTATGCTCATGAATTGCAAAAGATGAGCGTAATCAAAGTCTTGCATACTAGGTCATATGAGAATCTTGCAGTTTATTGGATAAGTCACTTCCAGTCTAGCTTTGAAAGATGCATATGTGGAATTGGAATGATGAGACTTAGAAATCTGAGAGTCGGGGAGAATCTTCACAAACTCATTACTAAAGCTTGATCATGAAGATCAGTACCCAAAAGGTAAATCACGGAGATTAAATGAAATTGGGTGGATTGTACTCTTTTCCCTCATGAGTTTTCTGAAGTTTTCGGCTAAGGTTTTTAATGAGGCAATTAAATGCGACATAGCGAACATGATTCATGTACTCTTTCTCCAAATTTTTCCCAGGGTTTTTATGGAGTTTGTGAGACATAGACATGAAGGATGGGTGCCCAAGGGGAGTGTTGGAAAACTATGGGCTGACCTGCGATCGGCCCATTAGTGGGCGCCCATCCCAAACCCTAGCAGGGTGCGTAGCCTATAAATAGGGGTGCTATTCATTGTAAAGGATTGATCGATGGATGAAGGAATAAAGAGAAGCAAGAAGTCCCCTACATCTCGTGTTCTATCTCTTATTCATTCTTGTGTTCATGCATTGTTCTTACGATTCTCGCTTGTCTACGAGGTGTCGCTCGAATTTGGACTCGCGGCAGCGGTTCCTCAACGAGAACAAACGCAGCGATGGCAGCTGAAGCATTGGTAGCACTATCGCTCAGGATTGTAGAAGGTGACGTCATTGCCATTGAAATTTCGGCCAATTTAACTAAAAAACAGTGTGGTTAGGGTTTGAACCCGAAACCTCCTTCTAGGCTAAGAAGGTTACCACCTGCGCTTGCATGCACACATGTGCTTAGACATGGTTACAAATATCTTTTATATTGGGCAAAATTGATCCAAAATCGATTTTTGGCCGGTTTGGGTTTGTAAGGGGCGGGGCGGTAAGGCCAATAAAACCAATTTTGGCCGTTTTTAGCACGGGTGCGAGTCACAAGATGTGCTGAGAGGGCTCGGCGCTGTAGCAGAAATGAGACGAAGCCGAGATAAAAATCAGCAGATACGTTTTAGAAAACTGGAGGCTTTGATACCATCAAAGGTTGCAAAATCGCACCCTTAGCTATTGCATTGATCTCAGTTATATAGGTTACATATACATGAGCCTTGTATAACAAGAAAAGAGACGAAGACTCGAAAACTATTTTAACCTATACAAGGAATAGCAGAGGAAGCATGAGTCCCAATGCCGTACTATGTACGTCAGGCAATCAACAAAATGGATTCCAGCAGTGATACGGAGTTGGCTTCTGTAAATCCAGCGAAACATGTGTTTGATGTTGAGAACGTATTACCAGATTTAAAGGCTGAGAGAAAGCGCCGCTCTGATCGTGTCCGCACGTGCTCTTTTTTTTAGAAAGGAAATATCATAGCTTTTATAGAAAGTTAATGTTCGTAAAATACAAGAACCGAACACAAAAAGAGACCAAATAAACTGGGGACGTCAGTTTACTCCAAGGTCTAAACATGACAAAGCAGAACCGAACTACACCTCCCAGTACAGAACTACAAAGCCCAACCTCAACAGACCAAATAACTAAGAAATTACAAAGTTTCCGTCGAACAGAAGAGTTTCATTCATCTTTCTGTTAAAGTAACTATGTTATCTAGCTTCATCCGCTGCTCTTTTTTTATCAACGCCCACCACCGCTGCAATCCTGACATAAATTTGAAAATCACTGTACGCGCTCCTTGCGCCGTCAGATCAGTTTCGTGCCTCGCGGCTTGTTGGCCTGTCTCCGCGTGCTGTCATCGACCGTTCGATCGTCCCGCTTTCGCTTTGCACCATAGGATCCATTTAGTGCCTCGCGGATAGTCTCCCCATCGCGTGCGTGCGCTTGGTTTTCCTCGGCCGCGGGTCACAGGCATGTCGCCCGGTTTCTTACGCCTGTCCTCTCACGATCAAGGCCGCGATGTTACTCGACCCTGTTGCCCGTTGCTTGCTCCACCTGTCTATCCACACGTTCACACCGCCCAGCTCGTTTCGCTGCTGGTGGCTCCCGCGTGACCGACGCCCACTGTGCGCGTCGTTTCGTCCTCTAATGGTAGTTCACACGTTGGTCGGGACCCGTTTCCAATGCCTTCCTCAGCTTCGTGCTGCGTGTGCGTTTGCTCTACTCGCATTAGGTGATGTGCGTCGCCACTGCGTGTTTTCCAGAGCATGCCGCCGCGGTCAGGCCTCTGTGTTGACTCGGCGTTGGCTAGTGCACGCAGTTCTACTGTTCGGCGCTCTGGGGATGCGTTCGCTCGGCCATAATAGCCGGGTGACTCATGCTTGCCATTAAAGACCTCTTCACCTTGGGTCGAGGAATTTTTTTTGATTTGCCCTCTATCGCCGTTTTGGCACTGTAGTTGCAAATCTAGTCCCCTCAGTGCGGAAGTGCGAGATGGCGATACCTGGCACATCGTGCGGTCGGGAAGCGTGGGAAGCAAGCGGCAGCGTGGAAGGATGGGCGAACGTAGGAGCAAGGCGACCGGCGCAGAAGGGAGTCGGTGGTATTCCGCGGAGCTGAAGTACGGGAAGGAATGAAAAAGAACAATGCCACTGTCAAGCAACAGAACATGAATATGTGAATCATAAAACATTGTTTTCAAGCAACAGAGAAGTGAATCAACGCAATGGCTCATTAATTACCTGCCGCCCACGTCCGGAGCTCTGGCATCGTGGAAGGTGGCCAGGCCCGCCACCTTCCATGCCTCACCGCTAGCTCTTGTTAAATATATAAGCACATGTAGGTTCAATTTATTCCATAAATTAATCATGACATCATGCCGCAAAATAACATAACCATCACGGGCATAGATCTAGTCATGTCAACCGGAAAAAGAACATGAGCGGATCTAAAGCGGAGAACATGACCGTTACGTGCGATGATTACGATTACGATCGGTTTGTCGATGGTGACATTGCGAGCGCGGTGTGGATGACACGAAGTCGATGGCGATTCGCGGCGGCGTCGAGGAAGGCGAGCGAGCTATAGCAGCGCGTGAGCGCTTCCCAAAAACCTTATTCGCCCTCTCGGTGCGAGAACTTGGCGGCGGTTCGGAGAACTGTTCTCGAGCGGCGATTGCCATTTGGCGAGCGGGGCGGAGTAGACTTCGTGGGGCGGCGCGATTACAATGGAAGCGAAAACCCTAGATTGATTTTCGTCTGTATGGAGGCGGCGATTCAATATTTATGGAAGAATCGGGGCGTTTGATCAAAGCGCTGCACGTTCTCCATAACTCGTAACGAAGCGGATTAGTCGTAACGATCCGGATTCACCGCCACACAAAGCGACAAAAGATAAAACGCAAAAGGAAGCGGCGTCTGCAAGCACGGCGCCCGATTTTGGCGGACCATTCACGCGGTGCCGTGCGCGCGTGCCCGCCCGCCCGCCGCCTTGGCAGCAGCGGCAGCAGCAGCAGCGTGTGTGTTCCTCTAGTTCTCTCCACACATGCCTCAAGTGGCTAGGAGTGCACCATTCCTTTTAAGGTGGTCTTCCTCTCCTAGAACTAGCAATATGGTACTAAAGGTCACATGCAACCTTCCTTTGCATGAGTGGGTCTTTGAGATTTAATTTAGGAATTATTCTTCTTGTATGGGCTTGGCCCACATAATCCAACAATCCCCACGGATCTCAAAGTCCCACAGATTTGCTGAATTCAATGTCTTGTTTATATATCGGTGTTTGATGGAGACCAATTAAGGTTGAACATCCACCTAGAACTCCAAGCTACACTTACTCACAACTTGAACAATGGACTATGCCTTGAATTGCAAGTTTGGTGCAAGCAAGCTTCACTTCAAGACTTAAGCGATACTAGGCATGATGAAGCTACCCTCGGTTGGAGCGTATAAGTCATACTCCTTGGTCTCTTCATGAGCTTAGTAGGAGATTTTCCCAAAATCTTCATAGGCTGCGACTATGATCGGGCTCATATAGGTGTGTTCTTTCAGAGCGTTCGCGAGATAACGTCTTAAGCCAGAGCCAATGGAACACATTAAGGCCTTAACCAACCCGCTTGCGGTTTTGAGAGTATTGCATCTTCACATAGAGAGGTTGAAATTACTCTCCTCGATTAACTAATGGCTTGTTTTCCCGGATCTAATTCACGGGATCTCCGATCACATAGGTTGAGTTACTACCATAGATAACTCACATGGGTCTCATACCCATCTCCTTCGATGCACTATCTATCACATTTCGTGATAGTCCCTTTGTGAAGGATCTGCGAGTTTCTATCTATTTGGATGTAATCCAAGGTTATAACTCAGAAGTTTCTCAATTTCTGACAGACTTCAATCGTCTCTTGACATGCCTAGAGCGATTTCATATTATCCTTAGAAGCTGTTCACTTTAGCGATAACGGTTTGATTATCACGATTCATGAGGATAGGCGCGCGGCTTTTCCACCGTGGTAGATCCATCAATAGATCCGTAGCCATTACGCCTCAACAATAGCGGTGTCTAGTGCGCAAGTTACGCTTCCATGGTTGACCTCGTCAAAATGGTGCATTTGCAAGACCTCCATGAAACGACACCACCACCAATAGTGAAAACATATCCACTAGTGGCTTTGATCTCATTAGCATCGAGAGATCGGTTGGAATCACTATAACCCTCCAACACCGCGGGTACCGGTATAGTGAAGTCCAAAGTTCGAGGTACCTTTTAGATAGCGCAACACTCGCTCAAGTGCCTTCCGATGATCATCTCACGGGTTAGATGTAAACCGGCTCAACTTGCTCACAGACAAAGAGATGTCGGCCTTGTTGCACTAGCTAGGTACATAAGTGAGCCAATTATCGAGAGTATTCGGTGATTCCTAGCAATTTTCTTATTCTTACAGTAACACGCTAGGATCATAAGGTGTTGGAGAAGGCTTGCTATCAGAAAAACCAAAGCGGCTCAAGACCTTTTCCACATAATGAGATTGCAAAAGTGTAATCCCATCCTCACCTCTAACCAATTTAATGTTTAGAATAACATCACCACTCCCGGATCTTTCATATCAAAATTTTGAGACAAGAATAATTTGACTTCATTTATCACATTGATGTTTGTCCCAAAAATCGGATGTCATCCACATACAAGCGAGAATAACTCCCTCACCCCCACCATAGCGATAGTATACACATTTATCGCCTCATTGTGTGAAGCTGCGGATGTCAACTGTTCTATCGAACTTTTCATGCTTGCTTAGGAGCTTGTTTTAGACCATACAAAGATTTCAACGGTTTAACACCTTGCCTTCTTGACCTTCTACTACAAATCCATCAGTTGTTCCATCTAAATTTCCTCATCGACTCTCAGTTAAGAAAAGCTGTCTTAACGTCCATTTGATGAGCGAGAAGACCATGTGAGGCAGCCAAAGCAAGTAGTACTCGTATTGTGGTCGAGTCTAGCAACGGTGAGTAAGTGTCAAAGAAATCTTCGCCTTCTTTACGAGTGTAGCCCTTGGCAACAAACCGAGCCTTGTACTTTTCAATAGTACCATCGGGCCTAAGCTTCTTTTGAACACCCACATGCATCCTCTGGGTTTGCACCCATAAGGTCTATCATCGGCTCCGAGGTTGCATTAGTGATAATGGAATCCATTTCGATCTGGACTGACCTCCTTCCGATGATCGCATCGGAGGATGCATATGCTTCTAAAATAGACTTGGGAGTGTCGTCCACAAGGTACAGTGAAATCATCACCAAAGGATTTGGTTATCCTTTGTCTCTTGCTCCTTCTAGGAGCTCCACTATCATCCTCCTCATTGACAAGTTCATATGTATGTTCAAAAGATTCGGTGGTGTGATTGAGCTGGGAATTATTTCATAGGGTTGGCTAGTAGTGTTATGTGTATCCTTCATTGGAAAGATATTCTCAAAGAACGTTGCATCTCGAGACTCCATAATTGTACCAACATGCATGTCGGTACATGATTTTAACTATCAAAAATCTATAGGCAATACTATGATTAGCATATCCCGAGAAAGACACAATCCACGAGTCTTAGGTCCAAGCTTGCGTTTCTTAGTTATTGGCACATTGACTTTGCCAAGCACCCCCATATGCGCAAGTAAGAAAGTGATGGTTTTCTCCCAATCCATACCTCGTATGGTGTTTTGTCCTTATTTATGTTAGGAACTCTATTTAATACATGATTAAACGTTAGCAAAGCCTCCCCCCACCATGCCTTAGGTAAACCCGAAGTGTCAACATGACATTCACCAAGTCAGTCAATGTGCGGTTTTCCTTTCGGCAATCCCATTTGACTTCGGGAGAATAAGGGGCGTCCTCTCATGTATAATGCCATGTTCCTCACAAAATAAGTCAAATTCGTTGAAAATACTCTCCACCACGATCGACCTAAGTCTTTTTATCTTTTCTGTTTAGCGGTTTTCAACACGCCTTATAGATTCTAAAATAGTCTAAAGCCTCGTCTTTCGTTTTCAATAAATACACATAATGAGAACCTAGTTGCATCATCAATCAATGTCATGAAATATCGTTTTCCACCCTTCATTAACATTCCATTCATCTCGAAAGATCTGAATCGGGAGTTCTAGTGGTGCCAAATTTCTCTCCTCGGCGACCTTATGAGGCTTACGAGGTTGCTTTGATTGCACACGACTATGGCATTTAGAACATTTGGTGATGGAAGCGTTTGGAATTAAATTCATCTTTGAAAGCCGAGACATTAAACCAAAATTAATATGACATAGGCGTGAGTGTCAAGCGTTAGCCTCATCATCCACCTGCTACAAATATGGTTCACGGTTTTATTGCGAGAAATCGAAAGGAAAAGCGGAACAAGCCTCCGCACTCATAGCCTTTACCAATAAAATGTCCATGTTTGAACACGACTACTTTATTAGACTCAAATACCAACTTAAGCCGTCTCTACATAGCGGGAGCCACTAACGAGATTCTTGTCTATAGAAGGACATGCTGCACGTTCTTGGTGCCACGATCTTTCCGAAGTAAACTTGAGATCTAGTGCCAACACCATGAGCAGTAGCATGTGACCCATTCCCCATTAGGATGGAGGAATCGGGCGACGATAAGAGAAAACAACGAAATATCGGCACACACATGTACATTAGCTCTGTATCAATCCACCAATTGGTAGATTGACTAAGCGAAAAACGATGAGTAAATTACCATACCAGTCCATCTCGGTCTTGCCAATGGTCACGTTGGCGGACTTAGAAGTCATCCATCCGGTGCCTTCTTTCCTTTGCGTTGTGGGCACTTCTTGGCCATGTGACCGGGCTCACCGCACACAAAGCAAGTTCTATCATCACGATTGTTGTTGTTCTTCTTCTTCTTGAAGTTGGTTGTGCATTGGACTTTGTCAAATTTTCCTTTGTTCTTGCTTGAGGGTTTACGTACCACATTGGCATTGGGTGCCCTCCATCACCCTTAGACACAGCGTCCTTTTCGAGCTTTCTCCTCAATTTCAAGAGATCAATCGGACTCTCAACGAGTGCTCTTGTCTCTTGTGTTTGAGTCTTGTTCGAAATTCCTCCATGAAGAAGGTAATTTCGCAATAATACATCCGACCACAAACTTGTCGGGTAAGGCACACCAGGAGTTCGAGTTCCTTGCCAATGGGTGTATCTCATGAGCCTTATCTACTCTGAGCGGTTATTAACCATCTTGTAGTCATGAAATTGCTCCATGATATACATGTCATTCTTTGGCATCGATAGCACCGTATTTGGGTCGATGCATCCATAACTCCTTTGCGTCTGTCATGTGCATATACACCTCGCCTGAGACGATCGGCAAAACACTAAGAATGCATCCAACAAAGAGAGTAGTGGCGATCTCGAATTCTTTACGCTTTTGACATCAAGAATACATTGGGCTTGCCATTACTAACGAGAATACATTCATAGCGGTAAGCCACGAGTGACCACGATCGCCATCTCTTAAAGTACTGCGGAGAACTTCTCGGCCTCGGTCTGTCGGCAAATCCGACCATAGTAAGACCACGATTGCCTAAAATAAGGTTTTGGATTGTTAAATATATAAGCACATGTAGGTTCAATTTATTACATAAATTAATCATGACATCATGCGCAAAATAACATAACCATCACGGGCATAACGAGATCTAGTCATGTCAACGGGAAAAGAACATGAACAGATCTAAAGCGGAGAACATGGCCGTTCGTGCCGATGATTCTATTACGATCGGTTTGTCGATGGTGACAACTGCGAGCGCGGTGTGGATGACACGAAGTCGATGACGATCGCGAAGCGGCGTCGAGGAAGGCGAGCGAGCTACGACAAGCGATCGCGCGAGCGCTTCCCAAAACCTTATTCGCCCTCTCCGGTGTAGAACTTGGCGGCGGTTCGGAGACTGCTCTCGAGCGGCGGTGCGTTTGGCGAGCGGGGCGGAGTAGACTACGTGGGGCGGCGCGATACAATGGAAGAGCGAAAACCTAGATTGATTTCGTCTGCGTATGGAAGCGGCGATTGATATTTATGGAAGAATCGGGGCGTTTGATCAAGGCGCTGCGCGTTCTCCATAACTTCATGGCAAAGCAGTTAGTCTCGTAACCGATCCGGATTCGCCGCCACACAAAGCGACAAAAGATAAAAGCGCAAAAAGGAAGCGGCGTCTGCAAGCACGGCGCCGATTTTGGCGGACCATTCACGCAGTGCCGTGCGCGCGCCACCCGCCCGCCGTGGCGGCAAGCAGCGCGTGTGTGTTCCTCTAGTTCTCTCCACATGCCTCAAGTGGCTAGGAGTGCACAATTCCTTTTAAGGTGGTCTTCCTCTCCTAGAACTAGCAATATGGTACTAAAGGTCATATGCAACCTTCCTTTGCATGAGTGGGCCTTTGAGATTTAATTTAGGAATTATTCTTCTTGTAGGGCTTGGCCACATAATCCAACGACTCCACGCCCGTCAGTCCTTCCACGCTAACCGCTCGCTTCCGCTCCCGCGCACGATGTGCCAAGTGTCGTAATCCCATGCTTCCGCGCTCGGGAGAGAGTTAGATTTGCAAATACGATGTTGGAGGGGGTTACTTTTGCTATTGAGGTGACGTCAGGGGCCAATTAAAAAAAAATCTGGGTCGAGCCGTTTCTCAGTTGCTGCTGCCTCTGCCTGCTTTTGGCTGCCGTCATTCTTTCGTTCGCCTCTCGCCTTTTCCGCTGTTCCCTCACGGTGAGGGCCTCACCACAGTGTCATTGGTTCTTGCGATGGAGCCTTCGTCAGGTTGCCGTGCTTGCATTCGTTTCTTACTCACTCTTTGCCTCTACGATTTGGTTATACGCTATTGCTTTGCTGCGCTTACGCGTGCGCCAAGCCTTGTTATTTATGCACATGTTTTCTTGAACGCTTTCGCTTTTCCCTCACCACAGTGTCTTTGGTTCTTGCGATGGAATCTTTGTCAGGATGCCGTGCTTGCGTTCATTTCTTCGCGACTCACGCCTCTGCACGCTTTGGTATACATTTCTTGCGTTGATCTAAGCTTACGCTTATGCGCAAATGTGATTTAGTTATGCGCATGGTTTTTTTGATGTTTGCTATCGTGGCTTCCTGCCTTTTTTTTATTGAAGGAGCACGATGGGCTAGAGCACCAGCCGAGCATATATATAAAGAAGAAGAGAATTGACCTAGTTTATAAGGAAAATCGGGCCTGAAAACCTTAACAAATGCACGGTTTCAGAGAAAAAACCGTGACCAACCCGAGGCGACAATACTGTCTCAACTTGAATAGAACGACACCCACACCAAAAGCACAACGGATGACAACCAAGACCAACCCAACTCATCTCGCGTGAACCAACCAAACAACTAACTCCCTCACAACTCGGCGGCGGAGCCTGCTCCCACGCCGCACCTATCGACCAACTCGATCGGTGTAGCCTTGCTCCCACGCCACACCTCTACGCCACACAAATCACTCGGGGTGGAGCCCAGCTCCAATGTCACACCTCTCTACCACACAAGTCGGTAGCGCGATGCTTCGGACGAGCACGCATTGGACCTAACTGCTGTAGTGAAGTGCCAATCAGAATGAATAGCCGCCGTGAATCGAGGACGTAGGGGTAACCTACAGAAGAGGACGGTGGTTCAAAATGAAGAGCGAGGGCTTCTCGAGTGGCGCCGAGGAAGGTGCGACAACAATACCGCGTCGCCCATCCGGACACACGCGGGGTTTTCACCAGAAGAAGTATCCAAGGTGGAGGAGGCGAAAATGTCGCCTCCGGGAGGAATGGCGCGGCGTCAACGACATTGGCACTAGCAAGCCGGGCCGAGCTTTCGCTCGTGGCTCCCATACGGAACCACTGCACAAAAGGTTATGCAGACCAGCGACCCTCGCCAGCGATACCGGCATCGGCAACCACCGCGCCGACGCAGTGCACCACTCCGGCGAACACGAGCCCCAACCCGGCCGTGCCCTACAAGCACATCCACAACGTGCCGCTCCGCGCCCGGCCACTCCCCGATGAGGGCTGCGGCGGAGGGCGCGACGCGTCGGGCGCGTCGGCACCCCAACACGGAGGGGCACAACCAGAAACACGTCGGCCACGCGTAGGGCGCGCAACACGTCGGTGCACTGCGCATAGAGGCGGCGAGGGCGCGGCGGCGGCGAGAGGATGAGAGCCCCTAGGATGGCGGATCCGGCCACAACCACCACCGCGCCACGAAAAAGCGGCGATCGCCCGAAGAAAGATCGGCGGCGGATGCCGCCAGGCGTAGATCGTTTGGAAGAGCATTGATCCGGCGGCGAGGCGCGCCGCGTACCACCCACCGTAGCCGGAGAGGTGTGGATCCGCGGCGAGTGGCGCCGGAGACACGGTCGGCTAGCGGGTGACCCGATCCGGCGGCGGAGCGGATCCGGCGAGACACCACGGGCGTAAGCACCACTCGAGGTAGAAAAACCGGCAGCGGGGAGGAGAAAGGAGGGGAAGAGAGAAGCGCGCGCGCGCGGCGCAGTCGCCGATGGCGGCGGCCGGCGGAGGCGGCTAGGCGGTTGGGTGAAGTCGCCGAGGGCGGCGCGCGCGTGGGGCGCGCGGCTTGCATCGGCAGCGCCCTACGCCGCGAGAGGCAGCGGCGCGGCGGCGAGAGGATGGAGCCTAGGGCGGCGGTCGGCCACAACCACCACCGACGCGCGCAAAGGCGGCGATCGCCACCGAAGAAAAGGCCGCGGCTGAAGCGCGCGAGCGCCGATCGGGCGTCGAGGCGTCTTTGCGAAACTACCACAACGCCGTAGCACCGGAGGCGCGGATCGCGAGGTAGCCACGGAGACCGAGTCCGGCGGCGGGTGACCCAATCCGGCTAGGCCGGAGCGGATCCGGCGAGGACACCACAGGCCCAGCTAGCACCACTCAATGAGAAAAACCAACCAGCGGGGAGGAGGAGAGGAGAAAGGAGGGAAGAGAGGGAGGCTGTGGGGTGAGTCGCCCCGAGGAGAAAGGGGGCGGCTTCCTGCCTTGCGCCTCTTTTACAGAAAGCGTCGCTGCTGCTTACGTCTTGGGTCCTACTTTTAATCAATGTATGAGAGCATTTGTATCGAACCTGCTGGAAACTTCTGTTGTTGATAATTTGCAAGATTTCAGCATGTTCGGACTAATTTTTTGTAATCAATTCAAGGCTCAATTTATAAGTTCTTAACCGATTGTAGTAATTTCTGCCAACAATGATGATCAAGTACATACACTGCTTCCTTGACTTCACTGCCTTTGCAAGATGTGATTAATCTTGAACAACAGATTGAGTTGTGATGGCAGTTTTTCATTCCAATAGGAGATGCACATGTCAAGACCAACTATTTGTGATGGCTTTATTCTGAATAAACAAGTGGTAACTTGTATCGGGGGTATTTGCTGTCAGACAAGAAAATGAGAACCAGTGTTCACCATCTTCATATTTCTTGCAATAGTTTTGACATATTTGTTTAATTTAGACAATAAGCTTTGACTGGAATTTATTTGTATATTGGTCCATTGCCTGCTAACATCAACACTAACAAAACGTACAACTCAGACACCCCTCCTTTGTCCTTTCAGTCTTTCACCCTTCTTTTCTTTTCCCAGTATCATAATTCTTAATGAACATAATGTTTGTTCTTAATGAACATAATGTTTGAACTCAGCACCTCAGTGAAGGATGCTCCATAACTAGTAACCAAAAGTTTGATAACAATATTACGAGACAACCCAAAATTATTGGTGTATATAGCTCAATTGTTTACTTGACCAGCTGATTTTCTAAATTTTCGGTCCAGGATTAATGATTAGCCGATTACTCTGCCATTTTACAACTAAACCATCAGTTTAATCACATGTTTCATAAATATTTGCACATCGTTCTCTAAAAAAATACATATTTGCACTTGAGAAATTGGCGTGCTACCTTGAAGGTAGTGCTACAGTTATATTAAAGTTCCATGGACTCAGGTAAGCTTGATTGGAACAATCTTTGACTTACATTGGAATGGCATTAGGCCAGAAATTGACCTAACCTGATTTGATCTGCGGTGCTTCTTCACCACTTGCAAAAAGTAAGTTCCGAATGAGTAGGGTTGTTTTTTATAGTTTGTATGAAACTTTGGTTGCAAATTATAGCTTGAAATCAACTAGGACTATGATTTCCGTATAATCTTTGACTATGTTCTTGTGGACAGTTGGTGGCACAAACGAAGATTATGATCCAAACGATACACAAACTATATCATTTGGAGGGCACAATGTCAATGGATCAGCAATCGATGATGGAGATATGGGTGTCTTTCGTGATAGTATTACTACTTTAATGGCCGCAAGAGGGTAAACAGATTATATTAATATGATATATACATATTGCGATGACAAGATAATTGCATCATATATGATTAAATATTATTTTATTCTTGTGTTATTTTGTTTGGTTGAGTGATATTGGCCTTTCTATAATCATTTCTTCCATTGCGCAATGTCTAAAATAAATACACGCATGCGAGTGATATCTATTTTGGTTTCATATGTACAAATGCATGTATCGTCATATTTTCGGATCCCATGAAAAAAATTAGTTTAAATACATGCTTAACAAGGTCTTTTAAACCATTAAGGTATAGACCTTTCATCCTTCACACACAACTCAATAAACCAACATTCTACAAAAAGTCTTACTACCAAACAACAAAGTTTGACTTATAAGCTTAGAGACTTATAAGCTGATTAAACCAAAAAACTGGTTTTAAACTATAAACCAAAAAACCTAAGCCTAAACAAAGAGGGCCTAAGTCTGCAACATTTTCGTGTTCGCCTACATTACTAATACATGATTCACAGCAAGCGTCGACTTTGGAGTTAACATACACCATGCTCCATTTCTAATCTGTCCTTGCATCACTCCTTCCTTTTTTACAGGAAGTCTTCCTTACTATTTGTTAAGTGAACTATACTATCGCCCTCAAAATGCCCTTGTATGCTCTCATTATAGATACTAGAACGCATTGCGCGCTACGCTGTACTTCGATTGACAGCGTTATAGCTATTGTACAAATAATTTTTCTTTGGTTCGGTCTGGAGTATAAATAATTTTCTTTGGTTGATGCGGAGGATGTATCACTACCGGAAGGATGCGCGAGTAGGTCGATGAGCGTGTTCGATGGGTTCGGCAGCGAGGATAATATAGGTAGTTTTCATGGTGAACACCTGTTACACAATGGTATACATGGAAAGCTAAGGCATTGTCCGTAACACAAGGTATATGTGGAAAGCCAAGGCATCGGCGGTATTGATCTATAGAATACGTGGCGGGAAGCATAAGACATGTATAAGCGATACTAAATATTGTGGATGGCGTAATGAGAACAATAGCAAAAGCCAAAAAATAGATATAGCACAACATGGAACATGCGAACTACACGCGACCAGCGCGGATCGGTCTAATAAGCGGACAAGATATGCGGCGCATATTAGTAGGTAAATTTACACCCTTTTTCATACCAAAGGAGAGTCGACATAGTTTAACAAAGGTATATACGAGCGTTCGAAGGCTATTGCACTGTACATAAGGTCTATGTATAAACGAAATAAATTCTAAGCATCAACATAACGAGCGTGAGACAAGAAGTAGCGTAAGTTGTTTTAAAGCGTGTAGGCATAACTTTGTTGTTTCATTTCTTTGGAAGGTTCATCAATGTTTACTTTCTTGATGGCGTTGGCTCCCTTTCTCGGATGCATTGCGGCTGTGAGTTGGGAAATAATAAGCTATTCTGATATGGAAGAAAGAGGTATTAATAAACCGGTATTAGTAGCAATGGGGAAGAATTTACCGATGCTATCATCGGCTGAATTTATTAGTGGCAAGTCATTAGGGCAAGTTCATTTTGCGGTTGGTAAATCATCTGAGACAGGCTCTGTAGCAAAGGAAGTAGGAATTACGTACACAACGCATCATTGACATGATCAGCTAGCATCAACAGCAGCCTAAATTGATGAGTCAGTGCAAACCTTGGTAAGCTACGCGCACTACGATGCGACGATGAGATTATTTTGAACTATAAAAAAAAATTCTAGTTCGCAGAAAGCCTATATGATGTATATAAACCAAAAACGATCTACGATTTGCATAAACAACACATACACAGATTACCTAAGTCTGAGAACAAAAGGATATGGCAGTAACTATTAAAGACAATATCCTTTACAAATGGAAAAACAAATAACATAAGAAAATCGCAATGCATAATTACATTCAAATGGGAAAAAAAACCAATACCTTAGCAATATGAAACTGAATGTAAATAAAACCTCGCTGCTAAAGGTCCACAATATACGGTTCCTTCTTCAATTGAAGTTCCTTGAACATAACCTTCGCTCTCTTACAATTCCTGCAAAATTGCGTTCTTATGTAAGACAGAGTTTCATCTGCAACCTGAAAGCACATCGTAGAGAGTATGTACTATATGAATAAAATAACTAATAGACAATCACGCTGGCTGTTATATATTCTAGGATGAGCTGCATGCTAACAATTTTCAGAAGGAATTACGGCGTACAGTGTAGTCAATAGTTTTACAAAGCTGCAAGAATGACGATTGCAAGCACACTGTTTTTTTTCTTCTTGTTATCATTTCTCTATCAGAAGTAAACTGCTGCAAGTATTGATAACCTAAAAGGCTAACAAGTATAAACAAGATAAACCAACAGGGTAGCATACATGTGAGATGTTACCAACTGAAAACATGCTTAACACCATTACTCTATCGTTCCTTCCTAAAAAAACATCAGCAATCTGTTGTAACTAACTAAAAGAATGCAGATCAACCACGGGGCTGAGAGGAAGCATTCTAACCTTTATTTGATCCACAGTTGCCTTCCTTGAAAACGGCGAGAATCTATCAGCGTATATAAAGTGTAAGATAGGTATAAATCTGTTGTCAATTGGAGACCTGCAGGAAGCTTTCAAACTGAGATGCTGTAAGAGGAAAATGGAAACATATACCTACACTGCCAGAATGTTTGCTCCAACAAATGCTATGGCATCATGAGACTCGGAAGAAACAATGGTCGGCAACATTTCGTAGAAGTATATGGGTTCTATGTACGATACCTGACTATAAACGACCATAGGCACAAGCTCTGTAGGTGAAGGCTTTCCTCTGTTTCTGACCCAAATGGTATCTGGCACAGCAAAACTAGTGGTTAACAAAGACCATGCAGCACACACTATAGCATTGCAAGAAGAAGAGCTGTGAAAAACAGTATGCAGTAATAAACATAAAACAGAGCATAATCAAGCAGACAAAGGGGTTGAACAATTTGTTTTTCTTCAGATTCCATATGCCAGTGAGAATCCGGCACATCTGGAGTACGGGCCAAACCAAACTTTAGTATCCCAAAGAAAAGTATGATGTAAAACGAAATAGATGCACCAAATTTAGTCATAATATCTGCGAGCAAGCTTGGTACATGATTTAGAAAAGTTTCAGAGCTTTCATACTGCGAATAGCACATCCCAAGTTGATTCTACTCTCTAGAAGAGACCATTTACTAAGCATATGTTTTAAGGCAGTACAATTAAATTGAGATGGCAGAGGCAATCAATTGAAAGTTTTGCCCTGCGAAGCTTTAGACAGGCTGTACACAGTACAGTCGCGCCCTTTTTTTCCCACCTAGCCAGTAAGCATAGTGGAGATCCTAGGGAAAGGTAAAGATCCAAAAGTATATACAAATAATAAAATGACTATTAGCTATTTAAACATAGACTGGCTAAATCAGTTTCCAAAAAAACTGATGATGGATTAATTTGTAATTGACCCTTGTTACATGTCCAAACAACTGGCTCTTGGTTTCGTACCGCTCATAACCTGCTAAAGCATTTCAGAAGTATCAAACATCTGGACTTACATGTGATTACAATAAACAATTTGTAATTATCATTCGAATATGTCAAACATTGGAAGCATGGTACAGATCTCGGAATATAGGTTGTCGTAACAAGCCTACAATCAGACAATACAAGATGTTTGCGACCAAATAACCTGAGCTGCTAAGACATAAAAGATTTTGTTGTATCTGGATGGATTTAAGTATAGCAGCTACATCATATATTGGGCTCCACTAATCCTGTAAGATATGTAAGCATATGACTCAATTAGCATAAACTGCACAACATAAGGAAAATATGTTAGGATGACAATCCAGTAGAGAGGATAAGATATTAATATCCTATGGTTTATGACAGAAAGATATCAACAAAGGAGAACAGCTAAAGCTTCATCGGACAAAAATCACAAGCAATGCGTTAACGGAAAATTATGCTACAAAGTGCAGCATGCTTTCTTAATGCAAGCGAGCCAGTGAGCGGCCGAGGCAGGGAGAGGAGCCACGGGCGCGGGCGCGGGCCGGCGCAGCGGGCGGGCCCGAGCCGCAGGGGACGGGCGCGCGCGCCGCCGGCCGGGCGAGCCGGGCACGGTGCGGCCGAAGGCGGCGGCGCAGGAGCCGGCGACGCCAGGCCGAGCAGGGGAAAGGAGTCGGCGCCAAGCTTGGCGAGACGAAGAAACCAGGAGAGGAATGAGGATGAAGAGAAGCAAGACAAGCAAGGCAGCGGGAAGAAGCAAAACGAGTGGGCGGTACTGGTTCGGTCCACTGCTGCCGGCGTCGGCGCGTCGACCCGGCGCGATCGGACGGCCGGCCGCGCGAAGCCGAGCACGGCAAGAAAACCCCGAGGACGCGTGGGCGCGCGCATCTGGCCGGCGTAGAAAGTGGGCGGTCTGAGAGGAGAGAGAAGCGGCTGCGAGGGAAGACAAAGCGCGCGGTGGGAGAGGTGAGGCGGTGTCACAGCGAAGGCGGAGGCGATCTGCGGAGAGGAGCGGACAACGCGCGCGGAAGGAAGCGGCGGCGCGCGCGAGAGTGGAGGGACGGGAAGGAGTGGAGAGGAGGGTGGGCGGCCGACACAGGCGAAGGGCAGCGGGCTGCGGGCGAGGAGAAAGGAATCGAGGTTTTGCACTGGCCACGGCGGAAGAAAAAAGCGACGGAGGAAGGGACGGGAAGAATCGAGAGCTTCTCTGCTGGATGCATTCGCCCGTTGGATGCGATCGGATGCGAAGAGACGCTCGCACGCGCTCTCGTTCCCACGAGGCGATTCGGCGAGCACGTGTGGCGCGGGCGAGATCGATGGCGTCCTTTTCGGTCGGCGTGTACGGCCGGAGGCCGGCAATTTCTCCGGCTTTTATTTATTTACTAGGAAGAAAGGGCGCTACACCGCGGGTGATGTTTTGAGCTGTCTTGAAAAAACTAAGTTTGCATAAAGTCTATACGATATGAAGAATGCATGAGTAGCGTTCTAAGCAGTTTAACGGCAATTGTGGAGGCGAAAATAATTTTTATGTGAAATAGGAAAAGCGGATAGATCGACGGTATAACCAAAATACGTGCGATTTTGAAAATCATAATTTTTATAAAAACACAAGGTTTATCGGTATGATCTGACTTGTTGCCATTAACGTATTAATACAGCGATATCATAATATCATTTTTAAAAGATGGCATGAGTTTCTGAAGGACAAATGGTCTCTACTATCAATTCAAATGTCAATGAATATGAATATATATTGTACAACAATCGAAACTCAAACATATGGCAATATCAAACCTTTTTAATTCATTCTACAAAAAAAAAGTATAAAGCTACACAACTACTTAATAAGTTCGGTTAAAATATATTACCTTGAATTCCGTCAAAAGAAGATCAAGCTCGTCAATGAGCAAAAATAATTGGTTGGTTCACTTGCTTTCCAATTTTAGTGCCATCTGAAAAGTGCTCGGTCAAATAATGAAGAGCTTTTTGTTAGTCGCTGGACTCTTACTATTGGTGATAGCAAGATCCTTACTCTCATGGAGAGGATGACACTTGGAGATGGGGCAATTTTCTCTTGTATATTTCTCTTCACAATGCCATACCAACTTTGAGGGTTGGGGATACATATTTATAGGGCTAACTTGACCAAGCATATGCCAAGCATATGCTAGTCTAAGATCTCTGTCCTAGATGCTCTGTCCTAGATGTTGTGTCCTAGATGCTCTGTCCTAGATGCTCTGTCCTCTAAAGCTAGTCCTAAAGCTAGTCCAAGATGCTAAGATGCTAGTCTAAGATCTTGTCCTAGATGCTAGTCCAAGATCTTTGTACACCCCACAAAGACCACGAGTACAACAAAAGCAAAGAGCCGACACAAAGGCCGACGAAAGCCGACGAAACTTATCCATCAATCTCCCCTAAGTCTCGTGTGTCTCCTTGTGAGAATCGAGCCATCCAGATCCTAGAGCGGGCGTCGTCCTTGATTTCAACGCGGGCGTCCTAAACAATGAGCCTCGAGCGCTGAGTCACGCTCGGAGAAGAACTCCGCCGCCGGTCATGTGGTGGGTGTCACGGTGTCGAGCACCACGGTCGGTCTTCTTTGTTGCCGGAACTTTCGCAGGAGGCGTGTGTTTTGGCTCGTCAAGGTGGAGAAGCGGTGCGGCGGTGCGGCGGGATGGTTCGATGCTCGCTGAGCAATGAGCAGGCCGGTGCTCCTCCTCCTCCGCTTTGTCGCGGCGTGGGCACGGCGCGTCGTGGTATCGACAATCCTTGGCCCAATGACCGGACTTGCGCGGTTGTAGCAAAGTCGTCTCGTGCGGCTCTTGCTTGCGGGCGCCGCCTGGCGCCTCCACGGTCATCACCCTCGGCGCGTCCTCGCGCCCATGCACGGCGTCTTTGCGCGACTTGCGCGCTTATCACGCATCGCGGCGCGCTGTCGTGGAAGAAGGCTCCCCTTCTTCCTGTCACCTTGGCGGCACCCCTCCTCCAGTGAGGAGGAGCTTCGCGCCAATGGTGGCGGGTCCGAGAGAGGCGTGGCTCATCACGTTGGCGACCTTGAGGCGACCTATCGCTGCTCGATCGACATCGTGGAGGTCAGCGGCTGGATCGGCCGAGCCATCTGCTTGTACTTCTGGGGGCGGCGAAAGAGCTTCTCGGCAGCTCTCTCCTCGCTGTAGGTGTCGTCGCCAAAGCTGGACCAACCTGCGGCGAGTGTTGAGGCGGAGCAAAGTCATCAACGTCCTCACACGGCGAAGGCGGGGTCTCCCACTCCGTCGCGAAGTGCTGCGGTGTGGACTTGCGGGCGCGATCGGCTGCCGATCGTGCGCGGCGATGGCGTCCCAAGCCTCCTTGGCGATGCGCTTGTTGGAGAGCGAGCGCATCTCGGGCGGGGCTGCGGCGGCGAGGCATCGGCGCCGTCGATCTGAGTCGTGGTCGGCGTCGCCCGTCCGGATGCCTCCACATGTGCGTGCACGAGCCTCACCTTCATCACGCGGCCCGCTCGGCGTAGTTGGCCTTGGTGAGTAAACCACCACCGCCGGGCGGCGTCACGACAACGACACGGAACCGTGGTAACCACGGTGCCGGTCGGGAGAAACCCGCGGCGCACTGTGAAGGCGCGCTCTCTATCGACCGTCTGCCGCCGTTGTCGTGCGCGCCTCTTCGATGCACCACCGCCAAGCGCGCCTCCTCGGGGCGCCACCGCCAGCGCGCCTCCTCGGGGCGCCACCGTCGCGCGCCTCCTCGAGGCGCCACCGCCGTCGCGCCTCCTCTAGGGCGCCATCAGCGCGACCGCGCTGTCAGATGCCGCCAAGCTCGTGGCGTGCGCGGCTGCCAACTACACCGCTTCGCCCTCTGCTGCCTCCCTCTCCAGCTCAAGGTCGCGTCGGCCTTTATCATCGCGAGATGGAGCTGCTGCTGCTTCTCTGCCGCTTGAGACCTTGACCTCTGCTGCGGCGCTGCTGCTGCATCTGCCGCCGCTTTGCTTCCACCTCGCCATACTGGCTGCTGCCGGCTCCGCGCTGCCGGCCTCGGCGCCCGCTGCGCCGCTGCGCGGTCTCTGCCGCTTCGCTCGCGGCTTGCTGCGCAGCGAGCTCGGCCGTCGCGCCCGCGTGCTCGGCGGCCGCCGTGGCGAGCGCCTGCGGACATGGCGCTCTTGGGGTGTTGCGTGGAGAGAGGCTGCCGGCAGTGCTACCGTCTCGGGAGAGTGGCGAGGGCGGCGGGGGCTGCTTTGCTCTGCATTTGAAACTGCTGCAAGGCGGAGAAGGAGATGGCGAGGAGATGCTCGAGCTACAGGATACACAAGCTCGATACCACTTGTTAGTCGCTGGACTCTTACTATTGGTGATAGCAAGATCCTTACTCTCATGGAGAGGATGTCACTTGGAGATGGGGCAATTTTCTCTTGTATATTTCTCTTCACAATGCCATACCAACTTTGAGGGTTGGGGATACATATTTATAGGGCTAACCAGGTAAGCATATGCCAAGCATATGCTAGTCTAAGATGCTCTGTCCTAGATGCTCTGTCCTAGATGCTCTGTCCTTTAAAGCTAGTCCTAAAGCTAGTCCAAGATGCTAAGATGCTAGTCTAAGATGCTGTCCTAGATGCTAGTCCAAGATGCTGTACACCCCACAAAGACCACAGTACAACAAAAGCAAAAGGCCGACACAAAGGCCGACCACGAGCAAACCACAGAGACTTATCCATCACTTTTTTCCATCCCACCCTATGCCCACTCAACTGTTCACATATAACTGCGTATTTGAAAAACATGTAAACATTATAATTCCTTTTGAAGGGATGCACCACTATGCTTAAGTAGAGGAGATCTGTCATTGGTCAACGAAAGTAGAAGTTTGTATACCTTGTAGATATTCTCTGGAGGAGCTAATTTAAGACCATTAATTTCTATAAAACAATAGGGCCCTGAGCTCGAATCTAGTTCATATCTCGGCCTCCTCATAGCGCAAGTGTACTCATAGTCTGCAGTCGATAACACAGTGCGAGAAAATCTTGTTTAGCATTCGGACACCTGCGGAGAGAAATCAAACAATCAAAGCGACCGGGAAAAGATGGTTGGTTACCTGCTTGATGCCAGTACACCATGAATATAAAGCGACATCTAAACAATGGTTATTGCAAATTGCATCCTTCACAAATCGAATATCTCCTCCATTTCTCGACATAAGACTTCTACTCGTGACGGTTTTCATAAGAAGATAATGAAACATGCGGTAAAAAAAGAATAAACATACCTATCACCGCAAGGCAATGACTTGGGAAGGGTTGGCAATATGAGGTAGCTTTCGCCTTCTCGGTCAGTCTTTTGATGACCTTGAACATGCTCGGGAATTTTACGATGCCAATTTTTGTAGGCCATATATGCTCCTTTTAGTAAATTCTGCGAACAATCATGCCATTTCGGTAAAGCAATGCAACACTGCGGAGGAGAGGCCAAGAGGGAGAATAGGAGTTAGTGCATGAGCCAATTCATGTGATCAATTCTTTACTGCGCGAGCAACATGTAGCTGGTTCTTCCTCTTCATCATATTACGAATCCTCCCCTCATATACTATTATACATAACGGTGAAGCGGGCCAAATCCATAAGAAGTAAAACATTATTAACATTAACGGATCAACGAAGAACCTATCTCGGTGTCACGATATGCAAAAGAAACTAAGAAATGAAACCTGTTAGTCTCCTCAATCGCCGACACATTTGGAAGAAAGTCCCATGACTGCTTTCTGCTAACTCAAAATGCTTGAAGCTGCTAAAACTATCAATTTAGTGGCAAGCGAGAGAACATGATTGTCTCTTTCTATATGTGAAAGAAGGCAAAGAGAAATGGTTTTGAAGATCACCTCCTTTTTTTGTGAATGTCACGACAATATCATCGGTGGACCAGATTCATGATTCTGACCATTGCCCTGGTTTGAATAAGATGGCAAAAAATAGACCGCATCAATCTTAAGCAAGGACATCGGGTAGTCTGCGATATTTCAGTTTAAGTAATGACATGAAGGTGTGCAGAATATCTCACCTTCAATCAATTTCTTGAACTGAGTTACTAAAAATGTCTTTGCTATCTGGATTGCTTTCCTGCTAACTCGAATGCTTGAACTAATCAAATCATCAATCAGTGGCAAGCGAGCACGGGATAGTTTTATTTCTATATGCGAAAGAAGGCAAAGAAGCGCTCTTGAAGATCACTGTTTTTGTGTACATCGTGACAACATCGACCATTGGTAGATCGCTTTTGAAGATCACCTCTCTTTATCTGATGACAATATCATCGATTATGTGATTCATAATTACTGACCATTACCCGGTTTGAATAATCTGAAGAAAAAAACCCTCATCAATCCTAAGTAAGGACATCAAGTAGTCTGCAGTATTTCAACTTCGTAACGCCATGAAGGTATCTGAATATCTCACCTCGAACAAATTTCTTGAACTGAGACCGAGAAAAAGTCTACGCTATACGGGCGGCTCTCCACTGCTAACTTTCAGAATGCAGAACCGATCAAACTATCAATTGAGTGCCAAGCAAAGCACAGGATTGTCTCTTTCTATATGCGAAAGAAAGCGAGAAGAAGCTGCTCTTGCGATCACTGTGTTTTGGTGTACATCTTCACACTATCGGCCGATGGCGAAGGAGTGGCGATGCGGGGGAGAGGAGGAAGCCAATGCGGCGCGCGGCGAGGCGAGGAGGCGAGGATGCTAGGCGGCGGCGTGGCGAAGAAGGGCGCGCGGGCGGGGAGGAGGCAGGCGCGAGGGGAGGCGGCAGGCGAGGGCGGCGTCGCGGCCAAATGGTAGGAGGCGGCGGGAGCGTGCGGACGAAGGGAGGAGGCGGCGGCGGGTGAGTGGGCGGCGGGCGCGGCGAGAGGCGAGAGGCGGCGAAGGAAGGAGGCACCGAGGCGAGGAAGCCTCGCGACCGACCAACGCAACACAAAGTCGGGCAGCGAGTCGAGGCGGTGTGCCGCGGAAGCGAAGCGAGAAGGAACACGTGGGCGGTGAGGCACTGCAGCGGCATAGCGATGGCACGAGAAAGAAGCGCGAGCGGCGCGTGTGCAAGCGGCGGCGAGCAACACAGCAGCGCAAATGGGTTTCGCGAGACACGGACTGCGAGCGCCACGGCCGGGAAGCGAGCATGTGGCAAGCGGCCGGTAGCAACGTTGTCGAAGCGAACGTGGCAAGCTGCAGTTGGAGGACTTAACGTACGGGGACGCTCTGGAGGCGGCATTTCCACCAGGCTTAATAATAGGGAAGATTATAGATAAATAGATTTACCATGTCCATGTCTCTATGTCTATCGATATTTACGAACCATGCCCACTGCATCTGTCAAATTATACAACTAGAAAAACCTGGAGGCAGTTGCTTTAATTATAAGGAAATTAAATTAGCGTCTGCCAATAAAAAACTTATCCACAGCAAGAAAATGTGATCAAGTACGCACCTAGAAGTACATACTTGCTAACACTGTCCAATTAACACAGTGTAATAGAATACCCTTATATCTCTATAATTCCTTTAGATTATCAGCGCTTAAGATCCTATGAGCTTTAGTACTGTTCCCATTGATATATGTGCGTTCATTGTTAGTACACAGCACAACCGTCCAACCCTACTGCGTCAGATAGTTCTGTAGCTGCTTTTCCATAATCTTCCATCACTAGCATGTTTTTTCTGCTGTATTCTGCTATCGTCTGGTATGCTCTTCTCCATTTATATAACTCACGACCGTACAAAGCTGACTCTTCAGTGACGATCATCCACAGACTACACAAGTATCAGTAGAAAAAAACAGGCCACAGCAACCACTTCCTCGAGGTATTTATTCTTAAATACGACAGCTTCTCGCTAGCAATGCCAACCGTCTTTTCGTCCAAGCACGTTTTGTCTATGTAACACACACTGATTACATGTTTAAAACAGTCCAGAGCACAACCCTTTATCACAACCTCTTCGTAGAGCCTTATTTCCTGAACACACTTCTACAGAAACAGCCTATGGACACAGAGGCATGCCTGTAAATTTAGGATACAACAGTCGGTTCTGTAAACATATTGCCCACAGCGACATCATTTACAGATTTACACGGAATTCATATGATTCATAGTTTTCATACTCAAACAAGCCAGCTGTTTGCATACAAACCTACATACATTTGGTTGCTTCGTCTTCAGTATCTGCTACAGCACTAGGGATGACAACGGGGCCATTCCCCGTCGGGGAGTGGTGGAATATCCCCAACCCCGAGAGACGAAAAATTTTCTGTCCCCATCCCCGTCATCGGGTGCTATTCTCCCCCGTCCCCATCCCCATCGGGTTATCGGGGCCCCACGGAGACTTATACCACAAGTTGGATCCGAAAGAAGAAAATAAGATTCATAATGTTATAAAATGAGTGTGAACATTCACATGCAATACTAAAATGACAATATTTTTTGATTAATTAGCATCTGAAAAGTAAAGAATGCAAATAAGATTATCTGGCTATCGCCTTATCGGGTTGTGCGGTGCAGAGCTAGTAGTCTACATGTCTTATCGGACTAGCGGGGTGAGGATGGGGAGTAGGAGAATGTCCCTATCCCGTTTCACCCGATGGGAATTGTATTTGCATATTAGCATCCCCATAGAGGAAGAAATAGCCTCAACCCGTCCCTAATAGATGAATTCCCGTCGAAGAATGAAGAATAGAGCCCATTACCATCCCTATACAGCACTGCCAGTTTTCTTCAATCATTTCTCATCCATAAACAAACTTACATGTATATAATACCCTAGCAGCAACTGTATTTCAGAGGTAACAAAAAAAAAAACAGATCGTACAAAAACATCCAGTAAAAATTGTCCCAGCCACATGCAACTATCCCAGCTTTACTACCGTCAAAACCTGTCATTCACCGTCTTACATGCGTAGATTAATCTCTACTTTTTGCTCCTCCCTAGCAACCACTGTCACGACACTCATGTCCAGAGCAACAGATTCAAGAATCACGCCTTGAAGACCCTGTCATACCAGCTGCAACCCCTTCACATACTCCTTCAGCTAAGAGGTATAGTATCCTAACAGACTATATCATATGCAGTGTCAGAGATTCCATCAATTTGATTCAGCTTATTTCATTCAGCATACTACTTCATATTGGTTTCATACGCAGGCCCGCATCACCACCTTGCCGTCCTACACTTGATCCACCCAGTAAAAAAACAAGGTCGACCGCAGCAGCTAAGAAACGCTAGAAGAGCTCTACACAAAGCAACACGATTTCAGGTATAACAAACTACTTTTTTTCTCTCTAGGAAGTGCAAAAGCATTGCACATCTTTTCATTAAAAAGAAGAAACAGAACAAAACACATACAACGAAGCAAAAACAAGAGAGAGCAGACAGCCCTCGGGCGACAACACGACCCAACAAAGAAGACTAACGGGAGACACGGCGCGCTGCACAAAGTGCACATTATGGTAAGCGACGGACCGAGGGCGACCGAAGAAACTAGTTTAAAGCAAGACACTATTCATGCTCCCGAGCGCCTCTGATCGATGGCGCGCGCCATGCACGATGTTGGTGCTCTTCATGGATCGGATAAGAAGCTAATTGATAGGAGTGGTGACATTATTAAAAATCCTTTGGTTGTGTTCTTTTCAGATCATCCAAGAGATGAGAATAATGCGCAGTCGAGTTCTTTCTGCGATGCTTTGGTTCCAAGTTCCTTGCTGCAATCCGGTGATCTTAGAGGTGGTGCGGCCAATAGGGGCTGCTGCTCGAACCCGACCTAACAGGAACGCACCTAGACTTGTGCGGTTACGCGCATCAACCAATGAGGATGTGGTCAATGGTTTCTGCCCATGCCGCAGAATACAAAACACCTTGGTTTACGGTCCCGGCGTTGTGGCGATCAATTGTCGGCAACGGTGGCGGATTGCTAACCAAAGGAAAATTTTGCATTTGAGTTGGGCTGTGCTTTCGGATGACCTCCACGCAAGAAACTCTAGTGAGCCAACAATGAGCGCTCGATAGGCGACTTTGCGAATGCTGACTGAAGATTCCCACGCCAAAGCAGCGAGTCGTTCTCATCCCAAGATAAGCGAATAGACGCGGCGTGCCCCATAACGAAGAAATTCTAGAATGTTGCGTCCTGCAGGCGACCGCTATGTCCGAGATCCATGAATCCACGAAAGGCGTGAGTGGCTTGTTGTATGCTTTTGAGTCGATTGATTGACCATCTTTGCAATGGATGGCGCCAACCCATGAATGGATCGGCGGTCCAGCCAGCGGTCCTCCCAGAATAGCGAGTTCTCATCGTTGCTGATCCTAACCATAGCTGAAGCTTCAAACATGCTTTCCTTAGCCCAGGAGGTTTGGTTGTGCAGGCTTGCCCACGGCCTTGCCGACCACGACTGCTGTAGCTATTGCCAGCGAATACGAAGAGCACGACCAAGAATGTCCAAGTTTGGCAGACCAAGTTCCCCAAGATGGCGGGAGTGGCAAACCGAAGACCAAGACACTAAGCAATACCCACTGCCACATTCTGTGATCCTTTTCAAAGAAATGCTCGACGCCTTTTATCTATTTCTTTGATTGCCAAGAGGGGTGGGTTGAGGGCCATAAAACTGTATACTGGCATAGCTGACAACACTGCCTTAACCAGAACAAGACGACCCCCTTGGGAGAGCAAACCGGTTTGCCAAGCTTGAAGGCGATTAGCGACCATATCTAGAAGAGGTTGGAACTCTGTCCGGGAAGGTTTTCTGAGAGTGAGAGGCAATCCCAGGTATTTGCAAGGGAAAGCGGTCATGTTGCATTGCAAACAGTCGGTGATGAGCTGGATATCATTGTCGTCGCACCGAATAGGCGTGAAGGAACTCTTGGCCAGATTGGTTTGTAGACCTGAAGCTTCGCCAAAGATCTTTATAATTTCTTTGAAAGCTAGCAAGTTTGAGCTGATTGGGGATAGGAACACAACCACATCATCTGCATACAGGGACATCCGGTGTGGTAGACCATGGTGCCCACCTATCGAATCAGTGCGCTCGTTTTCCACGGCGAGACACATACTATTGAGAGCGTCCATGGCGATGATATACAAGAGTGGAGATAGAGGATCTCCCTGGCGAAGGCCACGACCGTGCCTGATCGGTTGTCCTGGCTGGCTGTTGACAAGCACTCTAGTGGTCGATGAACCGAGCATGATGCTTAACCATGCGCACCGCCTCAGGCCAAAACCTTTGTGTCGCTGAATTTTCAGCAGAAATGGCCATGACAAAGTGTCGAAGGCTTGTGTGATATCAAGCTTGAACAGGAGAGCTGACTTTCTTTGCTGATGGAGGAGGCGAACTGATTGCCTGACCTGTAAGAAGTTGTCTTGAATGGATCGACCTTTGGTGAAAGCGGATTGATTTTTGGCTACTAGGTTGGTCAATTCTGGTGCTAGCCTTTTAGCCAAGACTTTTGAAAATATTTTTGCAAAGCTGTGCAGCAAACTTATAGGCCAGTAATCACCTGGTTCTTGTGCCTCCTGTTTCTTCGGCAGTAAGGTTAGTAATGCCTGATTCAACAAATTGAAACTTGATCCTGCTAAGCGACCGAGAGCGTGGAAGGCCACCATAATATCTGTCTTGATAAGATCCCAGTAGCATTGATAAAATAGTCCGGTGAAGCCATCAGGTCTCGATGACTTTTCGGTTGGAAAGCTCTTGATAGCTTCCCAAACTTCATTTTCAGTGAAATATGTTTCTAGGCTGCGGAGATAATGGTTAGTTAGACCCAAGAAACTGAAGTCCAAGGAATGAGCGCGAGCCACCGGTTTTCCAATGAGGTTGACAAAATGGTCATGAAAGGCCCCTTCTAAGCCTTGTTGTGTGTGAACCCAAGAACTAGCGACCTTTGTGCTCGCAATGAAGTTCATGCGCCTTGGTGATTTGCATGTAAGTGAAAAAAAACCGTGTATTTGCATCCCCTTCCGCGACCATTTGATACGCGACCATTGGCGGCGATAGTTCTTTCAAAGAGCAAAGGCCTAACATTTTCCTCTTAAGCTCCACTCTTAACCAGTGCTCTCTTGGTGCAAGAGTTCTATTTTCCTCGGCCAAGTCTAGACGACAGATTATCTCTTTGGCTATCCTGATTTGCCGGCGAATGCTACCACACTGGCGCTGGCTCCAGCTCTGCAGCACGCAACCTATGGTTGAAAGCAGGCTATGCAGTCGTCGCAGCGGATGGACATATAATCGGAAATGTTTATCAGCTAATTGTGCTACTTCTTTTTAGCTAACAGCTTATATTCTATTACAATTCCAGAGACAGCTTCAACGACAGGCACCAGGACCAGAAGCTTCACAAAAAAAAAAAAAAAAAAAAGCAGGCTTTTGTGTACATGTTTAATTAGTACTCTCCACCAGCACTCTAGAGTTCCTTGATCATCTTTGTGAAACTATTACTCCTTTTTAGCCTTATCATGTGAATGTTCCCATCTCAGCTACGATCAGTAAGACTACAACCTCAGTACTAATCAGGCTTTCGTATCTTGATCATTATACTTTACATGCTATACTACACATAACTACCATGTTTCTGTATGTACGTTTCCTTCAGAATGTCAGATAGATTCGTGCTCTTAGAGCTTCCATTGTTTCAGCAAAAAATGCACATTATTCACCGCTAAAAAAGATCCAGAAAGCATCACTGCTCCTCAAAGAAAAAAAAACATATCATCTTTACTACATGCTAAACCATACGGCAGTGCGCTATACAGCGCGGAAAAAAACACGAAACATAGACTCAAGACACTTAAAACGTCGTTTTGAGGATCCCCATAAAGAAACAAAACCCAAAACCAGTCGATGTTTAATGCTCACACAAGCCGTCGGGCACGCACTAAAAAAAACCTTATAAACTGTTTACACACGTATCTGCGCCGGCTGGCGCGGGTGAGAATCATCTTCTAACGAGGAATGTTAGATACTATCTTCCCAATGTATAATTTTTTATGGTGTAGTATCTTAAGCCGTTTCATTTAATTACATGCATGAGGTTATTTTGCGTTGGATTTCGAGCCGAACCGGTATCTAAATTAGATACTAGAGTACCCTCTCTCTTCATTAACTATAGTGCCACATCATTTTTTTGCTTACATGGCAAGTTAAGATACCAGCCAAAGTGGAGCATTGGGAGTAGCCTTAGGCCAGTCTCAATGGAGGTTTCATGGGGGTGTCATGCACATTTATTAGGGTGCCACATCAGCAAAAAGAGAATCTTTGCATGAAACTAGGAGGAAAGAGAAGGAGAAAGTTTCATGGGGATAAAACTTATCAGCGTTGTTTCCAAAACGTTGGTAATCGTGTGAAACTCCCATTGAGGACTCAATTCGTTTCATCACAGCACCATACTAAAATGTGATTGGGGCAGATGGGACCCACGAATACTAAAATAAGCTATGAAATCGTGCAATAAAACTTACATTGAGAGAGAGCCCTGTTTCATATCAAAGTTTCACGTGTTGAAAACTGAGAGATAAAACTTGGCATTGAGACTGGCCTTAGGCAGCCGCAGCCGGCCAAGTAGGCGAGGAAGGACACGGCTGTGGGCTTCGATTAGTCTCTTTCTTTTCCTCATAAATACGGGTCCGTTTTTGGGGAAACAAAAAGTTTGTTTGATGAACAAGGCAGCACGAAAACCATACAATTGATAATGCATGGACGCACTTAACGCACGATCGGTCGCGCTAAGTGCAATCAGGCGCTGTCGGAATCAGAATCCAACCGACCCACGCTAATGGCACGGAAACGCGTACATACGAGAATACGTGCAACGTGCGTAGTGGCGTACGTATGTTGTGCGTGTTTTGGTGGATGCATACATGGAGAATCAAACGGGTGGTGGATGGAGGTCTTTCTCCCTGGTTTTGAGATTCGTGCGGAGGATTCTTAATTTGCTTGGCCACCAATTTTTTGGAGATACTTACTTGTTCATCGTTTGTTGCTTAAAAACACCATATTTAATTAACCAAACATCCGATTTGCATTCTATTAATTTGCACCCATGTATTCCATACGACCAACAGAACAAAACAAGGCCTATATTGGATACATGTTTTAATGATAATGTTTCTTCACAACTATATATTGCTTGCATTTCTCTATATTAGTTGCTAACAGCTCTACATGTTACTTGCTAGCATCTCTATTACATCATGATAATTATCAACGATTTTGTGCAATCAACTACCAGTGGTGACCCTATATTAGTTAATAGCTACGTACTCTACATTAGATGCTGTTTCTACATGTTACTTGCTACAATAGTTGCTAAACTCTACATGTTATTTGTTACATTAGTTGCTAGCTCTCGTCTTACTTGGTACGTTAGTTACTAGTAGCTCTAAATGTTACCTGCTACATTAGTTACTATTAGTTCTACATATTACTTGATACAACAGTTGCCAGCAGATCTACTTATTATTTGCTAGCGTAACTCTGCTACTTGATGATAATTATCAACGATTTTATGAAATCAACTACTAGTGATGGCTCTACATTAGTGGCTAGCTTTACATGTTACTTGTTACATTAGTTACAAGCAACTCTATATATTACTTGCTACATTAGTTGCTAGCAACTCTACGTATTACTTCCTAAGCGAACACCTAGAGTTGCTAGCAACAAATGTTGTCCTGCCAACAAGCTCTACCTAGAGTTGCAAGTAAGGAAACCTAGAGTTGCTAGTTGAGAAATAATTTTTATCAATATATATCCAAAACATATTCAATACATGTTTTATTTTTAAGCTCGTCGTATAGATGACAATGGTTTAAATAGTATATAAAACAAACACTCAGTGGAAGAGATATAACCATTTAAATATAGAACGACGAACAAATACCAACTCTATCACGTATCGTGTTGTCTACGCTTCCATTCGTTTGACCCGTGTCACGTGTGCTCAAACGATTCTGGCTCCCCCTAGTGAGTTGGGACCTCCAGCCGCCTCGATCCAAATTGGCCGAGCAGGATCCGATGCTCATGTGGGCTTTCACACCTTCACACTTAAAAGCATGTACAATGGAGTAACATCGATCGTGCGCAATCTTTGCCACATGTGATTTTGATGATGTGGATGTGAAAGAAAAGAGAGAGAAAGAAGCCGTCGACATGCAACAAACAATCTATAAGACATTTAGAGAGTGTACAATGGTATGGATTGTCTGTAATACTCTTCATGTTATCTATTGACAAAATTAAAGACAACTCATACAACGTAACTTATGTATACATGATCCCACAAACTGTACAGACAACATGTGTACAACAACAAAACATTCGTCTATACAGGTTTTATAGACTGTCTATTGCATGTTAGATAGCTTCATTCTCTCTATCCATATCATTAAAAATCTTATATGGTAAAGATTATAGACTGCTGATGTCACCACACTGTACATGCCCTTATAGATAACTTTTTGTTGTTGTATTAACGTCGTCTGTAGAAATTGTGAGGTTAACTTAGAAACAACCCATTATATGAGTCGTCTTTAGTTCTATCTATAGATGATACGGAGAGTACTACGATAATAATCTTTTGTACTATTGTACATACTCTTAATTAGTCTTTCACACTAGATATGTTGGCACTATAATGGCCTCGACCAGTGGCGACCCAGGATTTTTAGGATGGGTATTCGGACTTTGGAGCTAAGTTGTCCAGATATACTGATACTAATACATCAATACCGTGAGATGTCATTTCCCTCCAAAAACACTGATACGACGATACACGTATATATAATAAAATATAAAAAATATAAAAATGAATGATTTCATACAAAGAATTGGGCGATATAAGGCAAGCATAATGGCATGAATTAAACAGCAAATTATAGACATCAATGACGATTGAGGAGGTAGAAACCGAGAATAGAGCTATTTTGCTCGGGCTTCTTATTTTCTTTGAGTTATGTTATTATTGCGACGTCTTTATAAGACACTGTGCAGTGTTTGACCGTTGTTGTTTTCTCTATTTTTCTATTCTAGGCTGTAGTATCTATACTGCTAAATCTTATTTTATTTCTCTAATAGTGATTGGCGGGGGCCATGTCTTCTTTTTCGAAAAAAAAACTTGTGATTGGTTTTGGTCGTTATTGTTTTCTCACTTTTTTTTGTTCCAAGTTATAGACTTATTTTCTTCCTCTAATAGTGATCGACAGAGCACCTACCTTCTTTTTTCAATTTTTTTTGACATATGCATATCTTGCTGATTGTGCTCTTTTTTTTTTTTCAATCAACAAGAACCCTATCTAAGAATACTCCTTCCATACAGCAAAAATTACTATGTAAATATATGTAACAAGGACCCAACTATCTGTTTATTGTCCAACATCCATTGGAAAGAATGAAGAAAGCAGAGGAAGAGGCTAGACTACAGAAAGAACTGGAGCTGGAGCGAAGCAGAGCCCGGGAGAAGAAATGGAGTGCGTAGAATACACCTAGATTTGGAGAGAGAACAATGATGGTGAGCTGGATATGCTGCTCTCTTCCCGCCACCACGCTCTCCCGGTCACCGCGTTGCTCCCTTGGTGCTATTCGCTCTCTTCCTCCTTATTTGTCGCGCTACCATCCACTTGCTCACGTAACATCTCTGTTCGTCCGCGCAGGTGCGTTGCCGCACGCTTGCTCTGCGCCGCCTCACGCCTGCTTGCCGTCGCGTCGTAGCGCCGTGTCCACCGATCGTCGCTCTCCTTCGTAGCCCGTGCCTCCGCTCATTCACCACATGGAGGCCGGACCCCTCTCCCCCAACACACACAGACAACCACAGGATGAGAGAGAGAATAGAGGTTAGGGTTTGGTAAGCTAAAGTAGGAAGAAAAATAGACCTAATGTGTTACATGGGGAGTGCGAGCTGAATTCATTTGCAGACACAAATATATTGTTTTGATCTAACTAATAACATATACATATTATATATCAGATATTTTGAAGAAAAAATGGGAGTTTGGCTGAACACCCACAACCTCTTGAGGGTCTGCCCATGGCCTCGACCTGAAGGCTGAAAGGGGCCATGTATAATTTGAGGCCATCCCCTATCTAGGCGGTGTGGTCGCCGAAACAGCTTGCCGTCGAGTGGTTGCGACGAGGATGATGTCTGATAGCGGAGGAGCACGAAGATGGAGGGCGACATCCACCCTTGGAACCGGTTCCCTAACCGTCCAGAAGCTGGGTGGCGGCGTGGCCACCTCCATCGGAATCTCCGGTTGTCGGACTCGGATTTTTAATCAAGAATCCTCTGTGAAAGCTCTTGTGCTATTCCCGAATCGGTAGATAGCACTCACGGATACATTCTTGAATCATTTCATACATGGCGTAGAACCATCCATTCATTAATTTACTACAACAAAGTTTACATAGACCTCGTCGGTCGAGTTTTACAATCTGGCGAGCAGGCCAAATTGATTACATTACAAAAGCGGGCGACAATGGAAACAAAGGGGTGAGCACATCTCTCCCTGAAGCGGTTGGAGAAACCCGTGTGCGTCAGATATTAACCAAGGCTTGGATAATAGTGGATGCGCGCAAGTACCGACAGTCAAGCTGGATGAGGCGAGACTAGAACAACTAAAGACTACTGCGCTTCATCGTCTCTGGACCTCCAACCACGGATCCTCGTAGTAGTCGTAATTTCCAAGATTTCACCTTACGAGGATTTTGGGGAGAGCGAGGATGAGCACAACTTCCGTGCTCGCGAGCCAATACGCAATGCAATAATATACATGCAAGGCTTAACAAGGATGGCTCGGGTTCTTTTATTTGCTAAAGCAAGGTTTTCAAATATCATAATTACAAATTCCTAGCATAGCGTTTTAACAAATTGTATTTTATTAAAGAGAGTAGTTGTGCAATAGTTGATATCGTGAGGTTCCTCCATGGAAACTCTACCTAATGCTTAGTTTGATTGGGGCTAACCCACATATTAACATCAGTCAGAAAACTCAGGCAAAATCCAAACCGGGGCTAGGTGAGCCCTCCACATTTCATACCACCCACAAAGGTTTTGAAATAGAACTAACTCAAGTTAAGTTCCCATGTCCGCCTTTATTTGTAAAGCACGGCTATTCGAATAGTTTATTACACTCTGCGGAGGTTGTACACTTTACCCACAAGAGATAATCATCGGATATGTACACACGTTTAGTAGACATGTGAATCGGGAGATCATCACAAGGCCTTTACAATGCATCCAGCGGTATTAGTTACACCGCTACGGTTTCGCCTTGAAGGGTTACGTCGTTTAGATCCGTTAACCCTTACCTAGACCCCTCTTGCGCCCTCTTAACGACTTACGTCGTGCGCCTCGACACCCTCGCCACGAGAACTACGGCGTCGCGGAGACATCTACAGTGCAACTTCGCCTTGAGAGATACAAATTATTTAGCGGGTTGTATTTCTGGACTTGTGGTTGCACTTGTTTTACGGGGTCATGACAAGATTAAGTCCTTAGGGTTATCTAGGCGGTTCATTCCACATTCCAAACCACAAAACGACATTCCTTGGGCTACATTAGCACCCATTGTCACACCATCCATCTTACCGTCCACCCAGGCGGGGTAATAGCAAATTTTAGGGTTTTGAGGAGTTAAAACCAATTTACCATATTTATCACAGTCATGGACCACCAATGACTACCCAAACTATTTTCATGTTTGAAGAGATGATGATTGGAACATTTTAATGTCGGTACTTAAGCAAGACTAGCATGTGGCAAATGCGACCTATAACTAGTATTACCATATAGTTACTAGGGTGACAATGGTTAAAGGATTCAAGTTGTCAAGGATGACATAATAATTAATTATTCGTCAAATGGGTATTTAACTAACTTAAGCTTTAACATACATTTGTTTAAAGAATTAAAGCATGCAATTTGCTATTTTAAAAGAATATAATTTGCATAAAATGTAGGCTCAATATGATCAAAGTATTGACTACTTTGGGATATAGGCTAGAGGATCTTGATAACCTTGGGCTTGATCAACAGGGATCTCGGCGTCTTCAAATCCTAGTCGGACGAGCGTACCGGAAAAAGACACGGACAAGCAAAAAGAGCAATTAAATACAAATGAACAACAAATGAACTTCAAATTAAACAAGACCTATGCCATTAGCAAGATCTTGAATTAACAAATTTTAGAAATTTATTTTATAATTTTTGGAGTTAAAATAGGAAGATACTAATTTTGAAGTCTAGCTTTTGAATTAAAAAGAAAAAGGAAAAGAAATCAAACTAAAAAAGAAAAGCGCTGGCGGCCCACAAATACAAAATCAGCCCGGCCCAAGCGCGGGTCAGCAGCGCGCGCTGCTGCAGCGCATGCCAAGGCGCTTGGCCTACAATGGGGAGGGCTCGGGCGGGCGGGCCAGTGGGAAGAGAAAAGGCGGCGGCGGCTGCGGGAGAAGGCTCGGCGGGCGCAGCGGCGACAACGGGAGGGAGGGATGGAGCGCGGCGGCACGCGGGAGGAAGGGGAAGAAGCCTAGGGGCTCACGCGCGGCGCGATGGAGATGGCAGCGGCAGCGGCGGCGGGAGGTGGGGTGGCATGGGCGGCGGCGCCACTGGAGGTCAACCACGTGGCGGCGGCGGCGAGGCTACAGGTAAGTCCTTTTCCTCTCTTCTTTCTTTGTGGGGTGAAAGGGGAAGGAGGAGAGGAAGGGGAGGGTGCCGGGGTTTTTAAAGCCGAAGAGGGGAGGAGCGGGGAGGCTCGGGGGAGTCCGGGCGAGGAGGAGGGCGAGCGTGCGGCACGAGGGCAATGATGGCGCGGGAGGCGGCACGAGAGAGAGCGGCGGTGGCGTGCCGCTGGCGGCTTCTGCGAACCTTGGCCTTGAGGAAGGAAGGGAGGAGAAGTCGAGGCGGCGGCGTGCGCGCAGGCGAGAAGAGGAGGGTCGGTCGTGAGGTTGACCGGGAGAGAAAGAAGAAAAAGGGGTGTCACAAATCCTACCCACCTTAGCGGAATCTCGACCCGAGATTGACTACTCGGATTAGGCGGGAGAACGTACATCTCATTACTCCCCGCGGCGGAAGCCTGCGGCGATGACATGGTTGACATGTCCTTGGCCGGCTTTGGCTTGGAGTGGGCGGCTGCTGGATTCTGCGAGACTTGATAACTTTGCTTGCGGTGAAGTCGTCCTTGAGTTTGCGTGGCTCTGAGTTGAACTTTGTAGAGCGTGTTTTGTGAGGGCACTGTTGGCAAAGTGTCCTTTTGTCCACACAGGAAACAGCGAAGGTGTGCTACAGGGTTACGTCTTTGCGAGTGTCCAGAGCGGGGAGAGCACGGAAACATTCTCATTGGGACACGGGGTTGCGGTGGAGTTCCACTGAGACAAGGCTCTGAGTGGTTGAAAAGGCGAGCTACTGAAAAGCTGACTTTTGTGGAAGGCTACCTTGTGTCCTCGAAATAACATCTTCCTTTTGCGGCTAACCTCCAGTAGTTACATTCTCATTTTCACAGATGAGGGCCTTATTAACCAATTGGTGGAAGCTAGAGTAATCGTGGAGGATGAGTTGTCCTCTCATATCTTCCCGCATTCCTTCCACCAAGCGGTCGATCTTTTCTTCTTCATCAGCTACGTCGTTAGGGCGTAGCGGGCAAATTAGTTAAACTTGGTTAGATATTCATTAAGCGTCATCGACCACCTTAAGAGCTCGAACTCGTTCTTCTTCAATCTCATGAGTGCGGTGATGCGAAGTTGATTCTGAAGCGACTTTGAATTCCGCCAAGGAATTGGCGCCATGCGAGTTCAATTTCTTACGGTGTGCCACAACTTCTTCTATGGCGGCGGTGGGATCTTGTGGGGTTCCATTTGTAGATGCTACTTCTTACTGCTATACCGCTTCTTCTTCTTTTGAGCTGTCACCACCTCGGGCGTGGTAGTTCTCCCTGGCTGTGTGCTCCTTTCGGTGATGGGTGGCAAAGTCCACTTGTCTTCTTACGAGCAGCAGGCGAGACAAAGCTTTCTCTCGTATCTACGAGCGGTCTTGACTTCAAGGGGTTCATCGGTGCGGCGAAGGTGAGAGTCTTGTCTGAGAAAGTCTCAAGCTTGGAATTGCGACCGGTGGTCCATTTGCTGATTAGCGAGCAAAGCTTGAAGAATTTCGTCTGTTTGGAACATCACTTGTGCCATTGTCGGGGTTCTTTGGTGGAGGAGGTAGATCTTGTCCACGGCCATGACCACGGCGGTGCCACGCCTCTTCCTCGGCCGGTACCAAGGCACCACGGTTTGGGCGGTGGCTCTTCTTAGCGGCATCTGAAGATACACTGCAGCTTAGAGCGAGGAGGGTAGGGGTTTATATGAGGTTCTCTGGCCTCTAGAGGACAGAAGAACTTCAAACCAACGAAGAAAAGAATCAAACACAATACAAAGCCTAGAAGCATTGCATTATATTAGAGGTTAGGTGTTACATGACTCATGAAGCATAGCGTATAGGCTAAGCTAAGCCATGACACAAGGTACAAACACAACGTCTGTTGGGGTAGAAGAAAGAAAAAAATGCTTGCGAGACCAAAGGCTGCCTAGCAAATCTTGCTAGCTAACCTCGGCTAACTACTCATCTAACGGTGTTGACCACCCGGCGGGCGATTGCGGGGCGGGGCGGAGCAGTTGCGTCACGAATTGAACGGCAGGGAACAAAGCGAGCGAGAAAGGCTACGTCCTCAGCTGGAGTCTTCAGCGTTGATGACAGGCGGTGGGCGAGGTCCAAGGCGATCTGTGCGAGGTCCAAGGCGTGCAGTGGCGGTCGGCGAGGGTGGCGGTGCGAGCTTAGGCGGGCGTGTATCACGGCGCCCTCGCAGCGGCGGTGTTCTTCACGTGAGGTCGAAGATCTTGGGTAGCGTTCTTGCTTCGGAGGCGAGAAGGAGCGGAAGGCGACCTCAACAAAAGATCCTTGTGCACGGCACAAGGGAGTCAAGCGGGCGCTATGTTACGAGCGAAAACCGGCAGCGGCTCTGGAATGCTCGATCACGGAAGGTGGGAGCGATGAACTCAACCTCAAGGAGCGAGACTCGTCCGGAACTTAGGTCTTCGACCTGCGAAGATGGGCGGTGGCGAACCAAGGTCTTGTTTGAGTTTGTGGGGATGCGACAAACTTGTCGTCGTTCTCTCCATGAGAAAAGAAATCCACAGGCCATCGGATGGCGATATGGTAATCTAAATTTTTAAAACAAATGAAAGAGCCGACGGAGTAGGCTCACGAAGGAGGTAAGTAAAGAACTAGGAGGGATGAGTAAGAGCAATAATATGCTATAATTTGCCAAGGTTTTCTTAGTTTTGAAAATAAAACTCAAGTCCTTAGGCTCGACCAGTCTAGCTAAGGCTCCTATAGTCGTATGCTCTGGATACCGCCTCTGTCGGACCGGATTTTCTAATCCGAATCCTTTGTGAAAACACTGTGCTATTCCTGGATCAGTAGATAGCACTCACAGATACATTGCTGAATCATTTCATACATGGCGTAGAACCATCCCATTCATTAATTTAGCACAACAAAGTTTACATAGACCTCGTCGGGTCGAGTTTTACAATACGGCCGAACATGCCAAATTGATTACATTACAAAGCGGGCGACAGCGGAAGCAAAGGGGTGAGCACATCTCTCACGAAGCAAGCGTGGGAAACCGTGTGCGTCGATATTAACCAAGGCTTGGATAATAGTGGATGCACGCAAATCTGCCGAGAGTCAAGCTGGTGGGCGAGACTAGAACAACTAAAGACTACACTACGCTTCATCGTCTCTGGACCTCCAACACGGATCCTCGTAGTAGTCGTAATTTCCGAGATTTCCTGCTTCTGAGGATTTTTGGGGAGAGAGCGAGGATGAGCACTGTAACAGCCCAAATTTCAAATTCCAGTTGAAATTAAGGTTTAATTATTTTATTGGTTTTTGTGGATTTTTTTAAAAGCTTTTCCTTAACCAAATTAAAGCTAAAACAAATTTATGTGCAAAATATATTACCAGATAATAGCTGGAAATATTTTTCTTAAGTCCTAAATGCTCCAGAGAATTTCTGTGAATTTTCTCAAAATTTTTGGACTTAATATACTATATTCTAAAGCCTAAATGAATTATCAGCAATTAAATTAAATCAGAAATCGAAACAAAATCTTCCAACAGTGTTTGGGCCAAAACCCAGCTCGGCCCACGTCTTGTCCGCGCGCGCACGGCCCGCATCGCCGCGCCATCGTCCCCAACCGTTGGATTAAAATCCAGCGGTGCGCCGATCCCCACGTACCCGCGTTATATCTCAACCATTAGATCGAGATCGAACGGCTGCGGCCGACCCCAGCTTACCGGTTCACATGTTCTATATCCACCGTCCGATCAAAATCGGACGGCCCAGCATCATCGTCTTCCTCACCTTCGTCCCGCCTGACGCGCGCGATAACCGCCGCCATTAAGCCGCTGTAGGGCTCCAACTCCGCCCATTTCTCTTCCACACTCCCCTCGCCATCGCGCGCATTGAAGACCCTCATCACGCCGCCCCACTTCCGCCGTTTTCCCTTTTCTGCCCACGATCGCGGAATCTCGCCACTACGCGCGCGCGCGCCACACGATCTCCACCACCGGCCTCCTCGCCCCTATAAAGGGAGCACGAGGTGCCTCGACTCACGAACACGCCGCCACCACCGGTACCCTTCACCTCGCTCGTAGCGCCCAGATTTTGAGTTTCTTCGCGGCGACCTCGGGAGCTTCTTCCCGATTCGCGCCACCGGGCTCCGCCGACTCGCCGTCGGTACCATCAAGCATCACCGCGCGCGAAGGCTGCTACCACCTACTTAGCCAAGGACCTGAGAGCGTCTTCGCCGTCGACGACCAAATGCGCGCCGTCGCCAAACCCGTCGCCGACGACCTTTCGCTTGGCTCGTCGCCGTTTTGGTAGTCCACGAGTTCGCATTGTTCCCCTCTACATTATGCACACACTCATTTGACTCGCGCGGTGTAGAAACGCTGGCGAGCCCGAGCGCGCCATCGCGCTCACCGGACCTCGTGGCATGACCACGTAGGTGCGGTCAGCGCCACCTCGGCGCCAAAGCGCGTGGCTGCCCGCGTGGTGGCCACCTCGACCACGTCCACCTCGCCGGGCAGAAGTTCATAGGCCGGGTTCATGTGGACCAAGTCACTTACCAGTGGGGTCCACATGTCAGAAAAATTAATTCATTTCTTTTAATTCCCGAAAATTCCTCGCTGGCGTCAGCATTGCGCAATAAATGGAATTTCCAGTAGAAAAATAATTCAGTAAATTCAATAAATTTCAGAATTTAGTTTAAAACTTCTAAAATTCATAACTTTTGCATACTAACTCCAAATTGGGTGATTCAAGTTGCAAAATTTATCTAAAATCATAATCTAGCTATTTAAACCAAAATAATTCAGTTTAGAGTTCATTTGAGCTATGTTTTTGAATTTATTTGAATTTGAATTTGAATTTGTCGTATTTTTGCGTATAGACTTCGACAACTCCGGAGAGTTAGATCCTTCTGACGATTTAGAGTTTCAAAACTTCAACGAAGGCAAGTTACACTATTGATCATATTGTTCCTATTGTTTTAAAGTATTTATTTACTGTTTTCAAATTACTATTGCATGCATATGTTTATAAAAATGTCTGAATATCCTGATTTCGTATATAGTTGTTCCAAACTCCTTGGTATGGCCAATTTGATTATCAAACCTGAATACCTTGACACCTTAGATAAAATTTGTCAAATGCTTAGCCTTGCTTAGATAACATTTACAAATTTGGGAGAATTTAGTCAAATCTTTACAACTTAATTTAAAATGTGTTTCTGTGGTATTGTTTTATCACGAAAGGTTTATAAAGAGGTTTTTACTCTAAATAAAATAAAATGGGTTTGGACTTGGCGAGATGGATGGATGGTGGGTGCGAGTTCATGCGGACCTAATACAGTTAGGATTACGACCCGGGTTTTAATTGGAAGTCGCCGAGTCGATTAAGGACCGGTCTTTGAGCGTATTTTACTCGCCTTACCGTACCACCACATGTCTGTATGGGCGGGATTTGGTTAAATAATTTGTGGGTCTTAGTGTTATTTGTGCTATGTTGTATGTGTGGGTGTTGGTTAGACATTAGTCCCACAGGCGCAGAGGGCTCCGGAGGATGGTTAGTCCAATGGTAGTGAAACCTTAGCGGGCATGAATACATTAAGACAGTACTTTGTAAAGGCCTCATGGTAATTGCTTGTCGCACACCCTCGGAGCGTGTATTGGCCGACATTATAAGCATATTATCTCGTGTGGGTAAAGCTGTACAAACTCTGCGAGTGTAAAACTATTCGAATAACCGCGTCATGATCATGGACATGCTAGCAAAGCCACTCTAAGTTAGAATTGTTTTTGATTTATAAAATGTGTTCAATGAGATATTTTAGGATGGATAATCCTATGGTAAAAATTAGCGGTTAGCCAAGTGTTAGGAGGATATCCTTCACCATTCAACTAGTGGAGGTCATTCACTAATCCTTTGTCATTTTAAGTCAACGATTTGATTGCAATATTAAAGCTGCTTTAGAAAAGTATTAATAATATATAATCTGAAAATCTTTGTTTATGCAAAACCACCCTGCCATTACCTTTGTTTACTTTATGCATGCATTAAACTTTCTATATTGGGTGTGACTTGCGAGCACGGAGGTTGTGCTCACTATTGCTGAATAAATCTTATTCAGGAGAAGACGTTTTCCCCGACGGTGAGGATTTTGGCGAATAGGTGCGTCCCAGACGATTGCACATGGCAAGTCGTGTGGCCTACTCTTTACTTTATTGTGTGTATTTTTTTTTTTCTTTTGGTGAGAGCCATTTTTGTAATAAACTCTGAATTATTATCAAGAAATGCGTGATATGATTGTGCTATCACTTTTGTTTAACTGTGTACACTAGAAATCCTGGACTAGTGTATGAATACAGAGAATTTGAGATCCTTCGTTCCCGGGTTAGACAAAAGTGGTATCGAGCCATATCGATTGTAGGTCGTGGCCCCACAGTGTCCTTAAGGACTTATTTTTTAAAAAAAAAAATCAAAATTATTTTGAGTCTATCCAGAGTCATCTCTCAAACCTTCTCTTTAAAACGGTTACTGACTCGTCTATTCCTCAAAATCGTAGATGGCCAAGGTACCGAGCGCCGTCTCTCACGAGTCATTCTTTGAATCTTGGTGAGCTTCTGCAGGAAGTGATGCAACACTTGAGTACAAGAAGAGGCCAACGTTCGGGGCTATCGGTACAAGGTGGGAGAAACGGCGTCTACGGAGGGTAGAAATCTTGATCTACTCGGCTGTCACCGAACACGGTCTTCCACACCTTCCACGCTCCGTCAGCGTGACACCTTCGCGGATGGCATCCGAGGATCTTTGCGAAAAGCGGTTCGTCGACTCCGTCATACCTCGACCGCTACCTCAGCGGCGGCGAGTTTCACTATTACCGATGCATCTTCCGACCCGACTCGGCAGCGTCTTCCGCCGCCAAGGAAGAAGACTCCCGGTGGCGCACGGTGGACTTAACAAAGGCACTGGACTATGCCTCTGAGCGCGTTGGGCGACTTGCATACTACCGGATAGTTTAGAGTATCTGAAGCGAGGCGAAGGCGATCGAAGAGGAGCTGGCTAGTTACAAATCAGGCCAAAGCGTTGCAGCAATTCCCAGAATACACCCCATCCACCCCAAAGATATTAACTTTTTCTTTAGTTCGTAACAATACATGTCACAATGCAATAATATAGATGCAAGGCTTAACAAGGATGGCTCGGGTTCTTTTATTTGCTAAAGTAAGGTTTTCAAATATCATAATTACAAATTCCTAGCACTTAGCGTTTTAACAAATTGTATTTTATTAAAGAGAGTAGTTGTGCAATAGTTGATATCAATGAGAGGTTCCTCCATGGAAACTCTACGATGCTTATTTTGATTGGGGCTAACCCACATATTAACATCACCGAGTCAGAAAACTCAGGCAAAATCCAAACCGAGGGCTAGGAGGCCCTCCACATTTTCATACCACCCACAAAGGTTTTGAAATAGAACTAACTCAAGTTAAGTTCCCATGTCGACCTTTGACCAAGTAGGCACAGTTATTCGAATAGTTTATTACACTCTGCAGAGGTTGTACACTTTACCCACAAGAGATAATCATCCGGATATGTACACACATTTACGTGAGACATGTGAATCGGGAGATCATCACAAGGCCTTTACAATGCATCAGCAGTATTAGTTACACGCTACGGTTTCGCCTTGAAGGGTTCGTCGTTTAGATCCATTAACCCTTACCTAGACCCCCTCTTGAGCCCTCTTATCGACTTACGTCGTGCGCCCCGACACCCTTCGCCACAGAGGCTTACGGCGTCGCAGGACATCTACCTGGTGCAACTCGTACTGAGAGATACAAATTATTTAGCCAGGTTGTATTTTATAGACTTGTGGTTGCACTTGTTTTACACGGGAGGTCATGACAAGATTAAGTCCTTAGGGTTATCTGGGCGGTTCATTCCACATTCCAAACCACAAAACGACAGTCCTTGGGCTACATTAGCACCCACTGTCACACCATCCATCTTACCGTCCACCCAGGCGGGGTAATAGCAAATTTTAGGGTTTTGAGGAGTAAAAACCAATTTACCATATTTATCACAGTCATGGACCACCAATGACTGCCCAAACCATTTTCATGTTTGAAGAGATGATGATTGGAATATTTTAATGTCCGGTACTTAAGCAAGACTAGCATGTCGCAAGCAAGTGCGATCTATAACTAGTATTACCATATAGTTACTAGGGTGACAATGGTTAAAGGATTCAAGTTGTCAAGGATGACATAATAATTAATTATTCATCAAATGGGTATTTAACTACCTTAAGCTTTAACATACATTTGTTTAAAGAATTAAAGCATGCAATTTGCTATTTTAAAAGAATATAATTTGCATAAAATGTAGGCTCAATATGATCAAAGTATTGACTCGCCTGGGATATAGGCTAGAGGATCTTGATAACCTTGGGCTTGATCAACTAGGGGATCTCCGGCGTCTTCAAATCCTAGTCGGACGAGCGTACCGGAAAAAGACACGGACAAGCAAAAAGAGCAATTAAATACAAATGAACAACAAATGAACTTCAAATTAAACAAGACCTATGCCATTAGCAAGATCTTGAATTAACAAATTTTTAGAAATTTATTTTATAATTTTTGGAGTTAAAATAGGGGAGATACTAATTTTTGAAGTCTAGCTTTTGAATTAAAAAAGAAAAAGGAAAAGAAATCAAACTAAAAAAAAAGAAAAGCGCTGGCGGCCCAAAAATACAAAATCAGCCCGGCCCAAAGCGCGGGCCGAAAACGGGCGCGCGGCCTGCAGGCGCAGCCTACTGGGCGCTTGGCCTACAAAGGGGATGGGGGCGGGGCTCGGGCGGACAGAGGGGGAAAGAGAAAAGGGCGGCGGCGGCGCCGCGGAGAAGGCTCGGCGGCGCGGCGGCGGCTGGGAGGAGAGGATGGAGGCGCGGCGCGGGAGAAGGGAAGAAGACTAGGAGCTCACGGCGGCGCGATGGAGTTGGCGGCGATAGACGGCGACGGGGAGGGGCGGCACGGGCGGCGGCGCCACTGGAGGTCGACCACGTGGCGGCGGCGACGGGGCTTTACCAGAGGTAAGTCCTTCTTCCTCTCTTCTTTCTTTGTGGGGTGAAAGGGGAAGGAGGAGAGGAAGGGAGAGCGCGGGTTTTTAAGCCGAAGATGGGAGGAGCGGGAGGCTCGGGAGAGGGGTCAGGCGAGGAGGAGGGCGGCGTGCGGCGCGGGGCAATGATGGCGGCGGGAGGCAGCGATGCAGAGAGGCGGCGGTGGCGTGCGCAGCGGCAGCTCGCAGAGCACGCGGCCGCGCGGGAAGGGAAGGAGGAGGGGTCTGGCGGCGGCGTGCGCCGCAGGCGAGAAAGAGGATGGGTCGGTCGGCGGTTGACCCGGGAGAAGAAGAAAAAGGGGTGTCACAAATCCTACCCACCTTAAGCGGAATCTCGACCCAGAGATTGAGCTCTCGGATTAGACAGAGAAGCGTACTCTCATTACTCACGGCGCGGCTTGAAGCCTGCGGCGATGACATGGTTGACATGTCGCTTGGCCGGCTTTGGCAGGTGGAAGCGGCTCGGATGCTGCGAGACTTGATAACTTTGCTTGCGGTGAAGTCATCCTTGAGTTTGCGTGGCTCACGAGTTGAACTTTGTAGGCGTATTTTGGCGTTGAGGGCACTGTTGGCAAAGTGTCCTTTTTGTCCACTGGTGAAGCAGCGAAGGTGTGCTCAGGGTTCGTCTTTGCAGGTGTCCGACGGGGGGGGAGCACGGGAAACATTCTCATTGGGACAGGGGTTGCGGCCGGAGTTCCACGAGACAAGGCTCGGTGGTTGAAAAGGCGAGCTACTGAAAAGCGACTTACAGTGGAAGGCTACCTTGTGGCCTCTGAAATAACATCTTCCTTTTGCGGCTAACCTCCGTAGTTCTATTCTCATTTTCACAGATGAGGGCTTTATTAACCAATTGGTGGAAGTAGAGTGTCGTGGAGGATGAGTGTCCTCTCATATCTTCGCATTCCTTCCACAAAGCGGTCGATCTTTTCTTCTTCATCGAATCGTCATTGGGGGCGTAGCGGGCAAGTTGGTTAAACTTGGTTAGATATTCATTAACTGTCATCTGACCCTGCTTAAGAGCTCTGAACTCGTTCTTCTTCAATCTCATGGTACCGGCTGGTACGAAGTTGGTTCTGAAAGCGACTTTGAATTCCGCCCAAGGAATTGACTGCCATGCGAGTTCAATTTCTTCTAGCTGTACTTCAGCAACTTCTTCTATGGCGGCAGCGGGCTCTTGTGGGGCTCCATTTGTAGATGCTACGGCTTCTGCTACATCTGCCTCTTCTTCTTCTTTTGAACTGTCACCACCTCGGGCAACGAGGTAGTTCTCCCACCAAGCAGCTGCTGCTCCTTTCAGCTGATGGGTGGCAAAGTCCACTTTGTCTTCTTCTGAGCAGCGGGCGAGACGAAGCTTTCTCTCAGTATCTCTGAGCCAGTCTTCAGCTTCAAGGGGTTCATCGGCTGCGGCGAAGGTGAGGGGTCTTGTCCTGAGAAAGTCTGCAAGCTTGGAATTGCGACCGGCTGGTCCATTTTGCTGATTGGCGAGCAAAGCTTGAAGAATTTGCGTCTGCTGGAACATCACTTGTGCCATTGTCGGGGTTGCTGGAGGCGGAGGAGGTAGATCTTGTCCACGGCCCGACCACGGCGGTGCCACAACCTCTTCCTCGGCGGTACCGCACGTGCACCACGGTGGGCGGTGGCTCTTCTTAGCGGCATCACGAAGACCTGCAGCTTAGAACGAGGAGGGTAGGGGTTTATATGAGGGTTCTCTGGCCCTCTAGAGCACAACAGAAGAACTTCAAACCAACGAAGAAAAAGAATCAAACACAATACAAAGCCTAGAACGACTGCATTATATTAGAGGGGTTAGGTGTTACATGACTCATGAAGCATAGCGTATAGGCTAGGCTAAGCCATGACACAAGGTACAAACACAACGTCTACTGACTGGGGTAGAAGAAAGAAAAAATGCTTGCAGACCAAAAGGCTGCCTAGCAAGTACTGCTAGCTAACCTCAGCTAACTACTCATCTAACGGGTGTTGACCACCCCAAGCGGGGCGATTGCGCGGGCGGGGCGAAGGCAGTTGCGTGCGGTCGAACAGCAGGGAACAAAGCGAAGCGAGAAGGCTACGTCCTCAGCTGAGTCTTCAACGTTGATGTGGCGGTGGATATGGATGTCGCATGCTCTTGCGTGCGGCGTTCTGTGCGCGAGTCCAAGGCGTGCGTCGGTGCTTGGTTGCCGAGGTGGCGGCTGTGCGAGGCTTAGGCTGGGCGTGTATCCGCGGCAGCATCGCAGCGGCGGTGTTCTTCCGCGTGGTCGAAGATCTTGGGTAGCGTTCTTGCTACGGAGACGGAGAAGGAGCGAAGAGGCGACCTCAACAAAGATCCTTGTGCACGGCACAAGGGAGTCAAGCGGGTGCGCTATGTTCGAACAAAACCGAACAGCGGCTCACGGAATGCTCGTCACGGAAGGTCGGAGCGATGAACTCAACCTCCAAGGCGAGACTCGATCCGGAACTTAGGTCTTCCGACCTACGAAGATGGGCTGGTAGCGAACCAAGGTACTGTTTGAGTTTGACTGGGATACCGACAAACTTGTCGTCGTTCTCTCCATGAGAAAAGAAATCCCATGGGCCATCGGATGACGATACGGTAATCTAAATTTTTTAAAACAAATGAAAGAGCCAGCATCGGAGTAGGCTCACAGAAGGAGGTAAGTAAAGAACTAGGAGGGATGAGTAAGAGCAATAATACGCTATAATTTGCCAAGGTTTTTCTTAGTTTTTCAAAATAAAACTCAAGTCCTTAGGCTCGACCCGTCTAGCTAAGGCTCCTATAGTCGTATGCTCTCGATACCAGCTTACTGCCGGACCGGATTTTCTAATCCGAATCCTCTGTGAAAAAGCATTTGTGCTATTCACTCGGATCGATAGATAGCACTCATAGATACATTCTTTGAATCATTTCATACATGGCGTAGAACCATCCCATTCATTAATTTAGCACAACAAAGTTTACATAGACCTCGTCGGGTCGGAGTTTTACAATCGACCAAGCAGGCCAAATTGATTACATTACAAAAGCGGCGACAGCGGAAGCAAAGGCGGTGAGAGCACATCTCTCCACAGCAAGCGATCGGGAAACCGTGTGCGTCCGATATTAACCAAGGCTTGGATAATAGTGGATGCACGCAAATCTAAAGCAGTCAAGCGGGTGAGGCGAGACTAGAACAACTAAAGACTACACTACGCTTCATCGTCTCTGGACCTCCAACCGGATCCTCGTAGTAGTCGTAATTTCCAAGATTTCGCTTACGAGGATTTTAGGGGAGAGAGGCGAGGATGAGCACAACTTCAGTGCTCATGAGCCAATACATAATGCAATAATATACATGCAAGGCTTAACAAGGATGGCTCGGGTTCTTTTATTTTCTAAAGCAAGGTTTTCAAATATCATAATTACAAATTCCTAGCACTTAGCGTTTTAACAAATTGTATTTTATTAAAGAGTAGTTGTGCAATAGTTGATATCGTGAGAGGTTCCCTCCATGAAAACTCTACACGATGCTTAGTTTGATTGGGGCTAACCCACATATTAACATCAGTCCAAAACTCAGCAAAATCCAAACCAGGGCTAGGTGAGCCCTCCACATTTCATACCACCCACAAAGTTTTTGAAATAGAACTAACTCAAGTTAAGTTCCCATGTCCGCCTTTGACCGTAGGCACGGCTATTCGAATAGTTTATTACACTCTGTAGAGGTTGTACACTTTACCCACAAGAGATAATCATCAGGATATGTACACACGTTTAGTAGACATGTGAATCGGGGAGATCATCACAAGGCCTTTACAATGCATCCAGCGAAGATTAGTTACACCCGCTAAGGTTTAGCCTTGAAGGTTTCGTCCATTTAGATCCGTTAACCCTTACCTAGACCCCTCTTGCGCCTCTTAACGACTTACGTCGTGCGCCCGACACCCTTCGCAGCGAGGCTTACGGCGTCGCAGACATCTACAGGTGCAGCTCGTCTTGAGAGATAAAAATTATTTAGCCATGTTGTATTTTACACACTTGTGGTTGCACTTGTTTTACACGGGAGGTCATGACAAGATTAAGTCCTTAGGGTTGTCTGGGCGGTTCATTCCACATTCCAAACCACAAGCAGCGGTCCTTGGGCTACATTAGCACCCACTTTGTCACACCATCCATCTTACCGTCCACCCAGGCGGGGTAATAGCAAATTTTAGTGTTTTGAGGAGTAAAAACCAATTTACCATATTTATCACAGTCATGGACCACCAATGACTGCCCAAACCATTTTCATGTTTGAAAAGATGATGATTGGAACATTTTAATGTCCCGGTACTTAAGCAAGACTACCATGTCGCTTAAGTACGACCTATAACTAGTATTACCATATAGTTACTAGGGTGACAATGGTTAAAGGATTCAAGTTGTCAAGGATGACATAATAATTAATTATTCATCAAATGGGTATTTAACTACCTTAAGCTTTAACATACATTTGTTTAAAGAATTAAAGCATGCAATTTGCTATTTTAAAATAATATAATTTGCATAAAATATAGGCTCAATATGATCAAAATATTGACTCGCCTGGGTTATAGGCTAGAGGATCTTGATAACCTTGGGCTTGATCAACTTGGGGATCTTCGGCGTCTTCAAATCCTAGTCGGACGAGCGTACCGGAAAAAGACACGGACAAGCAAAAAGAGCAATTAAATACAAATGAACTTCAAATTAAACAAGACCTATGCCATTAGCAAGATCTTGAATTAACAAATTTTTAGAAATTTATTTTATAATTTTTGGAGTTAAAATAGGGGAGATACTAATTTTTGAAGTCTAGCTTTTGAATTAAAAAGAAAAAGAAAAGAAATCAAACTAAAAAAAAAGCGCGGCGCCCACAAATAGAAAATCAGCCCGGCCCAAAGCGCGGGCGCAGCGCGGCTGTGCAGGCGCGGCCCACCGGGCGCTTGGCCTACAAAGGGAGGGCTCGGGCGGACGAGAGAAGAAGAGAAAGGGCGGCGGCGCGCACGGGAGGAAGGCTCGGCGGGCGCGCGGCGGCGGCGGGAGGGGAGGGATGGGCGCGGCGGCGCGCGGGAGGAAGGGGAAGAAGCCTAGGGGCTCACGGCGCGCGCGATGGAGATGACGGCAGCGGGAGGGGAGGGCAGCACGGCGCGGCGCCCGCGGAGGTCGACCACGTGGCGGCGGCGACGGGGCTTTACCAGAGGTAAGTCCTTCTTCCTCTCTTCTTTGCTGTGGGGGTGAAAGGGGGAAGGAGGAGAGGAAGGGGAGAGCGCCGGGGTTTTTAAAGCCGAAGATGGGAGGAGCGGGGAGGCTCGGGGGAGAGGGGGGTCCGGGCGAGGAGGAGGACGAGCGTGCGGCGCCGGGGCAATGATGGCGGCGGGGAGGCGACGGTGCAGAGGGCAGGCGGTGGCGTGCACGCAGCGGCACTGCAGAGCACGCGAGCACGGGGAAGGGAAGGGAGGAGGGGGGTCGGCGGGCGGCGCGCGGCGAGAAGTGGGAGAAGTCCGGTCCGTGGGTTGACCGGGAGAGAAGAAGAAAAAGGGGTTGTCACACCGGTGAAGTTGTTGTCAGCCAGGACCAGCCTCACCACCACCTCCCCAACTTCGGGAACAGAAGCACGAACGACAAAAGAATTAAGCGAGACCACATGAATTCATGAGTTGGGCTGCTAAAAAACACCTAAAACCACGCCACAAACATAAAATCACAAAATTAGCGCCTAAAATCACTAGCTCTCCAGCATAGTTAATCAAACAGTTGAAAAAAAACAACAATTTGACCCCAAAACCCCTACAATCGGAAGGAATTCCCACGATTAGCCATCGGAACGACGTAATTAGCCTCTCATAGCAACTGCACTCCCAACTTGTCAATGATCAAGTTGATGATCTTACGAAATAAAAAGAGAAAAATGACTAAGAGTTTTTGGAGGAGAATAGGGTTGCTCTTTATTGCAATGAACTGGTTATTACAAGGGTGCTTTAAGTATGACGATAGACTAGCCCTAATTATACTGAGAGTATTACTTGATATGCTATTGCTTCAATTGTCTTGATCATTGGGTCTTGTCTCCTTTGATCCCCTTCAATTGCTTCTTGATCTCCCTTTTAAATAACTAACGAAGAGGTGATTATTTGGAAAAAGCGCCTATTGGAAGTGCTGTGTGTGGTCGGGGAGGCAGTTATTGTTTAGCAAACTAGCAATTGTTCACCGGTTAGTGTTAGCGGAAGACAAAACTATGTAGTGGTTATTGTCAGTTACTCAGGGTTGTAAAACGTCGTGTGGTTTAGGACTGTTAGGACACATGCTCAATTCATCACAGAGAAAGGACATACTTGGAATTAGGTCCAAGTACTAGTTCAATATCTTCTACGACAGTTATACGGTCTAGCGACGGATCTGGGGTCTCCTCCAACTAGGTTACCCATTGAGAAACCTCAGGATTCTAACGACCATAGAGGTTGTTAGCCTCGAGGTTTATGACCACATAAACTGTGTAGCTTTTGGTTTGAGTGTGAAATCAATAATTAGGAATTTAATTCTCGTCACAACTCGGCACGGATAAAGCAGTCTCAGCCGCGTCAAACCGACACAAAGTGATTACCAAAAAAATATAAAAAATGGCTGGAGCAAGCGCAACAAGCCAATTGCAACTAATCAAACGGTGTATCAAATCCATCTACAAAAAATCCCAAAAAAATAAACCACCAAACACTCCAAAACCCGAGCCCCTGGAACAAATCCGCCACCCACGTGGCGCACACGCCTCCAATTCGATTCACACCGCAACCTCCGGATCATTCACGTATCATCGCCGCGCCTTCCGTCCCAAAAATGCCTCAAACCGGGACCTGCATTCCCCTCCGAATCCTCGTACCAGATCCCCCACGCTCGGATCCGAGCCCACAACTGCCCCAAACCACCACGGTGCCAAGGGACGACACTGCAATGTGGGAGGAGGAGCAGCTGCTGACAGCGCTCGGTGGCGGCGGGGAGGCGAGTGAGGAGGCGAGGAAGGGAAAAGTGCGGGCGATATGAATGAGCGATAACTACCAGTGCTGAGGCTGTGTGGTGCTTGGGTTTCTGTGGGTGCCGTTGATGCAGTTCCTCGAGGAACGCTAGTCGCCGGAGGGGCATAAATGTCTTTTGGCGTGGCTGGTAACGGAAAACGCCCAACAATTATTAAAATATTGCAAAGAATGTATTTAATCAAGCAACACAGTAGGGGGGGGTAAAAATGAATTACGTCAGAAAGAAGGATATTTTCTGAATACAGATCTAACAGGAGGATAAATATTGAAGGCGAATTTTGAAATATACCACTCCTCAGTTTTTTCTTTCAAATATGCCACTCTTCTTTGTACTGAGGAGTGGCATATTTCAAAGAAAAAACAAAGAAAATAGCGCATTATAGCCTCAGGAATTCAATATTTTGAAATATACTACTCCTTAGTTTGTGATTTTGAAATATGACACTCCTCAGTTTTTTCTTTCAAATATGTCACTCTTCTTTGTACTGAGGAGTGGCATATTTCAAAGAAAAAACTGAAGAGTGGTATATTTCAAAACCACAAACTGAGGAGTGGTATATTTCAAAATATTGAATTTCTGAGGCTAAAATGCGCTATTTTCTTTGTTTTTTATTGAACAAAATGGAGCAGACTAGGCCTGTGAAGGTGAATTATTTCGGTGCTTGTGAAAAGTTGGCACGTCGTGATCACGCAACTCATGTGCGGTTTTTTCGTGTCTTGTCAATTGTGGATGTCTCTGTCTATATCATTTTCAGCTTTTGTAAAGGTCACGCTACATCATTTATCTGGTCTTTCGTTTAGATGAATAATACATCTTTTACATCACATCACAATTCACATGGTAGTCATTTTCTCTTATAAGAAAAGGATTACCTCCATTTACAGTGTATATCGGCCTCAAGATGGGCGAAATACCAACTAGGGTTCAAAATGATTATATTCATATAATATGTATGCGTTGTTTCTGTTAGAAGTAGATGTGTAATCAACCTAAGGTAATATATAGTGCACGTGTGAGTGCACAGAGCCAAATATAAAATGGTTTATCCTGTGTATGGATACACCGGATAAAGCAAAGGAAATAAAGAAACTTGCTGAAGGGTTAGCCATGAGCAGGGCATTTTGTCGCTTTTTTTATTATAAAAACAGAGGTGTTTTCACCCTGGTTCCATTTATTTATGCAATCAAGTTCCAACTGTTCCCGGTCTGACAACCAAGTTTTACAGCAATGATATAATGCTATGTCTACACAGCTCAGGGCATCACCAGCCTATTACAATTTTTTTTCCAGCTTCCTGAATTAGCACCACAATGCCTGACCTATCACATTCTGATCTTGGATCATATTTTTCTGGACATGACATTCCAGCATCACCTTCCATCCCTTACCTTTTGGGCACAACATCGCCAAACTTTTGTTTCTTTAGGAATCCACTTCACCTGGTCTTCTCAAATTCACTCTACGGATAGCTAGCGATGCTTCAATTCGGCATGCTTGCCACGCGAAGAGTTGGTTGTGTATATAGGTATGGAGTAAATGCTTGGCATTTAAATCCTAACAATTTCAGTGATCCATATAAGTTTGTATCGACAGGGTTTCATACAAAACTACATTTAGGGTTTTTTGGTTGATGGCCGAAATAAGGCTAGCTAAAACCTAGGTAAAGACAAATATTGGCCAAAGAACGTTTTTGGATTGTCACAAAGCCAAACCTAGTGTATGTAAAATCCCAAAAAATCAAACTCAAGTTTATTGTACTGATAATAAATGTTGAAATATTTTGAGCAAGTTTTTGAATTTTTTTGTCTTAAATCAATCATTGCAATTGCACGCAAATAGTGACACTAACAGAATTTTAGAGAATAATTCAAGACCATTAAAATTCTAGGAAAATTTAACAAACAACCACACTGCGTCAGGAGCTTCCACAAAAAGGTTTTGAAGCTAATTTACTATATTTACAAATTCCTCAAACAATCAGCCCTCTTGGAAATTTCAAACCGAATTCAAATTCCCGCCTCACTTTTGGGCCTAAATTGCGCACCAGCTCCTCGCACAACACAAAGACCCTTGCGGCCGCCTCACTCCCCTCTTGCTAATGCATCAGGCCCACTAGTCATACTTCATCATCCACCTCGCGCGCCTACGCCGCTAGCGTGCTCGCACGACTCAGTCATCCGCCACGGTTCATGATCGTCGCCAACCGTTTCCCGCTTGCTTGACATGCCACCAACTCCGCTAGGCCCCATCCTGTCACTACAGCGTCCAACTGCCTTTTGTCGCCACCTTTTTCTCGATCGGGCGGAGAATGAGAGCGTGTGCTCTCGAGTTCTCGCCGCGCCCGCAAATTTCTCACCATCGTCTCGCGTAATTCTCTCCACTGCATAATCTCCTAACCGTGTCATCATCTTCTCTATTTGCCCTTTGTTTAGTCTCGCGCAAACTCCATGCTCCTTGCTCTCTGAATTGCTGAGAACGATAACGTCATTCTCAACGCCAGTGAGCGCGCCTGTAATACCCCAAATGTATTCGAGAGAGAAGAAATAAATTAGAGAGAAGGACCAATTAGAAAAGTGTTTTAACAAGAGATTAGAGGGGGGTTTATGCATAATTTGGATAAATTAGGCTGTGGGCTTCCGGCCCACAGCATTTATGCCCAAGGGAAAGGGGCAGCTGGTCACATAAGAAGAAGAGGGGGCAACCCTAGGGTTGCCACAGTAGCTCAGCTATAGTACCACCACTGTGCTACACTGCCACACCGTGCTACAGTGCCCTCCCACCCCTAGCTTTTTGTAACATCCCAATTTTGGGCTTGTGTTTCAATTTTGGGCTTGTGTTTCAAATGTAAGAAAATGAGTAGAAATTAAAACTTTTTCTTACATCATGTATTTCCTGTGTGTACTAAACAATTATTGTACAAGAGCTATGGAAATACAAAGTCACAAGTCTTTGATCCAAATCTTGATCCTTCAAAAACAATCTTGTCAAACCTTTTGATCATCCTCCGGAAATATTTTTCCTAAGTTCTTAGGATGGTATGTGACCCCTCTGAAAAATTTCACAATTTTTAGAAATTGTTTGAATATTTTGAGAGCGATCAAACTGTTTGACTTTCAGTCAAACCTTAAACCAGTACCTTGCAGAATTTTTGGAGAACAATTCATAGCATTAAAACCTCTAAAATTTTTACACAAGGTCAATAACTCAGCTAGCAAGCTTCTGTAAAAATCTCATAATTTTTGGAGTGAGTTTGCTATCCCAAACAAATCCCCAAACTTCAGATCAGTTCAAAACTCAAAATTCTGGTCTGAGTCTGACTCGGACTCGAGTCAGACCTAGCCATTGGACTCGATCGGGCCAGCCGACTAGGCCTCCTCGGGCTCGATCTCGTGCGCGCGGGTGTTGGGCCCTTGGATTTCAATCCGGCGGTAAGGACCTCCCCAGGACCTCCTCATCCGCTTAAGACCTCCCAACCTCAGGTGATCTGGGACGTCCAGGACCACCCCGATTGCATCTGGGGCGTCCAGGACCTCCCCCTTGGCTCTGTTCTTCTTCCTCGCGACCTCCTGGAGGTCTGGTCGTCATGATTTTTCCCGCACCTGTGCTTGTGTCAGTGTCAGAGCAGTTGGGAGCAGTGGCCTGTCACTTTTTGGTCCTTCCCAACATCTCTTTCTGCCATGCATTGATTGTATGTCAGAACTTTGCCCTAAAAAGAAGTCACCCTACCGGCTCATCACGTCTAGCAAGTCCATGGCGGTGTGCACCGGCTTGCCTCTGTCCATGGCTTTGCTCCTTTGTCTTCTTAAGACCCTGAGCTCCTCCTTGTCTCCCTTAGTCTTCCTCTCCCTCCACCAAGCTTCATGAACACCACCATTGTCGGTTTTTGAAGTTCTTCAAGATCAACCGAGCTCCTGTGGTTTAATTGCGAACTTGGTTTTCCAACTTGTTCAATTATCCACCTTAGGCATCTTGTCTAAACCAAATAGGTTGGTTTCAGGGGGAGGCATTGTGGGTACCTGTTCTTCAAGGTCGTCCCTGCTTTCTTCTTCGTCTCCGTGAGCTTGGTCACCGGAGCACCTCCTTCGCATCAACCTCTCCTTGAGCTCCTTTGGACCTCACCTTGCCCTGGTGAGTCCTCTTTAGTCCTTGAGAGCTCAAGGTTTAGCTAGATTAGGCGTAGCAAGCCTTTTAGTGTTTGTCGATTTTGCCAAGACCTAATTACCACCCTCTCGGCTTGTCGGCGTTCTCCGTCGCGTCGTGCCGACGATTAGCCCGATGAGTCGCGGTGCTTTTATGAGTTTAGTGGTGCCCTTGGTTCCCGCCGGCGTGGTCCATGTCGCGGCGCGAGCTTTCTTTGACTCGGGTGTTTTGCCGTGTCATACTCGGGCAGATATGAGATCAATGATTAGCATTAATGGCTGTCGAGGTTGTCCATTAATCTTTGTCTTCTTGGCGACTCGCGTGCCTTCTAAAGCCCCGACCTCCCAGGGTAAATCATGGCCGTCTAAGACCACCCCCAGGCTAGATCTGAGCCGTAGAGCCGTTTCCGGCAAAATCGCTAAGTCCCAGACCTCCTAGGGTAATCTCCGCCGTTAAGAACCTCCCTGGGTTAGTTTTTAGCCGTTGGATCTGGCCCTGTGTAAAATCTTGCGCGCTAGGACCTCCCCTAGTGTCGATCCTAGCCATCTAGGACCACCCTGGTTAAATCCTAGCCGTTTAGATCTTTTCCCGTGCTCAAAAGACCTCCCTTGGTCATTTTGCAAAGACCACCCTCGGGGTCCTCTTTGTAAAAAGCCACCCCTGGTCTTTTACAAAGACAACCCGCTCAGGACCTCTTAAGCTCAATCCTAGCCGTTCACGACCTCCCCGGATTTAGATCTGCGCGTTAGATCTCCTTTGTAAAATCCTTAGTCTTAGGACCTCCTCGCATCGATGCGGACCGTTCGGGACCTCCTAGGCCTAACTCAGGCCGCCCGGATCTCCTCCCGTTAAAACCCTATCGCATAGGACCTCCCCGAGTAGATCTTGTCCATCGAAGACCTCCTCGTGTAAATCCCAGCCGATCAAGACCTTCCCTGGGAGATCTTGACCGTCTAGGACCTCACCCTTTAGATCCGTAGCTTTAGGACCTCATCCTCTGGTCTAAAGCTGTAGATTTAGATCTAACGGGCCAGACCTCCTTTCTTAGATTGAAAGCCTAAGGACCTCCCCTAGTGCTCGGGACGCGGATCTCGTCGGCGGTCCACGACCTCTGTTAGGCGCGAGGACCTCCTTTGCGTGCGCTGTGCATGCACTGGTCGTGGCCGTCGGATCCAATCTCAACGGTCCAGACCTCCCCAGTGCAGGAGGAGGTCTTTAGAGCGCTGAGTTTCGAGGTCTGTGGCCCTGCGATGCAAGATCAACGGCCCACGACCTCTCCTTTTTCTTTCAGTTCATTTGGACCCCCCGAGAGCTCAAATCTTCTAAGTCTTTTAATGTTTCAAATTTCAAAAGTGCATAACTTTGTCATTTTGACTCATTTTGAATGATTCGATTGTTTGTAGCTCTGTTAGAGTATGAATTATAATCGAGAATGAATTTAGGCCTGTTATGTAGCGTAAAATGACTTTAACTGCATGAACTTGTTTAATATGAAATGGTTGTTTAGAAATTATCTCAAATTTGTAAAATACATAACCTTTTCTCTGTAAATCCAAACTGAGCAAACTCAACTTGGTAAAATTTATCTGTAGACATACTTTAAATATGAACTAGGCCTTGTCTTTACTCATGTTCTTGAAAAGTGATATATGCTAGTTTTAGAACTTAGAAAATTCATAACTAATTCATTATAACTCCAATTGAAGTAAACTCAATTTTGCTGTTGTTAGGATGAACTTATCTACATACCCTAAAAATTTCAAGTTCCAGATCATTCTAGAAATTTTCGCCATGAACAGTAACCGAAATTAATTTAATCAGGATTTTTCAGGCTGAGAGAAATTGTTTAGGGCATAACTTTTTCATACTAAGTCCAAATGAAGTGATTCTTATTTCTAAAATTGTCTAAAATCAACCTATAGCTGCTGTAGAAATTTCATGGGATTTGGATGTTCTTTGCTATTGAGTTCCTCTTTGGTGTTCTTCGTTCTTATCGGTTTTTATCGCCTTTTCGCGTTAGGCTCCGAAGAAAACTTTGAACCTGAGCACTCCCCTCTGTAGCAAGATACATCCCAGCAAGGAAAGCAGTTTGATCATGTTAATCCCAGTATTTTAAGTATTTATGTTGATTACAAACTCTATGTATGCATTGCTACTTTGTGTTAAACTATTGTCGTTAGTTGACCTAGTAGATGCATTTCCTTAGCCAATGATTATTCTCTACTACTGTGAGCCTAGGTTATTGCTGTGATTTAGAGTTCGTGGATGAGCTATTGTCACTTAGTAGTTGCGAATTAATTGCTTAGCCATGCTTAGCTCCAGGTAGAAATGGGCGGTTATCGACTTGTCGATAACCTTGATCTATAAAACTTATTATCACTTATGATTTCAGCCTTGTGCCATGTCTACTTATGAAAACTAAAACCGCAAACAAAAATGATTTAGACTTGGGCACAATGGTATGATTGGTGTGCTTCAGGTGTGGATGGAATGGTGCCGGGTCATTAGGACCGAGTTACTTGCGCCACCGTCTTGAGCATTTTGCGTGCTAACCACACTAGAGGGTATGGGACCTCTCTTGACTTAGTACTTTGGAGTGTATTGGCCGGGTCGCAGGAGTCGCAGAAGGGATGGTGTTGGGAGCATTGTAGTGTCAGAAAGGCTTCCGTGATGGTGGTTGTTTTTCGAAACTTGCAATGTAAGCGTATGTGTTTCTATCCATACGAGCGGCTCGTAGTTAATGCACAAGATTGGAAATGTCTCGTAGGACTTAGCCGTGCCGGCATACCTTCGGAAGTGTGCTTTTGGGCTTTAAGGCGGTATGAAGTGTGGGTACATTGGTGCACCTGCAGGATTAAAACTATTCGAATAGCCTCGTCCTAGGTTATGGACACGCTCGAATCATACGTGAGAACTACACTACAACCTTTTAATTAAAACTTGATGGGTGGTACGAATCGGGATTAGTGTATATGTTGTGGTGACTATTGGGATAGTCACTTCCAGTGGTTACTTGTATGTATTTTTTCATTGTTATTTTGACAACAAAACAGATTTGCAAACTTGCTTTTAAATGTATTACATTATTGCAAATAAAGTTGGCTTTATGCAAAATGAGACATACAACCTCCACCTAAATAAGCTTGCATGTAGTTTATGAATAGGTCTGCTATTCCACACGTCGATCTTGCAGTACCTTTGTGTACTCGGTTATCTTGCTTAAATGTAATTGTTGCAGAGGAAGAAGGTGAGCTTGAGGGCCTCACATTCGTGAGTTGTCTTGTGGTAGCTTGCAGGCGTCTAGCTTAGCGGCCGGTCGGTTGCCTTGTGGGTGGTGTGGCTAACCTGGTCGACTTTTGTTCTAGCCATCTTATGGCACCTTTGCTTCATTGTCATTCTTGTTTATTGTTCTATTTGGCGGTCGGCTCTTTTGTAATAACTTTACTTTATGTATGTCGTTGATGAACTTAGTGGTGTATGTTGTATGGAAATGATGTGTAATTTTGTGGTGATGTGCATATGCTGCAATTCTGGGAAGCATATGTCCATCGAGGCTTAGAATATTTAATTAGTAATGCTAGAACCATTTGGAGGTTAAGTGTTACTAGTTAAATATTCCGGGTCCTCACACTTTTGCTGTCGACCAAGAAGGAGGAAGGGAGAAGCCTCCTCGGGTGCTGCCGGCCAAGGAAGAGAAAGGAAGAAGAAGGAAGGGGAAGAAGGGAGAAAGGAAGGAGAGGGATCACATGCTGGTGTGCGTTCATCAGCGGTTCTACAAGGGTAAAACCCAATCCCCTTTTGATTAGTTGTTTAATTGTGTAATTAGGCGTTACCGGTATTAGATCTATTTAGGACAGTCAGGTTTGGCTTGATGATTTTGATGAGGTTAACTGCGGAATCTGTCCTGGATGTCTCCTAGAGAGTTGTAGGCGACGTTGCTAGGTTTTCATAGAGTTTTGGATAACGTCGTTTGGACGAACGGTTTAGGAGTTATGAATTTTGTAGCGTTGCTGTTCTGCAGTTCTATCTTATTCCTGACAGTTAATGGTAATCGGTCTGTAGCGAATAGTAAATGGAATATTTAGAATATCTCACTACAACGAAAGATGTAGGTATTTGGATTATCTTTCCAAAAAGTACGAGAATGCTACATTTGGATCTCTGGTCGAAAAGTTATGAATTTTTGATTGGGACTATCTGTTAAGGGAACAGACTGCTGTTTAAGATTTTGGAGTTGGGGTTGCGCTGGAGAGTGTAGCGATTTCATAATTACTTCTAGTTTTGTTTTGTCCATTATTGTTATCTTGGAGTGCTTGTTAACTTAATTCAGGTGGGGGATTGGTCCCGGGGCAGCGCCCTCTTCGCGTCCTCTATTTTCGCACGGTTGAGGCAAGTACATTTATTGTTAGATAATCTATGAGTGTTTGATCATGGTTGCAAGTTATATGTACATATTCGTTATGCATGGATGCTAGAATGATATGTATGCTAATGATTGTGAATGCTGGAAGTATGAGTAAGTTTATCCATGTATGATGCTGCTGCTAATACATGTTAATGATGGATAGTGTAATTGTTCATGTGCATGATGCTATCATATTTGAGGCTTGGTCACGTGGTGACTAAGCATTTCTTTGAGGTCCTTGTCATGTATATGACAGGCTTGTGGTCTCCACACTTGTGGAGTGTAGGCTTGTGGTCCCCATACTTGCGTAGTATAGGCTCTTGGTCCCTGTGCTTGAGAGCGCTGGCATGGGTATGCATCGACGGTTGCATACCCTGCATTACTAGTAAAATGCAAAGAGAGTTAAAGAGAAAGGATGCATTGAGCATTGCATAAGCATGTGATATGATATATTGTAAATATTTGAGAACGGTTCTTGATGTTATAATTGCGTGTTATGATGTCTTATTATTTGTACTTTGCTTAGTCTGTGGACTCACTCTTGCCGTTGTTTGTGGTTTTAGGTACCCCTTACAAGAATGGCATGCATGGGAGGGAATAGTCATAAGAGTGGTTGCACATTGGCATAAACCATTCACATTTGAATATATTAAATCATTGAATTAGTATTTGATTAATCTGCTTAAAGAATCATTTATGATTACTCCCTATGCTTAGAATAATTTGTAATAGAGTGGATTAGAAGATTATGGATGCTCCTTTGGTTTATGCTTTAGTTGTTTAGCATACCTTGGATGATCTATGATGATTAGTTTACATTGGATGATTGGAATATCGAATTTTGCTAGAATAATCTATTAGAACCTCCGGTATAGCCACCTACACAAAGGAGGTTCTGCCGGAATTTAGTAAAAAGACTTAGTTTTATTTTGTTTTCTCTATTTGTTTATTAGCATTCTAGGCTCATGCTGGGCTGGGATGTTACTGTTGATATCAGAGCGGGCTGTAGGTCCGTGGTATTTGAATTATTAATTTTGACATACTATGCACAGTAGGTGGGATTGGGTTATTGCATTGCATCTACGTTTCCGTTATATCGTGTTAATGATTGCTGATATGAATATAGTATGATTGCTTATTAGCTAATTATATGATTGTTATGTATGAGGATAGTAGATGTTGAGAGGTTGAGGTCGTGGTTGTGGCCCTGAGCTTTACCAGGTTACACCACCGTTCGTAGTAAGAGAGTAGTGAAGTGGTTACTTCGGATATCTTAGTACAGGTGTGATAGTGAGTATTTTAGAGAAGCTGTTCTCTTCTTTGAATTTGAAATTGGTCAACTCTTATCCAGTTGTGGTTGATGAATTTCTTTTGAATTGTTAGTTCATTGTGGTTGATGGGGTTGCTTTGAGAAAGGTTGATGTGTTTCCATTACCTTAATTTGTCCCTTAAATTAGTTATTGCTTTCCCAACTGTTGAGTTAATCTTGCGGCTGGTGAACTTAGTTAATTGTTAAGATTGACTTTTGTATTGGAGTTTTGTCTTCTTATTGGAAAATGTAACCCATTTATTTCGCTTGATGATTTGGATAATGAAAGTTTTCTTTCGCAAGTCCTTTAGTATGTGGAAACTTTGACTTAATGTATTTATTTTGGGTATTTTGAGTGTTGAAGTTGAATGCTTCTCTTTTATGAAATAATCTACTGTGTTTTTTTGAAAAGGTTTATGATGGGATTTAATAGGTGACCTGTATGCATGATAGTGAAATTATTGGATATTAGTTTGCCCTTGATGAAAGGATATTGGTATAACCTTTTATATTGTGTAGTAGGTTCCCTCTAAAATATAGTGGTTGTTGTAGTGAGGGTGTAAGAATTTGGTATACACTAATTTGAGGATGAGATGATAAAGGGGTATTTAGCATTTTGGTAAGCCTTTGGGGGGCTTTATAAAGGAAGAGTTGATAACGAATCTTGTTAAGAGTGAATTATTCTTGATGTTAGTAAGATTGTCCACAAGAGATTCTGACTCGTTGGAGTGGTGATGATTCTTCTAGAGAGAAAGTAAGTTGATTGTTTTTCGTAATATTGGTCAAATGAAATATTTGGAGTTTTGCATGCGTGATCTTTTGGGAGTTCATGATTTATGTAGAAGATGAAATTAGTTTGAGCAATGTACGCATTGGAAGGTTCTATTTGGTTCCTAAGTGATTAGTGTGATTTGGTTTTAAAGGTATTTCTTGTTTGAGTTGGCAAGTAATGTTGTAATCAAAGAAAATTGCTTTCTTTGTTAACAGAAAATGTGTACCATAAATATTTGAGGTTAGGGTTAAGAATTATAATCTGCAACTTTTCTGTCGTTATAGCTTAGGGGTTTCTTGAGTTCCCATAGCAATGTTTTATTATGATTTATGGAGGTTTGAAAATTCTTTCTTGTGGGACATGTGCCCTCAACTGTGGACTTGTATTTTGTTTTTCGAGATCATTGCTATTTGACTGTTTCTCTTGGTCTCGTACTCACTCCGAGGAGCAATGTTTTCTTGTGTGTTGAAACTTGTATTTGTTTGTTTCTTCCTTTTGAGAAAGGAGTGAATCAATTTGTGTTGCCAAGTCTTTTCTCTACTACTTAAAAGAAGGAGTTGGTGATGGTCGTCCGTCCTCAAACTCTCTTCGGCGTCCGTCCGATCAACGATCGACTGACGGCTCGGATCATCTCGCACCGGATCACTCACGCGGAGAGCAACGCTAGCGCACCCGGCCCACGACCGCATCCCACTCCGCCCTCCCTCCCTTTCCTCCCTCTCCCTCACGATCCCCACTCGCGCTGCCCGCCTCCCACCGTCGCACCGCCTCCTCCCTTCGCTCTCTCACCGCTGCCGGATCTAGCATCGACCAGTTAGAGACCTCCCGATCAGAACAAGGAGGAGACGATGCTCATCGGCCACCGTTGCCTGCGCCGCAGGGCGATGGAAGTGCCGCACCGACGAGCGCCTCAGGCCCCTCCTCACCCTCAACGTCTCATGCGTCGCCGCCGACGGCCGCTTCATCTCCAACCTCTCCCAGGTAAGGTTCCTTTTATACAGGAAGAAAAGAAGAAGGGAAGTAGTGATGCCATGGTCGCCATCGCCGTCGCGCGGCCGGCGTTGCTCCACCACGAATGCCCCTCGGCGCGGAGGCCGACCCACCGTTGCCTCGCAGCGCTTTACCCCCGTTCCCCCTTCTCCAGCTCGGTCGGTGCGGGCGGCGAAGCCCTCCACAACCGGAGCGACGCGATAACCACATCCGCCTCAACGGGTCGAGTCGGCGCCTTCCGTGGCGCGAGCGAAGGCCTCCGCCTCCGGTGAAACCTTAGCGGCGCGCCTCGCGAAACCCTTGCCGCGCGCCTGCTGCCGCCACCGGGCGTTGCTCTTCTCCCTCGGTTCCTCCCGTCGCCGCCGGATTCGAGCACGGTCCCTCTCTCCTTTATGATTAACACATCGAGAATCTCTCTCAATCCCAATTTTGTTTGATTCGTGCTCGGATTGGTACGGGTTGGTGCGGAGCACGGAGGGGACGGTTGTGCGTGTTCGTTCCTTTTCTTCTTATTCTTGATTGATTTTTATACAAGAAGAAAGAAGAAGGAAGTAGTGATTTATCGATCCATCCATCGGTTGATTCTTTTGCCTCGTCGGTGCTGACGCCGAGGTGTCGGAGGTCGGCATGCTAGCCGGTGCATCCGCATTCCCTCGTCTCTCTGCGTCGGCAAGGTCGACGCTCACGGTCCCCTCCGCCCAACAACCATCAGTAGTACGCTCAAACATATTTTCCTTTCTTTTGCCAACTTCATCTACTTGATTCGATTGGATTGGATTGGATTGGATGCTTTGCGGACTCTTATCTATTCATCTATCCAAAGAATAAAAGGAAAATGACTGTACATATCAAGTCTTCTTATGGATTTGTATATTTTGTAGACCTTCTCATAATTGTTATACACAATCACATGAAATGATGAAAATCATGTTGCATCTTCCTTCATCGCTTCTTAACTTGTATGCTCTCCTCACGTGCGACAAGCCTTTACATGTTATACATATTAGTTAGTAAATCTAATGTTGTTTCACATTGATTATGCAAATTTAGTGTGATTTCAACTGTTCATTGCCATAGAGGAGAGTCGATCGAGCTCGTCGAGACCAATGGAATTGGAGCACAAGGTGGCTGTGCTTGAGGTAAATTCCTTTCCACACTGTGCGTCATATCCAACTGTTTAGTTTGTGCTATTCACTATCGATCTGTGGTTATCTTAGGTTGAGTGTGCATCGTTGCACCAAGAACTACAGGAGATGGAAGCTCATAATCGCCGTGCTCGAGAAAAACCCTTCTAAAGAAGCTAATCAAGTTCTTGGTGAAAATCAAAGCACCTTTTTCCCACAGGTTTAATATTCAGTTGTATTTTAGCTTACTCCATGTATTTGATGTGAAATGCCCTTGTTGCACAAGGTATATAGTCTTCGCTCTACAAATGCCTAAGCGTATTTTTTCTTTGGAAATAATCGAACTAGCGTATGAAGCAATATCATGAAATTTAATATTATGGTGTTTGTTTTCTTTTCTTTGTTGTGCTTTTGGAAAGCGAGATGCGGTATGGCAGAGGAAGTTGAGCGCACGCCAAAGCCAAAGAGGACGAAACTAAGATATCATCATTGGAGGTACCATATATTTTATGAGATATCAAAGAATCAGCTTTTTGTCAATTCTTGACTTCTTGTTGTTCTATTGGATATGCGTGGTTTACATTTGTTAAGTTTTAACTAGGAGTTTAGGTAACATAAATGCTAATATGCTGATCGATGTAGTATGGTGTAAAAATATTTGATTGGAGTTGCTTTCGTTATAGTAATCATAACGTCTTGTCTTGAGCCATTATTCATTGTGCATCTTTATTTTAGGCTGAGTTGCAAAGATGAGAGTTGAAATGGCTGGAATGAGAAGAGATGCAGAGCATTATTCTAGACAGTGAACTCGTCTTGCGATCGTTGATGTTACTTTCTTAATCCTAGATGATTAAATATCGAATTGAGCCAATAGAAATGTTACTATAACTTGACTTATTACCGGATCATACTTACGGGTAAATTTATTTATGCAAATGTATCTTTGTTTTTAGGAGCACGTTGAGCTAGAGAAGAGATATCTGTGAGCTTACCGACTTGTGGTACACAATGAATCAAATCAATTTTCTTTTGTATCCTTGACATTTTGATTAATAAGAGACAATTTAATTTTGTATGCATCCTTTCTTCCAAGACTTACAAGCAAACACAATTAGAATCCATGGCGATGAAAAGGTGCATTAGAGTTCCAATTGGAGAAATCGTTAAAGCAATTTCACAAAGTGCAGTTCTAATTTCTCTTCCTCCTTTTGTTGCTTTTGCTACAATCAATGTCCTCCACATGTTATTATCATGCTACCACTCTGTTATCAATGACCTCCATTTGATAGGTAGAAGCGAGAAAGGAGTAGAGTTGCTCGCAGACCAAAGATCATCATGGGAAGAAGATATCGATATCAAGGCACTAGAGTATGTTGACCTTGACCATTTTCTTTTGTTATTAAACACGCATGAAAATTTCGTTTATAAGTATGTCATTGTTTTTGGATTCCATGAGAGTGTTCAATCAAAATAGTAGCAACCTAATATTGTTAAATTTTACTTGATGATTTCCATAGTCTTACCTATGTTCCTTTATTTGCACGCTCAAAGATGCTTTTAGACAATCTTATGCAAAATCGGAGCTCTTCCTCCACATCATCAACACATGGCACAAAGAAATCAACGGTATATATGGCCAATGAAAATCGAAGTCTTTGCATCGTGATAAATGGTGGGAAACAAATATCAAAATTTACCTTGATTTGTTTGCATCTTTCGTGTTCCGATTACAAAGGTCGCTAAGCTTCTAGATTCGTGGAGCTATGCGTGCAACTAGATTTTTTGGCGACACCTGTTGCTTGAGAGCCTGCTATTCTATCCGCAAGAAGCGCATAACTTTTACTTCTGTATAATTTGCCTTTTGTTGTCATATAAAGGTTGATTTCTAACCGAATCTGCATATACCGTACAGTGTTTGTGCATTTGTTCTTGATGTACTTGTTGCATCTGCTGCAGTACTCAACCATGCTATATTGCTATCGCGTATTTTCATGTCGTTTCAGGCCTGGGTCATGCACATAATGTTCTTTTGCTAAACCTTTTAACCGAAGTTCGATCAATGTATTTGATTATTACAGACTTCGCATCGAGAGAAGTGGTGGTATCATCCATGGGGAGCGGCCAACTCGAACTTGCCATAGGCTTTGTGCTCTTACTATTTCTCGCGATTCGGGACTTGCTTCCGATTCTAGCTCTACATGCTTAAGGTTCCTGGTTTGATGCGATGTTAACCCCACAGCTTTTTCCCTTCTCATTCCCTCTCTTGTGTAAAGTAATGTTCTTTGTTTGGCCATGGGCTATAATCCATTCTTTCACACTTCATATTGATCACAAATGTACCTTGTATGTAGAACTTGACCCAATATATCATACAACCCACTTGAGCCAATTCTTGTACTCGACCTCAAGCAAACTGTTTGTGCAATATGAGCAATATGGAATTAGTAAAAGCTTTTCTCGAGGACACTTCTCTTCCTTGAGTTATTGTCTGATCCATTGCTCAAGTTATGTATTGAATGAATTGAGATTTGATTTTGGTGTTCGAGCTAAGAATGTTTTTGGCTTTCGATCAAGTTGTTTCTTGTTTTTCAAAAAGTTTCTTTTGTCTATTAGTTATTTTTAAGTTGTTATTGTTTTAAGTAGTAGAGAAAAAGAGTGAAACTAATTACCTTGCCTGTTGAGAGGCTCTGAAGCCATTTCGATATGCAAGTAACTTGACAATTTAGCATGCACCTAACTAGAGACACTGTCCGTCTGGATGGATGTCTCTATAGATATGTTTGTAAACACAATATTTTTAATTATCTCATTTAGATATGTTTGATGTACTAAATTTATTTTGTATGATTGTTTAGTTAAATATGCAAGATGGAAAACTTCTTGACTCTCACTGCAAGACATGACAATAGAGAGATTGGTGAGCTGCAACAACATATTTTATATAAAAATTGATTTTACGTTGCAACGCACGGGCACATGACTAGTAAAGTGTAATATGGCGACTGGCTGGTGGTGGACAAGTATATGGTAGTGGTGAGATTTTAAGAACCAATCTATTTGAAGAATAGTAGAAGGTGAATTGGTTTTGACCCATAACTCTTGGAGAGAGTTCTATTTAAATAGAATGTTTGTCATTGGAATACAATTGATTAGTGTTATAACTAGTGGAACCTATGGCGAATTATAATCCAAGAACCATTGTCCATATTGGAATGATGGGATTATCGAAGTATGAGATCTTGATAAATTTATGAGAGTATCGCGATTGGGTAATTATCTTTGCGAGGTTGTGTAGGTTATTTATGATGGTGTGGTTTAATGAGTGGGAATTAGCAAAGTAATCTAATCGTCGTGTTAATTAATGGTATAACAGGATTGTTGAGTTATTGTCAAGCATAACCCGACCTCGATGAGTAACCAGTGGGAGTTAGATTATCTCTAAGGATAACTGGTCAAGAAGATATTTATTTATTGGCGTTAGTGATTGAATATGTTTGAATCTTGGTCAATTAGTGAGGGTATGTGAATGAGAATATTGTGGTCATGTAGCTGAATTTGATTGGTGTGGTTTAGTGAAGGACCAAGATTGGTGAAATGAAACACCTTGAGCGATTACTTGATTAGTGAGGAATATGGATATTAATGATTGAGATTATTGTTGAGCTGTATGAAATTTTAGTAAATGAATTTGATGATTTTCTATCAATTATACCAGAAATTCATTGTAGGAGGCTTGGAGGTTGAATTTGGGCTTTGCATTTTTATGCTAGGACCTTGGAGGCCCAATATTATGTGTAGAAGTAGAAGAACAAAAGTGGATTCTAAATAGTGTATTGATTATTGATAGAATCCTTTGGGTATAGTAAATGAGTATGTGTGTCTAGAATTTCGAGTTGATTACGCTTAACAAAATGAGATGATATGGTTGTGGGTGAACAATCTTTATTGAGGTATTGGAAACGATTTGTCAAAAAAAATTCCTTTAATATAGGAATGGACTAGAGAATCCTTTTGTGGTTAGTAAAGTCCCTCTAGATAAGTGTGGATGTTCTTTCGGTTTGAGAATCATTTTGGGGTTGTCGATTAAAAGGAAGAAGTTAGTGTGATGATTTGGAAACCCATGATTTGGGAAAGGGTTATTTCTTAAAATAACATCTGAGAAAAGAATATTTTCTCGAGTAGAGAAGTGCTCTATTGGTTCTTGGTTGAGTTGGGTTTTATGACAGAGAACATGTACAATTTGAGTTGACTCTATGTTGGCAAGGTGGTTCTTTCCGGTTCAGGAAAATAAATGAAGTGTTTGATTTGAGCATTCGAGTGATTTCTTTTTGGCTTTTGTGGAGTTCTTCATTTGCAAACTGCCTAGTTGGAATGTGAAAAGGTTTTCATGAGAATCTTCGATTTTGGATTTGAGTGTTTTGGAGGAAAGTTGGAATGGCATTGTGAATCCTTTGTTTCTCAATTGAATCGATTATTAAAGTTTGATTAAAATAAGTTGTGTTGTGCGTCTCGCTTAACTGGAGGTTCTCCTTGTTATGATGAAGAGAATGACTGAGAGATGGAATAAGAGTTCCATATGTTTACGTGCAAGTTATGTGGTTTAGTCCCAAAGAGAAAGATAGCCCAAAGTATATTTGGTTTGCTCTGGAAGTTACGGGGGTTTTGGATGATAGCCATTCGCTAGAACCGTCTCGAGTCCTAAAGTGGGGTATATAACATTTTGTATAAACCAGTGTTGAGAGAATGCTTGAGGTATTTGGAGTGTGAGGCTTGGTAAGGGTTATTGACCAGCGAGAAATACCGCATCTTCGAGTCATGTCCGTTGAGTGATTCTGGTCAGGTCGGTATGAGTCATGAGGCATAATACACCAGTTACATCAAAGTGCGGTGGTCGCATCAGACCGAGAGATAGACTACTTGGGAATTAGAGTCTCGCATGCGCAAGCTATATCCGAAATTATTCACAGTAGGTATGTGGTAATGTCAGTAAGTTTCTAGCTGTGATTATTCTTTGGTGTTAAGTATGATTAGAATTCGGGGTCGAATTCCGTTTAAGGGGGGTAGAATGTAATACCCCAAATGTATTCAAGAGAGAAGAAATAAATTAGAGAGAATGACCAATTAGAAAAGTGTTTTAATAGGAGACTAGAGGGGGGTTTATGCATAATTTGGACAACCTAGGCTATGGGCTTTCGGCTCACAGCATTTAGGCCCAAGGAAGGGCGACTAGCCACATAAGAAGGAGAGGACCAACCTAGGGTTGCTACAGAGCATGGCTATAGTCTGTCATCATGCTACAATGCCCTCCCACCTCTAGCTTTCACTGCCAGCCAAGAAGGAGGAAGGGAGAAGCCTCCTTGGGTACTGCCGGCCAAGGAAGAGAAAGGAAGAAGAAGGAAGGGGAAGAAGGGAGAAAGGAAGGACAGGGATCGCAGGCTAGTGCATGTTCATCAGCGGTTCTACAAGGGTAAAACCCAATCCCCTTTCGATTAGTTGTTTAATTGTGTAATTAGGCGTTATCGGTATTAGATCTGTTTAGGATAGTCAGGTTTGGCCGACGATTTTGATGAGGTTAACTGCGGAATCTGTCCTGGACGCCTCCTAGAGAGTTGTAGGCGACGTCACTAGGTTTTCGTAGAGTATTGTATCTTGTCGTTTGGACGAGCGGTTTAGGAGTTATGAATTTTGTAGCGCTGCTGTTCTGCAGTTCTATCGTATTCTTGACAACTAATGGTAATCGGTCTGTAGCGAATAGTAAATGAAATATTTAGAAGATCTCACTATAACAAAAGATGTAGGTATTTGGATTAGCTTTCCATAAAGTCTGAGGATGCCACATTTGGATCTTTGGTCAAAAAGTTATGAATTTTTGATTTGGACTGTCTGTTAAGGGAACTGACTGATGTTTAAGATTTTGGAGTTGGGGTTGCACTGGAGAGTGTAGTGATTTTGTAATTGCTTCTAGTTTTGTTTTATCCAGTATTCTTATCTTAGAGTGCTTGTTAACTTAATTCAGGTGGGGGATTGGTCCCGGTGGCAGCGCCCTCTTCGTGTCCTCCATTTTCGCACGGTCGAGGCAAATACATTTATTGTTAGATAATCTATGAGTGTTTGATCATGGTTGCAAGTTATATGTACATATTTGTTATGTATGGATGCTAGAATGATATGTATGTTAATGATTGTGAATGCTAGAAGTATGAGTAAGTTTATTCATGTATGATGCTGCTGCTAATACATGTTAATGATGGATAGTGTAATTATTCATGTGCATGATGCTATCATATTTGAGGCTTGGTCACGTGGTGACCAAGTATTTCGTTGAGGTCCCTGTGATGTATATGATAGGCTTGTAGTCCCCACACTTGTGGAGTGTGGGCTTGTGGTTCCCATACTTGCAGAGTATGTGCTCTTGGTCCCTATGCTTGTGAGCACATGCATGAGTATGCATCAACGGTTGAATACCATGCAGACACGGTAAAATACAAAGAGAGTCAAAGAGGAAGGATGCATTGAGCATTGCATAAGCATGTGATATGATATATTGTAAAGATTTAAGAATGGTTGCTGATGTTATAATTGCGTGTTATAATGTCCTATTATTTGTACTTTGCTGAGTCTATGGACTCACTCTTGCTGTTGTTTGTGGTTTTAAGAACCCCTTACAAGAACGGCATGCATGGGAGGGAATAGTCATAAGAGTGGTTGCACATTGACATAAACCATTCACATTTGAATAGATTGAATCGTTGAATTAGTATTTGAGTAATATGCTTAAAGAATTATTTATGATTACTCCCTATGCTTGGAATAATTTGTAATAGAGTGGATTAGAAGATTATGGATGCCCCTTTGGTTTATGCTTTAGTTGTTTAATATGCCTTGGATGATCCGTGATGATTAGTTTAAATTGGATGATTGGAATATCGACTGTTGCTAGAGTAATTTGTTAGAACCTCTAGTATAGCCACCTATATAAAGGAGGTTCTGCCGGAATTTAGTAAAAAAACTTAGTTTTATTTTGTTTTCTCTATTTGTTTAGTAGCATCTAGGCTCATGTTGGGCTGGGGTGTTATAGCGCCTGCACGCCATTACCACTCTGGTGAGCTCCTCTTCCCACGACACGCTCATCATAACTTGTCTTACACCTTCCTTATGCTACTTGTGTGCTTGATGTAGACCCTTGAGCTCTATAATGTTGTCATCGTCTTCGTTGGTCACATGTAATCATGTGCATACATATGCCAAAATAAAACACAAAATCTCTAATCAAAATATCTCGTTGTTTCAATTTTAATCAGAGATAAAACATAAAAATGAGGTAATAATACATTATTATTGGGAAAGAAACATTAATTAAATCAGTGCATAAAATAAACAAACTTAAACATAAAAGAAAAATGCACTAGAAAAGGAGAAAACCAACTGTAGCAGGTTCCAAAGACAACTCGGCCCAGCAGCCATTTGTGTGGCCCATCAGCACTCAGTCGGCCCAAAAAAAAGCACCAAATCATGACAGCCGTTAGATATGAACAGACGATCGAGGATCAACTGGCCCAACGCCTTCCGCTGGCCCGCAAAGCCACGACCGTTGGATCTGATCGGACGACCGAGGCGGAATCTCGAGCGATACAAAAAGCCCAAAGTGGCTAACCTTAGCGTCATTTTACCCTCTTCTCCTGCCAAAAAAGTCGGAGCGACGGCAGCGGCGCGCACGCGGGGAGCAACACGCGTGATGTGGCATCAGTGACAGTGCGCACGTGGGGAGCAGCATCATCTCCAATGGTGATGGTGCGGGGAAGAGTACATCTGAGCGCGGAGCGGTGGCTTGAGGCGATGTGGCATGAGGCGGCGCCACCACAGCCCTACTCGCCGGTGCATGTGTGCGACCGAGGTCACGCGCGGCCGTTGAGTGGAGCTATGGAGGCGCCCGAGACCGGAGACTCGGCGGTCTTCCAAAATCGTAAGTATCCGCCGCACCATTAGGGTTCCGATTTGGGTGTGAAAACTCAAGATTTCTTTAGGATTTCTTAAAAATTTCTTAAGTCTCCTCCTTCTAAATGCTAAACTGAGCCACTAAACTTTAGATCTAGGCAAAAACAAGCTCGGTTGGGGTTCCAATCGAGACTAGGGTTGGCTCTGATACCAAATGTGGGCATAAACTTAAGGCTAATATAGATCTAGACGACATTAACCCTAGCTCAAGAAGAACACCTAGACTAATCCTTAGAGCGAGGTTTAAATTACATACCGAACTTGAAGATGCCATTAGGTTGTAGATCCGGTCGATCTTGGCCGTCGAGTGGTCGCAGAGGTGGTCGTGGACGAGGCGGCGATGTCGCGGTGATGATGGGGCCTTCGGTCTTCGCCACCTTAGCTCGTAGAGATTGGGTGCAGAGGGATGTTCATAGCCTAGAACCACACTCAACACAAGGCCTACCAAACCCCTATTTTTCTAGCACTAGGCGAACGGGACCGAAACCAAGTGGCATTGGTTGCGCCCCCGATCAGGGCGCGAGTGGGGCATGGCCCCTTGAATCTCGGAGGTTGTTAGCCGAGATCACCTAACTTGAGATATAGGTATGGAGTAAATGCTTGTCATTTAAATCCTAACAATTTCATGATCCATACAAGTTTGTATTGACTAGGTTTCATACAAAACTACATTTAGGGTTGTTTGGTTGATGGCCGAAATGAGGCTAGCTAAAACCTAGGTAAAGGCAAATATTGGCCAAAGAATGTTTTTTGGATTGTCACAAAGCCAAACCTAGCGCATGTAACATCCCAAAAAATCATACTCAAGTTTACTGTACCGATAATAAATGCTGAAATATTTTGAGCATGTTTTTGAATTTTTTTTTCTTAAATCAATCATTGCAATTGCATGTAAATAGTGACACTAACAGAATTTTAAAGAACAATTCAAGACCACTAAAATTCTATAAAAATTAAAATAAACAACCACACTACGTCAGGAGCTTCTACAAAAAGTTTCATAATTTTTGAAGCTAATTTACTATATTTACAAATTCCTCAAACAATCAGCCCTTTTCAGAAATTTTGAAACCTAATTCAAATTCCCACCTCACTTTTGGGCCTAATATGCCACAGCCCAACTCCTACGCACAACATAGCAGCCCTTGCACCCCGCCTCACTCCCTCACGCCCTCTTGCTAATGCGTCGGGCCCGCTAGTCAGACTTCATCATCCACCTTGCGCTCGCCCTGCTCGCCAACGTGCCTGCACCAGCTTCATCGTCTGCCCCTGGTTCATGACCGTCACCAACCATTTCCCGCTTGCCTGATGTGCCACCAACTCCGCCAGGTCCCGTCCTGTCACTATAGCATCCAACTACCCTCTGTCGCTGCCTTTTTCCCGATCGGGCGAAGAACAAGAGCATGCGCTCGCGAGTTCTCATCGTGCCCGCAAATTTCTCACCATCATCTCACATAATTCTCTCCACTACATAATCTCCTAAGCATGACATCATCTTCCCTGTTTTCCCTTTGTTTAATCTCGCGCAAACTCCATGCTCCTTGCTCTCTGAATTGCCAAGAATGATAGCGTCATTCTCAACGCCAGTGAGCACGCCTGCATGCCATTGCTGCTCTGGTGAGCTCCTGTTCCCACGACACGCTCATCACAACTTATCTTACACCTTCCTTATGCTACTTCTGTGCTTGATGTAGCCCCTTGAGCTCTATAATGTTGTCATCGTCTCCGTCTCTGGCGCGTGCCCGATCTAAGCTGCCATTTCCTGGCAATTCTAGTAAGTTTGAACCCATCTGACTGTGTCATCACGTGTTCCATTCCCTAATGATGCTTTTCCCCTGTTTAATGTCGGGCATCTCGCAGAGAATCCAAGCATCCCCGTCTTCTTCCCCATTCTCGGTCGTCATAGCTATTTTCATCATTTCTCGCAGACCGGTAAGTCCTCGATCAATTACTTTTGTCTTCACCATCCTTAGCATACTAGCGAGCTAATGCATGGCTCCTTGTAGCTTCTCCATCGCCGTCGTGCACCATCACCTTGAAGCCGTCGTCGCCACCTCTTCCCATCCCTTCTCTACCCTCTCTAGCCATCCTCTGTCGCCATTAACCACCTCAGTGAGCTCCTAGTAGTCCGCTAGTACTAGTGCACTCGGTAGAATTGAAGATTAGCATGCGTAGCATAAATTTCCCCTAGCCGTTCATGACGCCGCCGTGGAAGATGTTGTTGCCACTGCTCAGATAACATTGGTCCCCATGCTGCCGCTAGTAGCATCATGGTCTCCCCCTTAAGCATTCGCTTACCTTCTTTTATGTTGCTTCTGCAACGTTCGCAAAAGCTATCGCAACCCCATTCCGCGACGCCTTTGGAAGTCGTCGCCGGTGATGCTTCGGCCGCCCATTGTCCCGCTACTACCACCTAGTTGGTCCACCATCGAACAAGCAATCCATTTCCCCCCTCCCCGAGCCATGCCATTGTGTCATTCGCCGCCGACGAGCTCGCCTTCCCGCACAGCTGTGCCATGCTCTGTTCGTTCTCTCTCTGGCTTGTGGGCTTAGGCGATTAAGATTAGTTTAGCACCAATGACAAATGTTAAAGGTGATAAGTCAATGACATGTGGGATTGGCCCTAAAACAAATCAAAATCTAATTTAAATGAGTTTTAGAAAAATGTGTCACTCACATGCAGGACCCACCCACTGTTTTCATAATTAAACGTATTAAAAACATGAGAGCCTGACAAGTGGACCCCACCTATCAGAGATTAACTCAGGATAAAATTTAGTTAAGGTTAATTTAAGTTCAAATAAAATATGCCTTCTTTGTTAGAAAGCATAATTTCTGAAATTATGCCATCGACGTCATCACTTTTTCGATTTTCTAGAATTTCAAACCAAACAATTTTCAAATGCTAATAACTTTTACAAATGAACACCGAATGAATCTTCTTTATAAATTCATCTAAAATCATGCTATTTCTGAATATGCAAAAATATTTGAATTTTGTTACTGTTGAATTTATTTTATTATTTATGGTTTTTTTCTCAGTTCTTTCGAATAGTCGTTGGGATCGTGAACAAGTTTATGTATGATCAGGCAACCCTACACTCAGAGCAACCTGAGTAAGGCACACACCTCCTTTTATAATTTTAAACCTACTATTTTTATTATTGTATTTCGTTTGCAAAGATTATTATGCATGCGTGTATATTTGGCTAAAAATTGCTATATTTATGGGTAACGGTAGTTAAATTCCTATTATATGCATGAATCCTCCTTGTGATATTGTTATCCTTACTATTGTAGCCCTTAGGACATGGTGTAAACATTATCTAATGTCAACTTGGGTATATTTCAATTGCAAGTATTGTGTAGATGCTTAGTTGTGCCCTAGTTTTCACTAGGTTTGGATATTCGGTAAAATTTGCACATGGTTTTGGGTGATTTTGAAACGTTGGACTAGAGGGGCAATGTAACATCCTAAAATATGGGCTTGTGTTTCAAATGTATAAAACTAAGAAATATTTAAAAGTTTTGATGCATTCCTTGGTCATTTAATTTATCTAGATTTCCATTCAAAGTTTAGTTGATTTTAAAACCTAGACATCAATTCTTGGGAACAAAAACCTAATGGATAAATAAAACAAATGGAAAGGAAAGTTGACAATTAGAAATCCAAACTTAGCATAATTGTATTAAATATAAAATAGGAAATATTTAAAGTATATTTTGAAAGTTCCCCAAGTCAAATCATAAAAACAGAAAATTATAAGATTTTATAAGAAAAATATGGAACAAATAAAACCCTAAACAAATTACACAATGATCCACTATATGTCCTAAGCCTCCACAAATATTTTTATAATTTTTGGAGCTAGGTATCTATATTTAAAAATTCCTAAAACATCCTCAGCCATTTTGAAATCTGAAAACCTAACTCACCTCACCTCTCACTGACCGGCTAGGCCCGCTGGTCAGGCTTCTCCTCCCATGTGGCGCAGCATGTGTGCCAGCTCTCCAGTGCCATTGCTAGTTCTGTCGCCCATGTTGCGCCAACGCATCAAGCTCGCCCTGGATTTGGCCGCACTCCTAGTTTTCCTCTACATTTCCCACATCGACCGCGCCCTAGCCATGCCTTGGCTCGCCCACTCCTGCCCGGTGTCTCATCGCCACACCAAGCGCATTGTTGCTGTTGCCCACGCTCACTCTCCCTCTCGCACTCTCCGCCCATTGCCCATTTAAGGCCACCCAGAGCCTCACTGGACCTCCCTTCCTCGCCATTTTCTACTCCAGACACTCCTCTACCTCCTCCTCTCCTCCTTTGAGCTCAAGCTCAAGAAAAGAGTAAGCTCCATGGGCCAAGACACCACCCCAATGCTGCTGGCACACCAGTGAACCTTACTCCCTGCCTCTTGCGTCATTATGTGTTTCGTGATCTTATGAGTGTTTTCCCCCAACCTAATTTTTCCATTCCTCCGTAGGAACCACCGCAATTGGGTTTCTTTCCCAACTCCGGCTGACATTTCCCCTCTCTCCCCCAGCTTTAGCAGAGTGAGCTATTTCCCAATTGGTTCCTCTCAGAGCATCCTCTTGACCCCCTTGAGCTTCCCCGACCTCTCTTTTTCCTCCTCCTTGCTCAGGTCGTCCTCTCCACGGTTGACTACCTCGCTGCCGCCTCAGACGTCATCGTTGGCTCAACTCCAACCATCTCCGACCATCCTCATTGCTCTGGTGAGTTCCTAGTGCTACGTAGGAGCTCATGCGCATGCTAATTAGCATGAAGCATCGTTGGGTTGCGAAATGGCATGTTAGCCCGAACTCCACCTCAGATCCTCTCTAGCGCTCCACTGCTACGGGCCACCATGGGCCTCACAACCGGCACCATCGGTGTGCAAGCATGCGTAGGTTCCATTTTGGGCACTCACCCGCGTCGCCATGCCTTCTACCGCTGGCGATGAGCGTGGCTGTGAGCACCTTCCTAGTTCTCTGTTTTGTCAGAACGGGACACGTACTGTAGCGTGTGTTTAATGCACAAATCTCAGTCGGGTTAGGGCAAAGCCTGATTAGTACAGAGTTAATGATGTTCAGTTTCATTGATGTGTGGGCCCGTGAACAGAAATTGAGGAAGAGTTAAAAATCTGGTTTCACTTTAAGTCTATGACACGCGGGCTTGAAGCCATTAATTGCACAATGACCACCATGTGGACCGAAACACTGCGCACATGAACTCGGGTCCACACATTATTCGTGTAGACCTAGTCTATGACAGAGGGTCCCACATGTTAGTAAAGGATTTTCTATAAAAATTAAAATGAAAAAGAAAAGAAAATACATAAGGGTCCACCTGTCATTCTCTGGTATATTTCCAAACTAAAAAAAAATCAAAAGAAAAAGAAAAGGGCTGCGGGTCCCACCTGTTAGAGAAAGATTCTCTCCCCCCTTTTCTTTTTCTAGGATTTTCCAAACCAAGCCAAATTGAATCTTTAATAATTTTTGTATACAATCTCCAAATTGAATGATTTTTGTTTCTAAATTTGTCTAAAATCATAATCTACTAGAATATGCAAAAATATTTGAATTTGGTTACTGTTGAATTTATTGGTGTTATTTAATTTGTTTCAGGCTCTTTTTGTAATAGACGTTGATTTCGTGAACGACATTTTCGACGACCAACTATCCACATATTCAGAACAACAAGAGTAAGGCAAGCACCCCCTTTGATCATGTAACAACCCAAATTTGGGTTTGTGTTTCAAATGTAAGAAAAAGTGTATAAATTAAAACTTTTGTTGCATCTTGATGTTTTTGAACTATTTTGAAATTCTTGTAAAGGAATTGTGGGAAATCAAAAACCTTAATCTCCAATTGACTAAGTCATGACCCTCCTTTTTCAATCCTTGTCAAATCTGGTGGTAATCCATTGGAAATAAGTTTCCTTGGTTCTAGAGATGTTGTGTGACTCCTCTGAAAAATTTCACAAATTTTAGAAATTGATTGAACATTTTAAGAGGCCAGTCAAACCTGTTGACCCTTAGTCAAACCCTAAATCAAAACCTTGCAAAATTTCTAGAGAAAAATTCTATGCATAAAAACCTCTGAACATTTTATACAAGGTCAATCCTAGAGTCAGTAAGCTCTTGTAAAAATTTCAGAATTTTTGGAATTAGTTTGCTACCTCTAAAAATTTCCCTAAGTTTTCATCTTAAGTTCAAACCTAGTCAACTCTGGTTGGGTTTGAGTCAAAGCCGAGCCAAGCCAGCCCACTTGGTTGAGCCCAACCAACTAAGCGCACCCTCAGGTCCATTCCTTAAGGCGCGTGTGTTGTGGGCCGTTAGATTCTCATCGGGCGGTCCACGTTCGCGGGAACGTTCGAACCACCCTACCGTTGCTTGCAATCTAAACCCTTGGATCTTTATCGGATGCTCCAGATTTGCTGTGCCATTCAGACCTCTGAACGCCCCATTCAATCTTAGCCATCCATTTCAGATCCAACCGCCAAGAACTCCTGACTCGATCTGTGGTCTAAACCTAACCCTTTTTGTCTTTTTACCCAGCCACCTTGTTTTCTCTCGATGACAGGTGGGCCGTCACTGGCCCTGGTCATTGTCTTCTTCCCTGCACGTGCACCATGGCAGGGGAGAGGTAGTGGCTTGTCACTTCATTGAGTCCTTTAAACGAATATTTGCTGCAAGCATTAAATGCGCATCAGAGCTCCCCCTCCGAAAGTCCTGGTCTTACCTACTCCTGTCGCTTCTTTTCGCCCATGTCAGTGCTTGGACCGAGCTCACCCGTGGAGCTCTGCTTTGCTCAAAACCCCAGCTCTCTGGCTATATAAAGCCCTTGAATTGCTCCTGGTGTTTTTTTTAACACCATAGTAGCCTTGCATTGCTCCTTCTCTGTTTGTTAAGCTCAAAACATAAAGAGCCCTTTTCCGCCATTGTCGGCCGTGGAGCTCTTAATCGCTGACAGTGCTCTGAGGGCTCTTTTGTCAATCTGTTGCGCCGCCTTGAGCTTCTCATCATCTTCATCAAATCCCCTAACTTGGTTTTGGGTTGCTTTCACAGGAGCTGCCAAATTTTGAGTTGTGGACCTCTTTGGCTGAAATCGCCCATTTCTTCCGCAGCTCCGGTAAGGGCATCTGTGCTTCAATTACTTGCCCCTGGACCATCTAGGAGGTCTTTTGAAGCTATCCTTACCTTTGTTTCATTTTCTTTTTGCTCAGGACCTCTTCTCCACATTACCTCCCTTAGCGCCGACGTTGGTCACCGTCGTCGGAGCTCCTCCGTCCTCCTCTGGACCTCTCGTGCTAAGGTAACCTTCTAGTAGCCCTAGGAGCTTGGCACTTCTACGAACCTCTGAGCTTCCTTTTAGCTGCTTTTGGCCATGTTTGTCGTCACTGCCGCCACTTTTCGGCTCGTCGGCGTTTGAGGCCGGTTCAGCCGTTGAAAGTACTCCCATTGTGTGCGCAATGTTATTGCGAACCTGTTGTTGTCTTTGGTTTGCGGCGCCGTGACCGGAGTCGCCGGCAACGAGCCGTTGTGCAAAACCAGGTGGTACTTGTGTTTTTGTAATACTCCAAAAAAAATCGGGAGAGAATAATTAAATCGGGAGAATATTTATTTTAGCAAAGCGATTGAACAGGAGAAAGAGGGGTTTTAATGTAATACTCCGATTTATTCTACGAAAGAAAGCATTCAAAAGAGAAATTAAACATAAAAGGGGGTTTGCAGTTCTTTGGCAACTTGGGCCTCGTGCCTTGGCCCAGAGGCCCATGAGGGTCGGCCACCAATAAAAGGAAGGGGGAAACCCTAACTTCATCAGAGCTACGATGCGCCACCATCACCAGTGCTACGACGCCATCGTAGCACGTCCTCTCCTCCATGGTGGTGCCCTCCATTGGTGCCTCCTTCCTCGCCATCGGTGCTCCCTGCCGATCAAGTGAAGAAAGGAGAGGAGATCAACTTCACGGGGAGAGTTCATCATCTTGCTGCGATTCTACAAGGGTAACGTCGCGTGTTCTTCGTTGGTTGATGCGTAGTAGTTGCGGTTGATGTTGTTTGGTAGATTGATTTGCGTCGGTTTAATAGATCGCGTTCTGTCCAGATTATTGCACGGTCAGTTTCATGTGTTTAAAGGCCGAATTAGGAGTTTTGATCTCCTAGAGTTATGTAGGTCTTGTTCTTAGCTTTCAATGGCCCCCAAGAACGCCCAAATCCGATTAATCTGTCAACATTCTGACAGTCTGTAGAAAACTGAGTTAAACTGTTAGTTAAGGACAAAATCAGAGGATCTCAATATAACGAACAATGTAGGTAATTTCCATACCTTTTCATAGAGATAAAGAACGCAAGATTTGGACTTTCGTAGCAAAAGTTATGGTGGTTTTAGCGTACTGTCCAGAGAACCCAACGTGAATTCTGATGTCTGAAAGATTGATTTGCTAGGGGCAGTTAAGGGCAGAATCAGAAGGGCTCCCCAACTAGGTTTATTTAGATAATTTAATTAACTTTTCAGAAAGTCCACGAACATCTTATTTGGACGCCTGAGCAGAAAGTTATGTATTTTAGAAGTTGACTGTTCACAGGGTGCGCCAAACCGATCGTTAGAAATTGGAAGTTGGGAAGCACTTGTGGGGTTTAGTAAGTTCATTTGTGGTTTTCTTTTGCTCTTGGTTCAGTATGTTGATCTTAGATTGTGTTATCTTAATATTCAGGTGGGAGCGTGGTCCCAGGGGTAGCACCCTCGTCGCGTCCACCGTTCTCGCACGGTTGAGGCAAGTATTCGGGCTATAATATATGTATGCTTGCATGATGTGATTGTGGTGTATCTTGATCGTATAGCCATGCATGCCTGTTTATGAGATGAGTTACTGTTTATCTTGATGACTGCTAGTTATGGTTAAAAGTTCTTCCGCATGTTGTTATTGCTTCCGTGCCAATGCGAATATGTTGTATTCCCTGCATATGAAAATGTTATCATGGTGTATATGCATGTTCGGAGCATACAGTGCCTTGGTCACGTGGTGACCAAGCACATCTGATTGAGTCCCCGTCATGTAGATGACGGGCTTGAGGTCCCCACATTCGCGGAATGTGGGCTAATGAACAAAGAGGTCCCCATCATTAAGATGATGGGCAAAGGTCCCTATACATGTGGTGTATAGGCTATTGGTCCCCGTGCTGAGGGCACGAGCAAGGGAGTATCTGACGGTTGTATACCCGCATTCTTGGTAAAATGCGAAAAGAGATAAAGTTCAAAGGAGCATTGCATTGGTTGCATATCATGAGTTAAGTGGCTATGTTTAGTGTGATGTTAATTGAGGATCATCGATGTTGTGTTTGTGTTCTTGTTTATGGCCTTGTTGATACTTGCTGAGTCTTTAGGCTCACCCTTGCTTTAATGTGTTTTAGGTACCAGAGGCAGGAACGACATGCATGGGAGGGAGTAGATGTTGGATGCACTCACTATACCACACTCTTAAGGCGTTTGCTGCTTAGTCCCAATTTAGAATTAAATAAACTGTTGATTGACACCCATGGATGGTGTGGTTGAATTAACTGTTTAGTTGTAATAATGAGGTTGCTAGCCTTGGTTGGTTCATTTGATAATCATGCATGTTTGGGATAATTTGATTATGAGAATTTTGTTTATGCCATGTGATCGTATTGAACTCTCAGTTTAGCTGATTAAACAAAGGTGACTCTGCCGAAAATTTGTATTTGTGCTAGAATAGTTTAATTCCAGTAGCATTCCAGGCTCTTTGAGAGTTGGGGTGTTACAGTTGGTATCAGAGCGGGCAGTAGATCCGTGGTAAATAAATTGTTAAATTGACACAATGTGCTGATAAGTTGGGGATGGGTCAAGCATTGCATTTACATTTCCGTTGTATTGCTTTGATCATTTCTGATGTGAAATGGGTATGAATACTTATGGGTTGCCTTTAAGATTGTTATATTTGATGATAGTAGATGATGAGAGGGTTAGCTTGTGGTTTTAGCCTTGGGTCGCTAGGATTGCACCACCATCCGGTTTCTTTGGGAAGGCTATTGTCTTCCTTGAGTTGGAATGGTTATTCTTGGTCCGACCGGTGGATGAATTCTCTTGGGTCGATGGTTATTTCATTGATGAGTGTTCATCGGTTGTTATTGGCTCCTTAAAGCAAACATTTGTTCTCCGAATGATGAGTTGTTTTGCTATTTTTAAACATAGATGGTCTATAAGATTGATCTTTTACTTGGAACTTTGGTCAATGGAAGCTTTATTTTATTTGTCCTTACAATGTGAAAGCTTTGACCCCATGCACTCTTTTCGGATTTGAGTTCGAAGTTGATACTTCTCTTTTATGAGAGCAAACATCAAAGTTCTTTTGGCTATGTCGTGTCTTGGTTAAGTCGTAGATTGTAATAAAACAAATTGTTAGTGTTGTGGTTGCAATTGGTCCATCTTTATTTTACAAAACAATTGTTGACTTGCCGAGTGTGAGCTATCTTTGCGACTTGCGGACGTTCTTTTCTTGAGAATCTTACCTTTCCCGTTGATGAAGGTGACCCGGGTGTCTGTTTGGTATTTTGGATATGGGAATTATCTTTCACAAAGTTCATTGAATAAAGTTTTGATTCTATTTATTTCTTTTGGAGTAGATGGAGTGTTGAAATTTAGACCCTCTTCATAGAGAAAGAGAGTGTCAACTCTCTTTTGCAATGATTTGTTGTGTTAAGTGAGAATTTGTAAGTATGCGAGATAATTGATAGCGGTTGTGATGTCAAGTTGGATTAGTGGCAAGGTGCATGATTAGCCTTAACTAGTGTCTTGGGAAGTGAAATTGATTAAGTTGATGTTGTCCTCTACCAGTTCTTGATGAACTATATATGAGTAGTGACTCAGAGTATGTCCACACCTATGTGGAGTCAAAAGACATATTAAGAAGTATGGAACATTGATGAATTAGTCCGGCCATTAAAATTGTTTAGGTTGCTAAACTTGTTGGGTTCTTTGGTTCCCATGGATTAAGTTAAATGTGTGGAAAGGGTGTAACACCCTGGCTATCCGGAAGCCAAGATGTCACCTAAAACATCTAACATACATCCATAATGCGGAAGAATTTGAAACAAGTATATCAACTAAAGACAGCATTAAGTTAAACAGGATATGATGAAGGTATCCTTCCTTCACCTTTTAAGTTATTTAATTTGATCATCAATAAAGAAGGTTCACACGTGATAATAAATCAACATCCATGTGGAGAAGGTATCCTTCCTTCACCAATTATAATTTAATTATTACAGTTCATCATTAACGAATGTAAGATAGAACTAAATTTAATCTTGAACATGAATAGGACGATGTGAACGAGTAGTGCGTGTCTACTCCCTCCCAAGTGAGCCAACATCAGGGGTTACCTAAAATAAACAAACAACATAAGAGTGAGTCCATGACTCGCAAAGTACAAATGAAAGAGAAAGAACACATATACAAACAGGACATCACCATTTAAGAATGCGAACCTTGCATCGAGTGAACACTTATGAAAACATGAAATGAATGAATGTAATCAAGGATGGACTGCACACATGCATATACCGGTATAGTGAGTGACACACCCGTCGGTGTTCACTTAAGCCCGCACCTTAACAAAAGTGTGGGGATCCAAGTCCTATATGAAGAACGTTTCATATAGGTGTCCAAAGCTGCCCATACTGGAATTGATGGGTCTTACGTGCCCATACTGGAATTGATGGGTCTTTCAATCCACTCCCGTGGACGGGACATGACAATGTCCAAATTTGCCCACATTGGAATGGTGGGACTTACAATCCACTCCCGTGGACATAACATGAATAAAAGGATGCATGATATGAACATGAACAGTGATAATACCATCTCTCAGTATATACTCCACATAAGGAAAGAACATAACCAATTCAGCATCTCGGGTAACACAATATGTCACACTATATTCATGAAAACATTCACAATCACAGCACTCAAAAGCAACAAAGTACTTGCCTTCCGCGTTGCGACGCGTTAGCAGGCAACGATGGCGCTCCCAAACCCGTAGCCTCGTGGCCTAAACAATTAAATAACCGAAATAAGAACAACATAGAATCCAACCGAATTAATAGTCTACAATACCCCCCTTGAACTCCCAAGGAATCGCCATAAAACCTAATCTGAAAAACAGGCTGCAACCCAAAAACGTGTCGGGACAGCAGCACGAAAATGACAGTAGTTAATGACATGGGACTCGAAATGAGATGAGTCCAGATCCTACCTCATCTTAACGAACATATCTATAACATTCAAGTTGATGAGATTTCCCAACTCGGCCAATAAACTTCTCTAATAAAGAAAACAAAACAGCAGCACAATTTCTGTCTGAACAAACAGGACAGCAATACTAAAACAACCATAACTTTTAATCTACAACTCCGAATTGAGCGTTCTTTAACAATATGAAAAGGTTATTAAATTATCTACAATAACCTAGTTTGCACGACATTCAAATTTTGCCTTTAACAAAAAGTGGCACACGGGTCAAAACTAAAGATAGAAACTGACATACAATCTGGACAGACTGACCTACAATCTGGACAGTCACAGTGAAAAGTGCATAACTTTTGATCTATAAATCCAAATGAGGTGTTCTTTATCAATCCTGAAAGCTAGTGATATCACCTTCAAAATTTGTTATGGGCAAGACCTCTGAATCACCCTCTAACTAGGCCATATATCAACCTAAACAGAGACTGCTAATTCTCGTCAGGATTCTGGACAGCAGATATTAAATCTATCATAACTTTTGACTCGAAAGTCGGAATGAGGTGATCTTGGCGGACAACGAAAGCTAAGAACAAGACCTAAAAAACTACAGGAGATGATCATCTCATATTCGGCCTCTAAAACCACGAAACAGACCCCGCAACATTCTGGACAGAATTGAATCTACTACAAAACAGACTTGATCCAAACAACTAATCATATTTGCATCTAACAAACACCAAACCGTGAAGCTAGCTCTTTGTTACCCTTGTAGATCCGCGGAAGATGAAGAACAGCCCGCCATCACAAACTCTCTCAATCTCCTCCTTTCTCCCTCTTTCCCTCTTCTTCTTCCTTGTGCGTTGCAACCGGGCTCATCCTCCTTGTTGTTTGGTGGCAGCAGCAAGGGAGGAGAAGATGGCTGCCTGAGGAGGAGGGGTGGAGGTGGAGCGCAAGGGAGGATGGGGGTGGAGGCGCATGGGGGAAGGGGAGGGATGCTTGTGGCGGCCACTAGGGGGAGAAGGGAAAGGGATGGGGCTGCCCTAGGGTTAGGGGGAGGTGTGGGGCGCATGGGCTTGGGCCTGGTGCGCCTCCCCCCTCTTGGGCCACTCATGACCGGCCACCAGGCTGGATTAGCCTGGCCCGAAACCCTAGGTTCTGAATTTTTCTCCCGAAAATCTTGAATTTTCCATTAATTCTCTCTCCCGAATAACTATCTCTCTAAAAGATAATCGGGGTATTACATTCTACCCCCCTTAACAGAATTCGACCTCGAATTCTAATCGTCGAAAAGAACACAAGGACAGAATACCACGGAATTGAAAACAATGAATTAACACGTGCAGAACAAATAAATCAGGTGCTGCTCACGCATGCTAAAAACCAACTCCCAAGTGGCCTTTCTCTCAAGAAGAGGAGACCACCCGCTAAGACGTAAAACGACGTCTGTTTTAACACTCAACCCGAAAATTCCAGGTACGCTCATTAGAAGGGAAACGAAGGTAAGATCCTACTCAAAGGTCAACGGCGCAAACGAAACCTCCAACTCTGTATCCCCCAGGTACTCACTCAACACGAGAATACACAAGACGTTACGTACTCCGCACATGGACTCGTGACAGTCCTGGCGATACGCCAACTAGCGAAAACAACCCAATGTATCTTGGGTTAACCTTCCCAATGATACCGAACCACACAACATGCACAAAGAACACGGAACTCTTGTTCCGCCTCTCAATTAAACTCTTTTACCGGCAAAACACATCTGAATAAGAAAGATTCACATCACAACTATATGTTACCAACTGAGTACTGAAGAGTAAAATCCAGAAATCAGAGTTTCATCAAGAAAACCTTTCCACTTTCCAAGTGGCAATTTGCCAAAAACGTCACGAAAGCCAAAGGAGATCACTTGAATGCTCAAACCAAATACTTCTTTGTTTTGCTGAATTGGAAAGAAGCAAACATGCCAACACAACACCAACTCACAATGCAGAAGACACGATCAACAACATAAAGCTCAAATGAGTAACAAAAACGCTTCAATACCCAAGGAAACATCCTTTTCTCAATTCCTCTTTTAGGAATAAAATTTCTCTCGGACATTGGAATTCGAATTCATCGCATACCACAGGGCTCAAACCTCTTAATTTAACATGCTCAAATTAGGCTTAAACCGAAATACATCATCCACACCTTTGTGGAGAGACTCTATTGATTCCATGAACACTCTGGACCACTCCTTCAACTGATGACATTAATTTGATAGAAGGCACCAAAGCCCCTCAAAAACCCATGCAATCTCATCACCTCCAACTTTCAAGAATATCACATCAGAATTTTTAGTACACCCGCTCATGAACTACATCAAAAGGGTTCTATCGACAATCATTCCACTACTCAGAGTACTCCAGTTTTCTATCTCCTCTACACACCAATCTTTGGGTGACCAAAAGTTTAGCATGAAAACGGAAAGCCCAAATTTAACCTCCGAGACCTCTACAACGAATTCCTCTTATAACACATGGTGAAATCTTCGGATTAAATCTCTAACATCCCCACAATTCCGACATACTCACTCATTGACATCATCAGGAATCACTCACTCAACATCGCAATTCTTTCCAATTGTGTTACGCTATAAAATTGATTAAGGTTTCCATACCTTTGATAATCCGCAATATTTCAACATTAACCAAAGTTCTAGAACTACACTATATCATAGGTTCTACTTAGTTGAACACTATACAGTTTTACTTCGAAGCCATACATTCCATCTGAATCAACTTCCCTCCAAGAGGTTTAGGTCAAAACCAACTCATCTTCTATTACTCCTCCAATAGCTTGGTAGCAAAATCTCACCTACAATCACTTAACCACCACCAAACAATTTGACTTACGCTTTGTAAAACTTTGCAACACAAAATGTTGATCCTTTCTTAAAAGAAAGAGGCGAATAAGGACAAATTTCACCACACAGAAAACGAAAATTGAGTTCACAATGAGGGCACGCATCCTCGAAAGGGAATAGCAAATAACCACCAATAAGAGAAAAAATGACATTGCGATTGAAACTCGACAACTCTTGAGTGAAAAGAGCAAAAAGTTTATGAACAATTCGAATAACTACATGTTACAAAACTGGCTCAAATTCTCAAATATTCCCTCTGCACTCTTTCCTTTAACACTGAAATTATTTCTTTGACTAACATCGCTTTGCCACAACGCATAAGAGAAGATCTTTAGTCCAAACCACAGGACTAATTAAGAACCAATGAAATTCTTCAATACGTCATATTTGTTCGAACCATTCAACTACACAAGAAACATGAGATCCAAATAATCTCAATCACCAAACTCAAACTTTTCCAATTACGGGCTTTCATGAAAAGCAAGCGATTAATCTCCTTTTAAGGGAACCAACATAATTTTCTTTAATTGCACTTCACGTTGCCAACTCAAACCAGAATCCGTTAAGATTCAATCACATGAATCTCTTAAGAAGCAACAAGACAATTCAATACCTTAATTTATTTAAAATAATTTCAGCTACGGATGATTCATCGGCTCAAAGAAAATATCACTAAAGCTAAACTTGAAATATTCTCATCGAACGATATCACCAAAGCGATCAAATTACTATGGGTATTAACATCGGTTTCACCACAACCATTAGAAAACACTTCAAAAGACCCACGTGTAAAGAATAGGTTGATTCTTTCTCAAAGAAGAGACAAATGGAAACGACTTTCACCAACTAGAAAAACTCATCTACCACTGACCGAACACGGACCAAGGAAGAAACCAATTATGCAATGAACTCATAGAACATAAGTGGAGTCCACAGTTGAACGCATAAGCCTCACAAGAAGAGAGTATCGAACCTTAACAGATAAGAACAAATAAGTATTCAAAATCGAAGCACTTGCATCACTGAAGAACCATTATAACTTTGCAACATATCGTTACTTGATAACTTCATTTACCACATAAAAGCCTGAACCCTCAAAAGATCATGAACATAAAACTTGAAATTTGATCATTTAGAGAATATCACCATGGGTGATCAAATTACTACGAGAATTAACCTCATTCTCACATTTTGACGATTAAAAAAAAAAACATCGACAACATATACTAGTACCAAGAATCATCAAACTTTATTACTCCATCCTAAAACTTCCCAAAGGGAACATAAACCACAAAGTTGAAACAAATTTATTATAACCAGATTATGCTAAGCAATAACAATATCACAAGGCACGATATCAAAGACTACTTACGAAATTCGTCTACTCCACTGTGGGTGTTGCTCAACACCTTCTTTAGCGCTCAAAAACAAATGATGATTGTATTAATCATGCATGAACATACGGTACTAATTCCATTTGCAAACACATAACCATATATAAACATAGAAATCATTTCAAAACATGATTAAAGATTCACTAACATAATTTTCTATAAACAAGGTTTCCCGAATCGATACATCGGCACCCATCCGGTCCTTTATACAAGTTTCAACAATTTTAGCATACCATGGAATAGATAAATCTAGCTCTTATGTAAGATCTATAGGTTCCGAACAGATATGGACAGTCTTTATTTAACATACAAACATGTATCAAATACAAGGATATTTCAAATTAATCAATTTCACCTTCATAGATGGTAGTTAAGAATAGTTGATTTGCACCATGCTAATAACCCAACTTGGTAACTCATATCGTAACAATTTATTCGCTTAGTTATAAATTCTCAATTTAAGCATGGCAAGACATCACAAAGGGATTCTAACACCTTACTACGAGAAAAGAGAGACTTCAAACCTCAACGCTCGAAGTAATCCAAAGAAGCGCATAAAGCCAAAGCTTTCTTATGCAAACGAACTTACAATGAAAACCCTCACTAACCAAGCTATCAAACAAGTAAATGAGTCATTCTTTTTCAATGAGAAATGAGGAGCAACCATGAAAACATCAATCTTGCCAATTGACAACGACCACAAGTAGTAAAACAACTCAACGATAAAAGCAATAATTATTTGAGAGAACCAAGAGGATCTATGGAAAACCATAACTATCATGAACCACAAACCCCGGAGAAATTCATCAACCACCACAGGACAAGAATTGCCAAATTCAGAAATCAAGAAAGAGAACAACTTTCTAAAGCAACTCACGCTTAACACCTGAAACTATGGTACTCGGGGTAACTACTCCTCTAACCACGTTCTGCGAACAGTGGTGTAACACAGTGAATCGGAGTAACAACCACGACCTCCACTTCTTATCATCCATTAACAACACGCTTCACCAAAATACTCCATTATGAATATACAGGATCATCTCATGACAATCATAGAATTAGTTCATAGATATTGAATATCATAGCAGATCATATATTACCAACAAGGATGATAAATGCGAAGCAATTCAACAATTGCTCAACAAAATGAAACATAACAACGAATAATGCGAAATCAATGTAATTCCCAACCCCACCTCGTACACGTGTGTCAATTTAATATTTTTTCTATTAACCACGGACCTAAAGCCGCTCGATACCAATTGTAACACCACGGCTGTCAGAAGCCAAGATGTCACCTAAAACATCTAACATACATCCATAATGCGGAAGAATTTGAAACAAGTATATCAACTAAAGACTGACATTAAGTTAAACAGGATATGATGAAGGTATCCTTCCTTCACCTTTTAAGTTATTTAATTCGATCATCAATAAAGAAGGTTCACACGCAGTAATAAATCAACATCCATGTGGAGAAGGTATCCTTCCTTCACCAATTATAATTTAATTATTACAGTTCATCATTAACGAATGTAAGATAGAACTAAATTTAATCTTGAACATGAATAGGACGATGTGAGCAGTAGTGCGTGTCTACTCCTCCCAAGTGAGCCAACATCGGGGTTACCTAAAATAAACAAACAACGCAAGAGTGAGTCCATGACTCAGCAAAGTGCGATGAAAGAGAAAGAACACATATACAAACAGGACATCACCATTTAAGAATGCGAACCTTGCATCGAGTGAACACTTATGAAAACATGAAATGAATGAATGTAATCAAGGATGGACTGCACACATGCATATCCGGTATAGTGAGTGACACACCCATCGGTGTTCACTTAAGCCCGCACCTTAACAAAAGTGTGGGATCCAAGTCCTATATGAAGAACGTTTCATATAGGTGTCCAAAGCTGCCCATTTGGAATTGATGGGTCTTACGTGCCCATCTTTGGAATTGATGGGTCTTTCAATCCACTCCGTGGGCGGGACATGACAATGTCCAAATTTGCCCACATTGGAATGGTGGGACTTACAATCCACTCCCATGGACATAACATGAATAAAAGGATGCATGATATGAACATGAACAGTGATAATACCATCTCTCGGTATATACTCCACATAAGGAAAGAACATAACCAATTCAGCATCTCGGGTAACACAATATGTCACACTATATTCATGAAAACATTCACAATCACAGACTCAAAAGCAACAAAGTACTTGCCTTCGGCGTTGCGGCGCGTTAGCGAGCAACGATGGCGCTCCCAAACCCGTAGCCTCGTGGCCTAAACAATTAAATAACGAAATAAGAACAACATAGAATCCAACCCGAATTAATAGTCTACAATACCCCTTGAACTCCCAAGGAATCGCCATAAAACCTAATCGAAAAACAGGCTGCAACCCAAAAGCGTGTCGGGACAGCAGCACGAAAATGACAGTAGTTAATGACATGGGACTCGAAATGAGATGAGTCCAGATCCTACCTCATCTTAACGAACATATCTATAACATTCAAGTTGATGAGATTTCCCAACTCGGCCAATAAACTTCTCTAATAAAGAAAACAAAACAGAAGCACAATTTCTGTCTGAACAAACAGGACAGCAATACTAAAACAACCATAACTTTTAATCTACAACTCCGAATTGAGCGTTCTTTAACAATATGAAAAGGTTATTAAATTATCTACAATAACCTAGTTTGCACGACATTCAAATTTTGCCTTTAACAAAAAGTGGCACACGGGTCAAAACTAAAGATAGAAACTGACATACAATCTGGACAGACTGACCTACAATCTGGACAGTCACAGTGAAAAGTGCATAACTTTTGATCTATAAATCCAAATGAGGTGTTCTTTATCAATCCTGAAAGCTAGTGATATCACCTTCAAAATTTGTTATGGGCAAGACCTCTGAATCACCCTCTAACTAGGCCATATATCAACCTAAACAGAGACTGCTAATTCTCGTCAGGATTCTGGACAGCAGATATTAAATCTATCATAACTTTTGACTCGAAAGTCGGAATGAGGTGATCTTGGCGGACAACGAAAGCTAAGAACAAGACCTAAAAAACTACAGGAGATGATCATCTCATATTCGGCCTCTAAAACCACGAAACAGACCCCGCAACATTCTGGACAGAATTGAATCTACTACAAAAACAGACTTGATCCAAACAACTAATCATATTTGCATATAACAAACACCAAACCGTGAAGCTAGCTCTTTGTTACCCTTGTAGATCCGCGGGAAGATGAAGAACAGCCCGCCATCACAAACTCTCTCAATCTCCTCCTTTCTCCCCTCTTTTCCCCTCTTCTTCTTCCTTGTACGTTGCAACCCGGCTCATCCTCCTTGTTGTTTCGGTGGCAGCAGCAGGAGGAGAAGATGGCTGCCTGCCCAGGAGGAGGGGTGGAGGTGGAGGCGCAAGGGGAGGATGGGGGTGGAGGCGCATGGGGGAAGGGAAAGGATGCTTGTGGCGGCCACTAGGGGGAGAAGGGAAAGGGATGGGGCTGCCCTAGGGTTAGGGGAGGTGTGGGGCGCATGGGCTTGGGCCTGTGCGCCTCCCCTCTTGGGCCACTCATGACCGGCCACCGGCTGGATTAGCTGGCCCAAACCCTAGGTTCTGAATTTTTCTCCCGAAAATCTTGAATTTTCCATTAATTCTCTCTCCCGAATAACTATCTCTCTAAAAGATAATCGGGGTATTACAAAGGGAAACTAGAGAAATGCTAGATTTACATATTCACTAGTATGATTAGTTATTGGAATTGTGTACAACCGGTTGAATGGATTGAATATCGGTGGATCTAGAATTTATGGGAGGAGTTTTATGTACTTCTTCTATATAGGATGACACGATGAATTGAGTTATAGTGTTGTTGAGACTTTTGATCGATAGAAGATTTCAAATTTGTGAAGTTTTAGTGTATTTTTGCCAAATTCAAATATGAGGAGGAACAGTTGAATATGTGTTTGTTAATATCCATGTGATTTTGGAAGGAAAGTAGGTAGAAATTAGATTTCATAATGAAGCCAGTTGATAACAACAATGGTTGTAGTATAACTGTTGTGTGTTGAAGTTTGATGTTGAGCATCGCTAAAAGTTGAATTGATTTGATATAATAGGTGGCTTATGCCCACATGATTGTGACAATATTGGATGATAATGTGCCCTTGATGAAAGATTGTTGGGTAGGACCTTTTCAATTTGGTGGTAGACCCCTTCCAAACTTAAGAAGTTGTTGTAGTGGGGTAGTATGGTTTTGGTATACACTCGTTTTGAAGATGGGATGAAAAGGAAGTATGAAACAATTTGGTGAAACTTTGGAGGCTTTCTAATGAAATAGTTGATGACAAAGATTCGTGTTCAGAGTGTATTATTCTTGATTTTAGTAAGATTATCTGCAAGAGATGGTGACTTGTGTGTGTGGTGATGATTCTTTTAGGAATAAAGTAATTAGATCGTCTTTCGTAATTTTTATTTAGTAAAAGTGTAATACCCGATTATTCGATATCGAATGCTGTAAGATTAGAGAGGAAATAAGTTAAAATTCAGAATTTTAGGAGAAGTATGGGCGCCAACCCATATTCGAGAAGAGGAGCGACCATAGTGGCCCAAGGCCCATGAGTGGGCGGCAGCCCATTAGAAGGCAAGGGAGGAGGGGACCAAACCCTAGCCCCATTTGCTACAGTAGCCGCCGTGCTACAGTAGCCCGTGCTACTGATAGCGGCGTGCTACAGTGCCTCGCCGCTTGCTGCTCCTCCTCTCCCGCGCCATCTTTCCTGCCGCTGTGGCCGACCGTGGGAAGAAGAAGAAGAGGAAGGAAGAGAGGATTGAAGGAGAATTTCTTCGTGGGATTTGATCAGTGATCTCCGATGGTTCTACAAGGGTAATGATCGATTTCCTCGCTGTTTAGGTTGTTTCATATGCGAATTCGATTAGTTTGATTGGATTGAATTGCTGCCGTTAGAATTTCAGTTCTGTCCTGAATGTTGCGTGGCCTGTTTCGTGATCTTAGAAGCCGAATTTGGGTTGTCCATCTCCTAGAGTTTTGTAGATATTGATCTTAGCTTTCGGTGGCCGCCAAGAACACTGAATTCCGACTTTCGAGTCAAAAGTTATGATAGATTTACTATCTGCTGTCCAGAATCCTGACGAGAATTAGCAGTCTCTGTATAGGTTGATTTATGGCCTAGTTAGAGGGTAATTCAGAGGTCTTGCCCATAACAAATTTTGAAGGTGATATCACTAGCTTTCAGGATTGATAAAGAACACTTCATTTGGAGTTATAGATCAAAAGTTATGCACTTTTCTTTGTGACTGTCCAGATTGTATGTCAGTTTCTATCTTTAGTTTTGACCCGTGTGCCACTTTTTGTTAAAGGCAAAATTTGAATGTTGTGCCAACTAGTTTATTGTAGGTAATTTCATAAACTTTTCAGATTGTTAAAGAACGCTCAATTCGGAGTTGTAGATTAAAAGTTATGGTTGTTTTAGTATTGCTGTCCTGTTTGTTCAGACAGAAGCTGTGCTGCTGTTTTGTTTTCTTTATTAGAGAAGTTTATTGGCCGAATTGGGAAATCTCATCAACTTGAATGTTATAGATATGTTCGTTAAGATGAGGTAGGATCTGGACTCATCTCATTTCGAGTCCCACGTCATTAACTACTGTCATTTTCGTGCTGCTGTCCCGACACGTTTTGGGTTGCAGCCTGTTTTTCAGATTAGGTTTTATGGTGATTCCTTGGGAGTTCAAGGGGGTATTGTAGACTATTAATTCGGGTTGGATTCTATGTTGTTCTTATTTCGTTATTTAATTGTTTAGGCCACGAGGCTACCGTTTAGGAGCGCCATCGTTGTTCGCTAACGCCGCAACGCTGAAGGCAAGTACTTTGTTGCTTTTGAGTGTTATGATTGTGAATGTTTTCATGAATATAGTGTGACATATTGTGTTACCCGAGATGCTGAATTGGTTATGTTCTTTCATTATGTGGAGTATATCTCGAGAGATGGTATTATCACTGCTCATGTTCATATCATGCATCCTTTTATTCATGTTATGTCCACGGAGTGGATTGTAAGTCCCACCATTCCAATGTGGGCAAATTTGGACATTGTCATGTCCGCCCACGGAGTGGATTGAAAGACCCATCAATTCCAAGTATGGGCACGTAAGACCCATCAATTCAAAGATATGGGCAGCTTTGGACACCTATATGAAACGTTCTTCATATAGGACTTGGATCCCGCACTTTTGTTAAGGTGCGGGCTTAATGAACACCGATGGGTGTGTCACTCACTATACCTGATATATGCATGTGTGCAGTCCATCCTTGATTACATTCATTCATTTCTTGTTTTCATAAGTGTTCACTCGATGCAAGGTTCGCATTCTTAAATGGTGATGTCCTGTTTGTATATGTGTTCTTTCTCTTTCATCGTACTTGCTGAGTCATGGACTCACTCTTGCGTTGTTTGTTTATTTTAGGTAACCCCGATGTTGGCTCACTTGGGAGGAGTAGACACGCACTACTGCTCACATCATCCTATTCATGTTCAAGATTAAATTTAGTTTTATCTTACATTCGTTGATGATGAACTGTAATAATTAAATTATAATTGGTGAATGAAGGATACCTTCTCCACATGGATGTTGATTTATTACTGCGTGTGAACCTTCTTTATTGATGATCGAATTAAATAACTTAAAAGGTGAAGGAAGGATACCTTCATCATATCTGTTTAACTTAATGTCGTCTTTAGTTGATATACTTGTTTCAAATTCTTCCGCATTATGGATGTATGTTAGATGTTTTAGGTGACATCTTGGCTTCCTGATAGCTGTGGTGTTACAGATTGGTATCGAGCGGGCTTTAGGTCCGTGGTTAATAGAAGAACATTAAAATGACACACCGCGTACAGTGGGTGGGGTTGGAAATCTATTGCTTCCGCATTTCTATTGTTATGTTTCATTCGTTGAGCAATTGTTGAGTTGCTTTTGTATTATCTTTCTTGTTGTTAATCTATGATCTACTATGATATTCATTATCTATGAACTAATACTTTGATTGTCGTGAGATGATCCCGCATATTCATAATTGAGTATTTTGGTGAAGCGTGTTGTTAACGGATGATAAGAAGTGGAGGTCGTGGTTGTTACTCCGATTCACTGAGTTACACCATCGCTCACAAGACGTGGTTAGAGGAGTAGTTACCCCAGTATCATCGTTTCAGGTACTAAGTATGAGTTACTTTAGAAAGTTGTTCTCTTCTTTCATTTCTGAATTTGGCAATTCTTGTCCTATGGTGGTTGATGAATTTCTCCGGGGTTTGTGGTCCATGATAGTTATGGTTTTCCATAGATCCCTCTTGGTTCTCTGAAACAATTATTACTTTTCGACTGTTGAGTTGCTTTTACTACTTATGATCGTTGTCAATTGGCAAGATTGATGTTTTCTTGGTTGCTCCTTCTTTCTCATTGAAAAAGAATGACTCATTTACTCGTTTGATAGCTTGGTTAGTGAGAGTTTCTGTGAAGTTCGTTTGCCCGGGAAAGCTTTGGCTTTATGCGTTTCTTTTGGATTACTTCAGCGTTGAGGTTTGAAGTCTCTCTTTTCTGCATGATAGGTGTTAGAATCCTTTTGTGATGTCTTGTCATGCTTAAAATGAGAAGTTATAACTAAGCGAATAGATTGTTACGATATGAGTTATCAAGTTGGGTTATTAGCATGGTGCAAATCGGTTATTCTTAACTACCATCTATGAAGGTGAAATTGATTAATTTGAAATATCCTTGTATTTGATACATGTCAGTATGTTAAATAAAGACTGCCCATATCATTCGAACCTATAGATCTTACATAAGAGCTAGATTTATCTATTCCATGGTATGCTAAAATTGTTGAAACTTGTATAAAGGACCGGATGGGTGCGGTGTATCGATTCGGAAACCTTGTTTATAGAAAATTATGTTAGTGAATCTTTAATCATGTTTTGAAATGATTTCTATGTTTATATATGGTTATGTGTTTGCAAATGGAATTAGTACCGTATGTTCATACATGATTAATACAATCATCATTTGTTTTTGAGCGCTAAAGAAGGTGTAGAGCAACACCCACAAATGGAGTAGACAATTTCGTAAGTAGTCTTTGATATCGTGCCTTGTGATATTGTTATTGCTTAGCATAGTCTTCTTATAATAAATTTGTTTCAACCTTTTGTTTGTGTTCCCTTTGGGAAGTTTTAGGATGGAGTAATAAAGTTTGGTGATTCTTGGTACTAGTATATGTTGTCGATGTTTTTGAATCGTCAAAATGGGAGAATGAGGTTAACTCTTATAGTAATTTGATCACCTATGGTGATATTTCCTAAATGATCAAATTTTAAGTTTTGTGTTCATGATCCTTTGGGGGTTCAAGCTTTATGTGGTAAATGAAGTTTATCGAGTAGCGATATGTTGCAAAGTTATAATGGTTCTTGATAATGCAAGTGCTTTGATTTGAGTACTTATTTGTTCTTATCTGTTAAGGTTCGATATTCTCTTCTTGTGAGGCTTAAGTGTTCAATGTGGACTCCACTTATGTTCTATAAGTTCATTGCTTAATTGGTTTCTTCCTTGGTCCCGTGTTCATGAGTGGTGGATGAGTTTTCTAGTTGGTGAAAATCGTTTCCATTTGTCTCTTCTTTTGAGAAAGAATCAATTCATTCTTTTCACGTGGGTCTTTTGAAGTGTTTTCTAATTGTTGTTGTGAAATTGATGTTAATACCCATAGTAATTTGATCGCCTTTGGTGATATCGTTGAGATGAGAATAATTCAAGTTTAGCTTTCGTGATATTTTCTTTGAGCCCATGAATCATCCGTAGCTGAAATTATTTTAAATAAATTAAGGTATTGGATTGTCTGTTGCTTCTTAAGAGATTTGTGTGATTTAATTTTAAAGGCTCTTTGTCCGAGTTGGCAACGTGAGGTTGCAATCAAAGAACTTATGTTGGTTCCTTTAAGAGGAGAATAATCTACTTGCGTTTGTGAAATCTGTAATTGGAAATGTCTCGAGTTTGGTGGTGAGATTATTTGGATCTCATGTTTCTTGTGTAGTTGAACTGTTCGAACAAATATGACGTATGGAAGAATTTCATTGGTTCTTAATTAGTCCTTGTGGTTTGGACTAAAGATCTTATCTTGTGCGTTGTGGCAAAGCGATGTTAGTCAAAGAATTAATTTCAGTGTTAAGGGAAAGAGTGCAGAGGAATATTTGAGAATTTGAGTCAAGTTTTGTAACTTGTAGTTATTCGAATTGTTCATAAACTTTTACTCTTTTCACTCAAGAGTTGTCGAGTTTCAATCGCAATGTCATTTTTTTCTTATTAGTGGTTATTTGCTATTCCTTTTCGAGGGATGCGTGCCCTCCATTGTGAACTCAACTTTCGTGTTTCCAAATCTTTATTACAGATTATTTCTTTTGGTTTTGTGCTCACTTGTGAGCAGATAACATTTTCTGTGTGGTGAAATTTGTTCTTATTCGCCTCTTTCTTTTGAGAAAGGATCAACCGCTTTGTGTCAGAAAGTTTTACAACTCGTAAGTTGTTGTTTGTTTGGTGGTGGTTAAGTGATTGTAGGGGTGAGTTTTTGCTACCCATCTATTGGAGTAGTAATAGAAGATGAGTTGGTTTTGACTCGAATCTCTTGGAGGAAGTTGATTGAGATGGAATGTTTGGTTTCGAGGTAAAATCGTATATTGTTCGACTAAGTAGGACCTATGGTATAGTGTAGTTCCGAACCTTGGTTCATGTTGAAATGTTGGGGATTATCAAATGTATGGAAATCGTAATCAATTTTATACAAGAACACTATTGAAAGTATCGCGATGTGGTATGAGTGATTCTGATGATGTCAATGAGTGAGTATATCGAATTGTGGGGATCATAGAGATTTAATCCGATGATTTCACTATTTGTTATAAGAGGAATTCGTTGTAGAGGTCTCGGAGGTTAAATTTGGGCTTTCCGTTTTCATACTAAACTTTTGGTCACCCAAAGATTAGTGTGTAGAGGAGATAGAAAACTGGAGTACTACGAGTAGTGGAATGATTGTCGATAGAACCCTTTTGTTGTAGTTCATGGCGGGTGTACTGAAAATTCGATGTGATATTCTTGAAAGTTAGAGGTGATGAGATTGCATGGGTTTTGAGGGGCTTTGGTGCCTTCTATCAAATTAATGTCATCGATTGAAGGAGTGGTCCAGAGTGTTCAGTGGAATCAATAGAGTCTCTCCACAAAGGTGTGGATGATGTATTTCGGTTTAAGCCTAATTTGAGGTTGTTAAATTAAGAGGTTTGAGCCCTGTGGTATGTGATGAATTCGAATTCCAATGTCTGAGAGAAATTTTATTCCTAAAAGAGGAATTGAAAAAAGGATGTTACCTTGGGTATTGAAGCGTTTTCTTGTTACTCATTTGAGCTTTATGTTGTTGACTGGTGTCTTCTGCATGGTGAGTTGGTGTTGTGTTGGCATATTTGTTTCTTTCCAATTCAGGCAAAACAAAAGAAGTTTTTGGTTTGAGCGTTCAAGTGATCTCCCTTTGGCTTTCGTGGACGTTTATTCGCAATTTGCCACTTGGAAAGTGGAAAGGTTTTCTTGATGAAATTGATTTCGGATTTTACTCTTGAGCACTCGATTGGTAACGATAGTTGTGATGTGAATTTTTCTTATTCAGATGTGTTTTGCCGGTAAAAGAGTTTGCTTAAAAGAATTGATTGTATGTTTCCGGTTAAAAGAGGGTGATCCTTGTTCGGTGAAGAGTTCAATGGAGAGGTGGAACAAGATTTCCGTGCTCTATGTGCTTGTTGTGTGGTTCGACTTCAAGGAGAAGGTTAACCCTGAGTTCATTGGGTTGTTTTCGATAGTCGTCGTTTCGCTAAGACCGTCTCGATTCCTACACGTTGTACTCACTTTTGGTTTCATTTGGTGTGGAGTGAGTACCGAGATCCGGAGTTTGTTATTCGTTAACAACGTTGACCATCGAGTAGGATCTTACCTTCGAGTCTCGTCCGATGAGTATAGCCTGGAAGTGTCGGGACGAGTGTTAAGACAGACGTCGATTTGCGTCAAGATGTTGTGGTGTCATCATCCGAGAAAGAGGCCACTTAGAGCTGGAGGCTCGCATGCACGAGCATTATTCGATTTGTTCATATCGAGTACATGTTACCCGTTATTAATTTTTAGTTGCAACCGACCTTCGCGAGAGAGTGGTGTGAGGATTCGGTCGAATCCTATTTAAGGAGGTAGAATGTAATACCCGATTATTCGATATCGAATGCTGTAAGATTATAGAGGAAATAAGTTAAAATTCAGAATTTTAGGAGAAGTATGGGCGCCAACCCATATTCGAGAAGAGGGGAGCCACCATAGTGGCCCTAGGCCCATGAGTGGGCGGCAGCCCATTATAAGGCAAGGGGAGGGAGGGGACCATACCTAGCCCCATTTGCTACAGTAGCCGCCGTGCTACAGTAGCCCCGTGCTCTGATGGCGGCGTGCTGCATGCCTCGCCGCTTGCTGCTCCTCTCTCCCGGCGCCATCTTTCCTGCTGCTTGTGGCCGACCGTGGGAAGAAGAAGAAGAGGAAGGAAGAGAGGATTGAAGGAGAATTTCTTCGTGGGATTTGATCAGCGATCTCCGATGGTTCTACAAGGGTAATGATCGATTTCCTCGCTGTTTAGGTTGTTTCGATGCTAATTCGATTAGTTTGATTGGATTGAATTGCTGCCGTTAGAATTTCAGTTCTGTCCTGAATGTTGCGTGGCCTGTTTCGTGATCTTAGAAGCCGAATTTGGGTTGTCCATCTCCTAGAGTTTTGTAGATATTGATCTTAGCTTTCGGTGGCCGCCAAGAACACTGAATTCCGACTTTCGAGTCAAAAGTTATGATAGATTTACTATCTGCTGTCCAGAATCCTGACGAGAATTAGCAGTCTCTGTATAGGTTGATTTATGGCCTAGTTAGAGGGTAATTCAGAGGTCTTGCCCATAACAAATTTTGAAGGTGATATCACTAGCTTTCAGGATTGATAAAAACACTTCATTTGGAGTTATAGATCAAAAGTTATGCAGTTTTTTTGTGACTGTCCAGATTGTATGTCAGTCTGTCCAGATTGTATGTCAGTTTCTATCTTTAGTTTTGACCCGTGTGCCACTTTTTGTTAAAGGCAAAATTTGAATGTTGTGCCAACTAGTTTATTGTAGGTAATTTCATAACCTTTTCAGATTGTTAAAGAACGCTCAATTCGGAGTTGTAGATTAAAAGTTATGGTTGTTTTAGTATTGCTGTCCTGTTTGTTCAGACAGAAGCTGTGCTGCTGTTTTGTTTTCTTTATTAGAGAAGTTTATTGGCCGAATTGGGAAATCTCATCAACTTGAATGTTATAGATATGTTCGTTAAGATGAGGTAGGATCTGGACTCATCTCATTTCGAGTCCCACGTCATTAACTACTGTCATTTTCGTGCTGCTGTCCCGACACGTTTTTGGGTTGCAGCCTGTTTTTCAGATTAGGTTTTATGGTGATTCCTTGGGAGTTCAAGGGGGGTATTGTAGACTATTAATTCGGGTTGGATTCTATGTTGTTCTTATTTCGGTTATTTAATTGTTTAGGCCACGAGGCTACCGGTTTAGGACCGCCATCGTTGCCTGCTAACGCGTCGCAACGCGGAAGGCAAGTACTTTGTTGCTTTTGAGTGTTATGATTGTGAATGTTTTCATGAATATAGTGTGACATATTGTGTTACCCGAGATGCTGAATTGGTTATGTTCTTTCATTATGTGGAGTATATACTGAGAGATGGTATTATCACTGTTCATGGATGTTGATTTATTACTGCGTGTGAACCTTCTTTATTGATGATCGGAATTAAATAACTTAAAAGGTGAAGGAAGGATACCTTCATCATATCCTGTTTAACTTAATGCTGTCTTTAGTTGATATACTTGTTTCAAATTCTTCCGCAATATGGATGTATGTTAGATGTTTTAGGTGACATCTTGGCTTCCGGATAGCCAGGGTGTTACAAAAAGTGTTTCGAGTTTTGCGTTTGTGTTCAATTGGACCTCTTGAGTTATGTGGTCATTGAATTTGTTTCGAGCAAAGTGACTTGCTGAAAGATTTTATTGGTTCTTAAGTGGTTCTTGTGATTTGGGTTTTAAGACCTTATCCTATTTAAGCTAGCCAAGTGATGTAGTAATAACAGAAAATAACCTTCCTTGTTAAAGGAAGGAGTTAAGTATAAGTAATTGAGATTTAAGTCACGTTTCGCATTTTGCAGTTTATTTGAGTGTGCTTAAACCTTATGCAGTTGGTCCATATGAGTTTATCAATTTCCAAAGGGCATTACCTTCTTCTCATTTGTGGTTTGGTATTCGCTTTCAGTAGGGCTTGAGCCCTCGACTGTTGATTTTCCCTTATGTTTTCCGTGTACTTGGCCTAAGTGACCATTTTTCTTGGTATTGTGTTCATCATGGTGGCACATGTTTTCCTAGTGGATGAAAAAAATGATTCCTTTCGCTCTTTCTTTTGAGGAAGAATTAACCTATTCGTTTCACTTGAGTCTTTTGAGGTGTTTAATAATTGTAGTTGTGAAACTGTGGGTTGTAAGTTATTCAATGAGCATTGGAGGATGAAATAATTTCGTAATATAGTTCCTTGAGAGAAATTTATCTCAATAGAAGATTGCCTTTGGAGATTAAACTGATTGCATTGTTACAACTAGTAGAACCTATAGTGATTGTGATCCAAGATCTTTGTTTCACTTCGAGTGGAACATTAGAATTGTCGAAAGTATGAAAATCTTGATCAATTCTATAGAGTATCGCAATTTGGTAGTATTGTGAGGCTATGAAAGTTATTCTTGAAGATGTGGTTTAATGAGAGTGGGAATATAAAGTAATCGAATCGTCATGTCAATTAATGGGATAATGGAAAATGTTAAGTTAATGTCAAGAATGATTTGGCTTTAATGAGTAACCTTCTGAGAGTTATAATCTTTGTAGAGGTAAACAGGTCAAGAAAATATTTTCATGATGATGTTAATGAGTGAGTATGTTGGAATTGTAGAATTTTAGGGATTTAATATGAGGATTTCCCTATCTTGTATATGAGAATTTCGTTGCAAGAGTCTTAGAGGTTAAATTTGGGCTTTGCATTATTATGCTAGAACTTTGATCGCCCAATGATAATGTGAACAAGTAGTATAAGGGTGGATTTCGAATAGTGGGACGATCATTGATTGAAATCTTTTGATGAAATACATGAGACTATGTGAAGTGAATTCCGAGTTATTCATTCTTAAGGATTGAGGTAACGTGATTACGTGTGAAGATCCATTTTAGGATGCATCAGAAGTTATCTATCAAAGTAATTCTGTCGGAAGAGGTGTTGACTAGAGTATTGTTTCTGTGGGGTTGATAGAGCCTCTCTACAGAGGTGTGGTTGATGTATTTCCGTTTGAGCATAGCGTTAAGAATGCCAAGTTAAGAGAGATGGGTTAGTGTGTTATGCGATGAATCGGGATTCCAAAAAGTTGAGAGAAATTTTATTTCTAAAGGAGAAATTGAGAAAAGATTATTTCCTCGAATACTGAAACGCTCTCTTGATTCTTGTATGAGCTATGAGTTTATGACGGTGTCTTTCGCCAATTGGGCTTGACTTTATGTTGGCATGTGTGGTTCTTATCTGTTTAGAAAGAATAAAAGAAATGATGGATTTGGATATTCGAGTGATTTCTCTTTTGGCGAACGTGGTGTTTATTTGCAAATTTTCTAATCTGAAGGTGGAAAGATTTTCGTGATAAATCTTCGATTCTCGAATTTGATTTTTAGTACCGAGTTGGTAACGTTTGGTTGCGATGAGAGTCCTTCATTTTCGTTGGGCTATGTTGGTAAAAGAGTGTGTTTAAAGCGAGTTTCATTGTGTGTCCTCGTTAAAGGAGGTGATCTTTGTTTGGGTGAACAAGTCCAATTGAGAGGTGGAACAAGAGTTCAGTGCTCTATGCGCATGTTGCGTGGTTTGGTATCACTAGGAGGGTTGCCCCATGGTACATTGGGTTGTTTTCAGCTAGTTGGCGACGCCAGATCGTCTCGAGTCCGTGCACGGAGTACATAACATCTTGTCTGCTCGTGTGAGTGAGTACCGGAGATCCAGAGTTTGAGGTTTCGTTAACGCCGCCGACCACCGAACAATATCTCACCTTCGAGTCTCATCCGATACTTGTACCGAGAGGTCGAGAGAGTGTTGAGGTAGACATGGGTATACGTTATGGTGTTTTGGTCACGTCGGTCCGAGCGAGAAGAGACTTGGGAAGTAGTGTCGCATGATCGAGCTTTAACCAAAGTTGTTCACGCCGGTACATCTTGTTGGTTATTAATTTTCCATTGTGGTTGTTGTTGTTTTTCGAGTAGATGATGGTAGAATTCGGGTCGAATTGCATTAAGGGGGTAGAATGTAATACTCCAAAAAATCGAGAGAATAATTAAATCGGAGAATATTTATTTTAGCAAAACGATTGAACAGGAGAAAGAGGGTTTTAATGTAATACTCCGATTTATTCTACGAAGAAAGCATTCAAAAGAGAAATTAAACATAAAAAGGGGGTTTCAGTTCTTCGGCAACTTGGGTCTCAGTGCCTTGGCCCAGAGGCCCATGAGGGTCGGCCACCAATAAAAGGAAGGGGAAACCCTAACTTCACTGTAGCTACAGTGCCGCCGCCATCACTGTAGCACGGCCACTGTAGCACGCCTCTCCTCCATGGTGGTGCCCCCTCCATTGGTGCCTCCCTTCCTCGCCGTCGGTGCTCCCTACTGCCGATCAAGTGAAGAAAGGAGAGGAGATCAACTTCACGGGGAGAGTTCATCATCTTGCTGCGATTCTACAAGGGTAACGTCGCGTGTTCTTCGTTGGTTGATGCGTAGTAGTTGCGGTTGATGTTGTTTGGTATATTGATTTGCGTCGGTTTAATAGATCGCGTTCTGTCCAGATTATTGCGTGGTCAGTTTCATGTGTTTAGAGGCCGAATTAGGAGTTTTGATCTCCTAGAGTTATGTAGGTATTGTTCTTAGCTTTCAATGGCCGCCAAGAACGCCCAAATCCGACTAACGGTTAGAAAGTTATGAATTGTTTAGTGCCGCTGTCTGGTTAATCTGTCAACATTCTGACAGTCTGTAGAAAACTGAGTTAAACTGTTAGTTAAAGACAAAATCAGAGGATCTCAATATAACGAAAAATGTAGTTAATTTCCATACCTTTTCATAGAGATAAAGAACGCAAGATTTGGACTTTCGTAGAAAAAGTTATGGTGGTTTTAGCGTACTGTCCAGAGAACCCGACGTGAATTCTGATGTCTGAAAGATTGATTTGCTAGGGGCAGTTAAGTGCAGAATCAGAAGGGCTCCCCAACTAGGTTTATTTAGATAATTTAATTACCTTTTCAGAAAGTCTAAGAACATCTTATTTGGACGCCTGAGCAGAAAGTTATGTATTTTATAAGTTGACTGTTCACAGGGTGCGCCAAACCGATCGTTAGAAATTGGAAGTTGGGAAACACTTGGGGGGTTTAGCAAGTTCATTTGTGTTGTTCTTTTGCTCTTGGTTCAGTATGTTGGTCTTAGATTGTGTTATCTTAATATTCAGGTGGGAGCGTGGTCCCAGGGGCAGCACCTCGTCGCGCCCACGTTCTCTCGCACGTTGAGGCAAGTATTCGGCTCTAATATATGTATGCTTGCATGATGTGATTGTGGTGTATCTTGATCGTATAGCCATGCATGCCTGTTTATGAGATGAGTTACTGTTTATCCTGATGACTGCTAGTTATGGTTAAAAGTTCTTCCGCATGTTGTTATTGCTTCCGTGCCAATGCGAATATGTTGTATTCCTGCATATGAAAATGTTATCATGGTGTATATGCATGTTGAGAGCATACAGGTGCCTTGGTCACGTGGTGACCAAGCACATACAGTTGAGGTCCCCGTCATGTAGATGACGGGCTTGAGGTCCTCACATTCGCGGAATGTGGGCTAATGAACAAAGAGGTCCCCATCATTAAGATGATGGGCAAAGGTCCCTATACATGTGGTGTATAGGCTATTGGTCCCTGTGCTGAGGGTACTGTGCAAGGGTATACAATGACGGTTGTATACCCGCATTACACGGTAAAATGCGAAAAGAGATAAAGTTCAAAGGAGCATTGCATTGGTTGCATATCGTGAGTTAAGTGACTATGTTTAGTGTGATGTTAATTGAGGATCATCGATGCTGTGTTTGTGTTCTTGTTTATGGCCTTGTTGATACTTGCTGAGTCTTTAGGCTCACCCTTGCTTTAATGTGTTTTAGGTACCAGAGGCAGGAACAACATGCATGGGAGGGAGTAGATGTTGGATGCACTCACTATACCACACTCTTAAGGCGTTTGCTGCTTAGTCCCAATTTAGAATTAAATAAACTGTTGATTAACACCCATGGATGGTGTGGTTGAATTAACTGTTTAGTTGTAATAATGAGGTTGCTAGCCTTGGTTGGTTCATTTGATAATCATGCATGTTTGGGATAATTTGATTATGAGAATTTTGTTTATGCCATGTGATCGTATTGAACTCTCGCTTTAGCCGATTAAACAAAGGTGACTCAGAAAATTTGTATTTGTGCTAGAATAGTTTAATTCAGAGCATTCCGTGCTCTTTGAGAGTTGGGGTGTTACGCTTTGTTGTCGTAAGCCAAAACCTCCTTAGACCTCCTCTTAGACCACCCTTAGACCTCCCTTTGGAGATCTTGACCATTAAGACCCCTATGAGATCTTAGCCGCCAGATCTCCTCTCAAGACTACCTCTAAGACCTCCTCAGATCCTCTTTGCAAAAGACCACCCCTTGGTCCTTTGTAAAGAAAACCTCTAGGACCTCCTCTTTAAATCTTAACCATCCAGACCACCTCAGTAGATCTTGACCGCTCAGACCTCCCCATGGAGATCCGAGCCGCTCAAGACCTCCCTCTTTAGACCTTATCGCTTAGGACCTCCTGTGGGTATCTTGGCCGCTCAGACCTCCTCATGGAGATCCGAGCCGCCAATGACCTCCTCTCTATTAGACCATATCGCCCAGGACCTCCTCCTATAGATCTTGACCGTTAGGACCTCTCTCTGTGAGATCTTAGCCGTCAGACCTCCTCGCTTTAGATCTTAACCTTTAGGACCTCCCCGTGGGGATCTGATCCGTTCAAGACCTCCCCATGGAGATCTTGACCGTCCAGGATCTCCTCGCTTTTAGATATTAACCTTAGGACCTCCCCTACAGCTCTGGACCGTTAGATCTAGATCCAACGATCTAGACCTCCTCGGTGCGTTCGGAGTTCTAACGTTCCAATCCCCTCTTACTATTCATTTCTAGATCTCGCGAACTTTCGAACCCCCGCATGTGACCTGGATCTGAGCCATTCCTTTTTAGATCCATGGCCCAGATTTGGTGAGGCATTCGGGAAGTCCGAATGTTCCATCTCTTGTGGACCGATAGATATGAATCCAACGGTGGGCACTGTGTGGCTCGCGTGGGCTGCACGCGCAGCTGAGTTCAGTGCCTGTGGGCCGTGGGATTCAATATCGACGGCCCACGTTTGTCCACGTCTTTTTCTGTTGAGATAAGTTTGTTTAATTTCTGGTAAGCTTTTATTTGTCAACTGAAAATGGTATTAAACTTCAAAATTTCATAGCTAATTCATTTTAAATCCTTTTCAGTTGATTCAAATTTTGTTAATTCCAATTATAACTAAGCGTTAATCTAAAAATGGTTGTGAGCTTAGTTCTGCCTAAAAATCTGCTAGTAGGTTTATTTTAGGTTTAACTTTAAGTATGGCTCTAAAAATTCGGTTCATTTGAAAAATGCATAAGTAATTCACTATAACTCCAAATTTAGTAAACTGAAATGTGTTAGGGTCCTTTATTAATATGATTTACTATGGAGTAGGTTTTAATTATGTCTTTACTTCTGAAATTAATTTTGTGCTAGTTTCATAACTTAGAAAAATCATAAGAAATTTATTTTAACTCCAAATTTAGTAAACATTTTTTTGCTGTTCTATTGATGTCATTACCTGCCTACCATAAAAATTTCATGTTCAAAAACTTTCTAGAAATTTGTACAATGAACAGTAATAGAAAGCATTTAAATTAGATTTTTCAGCTGATTGAAATTGTTTAGGCCATAACATTTGCATGCTTAGTCTAAATCAAATGATTCTTGTTGCTAGATTCATTTAAAATCATGCTTTACCAGCTGTGTAAATTTCATAGATTTTGGTTGACTTTGAATTTTGAGTCTTTTTCGACGTTCGTCGTTTTTATTGGATTTTTCTTGTTCATGCAATAGGTTCTGAAGAAATTGTCGAGTACGAGAGTGATCCTCTGCAGCTATCAAGTGATCTCCAACAAGGCAAGCAGATGTAGCATCATTTGATCATATTAATCCCATTACTTTTAAAGTCTAATATCTTATTTGCGAAAACTAAGTATGCATGCTTCTTTATGTCAAAGTTAATTCTTATTGATTAGAGGTAGCTAATCCCAATGCATTGTTTCCATAAAATTGTTCAACCCTGCCACAAACCTAAGTTAATATTCTCACTGGTGAATTAGAGTCCGGTGAATTATTTATACTCTTTATTGTCTTTACGATATGATGTTTAGCAATGCTTAGTTACTAAGAGAATTGGGCGGTCATCGACTTAGTCGATGACCTTGATCACACAAATTTTATAATTACATTATGTTCAGCACCTTGTGCTTTGTTTACTTGTGAAATCTAAATCTAAAAATAAAATATTTTAGACTTGGGCACAATGGTATGATGGTGTGATCTTTTGGGTGTGAGTGGAATGGTGCCAGGGTCATCAAGGACTGAGTTACTTGTGTCACTAAGCCAAGCGATATTTGCGTGCTAACCACACTAGAGGGATATGAGACCTCTCTTGACTTAGTACTTTGGAGTGTGTTAGCTCCGAGTCACTGGAGGTTGTGTAGGAGGAAAGGTGTTTGGAAGCATTGTAGTTGTTTGAAAGCTTTTCCCCTGAAGGGTAGTTGACTTTCGGCTTTACAATGTAGCGTATGAGTTTCTATCCATACGAGTGTCTTGTAGTTAATACACAATATTGGAAATGTCTCGTAGGACTTAGCCGTGCTGGCATACCTATGGAAGTGTGCTTAATCATGTGGCAAAAAGGCGGTCTGAAGTGTGGGTACATTGATACACCCCTGTAGGGTTTGATATATTCGAATAGCCTCGTCCTAGGTTATTGACATACTTGGTAAGGTCGTGCAAGAACTAGACTATAACTTTTCATTAAAACTTGATGTGGGTGGTACGAATGGGTAATTCGTGCTATTGTTGTGATGGCTATTGGGTTAGTCATCTCCAAGATGTCTTACTGTTATTACTTATTATCTCGCTGTTATTTGAACAATTAAAAAACTGATTGTGCAAACTGCCTTCAATCTATTATCTTTTGCAAATAAAATCTGCTTATTGCTGAAAATGAACCTTTAACCTTCTCCTTTGATTAAAGTCTGCATGTGTAGTATCTAGGTTTGTTACTCAGAAGTCCCTGTGAGTACATTTTTGTACTCATTTGCATTGCTTAATTGTTGCAGAGGAGGTTGATTCCCAAGGGATTGACTTTTGTGAGTTTTGCTGCAGTGGACGACTAGCTTGGCGGCCCGGTCGGATTGCCTTGTGGGTGTATGGCAAACTGGTTGGCTCTTGTTTAAAGCCATCTTATGGCATTTTACTTCCGCTATTCATTTTAGCTCTTTAGCTTATCTTGTGACCGGTTGGTTCCTTTTGTAATAACTATTATGTATGCCTTTTGCTTGTAAAGCTTTAGTTCGGTTGTATGCACTTGTATGGAAATGATTCATGTTTTGTAAAATGGTGTGTATACTGCAGTTCTGGGAAGTATATATTTTCCCGAGGCACATGATATTTTGTTTGTGATGCTAGAGTTATTGGAAGACTAAGCATTACAAGCTAAATACCCCGGGGTCTCACAGATCATATTGATCCTACTACTTTACTTACTGTACTTTGTTTTGTGAAATTTTATTATGCATGCGTGTATGTTTGTATTGAAGTGCTATATTTGGGAAATTGGTAGTCGTAGATCCTATTCGATGCATATATCTCCTTGGAAAATTGATGTCTTAGTGTTGTAGCCATTAGATTATAATATAGGGGGAGATTCTCGTCCGAGTCAATTAAGGACCAAACGCCAGCAACTCCAATCTAAGCCTAAGCATACAATCTAATGTGCCGGTATGGGACAACATTAGTCAATTAAGTCATTGAAAACTAGCCTTGCACGTAGGTAGGCCATAGTAGTGCCGACATGACCGAATGTACTGGTATGTCTGAAGGGGCTCCCTTCACCACGGTGTTGGGAACAAAGCTTGCCGACATAACTGCGAATGCCTCGCTGAGACATGGGCGTAAACCTGGGTGAAGTGAGGGTATTCATTCGCTGGGCTAGTACACGGGTAGGATTAGATGATGTAAAGGCTTCGACACGTGCTCTAGACTGCTTACCTAAGGTAGTGAGCAGTGGTATCGACGGATGCCAAATAAACTAGAGAATTCATGTGCTGTGGGTAAAGTTGTATACCTCTCCAGAGTTTAAATCTATTTAAATAGCCATGCTCGCAGTCATGAGCGTGCTTAAATTGTTGATTTAATGGGTATAGTCTTGGTTTTCACGTTTAGGGGAATTATTTATGATTTATATTTGAATTTGAATTGACTGCCATGTCTACGGCTGAACATGAAATGTTGCTCGCAGCCGAGGAGGGTTGCGAGTTGTTGTCTTATTCTTTTGTGCTCGTAACCGAGAAGGGTTACGAGTGGTTGTCATTATTTATTCAATTCTTTACTTACTGTCTTGTACTTATTTAAATTGCTTTTAAACTCGTTGCAAATTGCTACATACTGATATTGCAAATAAAGATGGCTTTAAGCAAAATAACTTGTAGAATAGACCCTCATCCTTTGATAGACTTGTATTTATATGAATTTTGTGATGCACATACAAGTCTTGCTGAGTACGCATTGTACTCAATCTTACTAATATTGTTGTTCAGAGTTTGAAGACAAGTCAATGCTTGACGATACGTTCATCGCACTCGGAACCGAAGGGTTCGGTGATGGGTCTACCTTGGCCTTATTCCTTGTTGGTTGTTTGAGGGATTTGATGGGCATGCCGCTGGATTTTAACTACTTTTATTACTTCTTCCATCGCTACTCGTTGATGACCGCTTATTTGGTAGGTTAGTCGTTGATGTAATAACTTGTAATAGTTTAAGTTAAGTACCATTTTGTTTTACTTTGTATATGTGAATATATGGATGTAAATGCTAAATGTTGTGAGTGTGTGTACTAGCCACCGATCATGGGACTTGTACAAGACACACATAGGGTCTTCGATATTCCACGTCCGGGTCCGATAGGCAACCTTTGTTAGTTTGGTATTAAAAAAATGAAAACCTAGTTTTTGATGCAAGAAGTTATATTATGAACTATGGAATGTGAGAGTTTGTTCTCGCATGTAGATAGGTGGAGATTCTCGCCGGGTTAATTAAGGACCGAACTTCAGTGTGCTAATATAAGTCTAAGCGCATAACTACATGTGCTAGTTATGGATAGCCTTAGCTAAATAACTTTTCTAGGACTAGCACCGCATTTTGGTAGGCCATAGTAGTAAGGGCATTCCAGGACGGTTTGCTTGTAGGGGCTCCCTTCACCGAGGCATTGGGACCAAAGCCTTCCAATACAACAGTGAATCCCTCACTAAAGGGAGGGTATCCGCTGAAGTGAGGGTTTAGCATTCACCAGGCTAGTGCAAGGTTAGGACTAGGTGATGTAAATGCTACATTATGAACTCTAGACTACATACTACCATATTGTGTGTGGTGGTATCGATGGATACTGAACAAACTAGAGAGCTCATATCATGTGGGTAAAGTTGTACACATCTGCAGAGTGTAAATCTATTTAAATAGTCGTGTTCGTGATCATGAGCGTGCTTAGTGCAGTTACATCGGGTAAAGTGTTTACGTTTGCAAAAACGGTCTTGTTCGAAATGATGGGATGGATTGTTATTGTCGTGTGTGCCATGTCTATGGTTGAGAATGATTCAGCCAAGGAGGGTTGTGATTTACTCTTATTATAGTTATATACTTGTTATTTCATTATATGTCAATTGCTCTTTAAATTTCTATTACAAAATATTATATATCGGTATTGCAAATTAAACTTGCTTTGTGCTGAAAATAACTTGTAGTTTACTCATGTTCCTTGTTTAGCCTTACATTTATATTATGTTGTGATATACTAAAAGCCTTACTAAGTACACAATGTACTCAATCTTGCTTAAATTGTTGCTCAGAGAATGAGGAAGAACTAATTCCTAACGACGCTTACTTTGCACTCTGACAGGATGGTATGACGACGGGTCTTTTTAGGGCTTAGTCCTTGTCGGTTACCTGTGGGATGCATGAGGCATACCACTTGACCCTTTTGGTTTATTTACTATGCTTTCCACTGCTCTCTTTTGATACTCAAGTTTTATTTCGTCGGTCGGCCCTTGTAATGTAAACTTGCTTTGTAATGTGTGAGGTTAAGACCTTTTGATTCATGTGGTATGTATGAAATGTGATTATAAATGTTGTGGATGTGTGTACTAGCCACTGATCATGGGACAAGTATGGTACACACACACACACACGAGGATTTTGGGTATTCACAGCCCGGGTCCGACAGCATTTCCAAAATTTTACTAAGCAATTTTCTAGCCCTCGGATTGCCTACATGTCGAACCCTGGGCTTTGAATACCCGAAGCCCTCGTGTGTGTATTGTACTAGTCTCATGATCGGTGGCTAGTACACTCATTTCCAACATTGGTAATCACATCTATATATTCACATGTACAAACTAAAGTAAAAATGGTATATACTTAAGCGATTACAATATTTACATCAAAAAGGCCGACCGGCCAAATAGAAGCTTAAGTATCAAGAGTAGAAAAGTAACAACATAAACAAAATGTAATAAGAGTTCAATATTTCCAGCGGCAATCCCATCCAACCGTCAGGCAACTGACTAGAGACTAGCCCTAGAAAGACCCATCACCGAACCCACTAGTTCCGGGTGTGAAGTAGACGCTATCCGCATAGAATCGTTCTCATACCAACAATAATTAAAGCAAGATTGATTATATTATGCGACTAAAAACTTGTAGTGTATCACAACATTTATATAAGTGCATGGCTAACAAAGGATGAGGATCTATGCTACATGTTGTTTTCAGAATAAACAAATTTTATTTGCAGTATCAATACGTAGTATTTTGTAACAGAAATTTTAAAGAGCAGTTAAATAGACAAACGACAACAAGAAGTACTTGAACAAATAACAACTTGCAACCCTCCTCGGCTGCAAGCAACATTTTATTTTCAGCCATAGACATGGCACTCAACTCAAGTATAAACAACAAACCCTTTTTCCTCATTATCCAATGAAATGGTTTTTATGAAAACCAAGACTAAACCCGACAATACTACAGTTAGCACGCTCATCACTGTGAGCATGGCTTTTTACATAGATTTACACTATGCAGAGGGGTATAACTCTACCTAGAGCACACGAATTCTCTAGTTTATTTGGCATCCGTCGATACCACCACTCAATACCTTTGGTAAGCAGTTTAGAGCCTGCATCGAAGCCTTTACATCACTTAGTCCTAACCTTGCACTTAGCCTGGTGAATGAACATCCTCACTTTACCTGGGTACACCCTCGTCTCAGTGAGGCATTCGTCGTTGTGTCGGCAATCACACATGCTCGCACTACTACTACCTACCAATCATAGAAGGTTAGTTTTCGATGACTTAATTAGCTAAGGCCGTCTTATACCAGCACATGTGGTTGTACGCTTACTCTTAGGTTGGATATACCGGTGTTCGTTCCTTAATTAACCTAGGCGAGAATCTACCCCTATCTACTTGTGAGATACACCTCTCACAGTCCAAAAACTAGGTTTATAACTTTTATTTTAATACAAAATAACAGAGGTACACCCCTCTGGACTTTCTTTTCAAAACTCCCAAAATCATATTTATCACGTCGTCCTTTATAACATTTTATGATCGGCTATGGCCTGACTAAGCAATCGTGTGATATTCACATTAGAAAACCCAAGTTGACATCATTCATTGTCTAACCATAATCCTAGAGGATGGGATTTACAACTACCGTTATCCCAAACATAGCAATTTCATATAAAAAATACACACATGCATAATAGATTTTGCAAAAAAGTACATTAATTGAAATAGTAGGATCAATATGGTCAAAGGGCTTGCTTGCCTTACTCTGGTTGCTCTGAATATGTGAGTGAAGGATCCTCGTGAAATTCGTTTGAATAATCAACGTCTATTCAAAAAGTGTCGAAAGTAAATTAAATATAGCAAAATAATTTCAATAGCAATGAAATCCAAATCTCTTTGCATATTTAGGTAGAGGATGATTTTATATGAATTTAGCAAAAGAATCATCTCGCTTGGAGCTTTGATGCAAAAGTTATTATGGTTTCAATTTGTCTTGGCTTAAAAATTGCAAGAAAAAGAAAAGGTGACATCGAAAGCGTATTTTTTTAAGTTTATGCTTTCCAACAGTTGAAATCATATTCTTCTCTACGCTCTAGTGAGGTTTACACTTTCTAACAGAGAAAATCTATTTTCCTCAGAACTAATGATGACTTTCTCATTTTTTGGATTTTTATTAACTTACATGTGGGGTCTACTTCTTAGTGACTTATTTATTAAACATGTTTAAAATTAGAGTTTTAATTACTTTTGTAGCCGGTCCCACCTATCATTGACTGGGTACACTTAACTACTCTCATTAAGTGGTAATCCATGTTTAACCCCATGGGTTCCACCGCGAGAGAGGAACGAGCATGAGCGCGTGCGTGCATCGAGAGGAGAAGAGCTCGTCTGCAGTGAGGCACGCGAGGAAAAGCGAGGGAAGCCTAGAAAGAGGGTGTCATGTGATGCCAAGGGAGGTGAAATGGCCAAGAGGTGTGTTGGTGTTTTAGAACCGATCTTACGTAAAGATTGTTTGATTCTGGGGTCCCTACAATTGATCACATGACTTAAAAGACACGGGATTTTTATATAGGTTCAGCCTTCTAAAGAGAATAACAGCCCTACTCCCGTGCGTATTGTATTGGGTATCCCGTTACAATCGTGGAAAGGCTTATGCCAATACCGCTACCGATTGCCTCTCTCCAAGATCCTCCTCCCCATTTCTCTCGAAAGAAGCCTTTTATAGTACGTGGAGAGGTGGTCATTCTAGGTTAGGAGGCGCCTCATTATTCGTAATAATGGGAGTAATCACCGAGTAGTAACCTCCCACGTTGTTCGACGGTTATCAATCGAGATAATGGTGTTATCTCGCGTTATTCCAGAATAACTTCTTATATTGATCGCTCAAATCTCACAATTAATAGGGTCTATGTTTAGTGGACCCGATTATCCGTGGAGAAGTCGTATGGATTGGTCGAGAAGGTCTTGCGACTGTGGGGTAATCGAGAAAAGCTTACGATCGCGCATCGGTCGTAGAAAGACTTACGACGCAGGTAATCATAGGAGAACTTACGATAACGTAGTAGTCGAGAAGGGCTTACGACTAGGGGTGGTCGTAGAAGAACTTATGACCACCCCATTGACTTCTCCTTACTAATGTAAGGGTATACTCAATGGTTGTGTGACGTCATATTTTCCCATAATACCTAATTACGTATAAATAGTAAAATAAGGATTATTAGATCCTCGCCATCTAGCCTCCAGCCAAGTGAAAATAGCTTACTTGGGAAAGGAGTCATAGATGTTCCTATGACCACTCGGTGGTCAGAGGATAAAGGTTGAAGAAAAACTCTTCAACCCGTGTTTCATTTGACCAGAAATATACTTGGTCAAAGAAGTTTGTTGAGAATCTCACGACTACAAGGTAGTCGTAGAAAATCATACGACTATGGAGTAATCGTGGTACCATGATCGGAAGTAAAACTTTTCCGACTGGTACTTCTTTTGACCAGAAATATACTTGGCTAAGAAGGTAATTTCGCTTGATGTGTGAAAAGAACCGCGGTTTCTCGAATGTAGATTTAATAGGATCTCGTCCGCTTAGAGCAATTCCTAAAGCGGTGGGAACCATTGAGTTTCCACGCATTTCATTTCAAAGCGCGTTACAAAACTATCCGCAGGGTGATTTTATGGATCTTACCTTTCCCCAATTCACCCTAACTGTTCATCGGGTTCTAGTCTCCTCCGCCGCCAGCAAAAACTGTGTGTTTTCTTGAAGCTTTTCCAAATCCAAATCTCTTTTTCGCGGGAAAAAATGGCCAAGATCGTCTCTGAGTGGGCCAATCGAGATAGACACTGCAAAGATGAACGCTTTGGTTGTCGCGAGAAGATTCCGAGAAGGTACTCGTGAAGTGGATTTCGCGTTGGACAACACCGTCGTCGGGGAGGATGGGCAAATCCGCCTTCCGGTGTACCGTGAGTGTGACCTCGATTGCTCGCTCACCCTTTCTCACACTCGTGCTCGAACACTTCGGGGTGGAATTAGCGAACCTTGGTCCTAATTCCATTACAATGTTAAGCGTGTTCGTATTTGTGTGAGGCATACCGAGATTCCGACGACCTCGAGCTTTTCTAGTATTATTATGGGATGGCTCGGCAAGTCGGAATTGCCGTGAGTTGTGGTCCAAGCTCCACGACGGAAGTGGAAGGAGCACATTGAGATGTTCACCCGGTCCTCATGACCAGGGTGGAAAAAGAAGTGGTTCTACTGGGAAGTCACCGAGGAAGACAGCCTCTCGTTTATTGGGAATGCTGTTGAGAGGATTTCTTCATAGGATTCGACTCCCAGGAATCTTGACCGGATCACCCCCTATATTCGAGCTATCAAAGACTTGAAGGCAGGGGGACTTACCGGATGGCACGTGGTGAAGGACTTCATCACGCGCCACATTAGTCCCCTGAAGAAATGAGTTCCTCCCATGTGGAGGTACTCAGGGAAAGAAGACCCGACTAGGAACTACAAGGAGGGTAAGTGAAATTCTCACTTTTGACCCTGGTTTTGGTTAGTCCAGATCTGGTCTGTTGACCATGATATCTGTTTGCACAAATCATTCACACACGCAAATTGACGCCCGTGTCAAGCTCATCTATGAGAAAACTCCATCAAATGTGGCTGCTCCTCAAATTCTTGCGGTTTTGACCGCAGAGGAAAAGGTGGAGCGCCTAAAGGTAATCGAAAACCGACTTCATCTTTAGGCCCTTATAGTTGTAAAAAGATTTACGACTAGAGGATTCGTCGTAGAATAAACTTACGACTATAGGCTGGTCGTAGAAGAACTTACGACCAGCGAGTGATCGTAGAAAAACTTACGACCACTTCAGTAAAGTTCTCTTTTTCTAATCTTAACAGAAAGTAGGCATGAAAAACCGCCAAGATGAGCTAGAGGACACATTAGTGGTCGTTGGGGCAACGGTGCAAGCGGAGAAAGCAAAATCTCCTCCAACCAAAAGGCGCCGACTTGTAAAAGTTAGCGATAAGGGTGGTGCGAGTTTGAGTCCCACTGGCCCCTTTGCACAATTTGCTGCAGATATGGCAGCTGTAGAGAAGGAAAGTGTAACATCCCAAATTTTGGGCTTGTGTTTCAAATGTAAGAAAATGAGTAGAAATTAAAACTTTTTCTTACATCATGTATTTCCTGTTGTGCCAACCAATTCTTGTTCAAAGGAATATGGAATTACATTGTCACAAGTCCTTTTGATCCAAATCTTGTTCTTCCAAAAACAATCTTGTCAAATCTTATGATCATCCTCTGATATATTTTTCCCGAGTCTCTGTGGTGGTATGTGACCCTCTCAAAAATTTCACAATTTTTAGAAATTGTTTGAATATTTTTAGAGGCATCAAACCTGCTTGAGTCTTAGTCAAACCTTAAAACAGGCCTTGCAGAATTTTTGGAGATTTATTCAAAGTATAAAAACCTCTGAAAATTTTACATTAAGATTGATATTTGAGTTAGCAAGCTCCTGTAAAAATTTCAGAATTTTTGGAGTTATTTTGCTACCTCAAATAAATCTCTCAAAGTCCCTGCTTTTATTTCAAAGTCAAATTAGGTTTTATCGTTACTCGGGTTCGAGTCGACTCGGCTCGAGCCATTTGATTCGGTCCACCAACTAAACGCACTAAGCCACTCTTTAAACGCGCTGCGATATCACCGTTGATTCAAATCGCGCGCCCATGTTCGTAAGCATTCGACCCTCCGCTGCATTGGCCAATAGGGACCGTTGATTTCAATCCAACCGCCCGCATTTCCGTAGGCAATCGGACCGTCCGGCGAACCCGTTAAATCGTGACCGCCCATTTTTAATCCAACGGCCGTGGCTCGCCTTCTCTGCTTCTTCTTCCTCCTCGGCTTCTCGGCGCGCGCTCATGGCGAGAGAGAGAGAGAGAGCATGGGGGCTTGTGGTGTCACCTCGTTGCTTTCACAACGCTCTCTCGCAATGCATTTAATGCGCACAAAGCTTTCTCCTCCATGGTCACCGTGCTCACTTGCTCCCATCACTTCTTGGTCCTTGACCGCGCCATGCACCGAGCTCACCATGGGCTCATGTTCTTGCTCAAAACCCTAATCCCTTCCTATAAATTGGCTTCCCTAGGTCCTCCCGGTGTTCTTTTGCACCACACCTAGCTATTCTCTCGTGTTTGAGCTCAAGAACACCTCTCACCCTCAAAACACCATTGTTGGTCAGAGCTCCAATGGCGGCCTTGGTGTCCAGTGGTTCATCCTCAACATTTCTTGCACCCTTTTGAACTCCTCAATCTCCTTTATATTTCCCTAACTTGATTTTGGGTTGCATTCACAGAATCACTCAATTTTAAGTTTGAGATTTTCGTTGGTTTCACCCCTTCTTCTCCACTCTGTAAGTGATTCTTTTGCAATTACTTGCTTTTGGAACCTCTTTGAGCTATAATGAAGCTGTGGTAATGATTTGGTTCCACTCATTTTGCTCGTAACCTCATTTCCCACTTCATCTTCTTCGCCCGGTGGACTTCATCGTGTTCAAGTCTTCCCACCATCTTTGAAGCTCCTCTGCTAAGGTAGCTCCTATATAGTCCCTAGAAGTCATGGCACTCGCTTCCTTGACCGCAATGAGCACTTTGCTACTTTCGTGTTTTGCCGTGTCGGCCTTCATCTTTGTTTTCTCGCACGGCTGCCTGCACTTCCACCGCCGAGGTCACATCGCTGGGTCCGCAACACTATTGCGAACCCATTTTGATAGTTTAGGCGCCGCCGCGACCGAGTCGCCGCGACCACCGCAAATCCACTCGGTTTTGTCACCGAGAAGCTCGCTGCTACGATCATTAGGACACATTAATTACCAATCATTAGCTGTTAATTATGTCTTAATCATTATTATTGGGCCACCACTGGGCCCAATCTCCTTAAATCAATATCTGCTTTCACTCGCACCGTTCGACATCATTAATGCTTAATCATTGATTAATAAAAATGTCGGCACTTAATCCCGCTTGAAACCTTCTCGGTCGGTCGACTTGTGGGCCCAGCGCACCGCACGCTGGGTTAAATCGCTGCGTCGGACTCGTAGTCACCGACATGCGGTCCCACTCGCCAAGCATTTCTTTGAACTTCGATCTATAGCCGCCGTCCGCTTTTGTGATCCGCGCTCAGATCTTGTATGCGTCGACCATCCGGTTCCTCATCATCCTCGGACCGCCCATCTCGTGATCTCGCGCGAGATCATGTGTGCAATCGGACCTTCCGCTAGATATGGGTCCGAGCCGCTCATCTTTTGATCTGCGGTCGTGGTTCGCCGAGGCAACCGCATCGTCCGGCTGCATACACTCTGTGAGCCGTTGGATCTTGATCCAACGGTGGGTTTCATTTGGGTTTCGCGGCGCTGCTTGCGCGCGCGTGAGCCGAGGATGTTAGATCAAGGGTTGTGGGTTGTCCACGCCATTTCCTTTTATTGGATTGTTCTGTATTTCGTGAGCAATTGTTTATCAACCAAATGATGTAAAACTTTAGAAACTCATAACTAATTCATTTTAATCGCTTTTAGTTAATTCCAACGTAATAAATTATGTTATCACTTTAGCTCATCATAAAAATGGATTTAAGCATGTTCCAAAGAGCGTAAAATTGTATAACTAGGAATAACTTGGTTTCGCCATTTTGAATATTCCAAAATGGATAAAACATTAGAAAATGCATATCTTGCTCTGTGTATGTCCAAGATGAATGATTCCAACTTTGATAAATTTGTTATCAACCCAATGTTAATGTAAAATGATGGTAAGTCCAAGATTGTAAGTGAACCTTGATTAATGATTTAGTACCTATTTTCAAAGATTTAGAAAATTCTCGAAGGCTTATAAAATGCACAAGTAATTCTCTCAGAATCGCAAAATATATATGATAAATTCTAGAAAACCCTCTGTTGGTATACTTCATCAGTAAAATTAGTTTTGAACATATTTATGTTCCGAAAGTGCATTAGGCTAATTTTGCATCTTAGAAAATCATAACTAAATCACTTTAACTCCAAATGACCTGAAATTTTATATGGGTTACCTCTATACCAGTAGGTAGCTACCATAAAAATTTCAGCTTTAAAATCTTTCTAGAAAATATTTTTGCTACAGTGCTAATTATGGCCAAAAATGTGTTTTTAGGTAATATCTTTGCACCGCAATTCCAAATTAGGTTTTTCCAGTTCCTATGTCTTGGTATATTCGTATTTTACCTTATGTATAAATTTTGTCGATTTGGATAATTGTTGCTTGCTCATTGGTTTATTTGTGGCTCGCCTTATTGGTTGTTCTTGGTTCTTTTGCCTCTCGCTTAGGATTCGACATTTATGTAATCCCAGAGCGACCCTCCACAACAAATTGAGCAACAGCAAGAAGGCAAGCAGTTTGATCATGTTAATCCCAGATTTTAAGTATTTATGTTGATTACAAATTCTATGTATGCATTGCTACTTTGTTTTAATAGTTGGCCTAGTAGATGCATTCCTTAGTAAATGATTATCCTCTACTACCTTGAGCCTAGGTTACTTGCTGTGATTTAGGTTCGTGGAGGGCTCTTGTCACTTAGTAGTTGCGAATTAATTGCTTAGCCATGCTTAGCTTCTAGAAATGGGCGGTTATCGACTTGTCGATAACCTTGATCACACAAAACTTATTATGATTTATGATTTCCACCTTGTGCCATGTCTACTTGTGAAAACTAAAACTAAAGGCAAAATGATTTAGACTTGGGCACAATGGTATGTTGGTGTGATTCTCGGTGTGACGAATGGTGCCTAAGTCAACAAGGACCGAACATCTTGTTACACTAAACCAAGCATTTTAGCGTGCTAACCACACTAGAGGGTATGGGACCTCTCTTGACTTAGTACTTTGGCGTGTATTGGCCCGGTCGCAGGAGGTCGCAGGAGGGATGGTGTTGGGAGACAGTGTCCAAAGACTTCACCCGGGATGGGATTTGTTGTCTTTCGCTTGCAATGTAAGCGTATGGTGTTTCTACCCATACGAGCTGCTCGTAGTTAATACACAATATTGGAAAGCGCCTCAGAGGACTTAGCCGTGTTTGCATACCTACGAAGTGTGCTTTGGCTTAAAGGCTGTCTCAAGTGTGGGTACATTGGTACACCCCGCAGGTTAAAACTATTCGAATAGCCTCGCCCTAGGTTATGGACACGCTTGGGGAGGTCTTTCAAGAGTTAGACTACAACCTTTTAAATTAAAACTTGATGGGTGGTACGAATCGGGATTCGTATATGTTGTGGTGGCTATTGGGATAGTCACTTCCAGTGGTTACTTGTATGTATCTTTACTTCATCATACTTTGATAGCAAAACAGATTTGCAAACTTGCTTTTGAAATATATTACATTATTGCAAATAAAGTTGGCTTCATGCAAAATGAGACATACAACCTCCACCTAAATAAGCTTGCATGTAGTTTATGAATAGGTCTGCTATTCCACACGTCTGCCTTAAGGGTACAAAGACAATCTTTGTACTCGGATGCTATGCTTAATTGTTTTGTTGCAGAGGAAGGAGGTGAGCCCGAGGGGCCTCACTTTTGCGAAATGTGTTGTGGTAGTTTATGGGCGACTAGCTTTATGCCCTGGCCGGTTGCCTTGTGGGTGTGTGGCTAACCTGGTCGACTTTTGTTCTAGCCATCTTATGGCGCTTTTGCTTCGCTGTCATTCTTGTATATTGATCTATTTGGCCGGTCGGCTTCTTTGTAACAACTTTATCAGATGTCGTTGTTGACTTAGCGTTGTATGTTGTATGGAAATGATGTGTAATTTTGTGATGATGTGCATATGTTGCAATTCTGGGAAACATATGTCCATCGAGGCTTAGAATGTTTAATTAGTAATGCTAGAACCATTTGGAGGTTAAGTGTTACTAGTTAAATATTCCGGGTCCTCACAAAGTTGGTATCAGAGCCATACTGACCGTAGAAACCCCTAGCTTGGTCGCCTTGTAGGATGTTCTGAAAACCTATTTTCAAGAGTCAAATGGTTTATGAAAGCTAAGTAAGTTATCAGATTTTACTCCTTACCTATCTTAGTTTTTTCTCTCATCTTGTTCTAGTTTGAGTTTTGAAAATTGTTTTCTCTCATCTTCTTCCAAAGAATAGTCCGTGATCGCTTAATTTGGGTTTTGGGAACCAATGAGTTTGGCAAATTGAAGTGTTGGCTGCCCTTCTACAAGGTTTTGAAGCTTCGAATGGAGAATTTCGACTAGGAGCTTGGATGCAAAACTGACAGCAAGCATCAATTTCCTGACAGCAAGCTCAAAGGTTCTAAAGAAGGTAGATAATGAGAGGATAATTCAACTAAAACTTGTGGGAATGAAAGGGTAAGAAGTGATATGAGATTAGCTAATGCCTATACTCTATTAGGTGGTTATACCTTGATCTTTGGACTGTTTGGAGCTAGAATTTAGTGCTGAAATTTTGGGTCTTCTCAAACGACACTGCTCCTCCATACGGGTTAGTCGTTTCAGAAGTCGATTTGGTGATTTTTGGTCTTGTACTCTTGGTGGTTATTCCTGAGCCCTTTATTGAGTTTGCATTTCTTTGCTTCTTTTTATCTCGGCTTGTAGCTAACTTATCTTAGTGAATCAGATGGTGGTGGGACACGAGCGCCGAATCACCGTAGTCCCGATGAGGAGCTTCTCCTCCACCATGGCGAAGTCTCATGCGATCGAACGCAATCGCTCGAGGACCGCAGGTGCCGGAGGTCATCGCCAGAACACCTCCACTCTCCGTGCCTCGATCCGGAGGTGGTCACCGCCTCGTGGGGACTTGCGGAGTTCCTTCGCACGCAGCCTCCCACCTTCTCCCGGCCCGAGGATCCTTGACGCAGACGATTGGCCGCGCTCGATTGAGCGAAGCTCAACGCTGCTCGCGCCGGAGCAGGAGCGGCACTTTTCGCATCTCATCACCGGAGGGTGCGCACTCATGGTGGGAGAATTTCTCGCCATGCAGCGCGCGGACACGTGGTCTCGTGGGAGGAGTTCCGTTAGCTTTCCGTCGCCCATGTCCCCGCCTACCGATGAAGTCAAGAAGAAGGAGTTCTTGCGCCAAACAGGGCGCAAACTGCGGATCGAGTACCTCCATGAGTTCAACCATTTGGCGAGGTACGCCTCGCCGAGGTGGCCACCGATGAGGCCAAGCAGAGAAGTTCATGGAGGGTTTGTCCGAGGAGCTTCAGACAAGCTCTCTATCGTGGACTTCCCGACTTCCGCACCTTGGTGGACAAGGCCATCATCGCCGAAAGCACAAGGCGAGCGCGCGGCGAAGTCCCGCAAGCGCAAGTGGGAGGCCCAGCGGTCTCGCATGTGCCGCCTCGCTCGCCCCCGTGTTGGACTCGCACCGTGGCCCGCCCTCAAGCTTCTACCGCCGAGGCCTTCGCACCAGCTCCACGCCCTCCGCAGCCGTGACTCGGCCACGCGGCGCCGCGACCCAGCCAGCAGGTGTTCCTCGTAACCCCGCGCCGACGCCACCGCCATCGCACGACAAGGGCCACTACGCGAGTAGTTGTCCTAAGAAGACTGAGCGCCCTCGCCCCAATGGAGGACGCGGCAAGGGAGTGGTCACCACCACCGTAAGACCCCGGCTTGGGAAGCGCCGAGTCAACCATATCTCGGCCGAGGAGGCACAGGAGGCGCCCGACGTGGTGTTGGGTACGCCTTGTTAATTTGCACCGCTACGCTTTATTTGACTCGGGCCTCGCATTCTTTTATTTCGAGGTCTTTTGTCGTTGATTGTGGGCTTCACCGTGTTCCTCCTGGGATTCCACCGCCGATTCGCCTCCGGTTCGGAAATGAGAGTCGACTGGTATGTCGGGATGTTCCTATCCACATCGAAGGCGAGGGTTCTTGGCGAATCTTATTCTACTCGACTCGCCGCTTGGATGTGATTCTGGCATGGATTGGTTGTCCCAACACTTGGGGCAAATCGATTGTGCCACGAAGATTGTCTATCTCACCACTCTTCAGTGAACAAAGTTGGGTTTCGCGCAGCCATAGAGCCCCATCTCTATGTCCTTGAAGCAAAGCCAAGATGGAGATTCGCGACGCCCCCACCGTGTGGCTTCGCGGATGTCTTTCCGAAGATTTACCAGTGATGCCTCCTGCTCGCGATCCGAGTTTGTGATAGAGTTGTTGCCCTGCATCGCCCTATTTCTAAGAGGCCGACGCATGCCTCCTAATGAGTTGGAGGAGTCAAGAAGCAATCGGGTGAGCTGCAAGAGAAGGGTTTTATCCGTCCTAGCTCATCTCCTTGGGGTTGTCCAGTTATCTTTGTGAAGAAGAAGGACAAGACCTTGCGCATGTGTGTTGATTACCGTCCGCTTAATGAGGTGACGGTAAAGAACAAGTATCCTTTGCCCCGTATTGATGATCTTTTCGATCAATTGACCGGAGCACGAGTCTTTTCCAAGATTGACTTGAGACCGGCTATCATCAAGTCGATCGTGGCCGAGGATATTCCTAAGACGGCTTTTGCTACTCGTTATGGCCTTTACGAGTACACCGTCATGTCTTTTGGTTTGACTAATGCTCCTGCTTTATTCATGAACCTAATGAACTCAGTATTCATGGAGTATTTGGATAGGTTTGTGGTGGTATTCATCGATGATATCCTTATCTACTCCAAGAGTGAAGAAGAGCATGCTGAGCATCTTAAGCTTGTGTTGGGCAGTCGCGGAGCACCACCGTATGCCAAATTCAGCAAGTGCGAAGTTCGTTGAAGGAAGTGGCGTTCTTGGGCCATGTTCTTTCAGCAGAGGTGTGGTCGTGGATCCTAGCAAGGTCGTTGATGTGCTATCTTGGGGTCACCAAGTCGGCCACCGATGTGCGGAGTTTCTTGGTTTGGCTGGCTACTATCGCCGCTTCATCGAGAATTTCTCCAAGATTGCAAAGCCTATGACCGAGTTGCTCAAGAAAGACAAGAAGTTTGAGTGGTCCGCTGCTTGTAATGTGAGTTTTCAGGAACTCAAGAAGCGTTGACCTCAGCCCCAGCTGCTTGTTCTCCCCGATATTCACAAGAGTTTCGATATCTATTGTGATGCTTCTCGCCGTGGTCTTGGTTGTGTTCTTATGCGGAGGGCAAGGTTGTGGCCTATGCATCGCGCAGCTTAAGGCCTCATGAACTCAACTATCCTACTCATGACTTGGAGTTGGTCGTGGTCCATGCACTCAAGATTTGGCGGCATTACCGATTGGTAAACCGCAGAGGTGTATTCACCACAAGAGTTTGAAGTACTTGTTCACCCACCAGCACTGAACCTCGTGCAAAGGAGATGGTTGGAATTGATCAAGGACTATGACATGGGTATTCGCACCATCCGGCAAGGCCAATGTCGCTATGATGCACTCACTAAGGTGTATTGCAACATGTCGATGCTCCAAGAGCAGCAGCCTACCTCATTTCAGAGTTCCAAATACCAATTTGGGTTTGATCGAGCACGGTTCCTTGCTTCGCTGGTTGTGCAACCAACCTTGGTGGACCAAATCAAGGTGGCACAGTGCAGCATGATGTTGGTGTGAGCCGATCAAGCGTAACATTAGGATGGATAGCCAAGTGCTTTTCGTGAGGATGAGCATGGCGTTGTGTGGTTTGGGGCGCCTTGTGGTCCCTAAGGTCATGGAATTGCGGATTTGATTCTCCGCAAGCCCATGATTCTCCTTTGTCTATTCACCCCGGGCTACCAAGATGTATCAGATCTTCGCCGAGATTCGTGGACCCGAATGAAGCGCGATTGCCGTGTTCGTTGTCGAGCGCGACGGTGTCGTCGGTGAAGGCCGAGCATCGGCCCCAGCCAGTCTTCTTCGCCCTTGCCGCCGAATGGAAGTGGATTCAGCTTGGCATGGACTTCATCACCGGATTGCCCCGCCATTCAAAAGGGAATGATGCTATTTGGGTCGGATCGACAGTGTTGACTAAAGTGGCCCATTTCCTTCCCGCAAGACTCACCGGTGGGGCCTTGGCCGAACTTTATGTCTCGAGGATTGTGAGCCTTCACGGTACCGAGGACGATTATTTCGATCGTGGTGCGCCACTCGCGGTTTTGGCATAGTCCGCAAGAGGCTATGGGGACCCGCTTCACTTCAAGATGCCTTTCATCCTCGGGATCGATGGTCGACGGAGCGAGTCAACCAAGTGTTGGAAGATATGCTCCGTGCTTGTGTTCTTTCCTATGGGAAGAAGTGGGAGAAATGCCTACCTTTTGCCGAAGTTCTCCTACAACAATGTTTTTCAGCGCCTTGGCATGGCACCATTTGAGGCTTTGTATGGGAGGAGATGCGAACCCCATTGAACTGGTCGAGATCGTGAGCGCGCTTTTCGCCCTGATTCGATTAATGAGGCCGAAAGTCGTTCGCTTGATCCGCGAGCATCCGCGCACGCCCACCAGCAGTAAGAGCTATGCGCATCGTCGCCGCCGTGAGTTGAGCTTTGAGCCCAATGACTTTGTGTATCTCAAAGTCTCACCCTTGAAGGGCCATCGCTGGCATCAAGGGCAAGTTGGCCTCGATATGTTGGGCCTTACCGATCATCGAGAAAGTTGGAGCGCCAAGCATGATTGGAGCTACCACCGCACTTGAGGGTGTGCATGATGTGTTCCATGTTTCACACCAAGAAGTGCCTCCGTGTCCCAACCGAGGAAGCTCCATTGGAGGTTCTCGATGTATGTGAGAATTTGACCTACCGCGAGCATCCTGCTCAGATTCTTGAGGAATCAACTGAGAACAAGGAACCGTGTCATCAAGTTCCTTAAGGTTCAGTGGTCAAACCATTCCGTAGATGAAGCAACTTGGGAGCGAGAAGATCGCCTTCTGCAGATTTTCCTTCTTTCTTCTCCGAGTAAACTAATCTCTGCCGAGATTCTTGTAAGGGGGAGAATTGTAACATCCCAAATTTTGGGCTTGTGTTTCAAATGTAAGAAAATGAGTAGAAATTAAAACTTTTCTTACATCATGTATTTCTGTTGTGCCAACCAATTCTTGTTCAAAGGAATATGGAATTACATTGTCACAAGTCCTTTTGATCCAAATCTTGTTCTTCCAAAAACAATCTTGTCAAATCTTATGATCATCCTCTGATATATTTTTCCCGAGTCTCTGTGGTGGTATGTGACCCTCTAAAAATTTCACAATTTTTAGAAATTGTTTGAATATTTTTAGAGGCAACAAACCTGCTTGAGTCTTAGTCAAACCTTAAAACAGGCCTTGCAGAATTTTTGGAGATTTATTCAAAGTATAAAAACCTCTGAAAATTTTACATTAAGATTGATATTTGAGTTAGCAAGCTCCTGTAAAATTTCAGAATTTTTGGAGTTATTTTGCTACCTCAAATAAATCTCTCAAAGTCCTCTGCTTTTATTTCAAAGTCAAATTAGGTTTTATCATGTTACTCGTTCGAGTCGACTGGCTCGAGCCATTTGATTCGGTCCACCAACTAAACGCACTAAGCCACTCTTTAAAACGCGCGGCGATATCACCGTTGATTCAAATCGCGCCCATGTTCGTAAGCATTCGACCTCCGGCTGCATTGGCCAATAGGGACCGTTGATTTCAATCCAACCGCCCGCATTTCGTAGGCAATCGGACCGTCCGCGAACCCGTTAAATCGTGACCGCCCATTTTTAATCCAACGGCCGCGGGCTCGCCTTCTCTGTTCTTCTTCCTCTCTCTCGGCGGCGCGCGCTGCTCATGGCAGAGAAAGAGAGAGAGCATGGGGGCTTGTGGTGTCACCTCGTTGCTTTCACAACGCCTCTCCGCAATGCATTTAATGCGCAATGTGCTTTCTCCTCCATGGTCACCGTGCTCACTTGCTCCCATCACTTCTTGGTCCTTGACCGCGCCATGCACCGAGCTCACCATGGGCTCATGTTCTTGCTCGAAAACCCTAATCCCTTCCTATAAATTGGCTTCCTAGGTCCTCCCGGTGTTCTTTGCACCACACCTAGCTATTCTCTCGTGTTTGAGCTCAAGAACACCTCTCACCCTCAAAACACCATTGTTGGGTCAGAGCTCCAATGGCGGCCTTGGTGTCCAAAGTGGTTCATCCTCAACATTTCTTGCACCCTTTTGAACTCCTCAATCTCCTTTATATTTCCTAACTTGATTTTGGGTTGCATTCACAGAATCACTCAATTTTAAGTTTGAGATTTTCTGCTGGTTTCACCCCTTTCTTCTCCAAACCCGTGAAGTGATTCTTTTGCAATTACTTGCTTTTGGAACCTCTTTGAGCTATAATGAAGTCTGTGGTAATGATTTGGTTCCACTCATTTTGCTCGTAACCTCATTTCCCACTTCATCTTCTTCGCCCGTGGACTTCATCGTGTTCAAGTCTTCCCGCCATCTTTGAAGCTCCTCTGCTAAGGTAGCTCCTATATAGTCCCTAGAAGTCATGGCACTCGCTTCCTGACCGCAATGAGCACTTTGCTACTTTCGTGTTTTGCCGTGTCGCCTTCATCTTTGTTTTCCGGCCCGGCTGCCTGCACTTCCACCGCCGGCGAGGTCACATCGCTGGGTCCGCAACACTATTGCGAACCCATTTTGATAGTTTGTGGGCGCCGCCACGATCGAGTCGCCGCGCACCACCGGCAAATCCACTCGGTTTTGTCACCGAGAAGCTCCTGCTGCTGATCATTAGGACACATTAATTACCAATCATTAGCTGTTAATTATGTCTTAATCATTATTATTGGGCCACCACCGGGCCCAATCTCCTTAAATCAATATCTGTTTACTCGCATCGCTCCGACATCATTAATGCTTAATCATTGATTAATAAAAATGTCGGCACTTAACTCGCTTGAAACCTTCTCGGTCGCCGACTTGTGGGCCCAAAGGCAATCGCACGCGTGGGTTAAATCGCGGTCGTGACTCGTAGTCACCGGCATGCGTCCCACTCGCCAAGCATTTTTTTGAACTTCGATCTATAGCCGCCGTCCGCTTTGTGATCTCGCGCTCAGATCTTGTATGCGTCGACCATCCGGCTCCCTCATCATCCTCGACCGCCCATCTCGTGATCTCGCGCGAGATCATGTGTGCAACCGGACCTTCCGCTAGATATGGGTCTCGAGCCGCTCATCTTTTGATCTGCGCGGTCGGTCGCCGAGGCAACCGTGATCGTCCGCTGCATACACTCAGGTGAGCCGCTGATCTTGATCCAACGGTGGGTTTCATTTAAGCCATGCGTGGCGCTGCTTTCGCGCGCGGAGCCGTAGGATGTTAGATCAAGGGTTGTGGGGTTGTCCACGCCATTTCCTTTTATTGATTGTTCGTATTTCGTGAGCAATTGTTTATCAACCAAAATGATGTAAAACTTTAGAAACTCATAACTAATTCATTTTAATCGCTTTTAGTTAATTCCAATCGTAATAAATTATGTTATCACTTTAGCTCATCATAAAAATGGATTTAAGCATGTTCCAAAGAGTGTAAAAATTGTATAACTAGGAATAACTTGGTTTCGCTATTTTGAATATTCCGTAAAATGGATAAAACATTAGAAAATGCATATCTTGCTCTGTATGTCCAAGATGAATGATTCCAACTTTGATAAATTTGTTATCAACCCAATGTTAATGTAAAATGATGGTAAGTCCAAGATTGTAAGGTGAACCTTGATTAATGATTTAGTACCTATTTTCAAAGATTAGAAAATTCTGGAAGGCTTATAAAATGCACAAGTAATTCTCAGAATCGCAAAATATATATGATAAATTCTAGAAACCCTCTGTTGGTATACTTCATCAGAAATTAGTTTTGAACATATTTATGTTCCCGAAAGTGCATTAGGCTAATTTTGCATCTTAGAAAATCATAACTAAATCACTTTAACTCCAAATGACCTGAAATTTTATATGGGTTACCTCTATACCAGTAGGTAGCTACCATAAAAATTTCAGCTTTAAAATCTTTCTAGAAAATATTTTTGCTACAGTGCTAATTATGGTCGAAAATGTGTTTTTAGGTAATATCTTTGCACCGCAATTCCAAATTAGGTTTTTCCAGTTCTATGTCTTGGTATATTCGTATTTTACCTTATGTATAAATTTTGTCGCATTTGGATAATTGTTGCTTGCTCATTGGTTTATTTGTGGCTCGCCTTATTGGTTGTTCTGGTTCTTTTGCCTCTCGCTTAGGATTCGACATTTGCATGTAATCCCAGAGCGACCCTCCACAACAAATTGAGCAACAGAAGAAGGCAAGCAGTTTGATCATGTTAATCCCAGATTTTAAGTATTTATGTTGATTACAAATTCTATGTATGCATTGCTACTTTGTTTTAATAGTTGGCCTAGTAGATGCATTCCTTAGTAAATGATTATCCTCTACTACCTTGAGCCTAGGTTACTTGCTGTGATTTAGGTTCGTGGAGGGGCTCTTGTCACTTAGTAGTTGCGAATTAATTGCTTAGCCATGCTTAGCTTCTAGAAATGGGCGTTATCGACTTGTCGATAACCTTGATCACACAAAACTTATTATGATTTATGATTTCCACCTTGTGCCATGTCTACTTGTGAAAACTAAAACTAAAGGCAAAATGATTTAGACTTGGGCACAATGGTATGTTGGTGTGATTCTCGGGTGTGACTCGAATGGTGCCTAAGTCAACAAGGACCTAACATCTTGTTACACTAAACTAAGCATTTTAGCGTGCATAACCACACTAGAGGGTATGGGACCTCTCTTGACTTAGTACTTTGGCGTGTATTGGCTCCGGTCGCAGGAGGTCGCAGGAGGGATGGTGTTGGGAGATTGTAGTGTCGAAAGACTTCACCCGGATGGGATTTGTTGTCTTTCGCTTGCAATGTAAGCGTATGGTGTTTCTACCCATACGAGCTGCTCGTAGTTAATACACAATATTGGAAAGCGCTCAGAGGACTTAGCCGTGCGGCATACCTACGGAAGTGTGCTTTTGGCTTAAAGGCGGTCCAAGTGTGGGTACATTGGTACACCCTCGCAGGTTAAAACTATTCGAATAGCCTCGCCCTAGGTTATGGACACGCTTGGGGAGGTCTTTCAAGAGTTAGACTACAACCTTTAAATTAAAACTTGATGGGTGGTACGAATCGGGATTCGTGCTATGTTGTGGTGGCTATTGGGATAGTCACTGTGTGGTTACTTGTATGTATCTTTACTATCACTGTTACTTTGATAGCAAAACAGATTTGCAAACTTGCTTTTGAAATATATTACATTATTGCAAATAAAGTTGGCTTCATGCAAATGAGACATACAACCTCCACCTAAATAAGCTTGCATGTAGTTTATGAATAGGTCCGCTATTCCACACGTCTGCCTTGCGGTACAAAGACAATCTTTGTACTCGATGCTATGCTTAATTGTTTTGTTGCAGAGGAAGGAGGTGAGCCCGAGGGGCCTCACTTTTGCGTAGTGTGTTGTGGTAGTTTATGGGCGACTAGCTTGATGCCCTGGCGGCTGCCTTGTGGGTGTGTGGCTAACCTGGCCGACTTTTGTTCTAGCCATCTTATGGCGCTTTTGCTTCACTGTCATTCTTGTATATTGATCTATTTGGCCGGTCGGCTCTCTTTTGTAACAACTTTATCAGATGTCGTTGTTGACTTAGCGTTGTATGTTGTATGGAAATGATGTGTAATTTTGTGATGATGTGCATATGTTGCAATTCTGGGAAACATATGTCCATCGAGGCTTAGAATGTTTAATTAGTAATGCTAGAACCATTTGGAGGTTAAGTGTTACTAGTTAAATATTCCGGGTCCTCACAGAAAGGACAGACGAGGCTGCCATAGCCCTTAAGCGCAAAACCCCCAAGGTCAAGGTACCCTTCTATTATGACGACAAGACTTTCACAGTTTCTACTTCTCGTGGCTTTGTAAAGCAGCTAGAAAAGGAGAAATGGAAAAGCTTCGTGTCTTTTGTGAAGGAAACTACTGCTCTAGCAGAACCTGAGGTCGAGAGGAGCAGTACTCTTGAGGTGGTCGAGAGAGACCTGGGCCACTCAGGGAGTTAGGAAGGTCATGAAGTGGTGACTCTGCTGCTCCTAATTGAATCTCGATAAAAGTAGTCGAGAAGAAGTCAAGAAATCTTCCGTTGGGAAGGTTGCTTCCAAGTTCTCGGTTAGGTCCAGACGCAGAGGTATGTAAAAACAAAAGTGTAAGAACAAATACATCTTTGTTTCTCACGAGTTATCTTGCTCTCTGCTTTGTGATCTCAACCCAACTCCTTCAAATTTCATGGATGCTTCTATCGAGAAGCCCGCCGCTACTTCTTCAAAGAAATGAAGGAGCGATAATGCAGAGTGGTTGAGGCACCGCCGCCATTCCCATGGTGGAAGGAGTCACATCGCTGAAGTTGCTATGACTACCGATGTAGTCGAGGGATGGAGGCCATGAAGGAGACGCCAGAGAAGGTGGTGGTGAGAGTTCACCACCGCGTCGGAAGGAGGTTGTCGAGAACGTTCCTTCCGGTCCTCAGGCGGTGCTACCATCACAGAGTGAGAGGAAAAGGAGTACTTTAACTCGCTCCGATTTCTTTGGCCCCGCTCCATCGAGGATCTTCTACCTACAGATCTCGTGACCGAGTCCTCACTCTAGTAACATTCCCAATTGTGGGAAGTTTTCATGACGAACGCCTCGAAAGGGTTTGGTGGAGACGGTCGAGGAGATGGATGGGCTAAAAGATCCAAATGAGGGTAGTCTCCATGTTCGCTCGTACGAGCATAATGTAAGCACCGATGATACCTATAAGTATGATTTTATCCTCCCTTCTCATTGCTTTTCCTTCTTGCAGAAAGCTTTGGATCAAATTGCCATGGTTTGTGAGTATAACCGGCAACTTGTTAAGCTACAACAAGAAAAAGCAGTACTCTACGAGTAAGCAGAGAGGTAGTGAGTAACTGATGCTCGTAATCATTTTATATTTCAACTACTCGTAAGGTACTGTGGAGATTGTCGAGAGAACCTTACGACTTGGTACTCGGTCATAGAAAACTTACGACCGTATGATCGAGAAGAACTTACGATCATGTGATAGTCGCAAACACTTACGATCGCTTGCCTCCTCGTCTTTCTCAGTTTAAGAGCTACTTAAAAGACTTAGTTGATTCGCCGACTTCAAAAGCCGAGACGAAAAAGTTAAGGGATGAAGTAACCAACCTTCAAGAAGCTTTAGGAGACCAACTCGCGACCCAACAGGTTGTAGCAAGAAATAAACAAGACGCCCTAGAAGTTACGATCGCTATAGTTTTGATCTTTACCTTCCTAACTTCTCGTGTTTTTTAGAAAAAGAAGTCAAACAAGGGCCCTTCTGCCGTGGGGACTCTCTGCATCGAGGTCAAAGAAAGTCAATTATCGTAAATAATCTTTTACCCGCTATTAAATTGTTTTCCTTCTCGAGAATCATTTTTCTAACTAACCTCACTCTTTTAGAGTGATTAATAAATAAAACAACTCCATGAGGTTTTGACTTGCACCTAGGAGGAGATAAAGTCAATGAAGGTTAATCTTCAAGACGACATCTCACTCTTGAACAATGTACTCGGTGGGCTATGTGATGAAAAGGTCACCCTCATGAAGACACGATAGTCGCCACACGAGTGCCATTGGGAGCAAGTCGGTACTTTGCAAGAGTTGGTGACTACTCAAGACCATCCGCACCGACTCGATAAAGGAAGGTCAAAGGAAATGAGCTACGCCTTAGCAAAACTTAAGGCCCGCGACTTAACCTTAACACTCAATCAATTGAAGCCGACTTCAATCGCACTAAAGTCAAGCGGAGCGTTGATTGAGGACATGCAACAAGAGGCGCAGAAGGTCGCGGAGGAGATGCAGATAGGATCTCCTTCATCAGAGTAGTCTGTAATAGGAACATGTAAAGACAAGCCTTTTGTTGATGTATAAATATATGATCTTTCTTTTTTCTTGCAAATCATCTCGTAGAGTAGTTAGTAACTCATAAGATAATAAATGGAAAAGATAATTAGACCATATATCTGTAATCCTTCCTTTCTTCTTCCTTTCTCCTGCAAATCATCTTGTAGAGTAGTTAGTAACTCGTAAGATAATGAACGGAAAGAGAAACCAAGACTAAGAAGTGAAGTCATGTTTATAACTTTATCCTAGCCCCCGACTATTTGCTTAGTTTATTTGAATAAACTAAGGAAATAGTGAAAAAAGGGTTTCTGAAAACAGAGAGGTTTGTACGACTCATAGTTTTCGATATCGATTATCTTGCAATCGGTCGAAAGAGTAGAAACAAATCGATGCTAGGAAGTTCCTTCTAGTGGGCAAGACCACGTGCGAGAAGGAAAGGCTTCGACTAGGTGATGTTACCATCTCCGATCGATTAATCAAATTAAGAATGGCAACTTGAGTGAAGCAAACATCTAGAGGACCTTAAAAATTCGCTTGACATTTCTCTGTACTGATAAGTTTGTCCCGTAGCAAAAGTAGGAAACGGACGACGCTAGGAAGTTCCTTCTAGTGGCCAGACCACGTGCAGAGAGGAGAAGCTTCGACTAGGTGTGTTTCTTCCTCCACCTGAAAACCACCAAATTTACTAAAAGTAGTCGAACAAATCTCAAAAGTGCACTCTTCTTAGAGTATTTTTCAAAATGAAAGGAATAAACTAAGGTGATAAGAGTCTGCTTAAAAACTTTTCGACCATGTTTCTGAGCTCAAAACCTTTGTATTGGCAGCAAAAGTTAGGAACAAGATGATACTAGGATGCTCCTTCTAACGGGCAGGACCACATGCAGAGAGGAGAGACTTCAACTAGTTGTTGTGTCCTTTCTTCGACCAGTGTAAAGAAAAATTGAGCGTATAAAATATGGTCAAAAAATTAGAAAATAACTTCTCAAATAAAGACAGTAAAGATAGAAAGAACCTGATACTTTATTATCGTGGAGGTTCGTTACACATAAATTTTATGAATCGGTCAATGTTCCAAGAGTTTGAGAGAACTCGCCATCGCCCATTGCTAGTCGTATCAAGCCCGATGCATAACTCGACCATAGTGTAAGGACCTTCCCACTTAGGGCAAGTTTCTTCCGATTAGACCGGGATTGTATAAGCCTCAATACCAAGTCACCTACACCGAGGTCGCGAGGTTGGACCTACGATCATAGTTGGTAGATCACGAACGGATTAAGGCCCAGTCCTCTTCCATTCGAAAGCAGTTGATGTCGTCCCGCGAAGTTGTTCTTGAACAGAATCGTTAAAATTTTCACTCATGCCGACCTGATCTTTAATTCGCGAAAGCATGGCTTAGGCACCAAAACTAGAAAGAAAGGTGTTTCACCTATAGCCCGATCGCAATGCATTTAATTGCCCATAATATTGAGGGTAATTCTTGTACCCAAGCCCCGAGCGCTGACAAGTGGTCAAGACTCGAGTTTTAATTTCCTACATGATTTGGCCATTCGCTCTTTCGACCGCCCCATTGCTTTGGGTGGGCGACGAAGCGTAACACAATTTGGTGCCCAACTTGTCGTGAAATTCCTAAAATTTTGCACTAAAAATTGCTTACCATTATCTCGTGATTATTCGACTAGGTACCCCAAATCGAAAGTTATCACGCATCTCATCATGAACCTTTTTGCTGCTTCCGTTGTTATCCCAGTCACAGGTTTAGCTTCTATCCATTTTGTGAACATATCAATAGCCACAAAAAGGAATTCGAATCCACCTGAAGCTCTAGGTAACGGTCCTAGGATATCGAGACCCCAAATCGCAAAAGGCCAAGATAGAGGGATTGTTTGTAATGCCTAAGCTGGTTGGTGTATTTGCCTGCTATAAAACTGGCATTGTACACATTTTTTAACCAGCTCCTTGGTATCGTAGAGGGCTGTTGGCCAATAAAAACCTTGTCGAAAGGCCATAACGACCAGTGTTCTGTAGGAAGCATGAGTCCCACAGATGCCTCTGTGTATGTCATCAAGGAGTTTTAATCCTTCGCTCTGTGGAATGCATTGCATGAGCACCCCTTGAGTGCCTCTTTTATAGAGGACACCTTCAACCAAAGTATACATTTTGACTTTTTGGGATAATCGATCTGCCTCGAGATCGTCGTTAGGTACAGAACCCGTCTGAAGATACTCGTAGACGGGGCTTCTGGCCCATTTCAATTCAGCCCATAGGTGGAAGGGGGGTAGCCAGCCATAAAAGGGGGGAAAACCCTAGGTGCCCCTCTTCCCCTCCATTGGCCGCACTGTAGCACCAGCGTGGTACTATAGCGTCGTGGTACTGTAGCAACCGGTAGAAGAAAGAAGATGGAGGAGGAAGAAGGAGGATCGACCGGGAGATTGATCGACCAAGAAGAAGAAGAAGAAGAAGAAAGGGGAAGGGAGAGATCGTGGCCTGGGGTGAGTGTTCATCACGTTCGGTGGTTGTGAGGACTCGGATTTATTCATTTTGTAATGCTTAACCTTCCACTTGGCCCTAGCATTATAAATCAAATAATCCAAGCTCGAGATACATGTACTTCCCAAGATGCAAGACACATACCCCTTTACAAAATTATGCATCAATTCCATTCAATCACATCGAACCGAAGCACAACACAAACCATAAGACATACATAATATAGAGTTATTACAAAAGAGGGGCCGACCAACCAAATGATATACAAATAACTAAGTAAACAGAGAAGCAAAAGTGCCATAAGATAGCAATAAACAAAAGCCAATTAGTGTGCCTTTACCCACAAGGCAACCAACCGGACCGCCAAGCTAGTCGTTGAATCCACAACACATCTCATAAAAGTGAGGCCTTGGGGCTCACCTTCTTCCTCTGCATATGCTACATGCAAGCTTTAACAATGGAGAGTGGTTGTAGGTTAATTTCAGCATAAAGAAACTTTTATTTGCAATAATGTCTTACATTTAAAAGCAAGTTTACAATCTATTTTTATGCTTAAATAATAGCAAGTAACAACATATTAACAATAGATAGATGACAACAACATCCTGGAAGTGACTAACCCAATAGTCACCACAACAATAGAATGAATTACCCATTCATACCACCCATATCCAGTTTTTAAGTTTTAAAAGGTTATAGTCTAGTTCTTGCACGACCTTACCAAGCAATGTCCATAACCTAGGACGAGACTATTCGAATAGTTTTAACCCTGCAGGGGTGTACCAATGTACCCACACGCCAGACCACCTTTTTGCCACATGATGAAGTACACTACCTTAGGTATGCCAGCACAGCTAAGTCCTACGAGATATTTCCAATGAATGATGCTAATTAAGAGTCGTGACAACCCAAAGGGTAGGGTGCACCGGCCCAGCCGAAGCAATTGCAGGTGCTCTTCCCCTTATAAAAACAGTTTTAACCACCTACGACCCCGAATTAACACCTCCCAAAGTACTTAGTCAAGAGAGGTCTCATATTCCCCTCGTTTGGTTAGCACGCAATAAGCGCTTAGCATAGTGACACAAGTAACTCGGTCCTTGGGGACTTAGGCACCATTCCAATCATACCCAACGGAACACACCAACATCCATTGTGCCCAAGTCATGAAGCAATTTTTATTTTCTGTTTTTGACTTACGAATTAACAAAACACAAGTGCTGGACATAATGGAGATATAATTACATTTGTGTGATCAAAATGATCGACTAAGTCGATGATCGCCCAATACTACCGATAGCTAAGTATGTCTAAGCGCTTAACTCAGATCTACTAAGTGACAAGATATCATCCAACGAACTCTAATGACAAAGAAATAACCTAGGCTCTGTAGTAGAGGAATGTCATTTACCTACAGATTATGCAACTAAAGGATCCACTAATCAAACCATAATTTAACAACAAAATAGCAATGCATACATACAAGTTGTAAACAATATATTAGACTTGAAAATAATGGGATTAATATGATCAAACTACTTGCCTTGCTGGATTTGCTCAGTTTGCTGCAGAGGCGCACTCTTGTTATCAACGCACTCGCCTACACACCTAACTAAAAAGCTAAAAGAACCGATAAGAACGAGGAAACACCAAGAACTCAACACCAACTTTCTCAAAACTCAAAATTTTACAAGATCAAGAGCATGATTTTTAAGAAATTTAGCAACAAGAACCAATTGATTTGTATTCTCAATGCAAAAGTTATGATCAAAATAATTCTACTTAGCTTGAAAATGCAATCATTATCGCTCATTGTAATTAAATTGTTTGGCATAAATTTCTAGAAAGGTGGTGTAGCTGAAATTTTATGGTAAATCAAGCACCTCATAAGATGAACAACCCAATTGGATTCATCTCATTTGGAGCTAGGATGCATCTTTTAAGAATTTCCAAAGACATGAAAAAGAGCACAAGTTAATTGTATTTGCAATTCTATTAACAAAACTGTAACATGCCTAAAACCAATTTTAACAGAAAGTTCATTATTATAGGAAGCCAACAAAATTGGATTCACTCAAAAAGGATCTACAGGGAAATAATTATGCAATTTACAAATTAAATGCAATTTCTAGAACAACATTTAAAACCTATTTCAAAACCAACTTACTAATCCATTTTCTGGATCCGAACCAAGCTTATATCCATTTTTAGATTAAATTTCAGTTCAAACTAGAGCTAACAAAATTTGAATCAACTCAAATGGATTTAAAATGAATTAGTTATGCAATTTTGAAGTTTATTACCTTTTTAAGTTTACAAATAAATCTCTCGGGAAATCCCTAAATCCATATTGACGTGGAAGCACCTGGGCCGTTGATCTTGCATCGGACGACCCAAGCCAACTGGACAACGCGCTCGCGCGCCCGTGCGGAATCCAACGAATGCGGACCGTTGATCTTGGATCCAACGGTCCAAATTGAATCGCGCGCGCGCGTTTGAACGCACGCGCGCGAGAGGGGGTAGCGGTTGTGGACCGACGATTGCGAGATGGACGGCTCACAATCAACGCGACACAGTGCACACAGACAACTAACGTGAATCCCCACCGCAGATCAGAAAATTGATGATCTGAAGCGATCGAAGAAGCGAAACGCTCTCGCAATCTGAGTCGTAGATCAAATGATGGACGACTCACGATGGGCCACGTCGCACACGCACACACACTGTGCTGGCGCATCCGACAATGCATCCCGACGGCTTCCACGGCTAATTGCCAACGACGTGGGGCATGGCGGCGTGCACTAAGGCCAGTTATGGGTTCGCAATAGCAACCTGCACCCAATGGTACCACTCACACCGTCGGAGAGGGGAGGCGCGACAAACATGGCTTCGATGACAACAGCAAAGGAGCTCCGCAACGGTTCATTCAAGCGGTGCCCGAGCATCTATGGACTACCAGGGAACTACCTGAAGGACGCGGAGGAGTAGAGAAGGTCTGAGCTGCTCCGGCGACGTTGAAGCTGGCCAGCGCAGAAGAGGACGACGCGGAGAAGACGGCCTGTGCAAAATGAGAAGGACCGCATCATCGGGATAGCTCCAACACACATCCAGGATGGTCCCAGAGCAAGCAATCAGAGAATGGAGCACTGACCGGCGATGGAGACAAAAAGGGGCAATTTCGGCCGCAAGCTCCAAACCTCGAATTCAAGCCGCTCCCGTAGAAGCAATCCAAATGAAGTTAGGGAAATGATCACCTAGATGAGAGACTCAAGCCGCTGCAAATAGAGAGGAGAAAGCCACCGGGCTCGCTTACACCGACGAGCTCGAAGCTCAACAATGGCAGCCGAGGGGCTTCAGGTGTTTCGAGCTCCACAAGCACAGTGGGTGCAAGCTAGAGCTGCGGGGAGTGTAAAGGAAGGCAAGGGGGAGCTTGCGGGTTACTTATAGCCGAGGGAGTGAGGGTTGGAGCAACAGCATTCTTCACAGGTGGTCAAGCTCGCTGCTATGGCCGAGGGGATGGGAGCAGGCGGAAGCGTAGAGGAAGGCGACTTCGGGGGCGATAGCACGACGCGCATTAAATGCTTGCAGAAGGACCCATTGGCCTACACGGAGGGGACGCAACGCTGCCCACACCTCTACGCACACCATGGCGTAGCGTCACGTGAGCGCGAGGAAGGGGACGACCGCCACCGCCCGATTTGCATCCAACGGCTCGCGACGATCGATCGGCACCGCTCTGCGCAAACGTCGACCGCTCGATGGAGATCCAACGGCTGACGAGCGGTGCGGCAACTCGATTGAGCCTGGGTGCAGCTAGTTGACTCGACTGGGTCAGTTGGCTCGAGCCTGAGTCAGCCCGCGCAAGGAACAAAGGCAAGCGAGATTGGGTTTGAATTTGAAAGCTGAGACTTTGAGAATTTATTAGAGATAGCAATTCAACTCCAAAAATTTTGAAATTTTAACTGGAGGTTGCTGACTTTAGGACTAACCTTACATAAAATTTCCAGAGATTTTCATGCAATACATTTTTTCAAGAAATTCTGAAAGATTTGTTCTAAGGTTTGACCAAGCTTTTGACTGGTTTGACTTGCCTCCAAAAATTATCAAATAATTTCTAGAAATTATGAAATAATTCAGAGGTGTCACATAGCATCCCTAGAACCAAGGAATAATATTTCTAGGGGTTTGACACAAGATTTTCACCAAGGAGGTTTTTGACTTTAGTCAATTAGGGATTTTGATTTTTGATTTCCCATAATTCCTTTACAAGAATTATAGAATTGTTCAAAAACTTCAATATGCAAGAAAAGTTTTAATTTCTACTCATTTTCTTCAATTTGAAACACAGACCCAGATTTGGGATGTTACAGCGGTGGTTCGTCAAGGGTAAGACCCCCCTCCCCTTCCGATTTGGCTCACTCGGTAAAGAAAGATGGGTAGTCCGCACGCAAGAGATCTTCCCTTTCCCAAGTAGCCTCATCCTCGAAATGGTTTGACTACTGAACTTTAAAGAATTTGATGGTGCGATTCCTTGTTCTTCGTTCAGCCTCTTCAAGGATGCGAACAGGGTGCTCACGATAGGTCAAATCTTCTTGCACATCAAGAGTTTTCAACGGAGCTTCCTCAGTTGGAACACGGAGGCACTTCTTTAGCTGGGACACATGGAACACATCATGTACGCCTTCAAGTGCAGCAGACAACTCCAACTTACGGGCAACAGCTCCCTTCTTCTCAATAATACGGTAGGGACTGACATATCGAGGAGCTAACTTGCCATTGACGCCGAAACGTTGATGACCCTTCAAAGGAGAGACTTTGAGATAAACAAAGTCATTAGGCTCAAAACTCAACTCACGACGACAATGATCCGCATAGCTCTTTTGCCTGGATTGAGCTATGCGTAAACGATCACGAATAAACTGGACTTGACTCTCGGGCTCATTGATCGAGTCTGGGCCAAAGAAGGATCTTTCGCCGGTCTCAAACCAATTCAACAGGGTTCTACACTTCCTCCCATATAAGGCCTCGAAAGGTGCCATGCTGAGACTGGCTTGAAAGCTGTTGTTGTAAGAAAACTCGACGAATGGCAAGCATTTCTCTCAATGCTTCCCATAAGAAAGAACACACGCACGAAGCATGTGTTCCAACACTTGGTTGACCCTTTCGGTCTGACCATCAGTTTGGGGATGATAAGCTGAGCTGAAGGAAAGATGAGTTCCTATAGCCTCCTGCAAGCTATGCCAAAATCAAGAAATGAACAACGAACCACGATCTGACACAATCGTCTTTGGCACACCATGCAAACTCATGATGCAGGCTATGTAGAGATCTGCCAGAAGACCTACCCGAAGGTCAGTCTTGATAGGAAGGAAATGAGCCACTTTAGTCAATCGATCAATGACCACCCAGATGGCATCATTCTTCTTTGGAGATCGGGGTAGACTAGTGATGAAGTCCATCCCGATCGAATCCCACTTCCACTCTAGAATTGGCAAGGGTCGGCGGTCCTACCGACGATGTTCGCCTTGACACGACGACACACGTCGCACTCGACAATGAACTTTGCGATCTCCCTCTTCATTTGGGTCCACCAAAATCTCTGCTGGAGATCTTGATACATCTTTGTGGCCCCGGGGTCAATGGATAAAGGAGAATTGTGGGCTTCACGGAGGATCAAATTCCGCAATTCCATGTCCTTTGGAACCACAAGGCGTCATCCGAACCTCACAACACCAAGCTCATCTTTCGAGAAGCACTTGGCTATTCCGTTCTTGACATTTTCCTTGATGCGGTTCACTCCAGCATCCGACTACTGAGCAGACTTGATCCGATCCACCAAGGTTGGTTGCACAACCAAGGCAGCGAGGGAACCATGCTCAACCAAACCCAAGTTGAGATGCTGAAATTCCTCCAGAAGGGTGGGCAGATGCTCCTTGAGCAACAAGGCATTGCAATGCGCTTTGCGACTAAGCGCATCGGCAACGACAGTAGCCTTGCCCGGATGGTAGTGAATACCCATGTCATAGTCCTTAATCAACTCCAACTATCTCCTTTTTCCGAGGTTCAGATCTGGTTGGGTGAACAAATACTTTAAGCTCTTGTGTTCCGAGTACACTTCACAACGATTACCGATAAGGTAATGTCGCCAAATCTTAAGTGCATGAATCACAACAGCTAGCTCTAAGTCATGGGTAGGATAGTTGAGTTCATGATGTCACAATTGCCTTGATTCATAGGCCACTACCTTGCCTTCTTGCATAAGAACACAACCGAGGCCTCGACGAGAAGCATCGCAAAAGATATCGAAGCTTCGATGGACATCGGGAAGAACGAGAATGGGAGCGATGGTCAAACGCTTCTTGAGTACTTGAAAACTTTCCTCGCAATCAGAGGACCACAAGAACTTCTTGTCCTTCTTGAGCAACTCCGTCATCGGCTTCGCGATCTTGGAGAAGTTCTCGATAAAGCGACGATAATATCCCGCTAAACCAAGAAAACTCTGTACTTCGGTGACCGAAGTGGGCTGGCTGACTCTAGGAAAGCACATCACTGACCTTGCTAGGATCAACGGCTACGCCTCCTGCTGAAAGAACATGGCCTAGGAAAGGCACTTCTTTCAACCAGAACGCACACTTGCTGAACTTCGTGTACAGCTGGTGCTCACGCAGCTTTCCTAACACAAGCCTCAAATGCTCGGTGTGTTCTTCATCGTTCTTGGAGTAGATAAGAATATCATCGATGAAGACCACGACAAACTTATTCAAATACTCCATGAACACCGAATTCATGAGATTCATGAACAAGGCAGGAGCATTGGTTGAGCCGAACGACATGACGGTATACTCGTACAAGCCATAACGAGTAGAGAAAGCCGTCTTTGGGATATCCTTAGGTCGAATCCGAACCTGATGATATCCCACTCTTAAATCAATCTTGGAGAAAACTCGAGCTCCAGTTAATTGATCGAAGTGATTGTCGATGCGGGGCAAAGGATACTTGTTCTTTACCGTTATGCTGGACAGCCCCAAGGAGATGAGCTAGGGCGGATGAAACCCTTCTGTTAAAGCTTACCCAGTTGCTTCTTCAACTCCACCAACTCGTTCGAAGCCATCCGGTAATGCCTCTTTGAAATCGGGGCTGTACCGGGAGCCAACTCAATGACAAACTTGACGTCTCGAACAGGTGGCATCCCTAGAAGATCTTCGGGGAAGACATCAGCGAAGTCACATACCGTGGGGACTTCACTAATATCTAGAGAAGGCTCCGCTTCCAACGCGAAGAGATGCGGACCTTGTAGCGTCGGTGAAAAGCAAACCTACTCGCCGAAGGGACTCGTGAGGTAGATGAGCTTTCTGGCACAATCGATTTGCCCCATATGTTGGGACAACCAATCCATGCCAAGAATTACATCTAAGCTCGTTGAACGGAGGAGGATAATATTCGCTAAAAATCTTACTCCCTCATTCTCAATGGAAACATCCCTACACTCGGATTCAGCTCTCAACTCCGAACCGAGAGAGTGAATGAGTAGCGGGACCAACAAAGGAGCAAACAGAAGCTCACCAATGGAAGCAAAAGACTCCGAAACAAAAGAACAAGATGCTCCAAAATCAAACAGCACTGTGGCAGGATGAGAGTTAACAAGAAGCGTACATAACACGACGTCGGGTGCCTCCTGTGCCTCCTCCACGGAGATGAGGTTGACGCGGCCGCTACCCGCGCCTTGGGCGGAGGGGACAATCTTCTAATCCTGGGAAGGACCACCTCCTTGCCCGCTGTAACAACCCCAAAAATTAGGGTTTGTATTTCAAATGTATAAAAGTATGAAAGTTTGAAAACTTTTGTTGTATCTTTTGGTCATGCTCTTGGTTTCCCAAAACTTGTGTGCAATTTTAAACTTTTGATGTTTTGTATTAAAACTTGTGTTGGAAATTTCAAAACTTTTAAACTTAAATTCCATTTCTATTTGAATTCCAGAAAAATGTGTGAATGAAAGTTCCTGAAAATAATTTATTAAAATACTAGATTATTTATACTAAATTGTAATTATTTTTACCAAATTTTTAGAAGTGATTTTGACTTCACCAAAATTCAAATCAAATCACTAATGCAGATTTGAAAGTAATGTAATTCTAACCTTTTATAATTTGAAAATAAGACTTTCAAAATATCCTAAGGGCTGCTATGCTTGGGTTACTCACGGTCGAATGGCTCGATACCAACTTTGTGAGGACCCGATTTATTTGGCTTGTAATGCTTAACCAACCACCGGTCCTAGCATCACAAATCAAATAAATCGATCCTCGAGATATGTATACTTCCTGCAGCAATATACGCACCTCGTTACAAAATTAGACATCAACTCCATTCAACATAGAGTCCAAACATTACACTACAAACGGAAGATAAACAAATAGTAACAATATTACGGACATAGGCCGATTGTGCCACGAGATACACAAATAACAACAAAAAGACAATGGAAGCAAAAGTGCCATAAGATGGCTATAAACAAAGCCAATCGGTGTGCCTTCAACCCACAAGGCATCGGCGACCGACCGCCAAGCCTAGTCGTCACCCACGAAAGCAAACGACTCACGTAAGTGAGGCCCCGAGGCTCACCTTCTTCCTCTCGCAACAAAAACATTAAGCAAAGCACACGAGTACAAAGATTGTCTTTGTACCCGCAAGATGACGTGTGAACTAGCGCACTGCTCATATGCTACATGCAAAGCTTGTTTAGTGGAGGCCATATGTTTCATTTGCATAAAGCCAACTTTCATTTGCAATAATGTCTGCTTTAAAGGCAAGTTTGCAATTCATTTTAAGATTGAAATAACAAGAAGGATAATAATAGCAACAGAGCAAAGATAAACAACCTAGAAGTGACTATCCCAATAGTCACCACAACAATAGCACGAATCCCATTCGTACCACCCATCAAGTTTTAATTTAAATGTTGTAGTCTAACTCTTGAAAAGCTTACCCAAGCGTGTCCATCACCTAGGACGAGGCTATTCGAATAGTTTTTAACCCGCAGGGTGTACCATCGCACCACACCTCGCATCGCCTTTAAGCCAAAGCACACTTCGAAGGTATGCCGCATGACTAAGTCCTACGAGATCTGTTTCCAATATTGTGTATCAACTCGAGCCGCTCGTATGGGTAGAAACACCATACGCTTACATGGTAAAGCCGAAAAGACAACTACCCACTCGGGATAAAGCTTTTGGACAACTACCATGCTCCCACCTCCATCCTCCTGCGACCTCCTGCGACCGAGCCAATACACGCAAAGTACTAGGTCAAGAGAGGTCCCATATACTCTAGTGTGGTTATGCGCCAAATGCTGGATAAAAATTCACTCACAAGATGTTCGGTCCTTAATTGACCGGGCACCTTTCGATCCACACCCAAAAGATCACACCATTCTTACCATTGTGCCCGCGCCCAAATCATTTTTGTTTTTGGTTTTAGTTTTGCAAGTAAGCATAGCGTAAATGCGAAACATAAAGTTGTAGTAAATTTTGTGTGATCAAGGTTACGACTAAAGTCGATAACCGCCAGCTTCTACCGATAGCTAAGCATATCTAAGCAAGTTGACCCGGATCTACTAAGTGACAAGAGATCATCCAGCGATCTCTAATCACAGCAAATAACCTAGGCTCAGGTAGTAGAGATCAATATTTTGACTACAGGATATGCATCTACGGATTTAACTAATCAATTTAACACAAATTAAGCAATGCATACATACAGCTGAAACAAAATATTAGAATTTAAAGTACTGGGATTATCATGATCAAAGCGCTTGTTCTGCTGTTGCTCAATATGGTGCGGAGGATCGTCCTCGTGGTTGCCGCAAATATCGAAGCCTCAACGATCGAACATAACAAAGAAATAAGAACGAATAACACCGACAAAACTCAAACATTCAACAACATCAAACAAGCCAAAACTCACACAGCAGCCTAAGCATGAAATAACAGAATTTTAGAAACAGAGAACAAATCATTTTAAGTTATTAGCAATTTTCTATGAATTTTCTAAGCTAAAAACACAACAAGTCACTAGTTAATTACTTAACAAATTTTCATGAACAGAACCAGTGTATAAAATCTATCCTAATAGTTAGTATACTGAAAATGAAATTTTGCTGAATTGGGTTCATTTAATTTGGACAATTATTGGAAGAGATATGCATTTTCTAATTTAGAAGATACATAAGACATCATTTTATTAGCTAACAGATTTTTGCTACAGAGACATGGGTGAAGTTAATTTTATCAAATAGCACACTTAAAATGAAAATTAACAAAGACTGGTTTCATACAATTTGGATAAAAATTGAATTAGTTATGCATTTTCTAAGTTTAAATGAATTAACGGGCAAACGGAAAAGCATTTCAGAAATACTAAAGCACTTAATACTTCTTCTACCGACGCACGGCTAGCCCCACCAGCCATGCGGTGGCCCGCGCGAAAACGATGACCAGAGCGGATTGCCCGCATAAGGTGACGTCGAAGGCGTATTCTAAGAATACGTCTTTGACATATCAAAGTGTACTTCTAACATATACTCACAGAAATACGCTGCCGGCGAGAAAACGATTAATAACACTACACCACCCCAACCGACATTCCGCCCACATGACAGACACAAAGTGAAATGCAACGGTTGGATTAAACGATTTAAACGTGATTAACCAAAGAGGGCCCACCAATCGTAGACTCGGCTAGAACGAGGGTTAGCGCTAACTAAGCTTCACGGCGGCTCACCAAGACGCGACGGGACGGCGGCGCGCGCCGCCTGTGTGATCTAGCAAACCAATGAGTTTCAAGACGAGTGAGTGGTACCTCAAGGTTCGCAAAGACTCACGAACCGGTGCGGTGTGCTGGAGCCCAATGGTCGACGGAGATGAGCTCACGACGGCCGGAGGCGAGAAGAAAGCACGGTGCTCGCGGAGAAGATGCTACGGACTTCGAAAGCGGCCGAGAAGGTGCGCCACGATCGCGGAGACACCAGAACGATAAGCCCACGATTTTGATGATGGAGGAGGACGGTGGCGCCGGAATTGACACGCGCGCTTTACCGAGCTTGGAGAAGAAGGCGTCGCAAAGCCTCGGTGAAGCACCAAAGAGTTAAACAAGGTCACGTTAGACTCGGTGGTCGATTGCGATCCTAAAGGACCAAAAGTCGATACTAGGAACTCACCGTAACGCAGATGAGCTTGCGGGCCGAGATCACCGGAGGCGAGAGGCACGGACACGCCCGGCGATACATCGGACAACGAGAGCTCGAGATGGGAAAATGGAGGCGGCGAGGAGAGTGGATCACAGCGCGGTCTCGGCTCGGCGCTCGAGCGGCGCTAACACGGCGGCGTTGCTCGGGTTCTTCTCCCGCCGGAAGGAAATTTGGCGGAGAAAACACGAGAATGGACGCGAAGGGTAGTGGATTGGCTCGGTGGGTAGATGAGATCCCGGCGATGCTTCACGGTCGACACGAGGACAAAAGGTGGCAGCGACGAGGACGTGGCAAGCATGCGCGACGGCCGTGAGCTCCGGTGAGGTCGCGAGAAGATGAGGTCGATCTTGACGGTGGGACCCACATGTCGGCGGCAGAGCAGCGGTGCGAACCGGAGGTTCTACTCGATCGGAAAGATGCCGACCGTTGGATCCGAGATGGACGGTCGAGATTGATGTATGCATTCGGACAGTCGGTTGCAAGATGCGACGTGGATCGCTCGATTTGCATCGGACGGTCACAATCGATTGGACTCGCGCGGTGCAGCTGCAGGCGGTGCGACCGAGTCAAGTGGTGCGGTTCGTTTGAGTCGGACTCGGGTTCGAGCCCGACAAGCGTTGTTTTCGATTTTTGATTTTAAAAGCTAAGAGAGTTTAGGAATTTTTAGAGATAGATCCCGAGCTCCAAAAATTCCGAAATTTTATGGTAGCTACTTGAGATAGAGAACAACACTGCATAAATTTTCCAGAACTTTTATGCACTGAAAAGTTCTACAGAAAATTCTCAAGCATGCTGACCTAGGATTTGACCAGATTTTCAACTAGTTTGACTTGGCCATTTGAAATAGCAAATAAAATCTAAAAAATTGTGAAATAATTCAGGGAGGTAGATAGGATGATCAAGATGATAGGAAAAATAATTTCAGAGGATGATCATAAGTTTGAAAGCTAAGAATTGATAACAACAATTTCCAATCACAAGAATTAAATTCTAAAAATTGAAATTGCTAGGAAAATTGTAGAAACTTTCAAATGATTTGAAGAGACAACAAAAGTTTTTATTTCTCCTCAAAATTTTACATTTGAAATACAAACCCTAAGTTAGGGCTGTTACAGACACTCAGTGGTTTTTCAGTTAGGAGAATCGGTGACTATTTCACTGAGTATTTGGCAAGCTGTGTTGTCAGTAAAGTGAAAATCTTGTGTACTAGGTGTAATGCAATTGAATCCTTTGTATAGCTATTGTCAGTGAGCCCTTGGCTGTGAGCTTTCAGCTTATTAGGTGATTGGATTAGGATCTAACTGGAGCAACCTTGAGTAGGATGTTATCATCTAGAAAGTATCTGTTGGGGGCTCCCTTCCCCAGTATGTATAGCAATAGACCTAGCTGTTAGCATAGATTAGCTTAGTAAGTTGTGGGCCTTTGGAAATGGTTAGTGAGGTCAGATAGTTGTGTGTACCTCAACCTGCAGTAGCCCCTCTCTGTGTTGGATCTCAGTGTATGGTCTTATGGCAGTAGACTAATTTTTGCTAAGTCTAGTAGTTAGTATTACTTGTGTTCTTTTAGCCCTTGAGCACTTAACCAACAGTAGCAATAGGTCTTTATGATATATAGTACCTAGTGTTAAAGCATTAAGATTAGCAACCTTTGGTATGGTCTTTAGCTTAAAGTCTTAAGATTATGCTTCCATTTGAAAATCTAGGATAGATTGTTTACATCATGAAATTGGTTAAACTTCACAATTACAAAACTAATTTAAATAAACTCCTAACCAACTAATTTTTTGTTCCTAATTTCATAATCTATCTTCGGTGTTATTGTTTTTGGATTCTTTTGGCATTCTGGTGTTTATTTGCTGTTTTTCGCTTTGGCAGTTTTTATAGTTAGATGTGTAACAGCCCTAATTTAGGGTTTGTATTTCCAATGTAAAATTTTGAGGAGAAATAAAAACTTTTGTTGTCTCATCAAATCATTTGGAAGTTTTCCAAATTTTCCCTAGCAATTTCCATTTTCTAGAATTAAATTCTTGTGAATAGAAATTGTTGTCAGCAAATTCTTAGCTTTCAAACTTGTGATCATCCTCTGAAATTATTTTTCCTATCATCTTGATCATCCTATCTACCTCCATGAATTATTTCACAATTTTTAGATTTTATTTGCTATTTCAAATGGCCAAGTCAACCTAGTTTGAAATCTGGTCAAGCTTCTGTTCAGCAGCTTGTGAATTTTATTGGGAGAAATCTAGTGCATGAAAACTCCCGGAAAAATTTCACAAGGTTGTCCTCTGTTCCAGTAAGCTTCCATAAAAATTTCGGAATTTTTGGAGCTCAGGAGCTACCTCTAAAAATTCTCCAAACTCTCTCAGCCTTTTAAAACTCCAAATCAGTATTCACTATTCCTCGGGCTCGAACTCGAGCCCGACTCGAGTCCGACCCGCACCACTTGACTTCGGTCGCGCCACCTAGCGGCACCGCTCGAGCCCGATCTCGCCGACCGTCCGATGCGCATCGTGCGCCCACGTGTGTCGAGTCTGTCGACGATCCGAATGCATACGAGAGATCTCGGCCGCCCATCTCGCATCCCACGGTCGGTGTGATATTGATCGAGTCTAACCATCCGAGCTCCGCGCGGACTCGACTCGAGCCGCTTTGCCACCGCCGCCGACGTGTGGGCCCTCCTTGTCATGTTCTTCCTCGCCGACCGGCGCTCACCGGAGCTCGGCCGGGCGATCGCGCATGCGTGCCACGCCTTCGTCGCCACGCCACGCCGAGGGCGTGTGTGCGCCTCCGTGGGATCGCCTCGAGTCCATCTACCTCCTAGGGTCGCCCATTCCTCCTCGCAGACCATTCTTACGCCTTCTTCGCCGTTTCTTAGCCGGTCGGAGAAGAAACCGGCGGCACCACCACCTCACCGCTGCTCGAGCAACGGCGACCCTCCGTCGTGATCCACTTTCTCACCGCGCCCATTTTGCCCATCCCGAGCTCGTGGCATCCGGTGTATCGCCGGAGCTAGTTCGTCGTCTCCGCCTCCGGTGGTCTCGGCTCCATGAACTCATTTGCGCTCTGGTGAGTCCTCGCCAGGCGCTTGGTCCCTCATGATCGTAATCCCTTCGAGTCTAACCGCGAGCTCCTTTCTCGCCTTGGTACATCATGGTGGGCGTCGCGGGCGTTTCTTCCAGCGCGACGGTGATTCGCCGCCGCAGCAATTTCGCCGCCGCGAGCTCCATCGTCGCCGTGGTCGTGGGCTTATCCTTCCGGAGTCAAGGCGGCCGTGCGCACCTTCTCGAAGCTTCATCGCCGCTGTGGCGTCTTCTCCGCTAAGGCCGCACTTTCTTCTCGCCTCTCGTTCGCCACCATCGCCGCATCTCCGTGGTCAAGACCGCCGTCATCGGGTTCGCAAAGTCTCTCGTGAACCCGAAGGTATCACTCGCCACTTTGAAACCCGCTAGTTCGCGAGATCCATCGCGCGCGCGCGCCGCCCCGTCGCGTACGGCGAGCCGCGGTGGCATCGATTAGCACTAATCCATGTTTAGTTCGATCCACGCCATGTGGGTCCCTCTCGGGTTGATCGTGTTTAGTAAACTCTAATCCAACCGTTATATTTCCCTCCGAAGTCGCGCCATGTGGGTCCGTCTTTGCCGATTAGGGTTGTGTAGCTCGTAATGCGTTTTCTCGCCGGTAGCGTATTTCTGTGAGAGTATGTTAGGTTTGCACTTTGGCATGCCGAAGACGATTCTCGAGAATACGCCAGACGCCACCTTTCGCGAAATTGCTCGTCAAGCACCTTTCGCGGCCCGCCTGCCGATGTCCGCGCTAGATAGCGTGGGTAGAAAAAGGATTAAATGCTTTAGTATTTCTGTAATGTGTTTCTTGTTGCACTTTAATTCATTTAAACTTAGAAAATGCATAACTAATTCAAATTTTATCTAAATCGCATGAATCCAAAGTCTGTGTTAATTTTCATTTTAAATGTGGTATTTACTAAAATTAGTTTCAACCTTGTCTCTGAGCAAAAATCTGTTAATAAATTAAAGGATGTTTTATGTATACGCTAAATTAGAAAATGTTTATCTCTTTCAATAATTGTTCAAATCTAGTGAAACCAATTCAGAAAATTTCATTTTTAGTATACTAACTATCGTGATAGGTTTTAGCTACGGTTTTGCTCATAAAAATTTGTTAAGTATTTAACTAATGTTTTGATGTGTTTTTAGCTTAGAAAATTCATGGAAAATTCTTAATAACTTAAAATGAATTGTTCTCTGTTTCTAAAATTTTGTTATATCATGCTTAGGTTGCTGTGTTAGTTTTGGTATGTTTTGTTGTTGTTATATGTTTGAGTTTGGTCGGTGTTATTCGTTCTTATTATTGCTTTGTTCAATCGTTAGGATTCGATATTTGCGGCAACCACGAGAACGACCCTCGCAACAAATTGAGCAACGAAAGAACGTGCAAGCGATTTGATCATGTTAATCCCAGTATTTTAAAGTCTAATATTTTGTTTCAGCTGTATGTATGCATTGCTTAATTTGTGTTAAATTGATTAGTTAAATCCGTAGCTGCATATCCTGTAGACAAAATATTGATCTCTACTACCTGAGCCTAGGTTATTTGCTGTGATTAGAGGTCATCGCTGGATGATCTCTTGTCACTTAGTAGATCCGGGTCAAATTGCTTAGACATGCTTAGTATCGGTAGAAATGGGCGGTTATCGACTTAGTCGGTAACCTTGATCACACAAAATTTTCTATAACTTTATATTTCAGCATTACTGCTTTGTCTAATTGCAAAACTAAAAATGAAAACAAAAATGATTTAGACGCTGCACAATGATAAGATTGGTGTGATCTTTGGGTGTGATCGAAAGGTGCCCGGTCAATTAAGGACCGAACATCTTGTGAGTTTTCATTATCAGCATTTCGCGTGCTAACCACACTAGAGGGTATGGGACCTCTCTTGACCTAGTACTTTGGCGTGTATTGGCCCGAGTCGCAGGAGGTCGCAGGAGGATGGAGGTGGGAGCATGGTAGTTGTCCAAAAGCTTTATCTGAGTGGGTAGTTGTCTTTTCGCTTTACCATGTAAGCGTATGGATTTCTATCCATACGATCGGCTGTAGTTAAATACACAATATTGGAAAAAGTCTCGTAGGACTTAGGTGTGCCTGCATACCTTCGGAAGTGTGTTTTGGCTTAAAGGCGATGCAAGTGTGGAGTGCAGTGGTACACCTGCAGGGTTAAAAACTATTCGAATAGCCTCGTCCTAGGTGATGGACACGCTTGGGTAAGCTTATCGAGAGTTAGACTACAACATTTAAATTAAAACTTGATGGGTGGTACGAACTGGATTCGTGCTATTGTTAATGGTGACTATTGGGATAGTCACTTCTAGGTTGTTTACCTTTATTCTTTTATTATTATTTATCCTCACTGTTATTTCAACATTAAAAACGAATTGCAAACTTGCCTTCAAACATGTATTACATTATTGCAAACAAATCTAGCTTTGTGCAAATGAAACATATGGCCTCCACCAAATAAGCCTCGCATGTAGCATATGAACAGTCCGCTGGTTCACACGTCAGTCTTAAGGGTACAAAGACAATCTTTGTACTCGGTGCTTTGCTTAATGTTTTGTTGCAGAAGGAAGAAGGTGAGCCCCAAGGCCCCACTTCGTGAGTGTGTTGCCGTTTCGTGGACGACAGACTTGGCGGTCCGGGCCGATGCCTTGTGGGTTAGAGGCACGCGATTGGCTTTGTTTATAGCCATCTTATGGCACTTTTGCTTCATTGTCGTTCTTGTTTATTTGTGTATCTTGGCACTGTCGGCCTTTGTGCGTAATAACTCTACTATTTGTTTATCTTCCGTTTGGTAGTGTGGTGTTTGGACTCTATGTTTGGAATGGAGTTCTTTGTCTAATTTTGTAACGGGTGTGTATCTTGCTCAGGAAGTATACATATCTCGAGGAATCAATTTATTTGATTTGTGATGCTAGGACTAGGTGGTTGGTTAAGCATTACAAGCCAAATAAACTGGGGTCCTCACAAAGTTGGTATCAGAGCCATTCTAACCGTAGTAACCCAAGCATAGTCGTCCTTAGGATATTTTGAAAAATCTTAATTTCAAAGTATAAAAAGGGTTTATGAAAACCTAGGCAGATTCTCAGATTTTACTCCTTACCTATCTTAGTCTTCTACTCTCATCTTACTCTAATTTGAGTTTTGAAAACTTGGTTTCTCTCTTCCCTTTCAAAAGATAGTTACTTATCTGGTGGAATTAGTTTTGGGAGAACTATGGAAGATTGTGGGAATGATAGGGTAAGGTGTTAAGTGAGTAGTTATGCATCTGATTTTTGCTGGTTGATTTTTATTCTGCTTTGTGTTTGTTTTTGTACTGCTTTCATGAATCTTGGACTTTCTTGATCTTAAAGTTGTTGCTAACTTGTCTTAGTGAAACAGGATGGCGGGAGAGCGCGCTGCGTCACAGGTGGTCATGATGAGGAGCTTCCCCTCCTCAGACCATGGTCGAGGTTCTCGCCGATCGAGCGAAACCGCATGGACCAGACGCGCATCTTGGAGGTTATTGCTAGGAATACCTCCACTCCTGCCGATGGTGGCGGCCACCGGACTCGCGGGGACTTGCGAGTTCCTCCGTCACGCACCGCCGACTTTCTCCCGCTCGAGGACCCTCTCGATGCGGATGATTGGCTGCGCATGGTTGAGCGAAAGCTCAACATAGCTCGATGCGAGCGCGGGATAAGGCACTCTTGGCGTCCCACCGGCTTGAGGGCGCAAGACTCTCATGGTGGGAGAACTATCTCGCCATGCACCCGTGGGCCATGTAGTCGCGTGGGAGGAGTTGAGATCAGCTTTCGTCGGGCCCACATCCACGGCGGCCGATGAAGCTGAAGAAGAAGGAGTTCTCGCGCTCAAGCAAGGTCGCAAATGCGTGACGGAGTACTTGTGCGAGTTTAATCACTGGCTCGTTATGCTCGAGTGAGGTGGCCTCGATGAGGCCAAGCAGAGAAGTTTATGGATGGCTTGTCAGAGGAATTGCAGGACAAGCTATCTATTGTGGACTTCTCGACTTTCGTGCCTTGGTAGATAAGGCCATTGTTCTTGAGCATAAGGCAAAGGCGGCGGCGAGTCCGCAAGCGCAAGTGGGAGGCACATCGTCTACTCACGCCCGACCTCGTTCGCCCCCGGCCGGGTCGGCACTGGTGGCCGTTCTTTTGCTCCACCGGCGCGAGGCCATCTCGCACCTCCTCGCCCACCGCAGGCGTGAGCCACCACGCGGCGCTGCGATCCGGCCCACAGTGGCCTCCGCAATCCGGCGGCGAGGTTACTTGTTTTATTGCCACAACAAGGGCCATTATGCGAATGCACGCCTCGAGTGTTGCAGCGGCCCCTCGTCCTAATGGAGGACGCGGGCGGGAGTAGTCACCCACCGACTAGAAGATTATCCGAAGACCCGAGTGCGGCGGCGGTCGAGTCAACCACCTTTCGGTGAGGAGGCTCGGGGCGCGGATGTCGTGATTGGTACACTTCTTGTTAATTCGCCCTGCTGCAGATTATTTGATTCGGAGCATCGCATTCTTTTATTTCAAGATCATTTGTGCTGCTAGTGGTCTTCATTGTGTTCCTTTGGGAGTTCCTTTGCTCATCCGCTCTCGGGTGGAAATGAGAGGCGATCTGATGTCGGGATGTTCCTATCATAGTCAAAGGAGTGGGTTTTTGGCAAACCTTATTACCTTTCGATTCAATGAGTCGGATGTGATTCTTGGCATGGATTGGTTGTCCCAACACTTGGGGCAAATCGATTGTGCCACGAAGATTGTCTATCTCACCAGCCCTTCAGGCGAGCAGGTCGGATTTTCGCCGCAGCTTCAGGGGCCACATCTATGTGCATTAGAGGCGAAGCCAGCCTTGCAATTTCAGGATGTACCCATAGTATCTGACTTTGTGGATGTCTTTCCTCAAGATTTACCTAGGATGCCTCCGGTTCGAGATCTGGAGTTTGTCATCGAGTTCTTTGCCTGTCGCCCCTATCTCGGCGTCGTGTCGGATGCCTCCCAATGAATTGGAGGAATTGAAGAAGCAATGGATGAGCTTCAAGCAAAGGGTTTCATCCGTCGATTCATCTCCTTGGGGTTGTCCGGTGATCTTTGTGAAGAAGAAGGACAAGACTTTGCGCATGTGTGTTGATTACCGTCCTCTCAATGAGGTGACGGTGAAGAACAAATATCCTCTGCCGTATTGATGATCTGTTTGATCGGTTGACTGGAGGCCGTGTTCTCAAAGATTGATTTGAGAATGGGGTATCATCAGTCGATCGGATCGAGGATATTCCAAGCGGCTTTCACTACTCGTTATGGGGCAGACGAGTACACCGTCATGTCTTTCGGTCTAACCAATGCTCAGCTTTGTTCATGAACCTTATGAATTCAAGTATTCATGGAGTATTTGGATAAATTTGTGGTGGTCTTTATTGATGATATTCTTATCTATTCCAAGATCAAGCGAGCATCTTGAGCATCGAAGATTGTTTTGAGCAAATTATGGAGCACGGCTATATCACGAAGTTCAAAGAAATGCGAGTTCGGTTGAAGGAAGTGGTATTCTTGGGCCATGTTCTTTCAATGGAGGCATAGCCGTGGATCCCAAGGTCAGCGATGTTCTATCTTGAGGCAGCCAAGTCGATCACCGATGTGCGGAGTTTTCGGTTTAGCGGGCTACTACCGCCGCTTTATCGAGAACTTCTCCAAGATCGCAAAGCCAATGACCGAATTGCTCAAGAAGGACAAGAAGTTTGTGTGGTCCTCTGCTTGTGATGAGAGCTTTCGGGAGCTCAAACGGCGATTGACTTCACCCATCCTCACTCTTCCGATATCCACAAGAGCTTGATATTTATTGCGATGCCTCTCGTCGGGGACTTGGATGTGTTCTTATGCGGGAAGGCAAGCGATTGCCTATGCATCCAGCGATTGAGACCTCATGAGCTCAACTATCCCACCCATGATCTAGAGCTTGCTGCGTGGTTCATGCACTCAAGATTTGGCGGCATTATCGATCGCAGTATCGTTTGGAAGTGTATTCCGATCACAAGAGTTTGAAATACTTGTTCACTCGGCGGATCGAACCTCGAAGCGGAAGGAGATGGTGGAATTGATCAAAGATTATGATATGAGTATTCGATATCATCTGGCAAAGCCAATGTGGTTGCCGATGCACTTAGCCGAAAGGTGTATTGCAATACTCGATGATCCAAGAGCAAAGAACCTGCACTTCTTGCGAGTTTTGCGTCTCAACTTGGGTTTGGTTGAACATGGTTCCCTTGCTGCCTTGGTTGTGAAACCAACCTTGGTGGATCAAGTCAAGCGAGATAGCGATCGGATGTCGGTGTGAACGGATCAGCTGAATATCAAGGATGGGATAGCGGTGTTTCTCGGAAGATGAGCATGGTGTTGTGTGGTTTGGGCAAATACCGTGGTTCCAAAGGTTCGGAATTACGAGTTTGATTCTTCAGAGGCCCATGATTCGCCTTTGTCCATCCATCCGGGCCACTAAAATGTACCAAGATCTGCGTCGAGATTACGGTGGACTCGCATGAAGCGAGATTGCGGGTTCGTTGCCGATGCGGCGTATGTTGTCGCGTGAAGGCCGAGCATCGGCCCAAGAGAGTCTCCTCGGCCCTTGCCTATACCGAGTGGAAATGGGATTCCGTTGGTATGGACCCGTCATCTGGTTTGCCCCGCTTCTTGGGGAAGGATGCTATCTGGGTGGTTATTGACCGATTGACAAAAGTAGCACATTTTCTGCCAGTGTGTACCGCCCTCAGCGTCAGTAAATTGGCAGACCTCTACATATCCCGCATTGTGAGTTTGCATGGTGTGCCACGAACGATGGTGTCGAGATCTGGTTCTCTTTTCACTTCCCGACTTTGCTTTGATCTCTGAGGAGGCCATGGGTACCGTCTTACTTTCAAAGACCGCCTACCATCCGTGATCGATGGTCGACAGAGCGGAGTCAATCGGTGCTTGAAGATATGCTCCGTGCTTGTGTTCTTTCCTATGGGAAGAATTGGGAGAAGTGTCTACCGCTGTCGAAGTTCTCCTACAACAACGCTTCGAGGCTAGTCTCGGTATGGCACCATTTGAGGCTTTGTATGGGAGGCGATGCGAGACCCCACCAACTGGTGGCGGGAAAGCAGTTCTTTGGTCGATTCCATCAATGAGGTGAAAGTCAAGTGCGATTGATTCGTGAGCACTTGCGCGTAGCTGATCGAGGCGAGAAGAGCTATGCGGTCGGCCGCGTGAGTTGAGCTTCCAGCCCAATGACCTTGTGTATCTCAAAGTCTCACCTTTGAAGGGACATCGTTGTTTCGGTGTTAAGGGCAAGTTGGCTCCTTGGTATGTTGGACCGTATCGCATCATCAAGAAAGTGGGAGCTGTTGCATACAAGTTAGAGTTGCCAGCTACACTTGAGGGGGTGCATGATGTTTTCCATGTGTCACAATTGAAGAAGTGCCTTCGTGTTCCTGTGGAGGAAACACCGTTGGAAAATATCGATGTGCAAGAAGATCTGTCTTATCATGAGCGTCCGTTCGTATCCTCGAAGAAGTGAGCGCGAACTAGGAACCGTGTAATCAAGTTCCTTAAAGTTCGGTGGTCAAACCACTCCGAGGATGAAGCCACTTGGGAGCGGCAAGATCGTCTCGAGCGATTACCCGTCCTTCTCTCTCAGTGACGTAATCTGGGTGAGATTCTGTAAAGGGGCGTTTGTACAGCCCTAATTTAGGTTTGTATTTCCAATGTAAAATTTTGAGGATAAATAAAAACTTTTGTTGTCTCATCAAATCATTTGGAAGTTTTCCAAATTTTCCTAGCAATTTCCATTTTCTAGAATTAAATTCTTGTGAATAGAAATTGTTGTCAAGAAATTCTTAGCTTTCAAACTTGTGATCATCCTCTGAAATTATTTTTACTATCATCTTGATCATCCTATCTACCTCCTGAATTATTTCACAATTTTAGATTTTATTTGCTATTTCAAATGGCCAAGTCAACCTAGTTTGAAATCTGGTCAAGCTTCTGTTCAGCAGCTTGTGAATTTTATTGGGAGAAATCTAGTGCATGAAAACTCCCAGAAAAATTTCACAAGGTTGTCCTCTGTTCCAGTAAGCTTCCATAAAATTTCGGAATTTTGGAGCTCAGAGCTACCTCTAAAATTCTCCAAACTCTCTCAGCCTTTTAAAACTCCAAATCAGTATTCACTGTTCGTCGGGCTCGAACCCGAGCCCGACTCGAGTCCGACCCGCACCACTTGACTCGGTCGTGCCACATAGCGGCACCGCCTGAGCCCGATCTCTGTCGACCGTCCGATGCAGATCGTGCGGCCCACGTGTGTCGAGTCTGTCGACCAGTCCGAATGCATACAGAGATCTCGACCGTCCATCTCGGATCCCACGGTCGGTGTGATATTGATCGAGTCTAACCATCCGAGCTCGCGCGGACTCGACTCGAGCCGCTTTGCCGCCGCCGGCGTGTGGGCCCTCCTTGTCATGTTCTTCCTCGCCGACTCAGCGCCACCGGAGCTCGGCCGGCGATCGCGCATGCGTGCCACGCAGCTCGTCATTGCCACGCCCGAGGACGCGTATGCGCCTCCGAGGATCGCTCGAGTCCATCTACCTCTAAGTCGTCCATTCCTCCTCGCAGCCATTCTTACGCCTTCTTCGCTTTAGTTTCTTAGCCCGGTCGGAGAAGAAACCGGCGGCACCACCACCTCAACGCCGTTCGAACAACGGCGACCCTCCGTCGTGATCCACTTTCCTCACGCGTCCATTTTGCCCATCCGAGCTCGTGGCATCGGTGTATCGCGGGAGCTAGTTCGTCGTCTCCGCCTCGGTGGTCTCGGCTCCATGAACTCATTTGCGCTCTGGTGAGTCCCGCCGCGGCGCTTGGTCCTCGTGATCGCAATCCCTTTACGAGTCTAATCGTGAGCTCCTTTCGGCCTTGGTACATCATGGTGGGCGTGCGGGCGTTTCTTCAGCAAGACGGTGATTCGCCGCCGCGGCAATTTCGGGTGCCGCGGGCTCCATCGTCGTCGTGGTCGTGGGCTTATCCTTCACGAGTCAAAGCGGCCGTGCGCACCTTCTCGAAGCTTCTCATCGCCTGTGGCGTCTTCTCCGCGAAGGCCGCACTTTCTTCTCCGCCTCCGTTCGCCGCCAGCTCATCGCCGGCATCTCCGTGGGTCAGCACCGCCGTCATCGGGTTCGCAAAGTCTCTGTGAACCCGAAGGTATCACTCGCTCACTTTGAAACCCGCTAGTTCGCGAGATCCACTGCGCGGCCGCGCCGCCGTCCCCGTGCGCGCCGGCGAGCCGCCGGTGGCATTCAGTTAGCACTAATCCATGTTTAGTTCAGTCACTGCCATGTGGGTCCCTCTCGGGTTAATCGTGTTTAGTAAACTCTAATCCAACCGTTATATTTCCCTCCGAAGTCGCCATGTGGGTCCGTCTTTGTCGATTAGGTTGTGTAGCTCGTAACGCGTTTTCTCAGCCGGCAAGCATATTTCTGTGAGAGTATGTTAGGTTTGCACTTTGGCATGCCGAAGACGTATTCTCGAGAATCGCCAGCGTCACCTTGCGCGGCTGTTGCTCAGTCGGCCACCTTTGCGGGCCCATCTGTCGCAGTGTTCGGGGCTAGATAGCTGTGGGTAGAAAAAGGATTAAATGCTTTAGTATTTCTGTAATGTGTTTCTTGTTGCACTGTTAATTCATTTAAACTTAGAAAATGCATAACTAATTCAAATTTTATCTAAATCGCATGAATCCAGTGCTGTTAATTTTCATTTTAAATGTGGTATTTACTAAAATTAGTTTCAACCTTGTCTCTATAGCAAAAATCTGTTAATAAATTAAAGGATGTTTTATGTATCTGCTAAATTAGAAAATGTTTATCTCTTTCAATAATTGTTCAAATCTAGTGAAACCAATTCTGTAAAATTTCATTTTTAGTATACTAACTATCAGGATAGGTTTTAGCTACTGTTTCTGTTCATAAAAATTTGTTAAGTATTTAACTAATGTTTTGATGTGTTTTTAGCTTAGAAAATTCATGCAAAATTCTTAATAACTTAAAATGAATTGTTCTCTGTTTCTAAAATTTTGTTATATCATGCTTAGGTTGCTGTGTGAGTTTTGGTATGTTTTGTTGTTGTTATATGTTTGAGTTTGGTGGTGTTATTCGTTCTTATTTTTTGTTTTGTTCAATCGTTAGGATTCGATATTTATGCAGCCCAGAGCGACCCTCGCAACAAATTGAGCAACACAACAGAACCAAGCGATTTGATCATGTTAATCCCAGTATTTTAAAGTCTAATATTTTGTTTCATTTGTATGTATGCATTGCTTAATTTGTGTTAAATTGATTAGTTAAATCCGTAGTGCATATCCTTGTAGACAAAATATTGATCTCTACTACAGAGCCTAGGTTATTTGTGTGATTAGAGGTCATTTGGATGATCTCTTGTCACTTAGTAGATCCGGGTCAAATTGCTTAGACATGCTTAGTATCGGTAGAAATGGGCGGTTATCGACTTAGTCGGTAACCTTGATCACCTAAAATTTTCTATAACTTTATATTTCAGCATTCTTGCTTTGTCTAATTGCAAAACTAAAAATGAAAACAAAAATGATTTAGACGCGCACAATGGTAAGATTGGTGTGATCTTTTGGGTGTATTGGAAAGGTGCAGGGTCAATTAAGGACCGAACATCTTGTGAGTTTCGTTATCCGAGCATTTAGCGTGCTAACCACACTAGAGGTATGGGACCTCTCTTGACCTAGTACTTTGGCGTGTATTGGCTCCGGTCGCGGGAGGTCGCGGGAGGGATGGAGGTGGGAGCATGGTAGTTGTCCAAAAGCTTTATCCCGAGTGGGTAGTTGTCTTTTCGGCTTTACCATGTAAGCGTATGGATTTCTATCCATACGAGCGGCTCGTAGTTAATACACAATATTGGAAAAGTCTCGTGAGGACTTAGTCAGGTGTAGGCATACCTTCTAAGTGTGCTTTGGCTTAAAGGCGATGCGAAGTGTGGGTGCGATGGTACACCCTGCAGGTTAAAAACTATTCGAATAGCCTCGTCTAGGTGATGGACACGCTTGGGTAAGCTTATCGAGAGTTAGACTACAACATTTAAATTAAAACTTGATGGGTGAGTGCGAATGCGGGATTCGTGCTATTGTTAATGGTGACTATTGGGATAGTCACTTCTAGGTTGTTTACCTTTATTCTTTTATTATTATTTATCCTTCTCGTTATTTCAACATTAAAGCAATTGCAAACTTGCCTTCAAAGTGTATTACATTATTGCAAACAAATCTAGCTTTGTGCAAATGAAACATATAGCCTCCACCAAATAAGCTGCATGTAGCATATGAGCAGTGCGCTAGTTCACACGTCGATCTTACGGGTACAAAGGCAATCTTTGTACTCGGGTGCTTTGCTTAATGTTTTTGTTGCGGAGGAAGAAGGTGAGCCCCAAGGGCCCCACGTGTTTCAGGTTGCCGTTTCGTGGACGACTAGACTTGGCGGTCGGTTAGATGCCTTGTGGGTTAGAGGCACTGATTGGCTTTGTTTATAGCCATCTTATGGCACTTTTGCTTCATTGTCGTTCTTGTTTATTTGTGTATCTTGGCACAGTCGGCCTTTATGCGTAATAACTCTACTATTTGTTTATCTTCCGTTTGGTAGTGTGGTGTTTGGACTCTATGTTTGGAATGGAGTTCTTTGTCTAATTTGTAGCAGGGTGTGTATCTTGCTTTACAGGAAGTATACATATCTCGAGAATCAATTATTTGATTTGTGATGCTAGGACAGGTGGTTGGTTAAGCATTACAAGCCAAATAAGCTGAGGTCCTCACAAGATGACGTTGAGTTCGAGAGTGATCCTCTGCGACAAGTCGAATATCTCTAGCAAGGCAAAGGCAAGCGGTTTGATCATATCCACTCAATCCCATTACTTTTAAAATCTAATACTTTGTTTTACTCAAATGCGTATGCATGCTTTTGTGTCAATGATTAATTTTCTCGATTAGAGGTAGTTAATCCCATTGCATTGTTGCTCACAAATTGTTCACCTGCCACTACCTTAGGAATATTATTCTCCTTTGGTGAATTAGAGCCGGTGAATGATTTAGGGCCTTTTATTTGTCTTTGCGATATGATGCTTAGCAATGCTTGAATACCAGTAGAATTAGGCGGTTATCGACATCGTCGATAACTTTGATCACCTAAAATTATTATAACTTTATGTTTCAAACATTTTGCTATGTTACTTGTGAAAACTAAAAACTAAAAACAAAATGATTTCGACTTGGGCATAATGGTAAGTTGGTGTGCTTTTGGGTGTGAATGGAATTGTGCCCAGAAGTCAATTAAGGACCGAACATCTTGTGAGTACACATTATCCGAGCATTTTGCGTGCTAACCACACTAGAGTATATGGGACCTCTCTTGACTTAGTACTTTGGCATGTATTGGCTCCGGGTGCGGGAGGTCGCGGGAGGATGGTGTTGGGAGCATGGTAGTTGTCAAAAGCTTTATCACGAGTGGGTAGTTGTATTTTCGGCTTTACCATGTAAGCGTATGGATTTTTATCCATACGAGCGGCTCGTAGTTAATACACAATATTGGAAAGTGTCTCGTAGGACTTAGTTGTGCGACATACCTTGGAAGTGTGCTTTGGCTTAAAGGCGATGCAAGTGTGGATGCAGTGGTACACCCTGAGGTTAAAACTATTCGAATAGCCTC